>JARFXV010000714.1:637500-1361397 GCA_031761425.1 Cosmopolites sordidus | reverse complement strand
GACAATGTAGGAATTACCCAAATACCATAGAGGGGGTATTTCCACAGTATTCTACGAACCTTTAAAGGAAGTTTTATTGTTTTCTGTAGTTTAGTTTGTTTCTGCCTCATTTACAGTAAATTTAAGTGTTTAAGCCGATTTTATATAATATGGCAAGTTCTAGCCGTCGATTTTACAAAAATCCAGCGAATTAATGGAAAGGAATTGACAGCTTGGAAGTATTTTGTAAGAGTAGTGAAAGGATTTCTGGGCAACAAGAAAGACGAAAACTATAAAAATCTCATAGATGAACTCTTGAAAGCCTACGAAACACTAGGGCGTCGCATGACCTTAAAAATTACACTCCCATTTGGATGTTTTCCGGACAATTTAGGTGCAGTAAGCGACAAACGAAAGGGAGAGGTTTCACCATGACTTCAGAACGATGAAAGCAAGATACCACGGACGCTGGAACCCATCTATGCTGGGCGACTCCAGCTGTCTTTTAAAAAGAGATGATGCTACAGAACACAAGAGGAAAAAGGGAATTTTTTGTCTCTGACTGACATCTCATGTAATATATTTTTTATTCACATAATCCTTAGTAATGTCTTTGCATAGATTTAACTCGTTTTACATATTTATATTAAACAAATATTAGATTTTAAACTTGAAAAGATTTACCACTAAGCACCAAATCACTTTTTTTTTAACTTCTCGGCGCACGTTTCGCTAACCATGTTAGCATCATCAGGAGAAGATTAAATCATCTCCTGATGATTTGATCTGATGATGAATTGATTAAGGTATTAATAAAAATTAAATTTTCCAAATGTCTGTCGTCACTTCCGTTTTATGAATGTTTACTACATGGATGTCTACCTCCAGAGACCGTACGCCACGTCATTTTTTCTCGTCGTTGGCGTTACATGTTTTGTTGGTTACCAGAATTCGGGGGTTTAACTGCTTTCTAAAACACGTGATTTGGACGTAGATTCCCTGCGACCGAGCATATCGGTAATTCGTTTTAAACGCTGATTTGACTGGTACGGAGCGTTTGAGATCTCTTGCGTCGCGAATACTTGTTTTGATTTGGGATCTGTTACCTGTGTAAACACTGAGTAGTACTTTTTAAATAAAAATAATCACCTTTTAATTTTATACTAGTGACTATACCGATGATCACAGCCGAAGCCGAAAGGTTCTTTTCGACTTTGAACTTGATTAAAATATATTTAAGAAATTCAGTGGGGGGAGATAGACTAAATGCTTTAGGTACGTTAACTATTGAGAGTGCTATAGTCGAACTAGTTCCGAACTTTGATTTTTTTTTTGACAAAAACAGGCTAATGGAATTTCACTTTAAAAACTAGGAAACGGCGAGGTGCTATTCACCGACAAAAATGTGTACCATAACCCTTTTTTGTCATAAGACTTTGATATTTTTTGTACTTTTCGAACTTCTCATGAACTTTTTCGAATTGTCTCTATTGATTAGCAGTTACAATAAACTGTTTGAATGGATTACTCTTCGGGAAACGGTAAATACCTACTTATTCATTCCTTTATCTGCGCAATAAGCAACGACCCATTCTCCAATGTCCTTGTAAGTAGTAACAATACAAAATATTATTGTTTTCCTGGTTCACCTCCTGTATAGGGTTTCAACAGCACGAAAAGTAGAAAGGAAGAAGGGGAAAACAAAAAAAAATCTTCAACAGCGCTATTTTCTTCTACTCCCCCCCACTTTAAAAACCCACGAGCCGCCACTGATTTGTACTAAACTAGAAGAGATCACTTTTTGAAACTTCTCGACGCACGTTTCGCTAACCACGTTGGCATCATCAGGAGATGATTCAATCTGATCAGTCTATCAGTTATGCTTATTGATATAGCGGTAAAAAAATTAATAGTGCTAAAATAAGGAAACAGACTTATCTCAATTAAAATTTTTAAATTCAGTCCTAGAGAACCAAGTTTCTATAACTCAAGTACTAACACTAGTGCGTTACAAAAATATTTGCGTTTTTGTATCTAGTTATTCATAGTTTAAAAAAAAAATACTTGGAGATTACCAAGGCGCGTCAGATCTTAATTTTCTCTTAAAAAAATACGTTTAATTTGGGAAAAGGGTAAAAAATGGTTTATTACAAGTCTGGTAAGTATGGCGGGTAAGGCAAGAGTTCCCAGCAAAGTGCTTTCGCTGTGTGTGATGGGGCGTGTCGTCAAAATCAATTTTTCGTGACTTGAAACCCATTCTGATCACTTTTCGATCAATGCATGGTTCAAATTGATTATTTGCTGATGGTAGCGAACGGTATTAACTGTTTCACCTGGTTCCAGAAGCTCATGGTACACGACACACTTGTGATCCCATCAAATGCAAAACATTGTCTTCTTTCCAAAGCTATTCGGTCTTCAGCTCCATTATTGATGGTTGTCCTGGGTTAATCCATGATTTTCCGCGTTTTGGGTTTTCGAAATATATCCATTTTTTGTCTCTAGTCACGATTCTATGCAAAAAAAGTCTTTCTTTCATACCGAGAGAGCTAAACTTGGCACACCGTTTTTCGTTTTTTCATCTGTCTGTAATTCAACTGACGTGGTACCAATTTTCCTGCCTCCTGGGTCTTTCTCATGGCATGCAAATGATCACAAATGGTTCAGCGACCTCTAACGAAATTTATCCTCTCTGCCATTTGTTGTTGAGTTTGCATATCATCTGCTTCCAACAATGCTTGCAATGCGGCATTTTCAATTTTTTTTCGGGTGACCTGGGCGTTCTTTTTCTTTGAAGTCAAAATCACCACTTTTGAATCATCTAAAGCAACGTCCACAAATGTCCTGCATTGGGATATTAGCCCGTAAGTTTCCACAAGTATACGACGGCTTTCACTCGCGTTTTTTTTACTGAACAAGAAAAGCAGTACGTAAGAACGGTGTTTTGAAAAATACTGTCATAGCAACAAAATCACATAAGAGATTAGACTGTGAAACGACCCTTGTTTCCAGCGTCATCTCTTAAAAAAAAGAATTATTAATCACCACACCTGGTATAGTAGCTGAGTTACTAACTGCTAACTGAGTTTGTTAATTTGCTTGATATCTAATCATTAATTCTTCCTTCGACAGATGCATAGCTCCATTTTGAACCAGGAAATAAAGAGCATTCCAAATGAGGTCGAGGTACTGTCCGCCGTTGCCACACTGGTAACGGAAGGACGAATCCCCGGACCGTCCGACGAAGACGTTCCCAAAACGAAGGACTTCCACGAAGGACCCCACTGTCCCTTCCCCAAGAGGGCGCATCAAGCTCATCAGTGCAATAGAAAATCAATTTTGGTAACGTCTCGATTGCAATTGATCATTTTCTCATTACTAATTGGACGAAATGAAAAATTTGCAGTGTCAAAAGTACAAAGCTACGAAGGAGACGGTGTCGAAACTGTCAAAAATAAATCTCCCACTCTGCGTTGAAGTGTTCCTGACTTGTTCTTGTAAGAAAACTGGAGGAATAGAAGCAGACGATCTTGAAGATATCTTTCTCTTGGAACAGTGGCACTTTAATATTAGTCATAAAAGGTAAGCGTAGCAATATTCTTTCATTAAATAGGATCGTGGTTTTTACGTTGAATATTTAAAACTTCCACTCTTTATATACTGTTTATATATATATATATATATATATATATATATATATATATATATATATATATATATATATATATATATATATATATATATATTCACGTTCGAGTAAAATCGCACGTACATTAGAAGAAAAAGTTAATGCGATTCTAATAATAATTATTGCCGAGGAAGAAATCTACATGCAGCTGAAAGAATCTTCAATTTCAGACAACCAACAAATAGATATTGTTGCTGAAACGTCGCGAATCCTACCCAATCAACAGTTCTCTGTTGAGTATCTGCAAAAACTGTTCAAAGGGTTTAAAAAAAAAACAAAAAATTCACCACTACAAATTACAAATGGCTCACCAGCTCACAGAAGATTATCCCGATCGTAGACTTGGATTTTGTGAAGTGATATCTGGAAGAATAGCTCAATAACCTGAATATATAGAACTGTATATCAAATATGGCCGCCGTTATCTGTCAAAATCATATCGTCCCTATTAGGAAGCACTTTATATAAGAAACTCAAGTATTTCAAAAGCCCCATCGGCTTTTGAAATTCTTGAGTTTCTTACCTCGATTCCGTTCAAGAAATCAAACACAATTCCAATCTCTAAAACGCAAAAGAAATAATGTAAATTAAATTTTCTTTAAACAGGAACATCTGTTATGTTTCTTTAATTTCGTATGCATAATGCAGTCGTTAGCATAAACTAACCGAATTCGATTTCGAAATCATTCGTCGTCGACCGTATTCGCCTGACATAGCTTCCTCAAAGCCGTCCTCGGAATATAAAACGTGATGCGCGAGAGAACTTCCGTGACTTTGATTTCAGAATCGAAAAGTATTTTCATAAACATATTAATTACTTATTAGAACTATCGATCTTATAATATTTTAAAAAATTGTCTGTTTTCTCTTATTACTTAACGCAACGTAAACAGAAATATAATATTTCAATCTCATGATATCTCAAGTATCCAGATAGAACAATATCGGTAATTTTTATGTAACAAGTATTATTAGGTGTAATAAAATTCTTAAACATTGTGTATTAATGATGTCTAATATGAAATATTGTATTATTTCATCAAGCATTTGTTGAACGCACTTTAATTTTAAATTTTAAAGAAATCTTTCACGATATTTTCGGAGATTAATATTAATTTTAATTGGGAGATGGCATGGACCGTATACAGGCTGTACGAAATAACATTCGAAAATTTAACCAACGATTCTTTCCGTTATTTGAAAGAAAAAAGTTCTTTACAACAAGGATCAAAAAACTAAGGGTTTCCGCGGAAAAAAAATACGCAAAGTTACAACATCATCAATCAAAAAGCTGTGATTTTACATTTTAAGCGAATATGTATAAAATCTAATTAATATAATAATTGTTTATTACTTAACTTTAAATAAACTAAAGAACATTATTTTTTTGGTAAATAATGATTATTTTCCTGATGACCTATCAGACGATGTAACAGCATTTTTGTTACTTCGGAAGTATAGTGAACTCAAATGATCGAACAGAAAGAAACATACATAGAAGACAATTATTGACCTTCAAAATACTCAAAATCCTTCAAAATACTCATCTAAGGCAGCTATAACTTTTTCGTTTGATGCAAAGCGCTTGCCATGTAAGAATTTTTTGGAACATATGAAAGTCAGAGAGGGACAGATTTTGTGAATATGGTGGATGCTCCAACAATTCGCAGTGTACTTCGTTAAATTTGACCATTGCAAGAACACTTCAGTGAGCAGGTGTATTGTCTTGATGAAAAATGTTTTTTTCTTCGCTAAACCAGATCTTTTCCCACGAACTTTTACATCCAATTGATCCAAAAGGTTTGAGTAATACTGTCCTGTTATTGTTTTATCGGTTTGAAGGTAATCAATTGACAAAATGTCTTTTGCATCTCAAAAAATTGATGCCATTTTGGTCGATTTTGACCATTTTGGTTGCTTTGGAGCTGTACAACCGGATTCGGTCCACTCTGCGGTTTGTTGTCGCAGTTCAGGATCATAGTGGTAAACTCAAGTCTCATCCATAGTTTCAAAACGACATTTAAAATCTATTTTATTCTTTCGAAAAAGATCCAAATCCAGATCATATTCACGATTTTTTTATTGGTTTAATAATGTTCATTAGTTTTTATACTTTATTTGTTAAATAATAACCAACTAATAAATAACTATTATTAACCAAGTAAGCTTTTACCCATATTTGCTTAAAATGATTATTATCATAGCTATTCGATTGGCCATATATTAAACTCGCAATTTTTTTTTTCGGAAAATGAATTTGGGAATAAGAAAGCTATCAGCGCGATGGGTACCACGTTTGAATGGAGAGACCACTTTACACCAATGTTTAGACATGTTTAAGTGCAATTCGTAGGAGTTTCTGCTGCGATTCAGCACTGTTGATGAAACTTGGATTCATCACTATAACACATTGGTTAATAAGTCCAAGATCTGTCAAATAAAATATACTTTTTTTGCAAATTTCGACTTTATTCATCAATATACTCTCCTTGAAAAGCAATAAAATAATTCCAACGCTTTTCTAATATTTCTTCACCTTTTTTATTGATCGATTTCTCTTTACCTTCAAAATATCCTTTAGTTTTGGAAATTACCTCTTCATTGGGGCGAAATTTCTTTCCGGCGAACATTTTTTGAAGTCTGACAACAGGAAATAGTCACTGGCCGCCAGATCTGGAGAATGCGGTGGATGAGGAAGCAATTTAAAGTGCAATTCAGGCATCGTCGCATACGATTTGTGACACGGTGCATTGTCTTGGTGAAACATAACTTTTTTTTTGTTCTTTTGGAGTACTTTTTGCGATCTCTATTGTTATTGATGGTTTTACGTTTCTTGAACATAAAATCGGTGAACAATATCCATTGGCATCCCTAAATACTGAGGGCATAAGCACGTACACAAGAAGAAAGAGAAAATGCAAATGAAGATGATATGCATCGAATGAAACATCATCGGCAAGTAGAAACCAACCGTGCGACAATGAATTTGAATAATCGTACAAGAAGACAAACAAAAAAACACTTTTCATAACTTCACAAAACGATCACATTTTTTTTTTAATGGTGTCAAAACAAAATTGCAGCGTGATACTTGCTCCACCGTTTATAATAGCTTTAAATATTAATACATACATACAAATAAACAACGTTTTTAAATATATTTCGGATCAGTTACTTTTTACTTTGGGCGAATTGTGTATTATCTCGACAAATAATAAGTTATATATTATATGGTCAAATTAACTTTAAACAAGGGGTTGAAGCTGTACAAAAAACAGAAGAATTAATAACATGAACTACCGACGCTAAATAAGTTTTTTTATATTTTTCAGAGAGATCCCCATTATTGGTTGTTTCAACTTTCACCAGCTGGTCAGCGCCGTTCGTTCTCAACTCTACTTTTCTCAACTGACCGCTTGGCTAGTCACCCAGAACCAATCCCACCCTCATATTTCAACAGATAACCTCCGATACCGCCTGACAACCCCAGATCACTTGGAGGCACCGCCCAAATTCGCCCTGACAGCCTCCAGGCATGATTTTCCCGCCACCGACTTCGGAGGCGGTAGAATGTTGAATGCGTTCTTCTTTAGCGCCCCCAGGAGCTCCACCGTACCCACCATTAACTGCGTTCAGTGTAGGAACGTGACGACCGATATGGAAGCGAACCAGAATCTGGTGGACGACCGTATGTATACTTGGTGTACGTTGAAAGGGAAGCATAGGTGCGACGACGTGGAAGAAGGTGATACCAGCAGGAAAACGCCGGGCTCGTGTGCGAACAAGCGAATCTGTCAGTTGCACAGGGAGGAGCGAGTGGAATTGTCTGAGGATAAAACCAAATTGGATCTCAAGTGGACGACGGACAAGGCCCAGTTGTTACTGGACGCGATAGAACGCAGCGGTCGTCATGACCATTCCCATTGTGATATGAATGAACGTGATATATTTAGCGTTAAGGAGAAGAGTAGTAGCATTAGCGTACCTGTACATAAACATTGTGATAATGCAGTACCGGCAGGAAAGACCGGTGCTCGCAAGAGGATCAGTTTCGAAGAGGGTACCGACGCAAACAAGGTTGGAGGATCTCAGGCTTGCGACATACCCAGTGCCACAGAACAGGCCAAATTCAGGAGGAACCTGGGGAATGCGGCATCTATGGTGTTTCATTCCAGAACGGGGTTGCCATTGACCAGTAGTCCAGCACCGGTACGGAGAGGTCGTACGAATTTTGATTTTGACTCTACTTTGAATTCCGTATCTGCGATAAAGAGGTAAGGAGGAAGTGTTGTACATTATAGGCATTTGTAGTTTTTGATACTAACAATGTAGGACAATACTACCCGAATCAGAAAGTGTCAGGTCAATTAACACATATTTATATACATAATAATACAAATAATTATTTAAAGATTTATTTTTGGTGTACAGTAGTTCTTTAGCATCTCTTACATTGTTTTGCCGTCGTGTCTTTGGTTTGTTTTATTTTCTGTTACCCTCTATTTCTCCCTCCCTATTTTTTTGTGGTATTCAGTTTTCTGGCATTCTCGCCACGTGAAACTAAAACGTTCATGAATCTAAACTTGATGAGATTTACTACTAAACACCAAATCACTTTTTTTTTTAACTGCTCGACGCACGTTTCGCTAATCGTGGTATCATCATCAGGAGATGATTTAATCTAATTCTAAAACTAAACTATAACGAAAAACCCTACCTAACGAAACGTGTAAAAATCATGAACAATGAAGTTTACTAAGCCTTACATTAATAATTGAAAACGTTGACTGAACGGGATAGATCAGTCTTTCAGACAACTACTTTTGTAAATCCCCGACTTTTCACGTTGCTCTACTTGATCCTTTGGATTACCCAGAACTTCTCTTAATTTATTATATGGTTTGTACACAACCCTAATGTCCACTTTTTTCAAAATTTTGTCTAGGCCTCTTGTTAATTGGGCATCAAATGGTATTACGATGAATTTTTCACACAGAATCCCATCAGAACACAAAGGAATTCATGGTAATACCATTTGATGTCTAATTAACAAGAGGAGAAAATTTTGAAAAATGTGGACATTAGGGTTGTATACAAACCATATAATAAATTAGAAGTTCTGGGCAATCTAAAGGATAAAGTAGTTATCAAGACTGTGATCGAAGGTATATTGGGCAAACAAAAAGATCCATATTAACAAGATATAAAGAACATATTGCCCGAAGAACATATAAATGAATAATCTTGTGTTGCCCAACATGCAATCGAACACGACCACAGTATAGATATTAGTAATTTAAGACTAATTAAAAGTGTTAATAATAATAGGGTTTTGGATGCATATGAAAGCATTCAAATAGAAAAATGTAAGAAAATCATGAACCGAGATAAAGGGCCTAACCCTTTATTTATACTTTACTACACTATACTTTTTCGTAGTAAACTTCACGGTTCATGATTTTTACACGCTTCGTTAGGTAGTAAACCATCTTCTGATGATGCTAACATGGTTAGCGAAACGTGCGTCGAGCAGTTCAAAAAAAGTGATTTGCTGTTTAGTGGTAAATCTCTTCAAGTTTAGTGTTTCACACCAAAGGTTCCAATAGAAGAATTGTTCATGAATCTGTATGGTTAAGGTATCACATATTTCCTTGCATATCCTGACATTCGGATTGAGGTCCTCCTTGTCAGTAAATTTCCATTTCTTTCTGCGATTCTCTACGATCGTTGCAGATTCTTCACCAGTTAAGTTACCAAATGTTTGATTAATTTGTATTTTTATATTGTCTGTAATATTTTGAATGGCTCTTGAAAAAGCTACCAAATTCTTGTTAACTTTAAGTGCATCTAGTTGCCTGCTTTGCATTTGATCAAAGATAATGTCGCAGTGAGGCATTATTTTATTAAAGAAAAACAACCAAAATTTAAAATTATCATCCACCAAATAATTTCACACATTTAGATGTAAAGTTCAATCTGGTAGGGCCCGCCACGAGGTAGACGCTTTTTCACAACGCTGTCCAGAACAGTTGCCCTTTTCGATGATCGAGAAAAGAAAGCGGGAAATGCAGACAGATTTACATAAAACACCATTACACCTTTTTCTATTGTACAACACCTTTCAATTATTAGATTTAATTGGTGAGCATAGCAGTGAATATACTGTACATTCTTAAATATTTTTAATTTTGACTTGTACTCCTTCGACTGTACCTCTCATCACGGAAGCACCATCATAACTTTGGGCTATGAGTTTCTTAGGTTCTTTGTCTATTCCTAACTCGGTTAGCACCGTTAGAATTTCGCCTGCAATTCCATCTGCTGTGTGATTTTTTGGTATAAAAAAGCCCCAGAATCTCTCGTAAATTTCCATGCCATTTTTAACATGTCTGATTATAAAAACCATCTGCATCTGAGTAGATGTTGAGTAGATCGGTTGTTTCATCGACCTGTATGGCAACATTCCAGCAACATCCTTTTTTAATAAATAGCGACAAACATGCAACATTGAATCCAGTAATTCATTCTGAATTTGTTTGGAGATGCCTACAAATAAGTTATTTTTACGAGTCTTAAATGAGCTAAAATACTGTCTATTTCGGCCTTCAAATTTACTAGCCCTCTGAAAATGCCATGATTTTCTAAAGTGTAGGTTTCGTCATGCCCACGTAAGGGAAGCTCAAATGCCCCACAGAATTGTTATACTGTCAATTAACTTAGACAATATGTAACGATTGCTATCAACAGTTTTATTGTGGTTTTTAATAGAGCCCCGATGTGCACTACTGAGTTGAGAATGAATGTCTGTCTTCTCCAACATATTAATTTCCAGCTCATTTTTCAAATGTCTTTATGAAATAGAATGCGATTTTACCTTGGCGTCCAAATGTTTCAAATCATTAACACCGTGTTTAATCCAGCCAGGATCAATCATGAGGTATTAGAATCACCAGGAAACATGTTGGTTTAAATACGCATTCGCTACCGGCTTATGTGCAGAAGGAATTTGGATACTGAATTGTGTCGCTTTATTATTAAAATCATATAACTTTTTGATTTTGGTAGTAGCAAGTAGATATATAACAGAAAAAAAACAGATACACTAAATAATCCTCAATAATTGGTGGAATGACGTTAATTTTAAATATTGTTTTCTTTCAGTGCCCTATTCTCTAATAGTTTTTCAACCGACGATGAAAGTGAAAGCGATGGCAGTATTGTATCGCCGTGTAGCCCGGAGATCTACATCAGTGCCAAGAAGAACCAATGCGCTGCTATTTACAGGCGCAAGGGACAGTCGTCCAGTTTGTTAGGTTGGTAATACACGTTAAGGAAAATGCGGGTTTGGCACCGATAGAGGTCTAATGTACGTACTTAAATTTTTGCTTGCACTTTGTCACATATAAAACAAATTTCAATATAAATAAATAGCCTTAAATATTGTTAATATTTTGCTACAACTCCTATCAGAAAATACCTAACGTGATAAGCTTTCAAAATAAAATATTAACCATTCTAAAAAATAAATTTCGACACGTTACACCCTCTTCAGGAGATTTAAAACTAATACTAGAGCTTGCCTTTAATATCTCCTGTCGAAGACATAAGGTGTCGAAACAATTGGGATAAATATAGTAGGAATTTTATAAAACATAAATTTACAATTATTATTATGGATCTCCATCAAGTCCAATGGCTAAGTCTATGCAGTGTAGAATGACTCTAACCTGTTTACCACCTTTGTTTTACAATTTGTTGATAATTAAGAAGTTTTCTTTGGGAAGTTCTTTTGCATCCACCTTATCGCCAATCAACCCGGCTCCGAAAGACACTTGAAATTTTTTCAGCTCCAAACGAGCTATTTTTTTTAATTAATATACTTTTAAAAGTCAAAATTGGTTAAAGAAATGGACACAACTTATTCCCTAACTACGGAAGTACGAGCGATACTTATGAGTTAAAATGATAATGTTTTTTGTTTTCCTAAAAGTTAAAATAGTTACAGAAACTCAATTTTTTTATTTATAATACTAAAACAAACTTTATAATTAAGTTGTGGATCAAATCCTGATGAGGTATTAGAATCGCTGGGTAACATGTATATGTGTATATATATATATATATATATATATATATATATATATATATATATATATATATATATATATATATATGTATAGATATAGATATATATATATATATATATATATATATATATATATATATATATATATATATATATATATATATATATATATATATATATATATCTATATCTATATATATATATATATATATATATATATATATATATATATATATATATATATATATATATATATATATATATATATATATATATATATATATATATATCTATATCTATATCTATATATATATATATATATATATATATATATATATATATATATATATATATATATATATATATATATATATATATATATTATTATTCACGTATAGGTCCTGGTAGACCACGCGAAGTACAATTAGAGGTGTTTGTTGTCGTTAGCCTTCCTTTGCGCCCATACTAATTTCATTCTTTCGCCATGAGCTTTTTTCCTTTTGTCAGATCAAGTTGTTCCAGTCTTCCTACATTTTTCTCTCTGGCCAACCTTCCAAACGTTAACCTTGTGTCTGAAACAGCCTCTATCCTGAATTTCACTTTGTGTAATATTTGCTGATCTTAGGTCTTCTTCTTCTTCCTTCTTTTCAATGTCCTCGATGTCCTTCTTTCTATTCAAAATCAGCGTTTCTGCCCCATATAGGCATTCTGGCTTAATAACTGTGTTGTAATGTCTCAGTTTTGTGCTTTTAGATAGGTATTTTTTGTTGTAAATATTTTGTGTAAGTCTCAATGCCGTTTCCATTTTTTGACATCTACCCTTATTGGCCGCTTTTTCCAACCCATTTTCCATGATTATTTCACCCAAATATTTGAATTGAGAGACTCGTCTGATGTTACCATATTTTGTTTATAGAAATGGTGTTCTTAGTCTATATATATATATATATATATATATATATATATATATATATATATATATATATATATATATATATATATATATATATATATATATATATATATATATATATGTGTTTCTAAATCATTCCGGGTGTCGATCCGCTGATCCTGCGAAGAGTCACGACGTTTCGCCAAAATCGCATTTGGCATTTTCAAGTGTTGTCGGGCGGTATCACCCTCCATTAAAATCCTTTGCCCAAGATATATGTCCTGGTCCACAACCTCTAAATCACCTCCTAAAATAGAAATTCTTCTGTTGACAGCTAATTTGTTAAACATAACCTGACTCTTTTTTAGGTTTATTTTCAAACCAAATTGTTCTCTCGCCCTTTGCAGCTCTCGTATTACAGTTTGTTCTTGTAGCTCATCTGGGTCTTATGAAAGGAGAACGATATCATCTGCGAATCTAAGATGCACCATTGATTTTTATTCCCTGCTGTTCCTAATCCAGATTACGAAATACCTCTTCAAGACAGGCTTAGAAAAGAACAGGCCATATTGAGTCACCCTGCCGTACACCACGTTCTACGTTGATTTTAACTTCAAAGTCATCCATGTGAACTGTAGCTGTAGCTTCATCATACATGGATCTCATCTATATATATATATATGTATATATATATATGTATATATATATATATATATATATATATATATATATATATATATATATATATATATATATATATATATATATATATATATATATATATATTATTATTCACGTATGGGCCCTGGTGGACCACGCGAAGTACAATTAGAGGCGTTTGTTGTTGTTAGCCTTCCTTTGTGCCCATACTGATTTCATTCTTTCGCTATGAGCTTGTTTCCTTTCGTCAGACCAAGTTGTTCCAGTCTTCCTACATTTTTCTCTCTGGCCAACCTTCCAAACGTTAACCTTGTGTCTGAAACAGCCTCTATCCTGAATTTCACTTTGTGTAATATTTGCTGATCTTAGGTCCTCTTTAATTGCAGCAATCCATTTAATTATTTCTACTTTACCTTTACTCCTATTTTCATAAAATTCGACTATTTGTCTAGTTAACCTACTCGGATTCATCCGTTTTATGTGTCCGTAAAACTTAAGTCTTCTTTTTCTCATATCACTATGTATATCTGTGTATTGTTTGATTTCTTGGTTTTCTCGAAATCGGTATGTTGTGCTATTTATTTGTTTGGGCCCTAGGATTTTTCTTATGATTTTTCTTTCCTTCTTTTTAATGTCCTCGATGTCCCTCTTTCTATTCAAAATGAGCGTTTCCGCAGCATATAGACATTCTGGCTTAATAACTGTGTTGTAATGTCTCAGTTTTGTGTTTTTTGTTGTAAATGTTTTGTGTAAGTCTCAATGCCGTTTCCATTTTTTGACATCTACCCTTATTGGCCGCTTTTTCCAACCCATTTTCCATGATTATTTCACCCAAATATTTGAATTGAGAGACTCGTCTGATGTTACCATATTTTGTTTTTAGAAATGGCGTTCTTAGTCTGTTGCAGGTCATGTATTGTGTCTTTTCAAAGGAAATTTGGAGTCCTACATGTTCTGCTGTTTCTTTTAGGATTTCAATCTGTTTCTGTGCCGTTAATACATCTTGAGCTAAAATTGCTAGATCATCAGCAAATGCCAGACAATCAATTTTGATGTTGGTTCTCCCCAGTTTAATGGGCTGGTCAATATTCAGGGCCGACTTTTTTTCACGCCACTCCTGTATTACTTTTTCTAGAACACAGTTAAATAAAAGTGGCGAGAGTCCATCCCCTTGTCTCACTCCAGTTTTAATTTCGAAGGGCTCCGAGATCTCACCCATGAATTTAACTTTTGACCTTGTGTTAGTTAACGTTGCTTTAATAATTGCCAGCGTTTTCAGATCTAGTCCTTGTTCTTTCAAGATTCGGAATAAAGATTCGCGGTCAATAGAATCATATGCTTTTTTGAAATCCACAAATGTACAGACGAGATTTTTATTGTACAGTTTTTGATGTCTTAGAATCAACTTCAGATTCAGGATCTGTTCAGGGCAGGATCTGCCCGGTCGAAAACCTGCTTGATATTCACCAATGTTAGGTTCTAACTGTCCCTGTACTCTGTCTAGTAGACATTGAGATAGAATCTTGTAACAAACTGGGAGAAGAGATATCCCTCTAGTAGTTGTATTAATCCGTTCTATCTCCTTTCTTGTGTAGTGGATGGATTAGAGCATCTTTCCAATCTTCCCGAATCCGTTCGGTTCGCCAAACTTCTTGTAGAATTTTGGTTATTTCCCTGATTGTACCTGGACCAGCGGATTTAAAAAGTTCCGCAGTGATTCCATCTTCACCAGAAGCTTTATTATTTTTAAGCCGCTTGATTTGCCTAATTATTTCATCTTCATTCGGTGGTAATGAATCTGGGTTTGTTTGTTTAGGCTTTAGTGTTGCTAATTTGTTTAAGGGCTCAGGACAGTTTAGTATTTGTTCAAAATATTTCGCAAGTTCTTTGCAATTATCTTGGTTATTTAGAGCCAATTGTCCGTTTTCCTTTTGGAAGCAAAGACTTTGCGGTTGATATCCTGTTAATTTAGTTTTAAAGGTTTTGTAAAAGTTTCGGGTGTTATTTTTTTGGAAATCTTTTTCTATTTCATTAAGTTGATTGTTTTCATATTTTCTTTTAGTTTGTCTAATTAGCTTTGATGTTTCTTTTCTTACTTCCAAAAATATGTTATAGTTTATTGCTGTTTTTTGACTGTTCCAATCTTTGAATGCTTCACTTCAGCTTAATACTGCTTGCTCACAAACTTCATCCCACCACGGATGTTTTCTACGTTTTTGTAAAGGGACCAACTTTAAGGCTGTTTTAATAATTTTTTGTTTCAATTCTTGCCAGTTCTGTGCTGGTTGTTTATCAAGTTCTTCTGTTAGGGCTGGTTTTATTTTCGTTGGGTTTCTTCTGTTAGGGCTGGTTTTAGTTTCGAGGTTTTAAGCTAAGTTTAATTCTAGTCAAGTAGTGATCCGTGTCTATATTTGCTCCTTTCCTGACTTGAACATTCAAAATCTCTTTATAATTGGGGTACGAAATGGTAACATGGTGAATTTGAAATTCACCCATGTACGTGTTTGGGCACCTCCAGGTTTTTTGTTTTGATATTTTCTTCTTAAAATGGGTTGACATTATTTTTAGATTAAACTGCGAACATAGTTCAACCAATCTTCTACCATTATGGTTAGTCCATTTAAGAGCGGGAAAACTGCCGACTGTTTTCCTGTACTTTTTTTCTTTCCCTAGCTGGGCGTTGAAATTACCCAATACGATTTTTACATGGTTAGAGGGAATTTTAGAGATAGTCTTTTCTAGAATTTCCCAGGACTTATTTACTTTTTCAGGATTAGATTTATTTTCTTCGTTAACTGGGAGGTGTGCATTGATTAATGTATAGTTTTTGTTAGCACACTTAAGGGATAGTGTCATAAGTCGATTATTTACTGGCTGGACATTTGTTATAGAACCAAGGATGTTTCTTGAGACAGCGAAAGCAACATCGAGATGTGGTGTATTTTTGAGTATTTTTTTGTCCGTTTTACTTTTAAAAAGTCTGTAGTTGCCGAATTCCAAGGTGTTATCATCTGTCAATCTAGTTTCTTGCAAAGCTAAAATTTTGATTTTTTGCTGATTTAATGTTCGTCCCAATTCGTGTAGTTTTCCTGGACGCAGGAGAGAATTGATATTTACCGTTCCAAAGAAAGTTTTTGTTTTCGGTTTCAGACGTTGGCCAGAGGTCTCCGACTCCCTCTGAAAGATTTTGCGTTTAAGCCCGGATGCCCCAGAATCCGAAAGTCCGGTTGTACCAGCAAAGCTGGCAGAGGATTGTCTACCTCCTGGGGTAATTTTGTAATTACTAGAACGCTTCATCTTGTACTTTGAATTAAAGGTTTGAACCATGACGGTTCAGAGGTTAAGACTGGAGGGGTTAGTTCCAGAATTTAAATATCAGCCGCACCACTGGTGAACAGACGCTGACCACTCAGCCGCTTGATACAAGTCAGACGCTAAGTGGATTTAGTTTTTTTTTTGCCTTGGTTCGGGGCTGCTTATTTTGAGATATTCGCAGCTGTCCATTAATATCTAATGGAACTTTCACTATCCACCCGTGACCCGTCCAGTACCTTAGGCGAGGTATACTGGAATATATATATATATATATATATATATATATATATATATATATATATATATATATATATATATATATATATTATTTTTTTATTTATTGGGATTTTCGGTCAGTGTAAATAAGTTTTCATTTTTTATTGTTTTATTTACGTTTCGATTCTACAACGAACCATCATCAGAATACTTATTTAAAAACCTACCAATATCAATTAAACAATTAATTTTTTTAATTTTTTAAGTAATATGTGTCAATTTTTTATCAAATTTTTTAAAAATAAATTTATAAATTTATTAGCGTAATTAGTTGACAATTTTTTTACGACTGTGTGACCACTCACTGATTTTTTTTAAATTAACAAAACGTTCATTCTTTGATTTGTGACTGCGATTAATAGCATTGTTATTTAGGATCACGTTATAAAAAATCACACTGAAAAATTAGGAAATTTGTGATCACAGTATCTAAAAATATAGCTTGGGGTGTCGAATTTCAAGACTTTCAAAAATATGTCTGTCTATGTCTATTACTTAACACGGTGACATGGATTTTTTTTTCTTATTTTTGCCAGAATTGGTATAACCTGGTCTTTCGCCCGACACCCGCTTGTCGTGGAGTTTCATCCTGTGTATTTTTTGACGCCAAGATAAAAAATTTATTTTAAAAAATATGCATTTTAGATACAAAGGTACAAATGCAAATTCTGTAAGAAAAATAACTTAACTTCAAATTCAGAAACGTTAAATACAGTAATTAACCTTTTTGTTATCTATGACTCTATCTATTTTTTTTTCTCAGCTGATTGCGCAAGGTTGCCAGATCTTTGGTCGAGTGTTTCGTTACTACTAATCGAACGTTGAAAAAAAAGTTTGATTTCCATTATTTAAACAATTATATCGGTAACCTGATACTAATATATAATAACGTTCTCCAAATATTAAACTTTATCGTGTGATATTTTTGATTCTATAAAGTTGGAAAATTAATAGTGAAAAAACAGAAAAATTCATGGCGGAAATCATTCTGTCATAAGAGATTGTGTATAAAAACGAAAAATGAAATTTTTCTAAAAAACTAGACTGAATAATTTTCAAATTTTGAACATAATTCAATTACATATCCCTTGTCACAATAACCGAATTTCAAGTCTTCGGAAGAAAGAAAATTAGAATTATTAGAAAACTAAAAAATTATGTATCAAACCAAATAACAGTTCAATAAATATGTCTAGACAGTGTTTTGTAAGGAAGTATTGATTATATCGCCATAAAAGATTTTAGGACTGAGCATATTAACAAAATAAAATAGATTTTCTATAGTTGTCTCGGGAATCTCCTTCATTATATTTTTAAGCTGTTATTTTGTTATATTAAATCTAAATTGATAAATCTCAATTAACATTACCTTTCCTTTTTTATTGTCACAGGTAGTTTTGAGGAATCGGTTCTGAATGGTCGCCTGGAACCGGTCTCCACAGTTCACGGTTTCACCGCAGAGTTGGGAGCCAGTGGATCTTTCGTCCCTAAACATGTGTTCTTACCAGTTACCGTCTTCTTTTACAGTTTTGGTGATAACGACCAAGTGTCATCTCCTTATTTGGTTAGTAATTCTTTGATGGGATGTTATTAATGGAAACACAATTGATTTTTTTTTAATTAGGGTCATATTAATTTGGGAAAGAAGGGATACAATGTTCCGAAGTCTGGGACGGTGCAGGTGACGCTGTTCAATCCCCTGGGAACCGTGGTGAAGATGTTCGTCATCATGTACGATCTGTCCGATATGCCACCCAATTCGCAGACGTTTATCAGACAGCGCACCCTGTATATGCCGACGTCTTGTGAAGGAAACAGTTCAGAGTGGGGTTCTAAATGGCTTCGTTACGTGATACATTTACGGTAATGTACATACACGCTTTAAAGTGCGTATTGTATATTTTACTAGGATAGAGTGAAAAGTCATACACTTTCCCGAGAAATGGCAATGCGATCGCAAAAATGATTGCAATTTACAAGAGTAACTTCTTTTATAGCAACTCTTTATGAATTTCAAGACGAGATAACATTTAGTTTTGTTTTGAGAATCTTGGGAAGCAAATCAATTAAATAGCGAATTTTGTCTTGATTAAAGATTACTGTTTACCAATTCTTCTATTGAAACACTAAACTCAAAGAGATTTACCACTAAACACCGAATCACTTTTTTAAAGTTCTCGACGCACGTTTCGCTAACCATGTTAGCATCATCAGAAGATGATTTAATCTAATTCTAAAACTAAACTATATTTTGTTTATATGATAATCCTACCTAATGAAACGTGTAATTTCATGAACCGTGACGTTTACTGAGCCTTACATTAATAAATGAAAAAGGTGATTGAACGGAATAGGTCCTTTATCCTGGTTCATCATTTTCTTACATTTTTCTATTTAAATGCTTTCATATGCATCCAAAGCCCTATTGTTATTTACATTTTTAACTAGTCTTAAATTAATAATATCGATATTGTGTTCATGTTCGAATGCATAATGGGCAACACGAAATTTTTATGAGATAAATGAAAAATCTTGTCTTATAGACACATTTCTTGTATGAACGGAATTTCACTAATCCGAAGTTTACCGTAAGTTTTTTTCTTTTGAGAATAATGATTGCTTTGGACCACAGAATAAAAAAGTATTATTTTGAGAAATGACAACAAGGAAATCAGTATGTCTCAGCAGCCAGACTTGGGTCTTGTTGACTTTCAAAATCATTCCGAGATTAACGTGGAAATGTCTTTAGAATTTCAACAAAATAATCAGACAGGAATATTTAAGGAAATGAAATACCATATGCCCTTGCAAAAAAAAGGAACAAGTCAAGGTCATCTTTAAAGTATAACAACAGACTTCTGGGAAAGTATTCTAAACCACATTTTCTATATATGAGAGCATTGTATATCTAACATAAACATGGATAATATCAAGGTCACTTTCTAACAATTTTTTGCAGGTTTATGAGCTCGAAATCGAACAAGATATACCTCCACAGCGACATCAGAATGATCGTCTCCAAGAAGTCAGACATGGATACAGCAACAGCGCACGGAATTGACATGAGCTATGAGCTTCGTAGCTTTATCCACACACCGACTAATCCACGATTCTCGCCCCGAAAGTAACTAAGAAGCCCTTTGCGCAGGACCGTCCTATTCGAAACGGTCGTCCTGCGTAAAGTAAACGGAAGAAATTCTGATGATGTTGCTTCGGTCTGGGAAAATGTCGGCGCTCGGCCGAAATCGTCCACCAAGTCCATGCGATTTTATTCTTACATGAAACGGGTGCTCCTCAGTTGTTTTGTACAAGATTATACTGCTGTCCAAGTGTAGAAATGTTGAAGGACGGAGATTTACACTATCGCTCGAAAGATTGAGGTTATACTAACTATTTACAGTGATTCAGGACATTTTTTAAATAAATTTACTAATTTTTTCTAACTCTATTAGTTCATGCTCCGGATATTTTATATGTAGTTTTGAACTGTTTTAGATTACCATTTTTTTACATAATACCTTTCTTACCAATTAATCTTCCACCTCTACGAGCTTATTTTCGTAATATTCGGTCTGATTTTAAGAATTTTTGTTGCTCTTGGCTTGGAGGAAGAGTTTTCAAGAGTGTACCAGATGTTTAAACACACTTAATCTAAGAACATAAAGTATGATGTATACAAGACGTCAATGAGTAATATCCGTAACAAGTAAAATTCAAAATAACTCTTAAAAAGTAAACAAACACCAAGCAATAAAGGCATATACTAAAAAAGGCGTCAAAACACGCTAGAAAAAACTTTGTTTCATTCAATTTTTTAACTGAATAGTTAAGTGGTTTCAAACTTTTGAGCAGCAGTGTATATATATTTTTGTATTTATTTCCGTACCATTGTTATTTATGTTTTATTTGAATTTGGACGGGAGTTTATCAAATAGCTAGTATATATACTGAACATTTTACACAAATATATAATAAAAACTTGTTTACAATATTTATTACCTTATTTGTTTTACAGTGCATCCAAAATTTGATATTTTCAGAACTGAATTAATTCAAGATAGTATCTATAATTAATCTCGAAATCTTTGAAATATTTTTCTGTATTTCAAAGAAATCATCATTCTGAAATAATTTAATTTTGAATACCCTGTATTTTTAAAAATATCTGAGATGAGGCTGTCCAGAATAGAATTTTTCACAAACACCCAGTATGTCGAAAAATAACAGAACTTTTAAAATTAAAAAAAAAACAACTAATTACGTTGCCAAAATGATTTATTTTTGTTCAAAATACATCCTTTCCACATCAATACACCGCTGGATACCAATGCTAGCATAGATTTTTGTCGTTTTTCTGAATTGCCGGTTGTCACGGCTTTTTTGACTTGTGTAACACTGTCAAAACGTCCCTTTCATAGCCAGTCTGAGTCTTGCAAACAGGAAATAGTCACATAGAGATAAGTCAGGGTAATTTCGAGTATGCTGAAGCACAGACTTGTTTTTTTGACAAGAATTCATTAACAGAGACGGTTCCTGAAGGAACAAATCAAGCCCAGACTTTCCTTTTGTTTAAATCCTTTGTCAAAATTTCGTGAACAATATCTTTGGTCGTATTTAATTCCTATGTTGTCCATCTCAGTCGAATTCGCATCGTAGGCGATCATTTTACGCACTTTTTCGCGATTTTTGTTTTTTTTTGGCTGGCCAGGCTTTGGGTCATCTTCCAAAGCATTATGACCGTCCTGGAATCATCACCGTAAACTTTTTTCATCAATGCAAATGTTTCTGTGAAAGTTTTACTGAGAGCTCGAAACAACATTTATTATTAGTTCTTTGTTCCATCTACTGTTTGTGACGAGGTGACAAAAGATACTGTCACTTTAGGCGCTATAAATTAACAATCCGTTGATCGATTCTAATAATGGCGGTCTCGAATTATAGAGGAGATATACAGCTTTCAGATTATATATTGTTTTAATAATTTTCTTTAATTTTAAAAAGTTCCGTTGTGTTTCTGGTAGACTGTGTATGACCCACTTCAATATGTTACAAAGTAAAACAAAAATAGCCTGTGTTAAGAAGGCTTTATCATTTTTCTAAATAATACAAAGGCTAATTTTGAACACCTCTGTAAATAAATATTAAAAAAACTCATTTCACAATACAAAACATGTAACAGTTTTTAAGCAACACTTATATGAAGACAGTGCTTCTTCGTTAAGGTCTGATAGGGACTTTGGTAGATTTTGAAAGCTAATAAAATATCAAATAAGATCTAGTGTTTGTCGAGTTATAGTAAGAATGTGTTTAAAAGTTGTCAATCACAATCTGTAAGTTCATTCGCATTTCTTAGAGGAATAGCTCATTTAACTGCCATTAAAAGTGTACATATTTTTTATACTATATGGAATGAGGAAAAGAGAAATTGAAACCAATATATCTATATATAATTTGGCAATTATATTCATTACTTTAGGTTTTTTTTCATGAAATAAAAATTTAATGTTATTTGGATTAATATTTTTTCAAAGAAATTTTTGTTTCTGACTTCACTATGTAAATTTATAAGCTCTATTATATGTATATAAACAAAATGACATACTAATTTTTTATTAGATATTGAACAATAAATGTGTGTAAAATTATACAAGTTTTTTTTTCACAAATACATTAAATTTACTAAAAGTGTTCAGGATATTTTTCAATCTCCTGTATCAGTCTCTTTTCTACTAAAGGTACCAAAAATTTGTCTTCTTCCAAGTTAAAGCTCAAATATACTGGTTTTTCCAGTTTTTTTGACAATCTACAAGCAATATTGGTCCCTCCGGAGTTAGTAAAACTTCCCATCAAAGATGTACTGCTTGGAATCTGACTGAATCTTGTGCGCATTGCTACTATTAAATTGTCACACACCAACTGATCCTTATTATTTATATATATGATAACACTGTTATTCATTTTCACTACTTGAAAAAGAACTTTTTTCTCTGATATTACATCGAGAAAAGTGTATATTTTCGTTTGAGGAGGTACAAATTGAATGTCACCTTTTACTTCATTCACCATCCTGAAATCTTTTAATTAAATATGATATGGGGGCAAGATTGGTGCATTCGAATAATTCATCACTTTCATAACTATAACAATAAACTTAATCTAATGATTTCGAGTTTATTATGGAGGTTAGGATATGATTTGTCTTCTTTTACATTTCTTCTTTTGTGTGATTTGTCTTCTTTTTACAAGTTCATATGAACTCCTGCATATCTGGCAAGTTGCTACTTCGACCTCTATATTTTCTCTACTTTGAAAATGTATATCCTTAGTTTATATTAATTAGGCATATAGCATTGTGGATTCGGAAATTTTCTTTTTAAATAAAACCAACAATTTTGAAAAGTTTCTTAACATATTGTGGTAGCGTTCATAACATTGCAGTAGCGTAAAATGGCCTTATAACCCCTCCAGCCCATAATGCACACCACACTATAGGTTTATTCTAGCAACGATTTCAAATGGTTCCAAACCGTTCGGAGTTTGTGCAGATGTTTGTGCGTAAACTCCAGACGATTTGAAACCGTTTGAAATCGTCGCTAGAACAGACCTTATGTTACTCGAAGAGGATGTACTTACAATGATGGTTCTACAATCACTTGAGGATTTTCCAAATCCTACAATTTTACTTGACTGATGTTCACGTACCCTGTTAGGTGGAAATGAGCTTTGTCGGAAAACACTTTTATTTCAATATTCTGCATTATTTCTAGCTTCATTAAAGATAAAAATTCTAACACGTTTTGTCATCGTAAAATGATCCATAATTAAATTGCTGACTTTCTAGATGACACATGTGAAATATACATTTTTTAGGTTAAGTCGTTGAAAACAGGCGCTAAATTTAAATCCCGAAGTACCAATTGGGACATTCTTTGCTTTGCCATATTCCTTATAGATCGCAAGCAAGTATATAGTAAAGTAAAAAGAAAATAACTTTATAAAGATCTTGGTGGTCTAGGACTGAGCAGAAACCGTATAAGAAGTTCGAAATTAAAGTTTAGACAAGGGGATTCAGTTTCGTCGGTCTTATTTAATATAGTATTGGAAAAAAGAGACGCAAAAAATAACAGTACCGGTCTTGATTGTTATAATAGGCACCGATGTCTGGTTTACCCAGATGACGTTGTCATTATGGCAAAAAGTAAGGAAGAACTATAAAATGTTAAGGAGAAATTGGAGGGAATACAAGAAAGTGATTTTCTGGAAGTCCTTCAAAATACTCATCTACGATTGCTATAATTTCTTCATTTGATGAAAAACGCTGGCCACGCAGGA
This sequence comes from Cosmopolites sordidus, assembly GCA_031761425.1. NCBI lineage: Eukaryota > Metazoa > Arthropoda > Insecta > Coleoptera > Curculionidae > Cosmopolites > Cosmopolites sordidus. The sequence goes on along the minus strand of JARFXV010000714.1, from coordinate 1,337,169 downwards.
ATGATCTGGTGAATATGGTGGATGCTCCAACAATTCGTAGTGGAACTCTTTCAATTTGGCCATAGCAAGAACACCTCTGTGAGCCAGTGCACATATATATATATATATATATATATATATATATATATATATATATATATATATATATATATATATATATATATCATCATCATCATCATCATCATCATACAGCCATTGTCGATCAACTGCAGGACGAAGGCCTCCCCAGCATGCTCCCAACTCACGCAGTCCTGAGCTTTCCTCTGCCATTCGGGTCCAATATACTTGATGATGCCATCGATCTATCGTGTTTTCGGTCCTCTTCGTGGACGCTTATGGTCAAGCAGTATCGATCCCAGGATTGCTTTGGTCCATCTGTCGTCACATCGCCCCGCTATATGGCCTGCCCACCTCCATTTCAATTCCTTCGGCTTTGCAATGATGTCACATACTTTCGTCTGTTCTCTGATCTATGTGAAGGTCTTTCTGTTCCACTTTTTTGTAATGCCAACCATACACCTTTCCAATCCCCTCTGTGCTACCCGAAGTCTTTGAATTGATTGTGATGTGAGTGTCCATATTTCACTTCCATATGTCAGAACAGACAGCACGCACTGATCAAAAACTTTTCTCTTCAGACAAAGTGGGAGTTTGTTCTTAAACACTATGTTGAGACTGCCAGCCACACCCAACGCGCCGTTCCACCCCCCGGGCGGCATCACCCTCCATTGAAATTCCCTGCCCAAGACATATGCAGGACATATCCTCGGAGTAAATCAACTAGATTCTATTATACCCGAGAACCTAGAAAATATATATATATATATATATATATATATATATATATATATATATATATATATATATATATATATATATATATATATATATATATATATATATATATATATATATATATGTGTATATATTTTACGCCTTCGCTTTCAACTTCTTTTTGCAATAGTTTACAAATTTGATTTAAAGTAGAGCAGTTTAATTTTATTAAATTAAATAAATATATTCAGTTATATATTTAAGAATAAAAAATAAATATATAATTTTGAAAGCAATTCTTTTTTTTTTGGCAAACTCCAGGGCAAGACGAAATCACAGCAGAAATGCTGAAACATATAGGAAAAATAGTTTAGAAGAATTTTAGTCACTACTAAACGATATCATAACAGAAACGAAAGTACCAACAGACTGAATATGGGAATTGCCCTTGTTTAAAAAATGAGATATCAAAGAATGTAAAAACTATAGAGGGATCCTCACATTCACAACAAGTTTACCTGGAAAAATATTTACAGAATAATAGAGTATAGGCTGGGAGAAAAATAAAAGCAATATTAGAGGAACCACAGCATGATTTAGAAAAAGGTAGAAATACACAAGATCTAATATTTATAATTAGAAAACTAGGAGAAAAACTATTAAAAAAAGAAACCGAAATCCATATTTGTGTCATTGACCTGAAAAAAGCATTTGATAGGGTAAAAAGAAGGGATGTCTAGAAAAGTCTAAAGAGAAGACAAGTAGAAGAGGGAGTAATAGAAATTATCAATGCCTTATACAACAACAACAAGAATAAAGTAAGAATCCATAACGATGAATTCACAGAAATTTTAGACAGGAATAAGCCTAAAACAGGATTGGGTACTGAGCCCACTGTTATTTTAGTAGTTATTGACGATGTTGTAAAAAATAGCAAAGCAAATGGCAAGAATACAAAAATGGTTTTTAGAAAAATTACAACAGTTACAACACAAGAATTACTGTTCGCTAATGAAGTGGTCCTAATGGCAGATTCTGAAGAAAAATTACAACATAACTTAGCGATATATAATGAAGCGTTAAGAAAAGTAAACATGAAAATAAATATCGACAAAAGTAAAACAAAACATATAATTGTACTCGGTGGAAAAGTAATGGAGCAAGTCACAAACTATATGCATTTAGGCACAATAATAAGAGATAACGGAAAAATGGACGGTGAAATGAACGGAAAAATGGGAAAAGCAGGCAATCTATAAAATATTTTAAAAATAACATTCCTAGGAAAAAGAGAGATACCGAAAGAGGTAAAAGCACAGGTGTATCAGAAAGTAGTGAAACCATCATTGTTACACGGCAGCTAATCTTGGACCTTAACAAAGAGAAACAGAAGTAGAATTACAGCTGTTTGAAATGAGATTCCTACGCAAAATAGAGGGAATGACAAGAAGAGATTCAGTGAGAAATACGACAGTAATGGAATAACTGGAAATGAAACCAACAGAATAGAGCTACAGAATAAAGATAACTGAGCTGACTGCAGATCCACATCCACTGAATGAATAAAGAGAGATTAACAAAATAATTCTATGAAGCGAAGACACGAGGAAAAAATAAAGTTAGACGTCCATGACTGAGACAGGAAGAACAGGTTCGACAAGCGGCAGAAAAACGAGGAATTCATTGGAATGAAACTAGAACATTTGCACTGGACAGGAACTCATGGAGGGTAAATATTCATGAAATACCTTCATGCTGAAATGTAAAATGTCAGTTCTGTTAATACAGATTTTCTGTATGTAACCTTATTTTTCGTGCTCTTATTAACACAAAGTTGAACAGATGTAGACATACCATTAGGAGTTCAAACTTGCACTCAAGGTTCAGATGTTGGTTTGTTTCCCCTCCAAAGGAGAAGCGAACAATGTTGCCATATTAAACGCTATGCCACCAGTCTCATGATTATATTTCTACACCTCGTAACCTTACGAAATTTAATCGGGTCAAAATAAAGAAAATTGACACAAATCGGTTTGCTTAAATACGTTTTCCCCGTTTGTGGGTTATATATAATTTATTGTCTATTAATATAATTATTATTCTATCAGGAATCAACGGTATATATTCATTAAACAGCTATACAAAAAAGTTCATTTATTTTATTGTATTTACAATACACTCCTTCCAATTTAAATATTTGATTTGTAAGACAATAATTTATATTGTGCATCGATAACTTATTCTACACTATATTTGTTGCTTTATTCCACAAACAGCAGGCGATTTTAAATGAGCTAGAATCAGTAGTTAACTAGAAGAGTTTCTTGAAAGTGACTTGAAATTGAAATGATTATACAAATTATAGTTTTTAATATGATGGTGGTATGGTGTCATGGTCGATTACAATATTTACATCATGATGATATAAAATCAATTGGTAATTACGTGAATCGAACTCCCAATTTTTCTTGGGGCATCGTTATGATACCATCATATCAAAACAACTGTAGCGATCTCATCGACTTTTATACATCTCATACCCCATATCCAATTATTGTGTCAGATCATAATCATATGGATAGAACCATACACGATACAACCACTTCAATCATCATGGTTATCATTCAGGATGTACCAGATCTAAAGTTTTTTATTTACAAGCTCTTTCAAACAAAATCATTCAGCAATTTAGGAAAAATTAGATTCTTTCTTTGTGACGATTCGATGAACTTATTGGAAGCTTCAAGGTACGCTTGGGAATATGGATTAATAAACTATGTTTTTGTGTTTCGTAATGGAAAAAGACTGAAAATGGTATTTTACAACCCTTTTCAGGACATATTAACTGTCAGAAATCTGGAGAGTATTGAAGCTTATATCGAAGAGTTTCCTGATAAATTATCGAACATGTATGGATACCCGCTAAGGATATTGGTTATGCCTGATTTGATTCCACTGCATGATCTCCTAGGAATAAAAGTAAATTTCGACAAGATGCTTGTTTCTTCATTGGGGACGTACTTCAATGCCACCATCATCCCCGTTGCAATTGAAAACACCGTTGACGAATTGGATATTGCCAGGTCTGTAGTTAGTAACAACACGACATTTTGTACAAAAACAACAGCGTTAAGAACGGGAGATATGCCAGTAGAACTACAAAATTCTACTACTTGGTCTTATCCTCACACTACAAATCCAGTTGTGTTTCTTGTACCTCAAGTCGAAGATCAAGACGATCTATTATTCAAAGTAAACATGATTATTATCCAGTTTGCTTCACTTTTGATTTTTTCTTGCATCGTCGCATATTTGGATAGAATCTTTACTAATGACAAGATTAAGTTCTTTCCACATATGTTCTATTTTATGGCAGTGTTTTATAGAAACTCTTTTGGTAAAGTATGTAGTTCAAGAAGATCGTTTATCATTCTGGGATGGTTGACATTCTCTTTGGCGACGAGTGTTATAACCGATGTGGCTTTCCAACAAAACATATTAACATTCACGACGCTTCCATTTATCAACAGTATAAATGAATTGATGAGTAGCAACATTCCCATCTTCAGTTATGTAAAATTCGACTTAAAAAATCAAACAGTCTTGTCTAAAACTCAATGGGTGGAGAAAATCATGGCTAATCGAGGAACAGAGGCATTCATCGGACCATCGTTCGAAATCCAGCTATTTGTTAAATATTTCGCCTACACGAAGAAGCGCTTTAATTATCGGGTATTGGACGAGATTACAGCACCGGCCATGGGAGCATACTTGGCCAAAAGTAGCTCACCATTTCTCACCAAAATAAACACTTTACAGATGAAAGTCAAAGAATGGGGCAGCAATCCAGATCCAATGAAAACAAGCAGAATTATTTTGAATCCAAATACGATTATCACTTTCGATGACATCAGATTTCTATTTCTTGGGCATTTGGTTGGATGTGGTATAAGCAGCATCGTATTTTTATTTGAACGGTTGCATTTGAAATGGAATCAGCGTTTGAAGAATATTTTAAGAAAAAATGTGTGAACACTTCGGGTAGATAGTTCAAAATTCAGGGTTAATACTCTCTTAGATTGTTTGATAATAAATATGTTATTACACAAATAAAAAATCCTTATTTATCACTGGTGTTTATTATTGGCAAGATGATTCCTGAAAGTTTTAGTTGTCCAAGTTAACCAGAAAATACTTATACCATCCTCATGATTACCATTCATGATCCGAAGATTTTCTTCTCAGAATTGTTTCAGACAGATTTGAAAGTTTATATAAGTGTGCTTGAAGAATGGAAATCAAATTGAATTTGAAGAAAATTGAATATGTTGACGAAGAATTTCCTGATAAGTTACTAAACATGTACGAATATCCACTGAGGACAGTTCTTGTATATATGATTCAGTTAGCATCGACCTATTATTTGTGTGGTGGATGCGGTGGTGAACCCGAAGGTGATGCCTCTAAATAGAAGATTTAACTTTAGGAAGGCTCACTGGAGTATATTCTTAGAGAACACTGACGCAGAGATAGAGCGCATCCCTCCGAGGCCGTAATATTAAACCGATATTAGATCGTTATCAAACCGTCTTTAAGGTCTTCTGTGCTTTTTACGTGAACACCAAAAACGCCAAGAGGGAGTTGGAAATGGAATGGAGGGGTGAACGTCTCCAGTATTGCCCAACACCAAAATCCCTGGCGGTCACATTAGATCGCACCCTGACCAACAAGCAGCACTGCATGAACACCAAGGCCAATGTTAGCGCCCGTAATAACAATGAGTGCAAACCCGCACACATTGAGGACCTCGGCCATGATTCTATACTTGTCCGTCACAGAATACGCTGGAGTCGCTGCAGACAAAGAGAGAGTGAAAAAAGGGACCGATCCCAGACATCTGCTGCACGGATATCAATCTGCACCGCAGCAACTAAAATTCGGAAAGAGTTTTATGAGAAGAACACGAGCCCTGGAAAGGACGTTGGCTGCAGACCGTATTGTAAGGTCAGCTAAACCATCCGAATCACCAGGTCAGGAAGGAGGTGTCACCAGGGAGCGAACAACTTTGCCCAGTGTGGAGAACACTTAACCGATTGAAAGTACACCAACCACGGGCGTAGCTAGGGGGGGGTTCAACCCCCCCCCCCCCCCAATAAGCCAAATATTACCTAATATTATAGATTTTAGAAGATTTCTTCTTTAATGGTTTTAGATTTAGCGCAGAGGAACGAAATTAATTTAACCATTTCATTTAAAGTTAAGAACTTTATAAATATGTCGTAATTTTTCCGTTGAATATATAGATATTAAATTTCATGTAAGTATATTTTTGTTGTTTTATTTACTTCAAACTAACCCCCCCAAGACTAAATTCTGGCTACGCCCGTGGGACCAACCACAATAGAAGACCAATTTGCAAAATGGCGATTGCTACTGGAAGGTGCAGATGTCCTGTGTGAGTGTGGCGCTGTCCTAGACCTCCAACACTTTGTGATTTGTGTGAAACTCAACTAAAACTGCATAATGGGTTACATTAGATTAGCGAACGACAAAGCTGTATCGAGGCTACAATTCACTGGAAGAGTATTGTTTGATCTGACACGGAAAGCAAGTTTGCAGTTATCATTGACACTGTGTTTTAGTGAAAAAAATGAAAGAAAAAACACTCGACTAGTAGTTATTTATGATTGCTAGACGTGGATCCTCGCAAAATTAACAGGAGGAATGCTTGAACAACCGTCTCTCCTTATAACTGGTTAAGATAGGTTAAATTTGTTAGTTTTTGTGTTCTCAACTTATTTATTTTCTCTAAAGTTGATTTAATCAGCAAAACTAACTTTTTAAATAATGTTTTGCCATTAAAAAATGGTACTTTATTTATTACTTCTTAAAAACAGAAAAAAAAGGTGCTGTTCGTCACAAAAGGTGCGATTCATAGAGAAAAAGCGGCTTATTTGAGCTATTTGAATAATCAAAGTATCTCCAGTTTTTATAATGCTCTTACAATTTTAAATATTCGTAACTCTAAAGTCTCAGCTAGCATTCTCCATAATTTAAATAATGCCGACGATATTAATAAATAATTTGTCTCTGTCTTTGACTCAAGCACTCCATCAACTACTATTCTAAATTCTTGTAACACTCATAGAAAAAATGATTCCTTTCATTTCACTTTTAAACTAGTCGAAATATCTGATTTATTAAATATTATACATCTGATGAAATCTAATGCCAAAGGATCTGATGGTTTGATTCTGCAGATGATAAAACTATGCATGTCTGCCAATGACAAGTATTTATGTCACATCATAAACTGTTGTTTGGTGTGTGGCTTGTTCCCTTCAATGTGGAAAGAGGCTGTCGTAATTCTTCTTCCTAAAAAATCTAATCCGTCTGAGCTTGGCGATCTACGGCCAATAAATATTTTGCCGACTTTGTCAAAGATTCTGGAGAAGGCCGTGTGTAACCAAATTAATGAGTATTTGCAATATATTGCAAAGATACATAAAAGATATATTAAAAGATACATATAAGATATATATAAAAGTATTTGCAATATATTGCAAAGATACATACTTGTTGCCGCTTTATATGTGGTTTGCGCAAGTTTGATCACATTTCGGAAAAAATAACTGATTTGAGGTGGTTAAAGATGAACTCTTTATTTAAATTAATTAATTAATAATTAAAATAAAATAATTAAAATTAATAATAATTAAAATTAATAATTAATTTTAACATTAATAATTAAATTAATAATTAAATTAATAAAAATTAATTAATAATTAAAAAGAAACACTCTTGAATGTTTATTGAAGTACAAGGAATTAAGGAAAGTTATTAAGTTACAAATTGAGATTGCATATAAAATGCATTTAGAAACTGTTCAAAACTCTATTTCCTATGATTCTGGAGTGTTTTGGTCGTATATTAGTAGTAAAAGTAACTCAACTAAAATACAGGATAGGATGGTTTATGATGACAATTTTTTTGATACCCCAAACTTCATTGTGAATGCTTTTGAGAGTTTTTTCGCTAGTGTTTGTGATACTGCTGCTGGTACTAAACATATAGTTATTGATTATTTTGATGAACAGGAATTAAAGATTAACATCGGGCTTTGATAATGTTCCAGAATTTTTGGTTCGAGATTGTTTGTCTGTATGCTCTAAACCTTTGATAAAAATGTATAGCTTGTCCTTGCAAACATGCACCTTTCCTGAAGCATGGAAATGGGCTAAAGTATGTCCAGTTTACAAGCAGGGTGACAGGGATTTGATCTCAAATTATAGACCAGTGGCAGTGTTGTCAAATTTTGCTAAAGTGTTCGAAATTTAATATTCTATATAATCGTATATATCCAACGACCAAGGAGGGTATGCTTTCACTAACACAGCATGGTTTTGTAGAGAGCAGATCTACCGTAACTAACTTGGTAACGTTCTCATAGTACGTTGCTAATATCTTAAATAGTTGACAGCGTGTCGATGTAATTTACACGGACATATCTAAGGCCTTTGATAGAATCGATTCGACTATACTTTTGAGTAAGGCTTAACTGTTTGTAATGGGTAACAAATTGTGCAGATTCCTACTATTTTACCTCACTAATCGTCAATTTTGAAGTAAAAACCATTTTGAAAGGAGAATATATAGTGAAGATTATAAAAGTGCAAAGACTTCGCTGATTTGGCCATATAAGAAGAATGGAAGATAACAAAGTAGTAAAAAAATTACAATGTGGAGACCAGACAATAACATAGGAAGGGGGAGACCGAAAAGTAGGTGGGGGGATCAGGTACGGGAAGACTGAAGAAGAAGAGAAATTGGAAATACAAACATGGTGGGAAAAGATATTACAAGACAACACCAAGATACGTGGAAGAAAATAACGGAAGAAGAAAAGACAAACAATAGGATAGAATAAGTCAAGAATAGAGGAACGTGGACTAACTCACCACAAGAAATGAGCTTCTAGAACTCAAAAGAATTGAGTGTCTACAATTCCTAAACCAGTCACCAATAACTACCAGTCATTCATATACAATACAAATATGGGGGTCTTCCAGAGTTCCAATCTTGTTCCGCTGTTGTTTCTGATGTACATGGATGATCTCGTCGGGCTTTTGGATTGTGAAAGTCTCATATTTGAATGACTTGAGATTTTTTAAAATTGTAAAGAACATCCAGGATTGTGGGGGACTGCAGAGAAATGTGAAAAAAGTGAATAATTGGTGTAAGTTGAATGGGCTTCAGTTAAATATTAAAGTGCAAACTAGAAAATTTTAATAACTTTAAGTTTAATTATTCTATAAACGACAGTATTCTCTCACAACTTCTTAATTTTAAAGATTTAAGAATAACTTACGATACAAAGCAAAGCATTCTTTTTAGAATCACATGCACATAATATAGTGAATAGTGCTTTTAAATCGCGTGGGTTTATAATACGTAATTGTAGATCATTTGATAATTGTGATACTAAAGAGTTTGTTCTATGCTTATGTTAGATCTAAGGAGCCCATAATACAAAAACCATAAGAAACATTTGGAGGATGTACAATGGCGATTTTTAAAGTTTCTTTACTTTAAATCTTTTGGCGTTCACCCGAGAAGAGGTTTTGATCATCCTCAGTTGCTGATTATGAATAATTTTGTATCATTGAAGCAGTGGCGGCTCCTGGGTTTGTAAAGTGGGAGGGTGTAGAAGAAAATAGTGCTGCTGAAGATCTTTTTTGTTTTCCCCTTCCTTCTTTTTACTTTTCGTGCTATTGAAACCCTATACAGGAAGCAAACCAAGAAAATGAGTTAAACGAAAAGAACTGAACGGAAATAAAATATTTTAAAAAAGGAATAAAACCGGCAGAAATGTTCAGACCAGATACAAAGAATCTAAATCTGCATACATATTAAAGAAACAACACTCTAATTTTGCAAACCATTTCATAGATACCGGACATATATTTCCCGAGATTACACATTTGAAAATTTTACATACAGCGCCCAAAAGCAAAAAATTAAACATTTTAGAAGCTATTGAAATTTATAAATATAATAAAGATCCGTCTAGACAGCTATTAAACGATCAGACGGATTTCCGAAATTCCCCACTATTTAAAATATTCTAAAAAAATAACCTCAATAAAAGTATCAAAATAGGTACATAGAATATATAAACAGCTGTAAAACCTTAGTTTTAAAGTACTGTTTAAGAATATAAAGTCGTTTTACGAAAAGTAAAAAAAGTAAAAAAAAAATGTTTTATTCCTTTTTATTAACTAACGGACAAATTAATCAATAAATGGAAATAAAATATGGTGTATTGCTCTGAAAAATTGTTTACTGTGATAAATGCTGGAGGGGGCCTCCCTCATAAGCCGCCACTGCATTGGATTTAAGAAGATGTTATTATTCTGTGAAATTTTTGTATAAATTGTTGCATAACAAAATTAATAGTCCATGCTTCCTCGGTCAGTTGAACGTTTTGCATTTATACCCATTCCAATATTAAAAATATTTATTTCTGACGAAGCTACAGTGCTAGCGAAAAAAGTGTTTTATTATACATTTATAAGGAATTTCCATCAAGTAGCAGCAAATACAATCCAAAAGTTATCATTGTGCCACATTTTTAAATTCTGACACTCTTATAGGACAACACTTTACAAACATTAAATAACCATAAAAATGTTATTTTATTTTTGTCCAGTACTGCATTTACAACGCGCTCGTGATAATTTAAATATTTGATTTGTTAAAGACAAGAATATATTCAATAATTTATATAGTGCATCTATAACTTGTTTACGTATTCTAAATTATATTTGCTGTTTTACTTCAAAAATGCTTGCTCGGTCAGTTGAACGTTTTGCATTTATACCCATTCCAATATTAAAAATATTTATTTCTGACGAAGCTACAGTGCTAGCGAAAAAAGTGTTTTATTATACATTTATAAGGAATTTCCATCAAGTAGCAGCAAATACAATCCAAAAGTTATCATTGTGCCACATTTTTAAGTTCTGACACTCTTATAGGACAACACTTTACAAACATTAAATAACTATAAAAATGTTATTTTATTTTTGTCCAGTACTGCATTTACAACGCGCTCGTGATAATTTAAATATTTGATTTGTTAAAGACAAGAATATATTCAATAATTTATATAGTGCATCTATAACTTGTTTACGTATTCTAAATTATATTTGCTGTTTTACTTCAAAAATAACGTTGACGATATTAAATGAATTAGAATCAGTTGCTACTTGAAAGAAGTGACTTTAAATTAAAATGATTATACCAGTCATCGTTTTTAATATGATGGTGGTATGGTGTCATGGTCGGTTACAATCGGTACTTCACGACGATATAAAGTCAGTTGCTAGTTACGTGAGTCGAACTCCCAACTTTTCTTCGGGCGTCATTATGAAACCATCTTACCATACAAGCTGTAGTGATCTCATTGACTCTTATACATCCCATACTCCATATCCAATTATTATGTCAGATTATAATCATATGGATATAACTATACATGATACCATCACTTCAATAATCATGGTTATCATTCAAGATCTACCAGATCTCAAGTTTTTTATTTACAAGCTTTTTCAAGTAAAATCTTTTAACAATTTTGGAAAAATTAGATTCTTTCTTTGTGACGATTCCATGAATTTATTGGAGGCTTCAAAGTACGCTTGGGAATACGGATTAATAAACTATGTTTTTGTGTTTCGCAATGGGAGAAAAATGCAGTTAGCTTCCTATAACCCTTTCCAAGACACATTGACTGTCAGAAATCTGGAGGATATTTGTTCTTGTATAGAAGAGTTTCCTGATAAATTATCGAACATGTATGGATATCCACTAAGAATATTGGTTATGCCTAATTTGATTCCACTTGATGATCTCTTAGGAATAAAAGTAAATTTTGACAAGATGCTTGTTTCTTCATTGGGAACGTACTTTAATACTACCATCATCTCCGTTACAATTAAAAACACCATTGACGTATTAGATCTTGCCAGGTCTGTAGTTAGGAACAACACAACATTTTGTACAAAAACAACAGTGTTAAGAACGCGAAATATCCCAGAGGAAGTACAAAACTCCACTACTTGGTCTTATCCTCACACTACAAATCCAATTGTATTTCTTGTTCCCCAAGTCGAAGATCACGACGATCTATCAGTCAGAGTAAACATGATTATAATCCAATTTACTTTACTTTTAATTTCTTCTTGCATAATTGCATGCTTGCATAGGATCTTTACTAATGACAACATAGAGTTCTTTCCACACATGCTCTATTTTATAGCAGCATTTTATAGAAACTCTTTTGGTAAAGTTTATAACTCAAGAAAATCAGGAATTATTCTGGTATGGTTGATGTACTGTTTGGTGACGGGTGTTATAACGGAGGTGGCCTTTCAACAACATATGTTAACATCTACGACACTTCCATACATCAACACTATAAATGATCTGATGATTAGTAACACTTCCATCTTTGGTTATGTAAAATTCGACTTTAAAAATCAAATAGTCGTGTCTAAAACTCAATGGATGCAGAAAATCATAGCGAACCGAGGAACAGAGGCATTCATCGGACCATCTTTCGAAATCCAGCTATTTGTTAAATATTTCGCTTACTTGAAGAAACGTTTTAATTATCGGGTGTTGGACGAGATTATAGCACCAACTATGGGAGCCTACTTGGTCAAACGTAGGTCACCATTCCTCACCAAGATAAACACTCTACAGATCAAAATTAAAGAATGGGGCATCCGCAATCCAGATCCAGTGAAAACAAGCAAAATCATTTTAAATCAAGATACCATTATCACTTTCAATAATATCAGATTTCTCTTCATCGTGTATTTTATTGGATGTGGCACAAGCACTATCGTATTTTTATTTGAACAGTTGTATCTGAAATGGAATCAACGTTTCAGGAATATATTAAGATCAAAAATATAGACATTCAGAAAAGAAGTTCAACATTATGAGATATAACTCCTTCAGACTTTTTGAGAATAAATATGTTAGTGTAAAAATTATAAATCTTTATTTGTCACTGGTGTTTCATTATTAGTTACATAACTTCTCAAAATGATGAGTATCCAAGTTAACCAAAAAAGACATATACCATCATCATGATTATTATTCAAGATTTGAAGATTTTCTTTTAAGAATTGTAGACAAATTTGGAAAACTTTATTAAATATATAAAATATTAGTTTTGGCTGATTTGATCCCGCTAAATGATATCTTAAGAATAAAAGTAAATTTCGACAAGATGCTTGTTTCTTTATTGGGAACGTACTACAATGCTACAATCATCTCCGTTACAACTGAAGACACTCTTGACGTATTGGGTGTTGCCAGGTCTGTAGTTAGGAATAACACAACATTTTGTTCAAAAACAACAGTGTTAAGAATAGGAAATATCCCAGAGGAAGTACAACATTCCACTACTTGGTCTTATACTCACACTACAAACCTAATTGTGTTTCTTGTTCCCCAAGTCGAAGATCACGACGATCTATCAGTCAGAGTAAACATGATTATAATCCAATTTACTTTACTTTTAATTTCTTCTTGCATAATTGCATGCTTGCATAGGATCTTTACTAATGACAACATAGAGTTCTTTCCACACATGCTCTATTTTATAGCAGCATTTTATAGAAACTCTTTTGGTAAAGTTTATAACTCAAGAAAATCAGGAATTATTCTGGTATGGTTGATGTACTGTTTGGTGACGGGTGTTATAACGGAGGTGGCCTTTCAACAACATATGTTAACATCTACGACACTTCCATACATCAACACTATAAATGATCTGATGATTAGTAACACTTCCATCTTTGGTTATGTAAAATTCGACTTTAAAAATCAAATAGTCGTGTCTAAAACTCAATGGATGCAGAAAATCATAGCGAACCGAGGAACAGAGGCATTCATCGGACCATCTTTCGAAATCCAGCTATTTGTTAAATATTTCGCTTACTTGAAGAAACGTTTTAATTATCGGGTGTTGGACGAGATTATAGCACCAACTATGGGAGCCTACTTGGTCAAACGTAGGTCACCATTCCTCACCAAGATAAACACTCTACAGATCAAAATTAAAGAATGGGGCATCCGCAATCCAGATCCAGTGAAAACAAGCAAAATCATTTTAAATCAAGATACCATTATCACTTTCAATAATATCAGATTTCTCTTCATCGTGTATTTTATTGGATGTGGCACAAGCACTATCGTATTTTTATTTGAACAGTTGTATCTGAAATGGAATCAACGTTTCAGGAATATATTAAGATCAAAAATATAGACATTCAGAAAAGAAGTTCAACATTATGAGATATAACTCCTTCAGACTTTTTGAGAATAAATATGTTAGTGTAAAAATTATAAATCTTTATTTGTCACTGGTGTTTCATTATTAGTTACATAACTTCTCAAAATGATGAGTATCCAAGTTAACCAAAAAAGACATATACCATCATCATGATTACTATTCAAGATTTGAAGATTTTCTTTTAAGAATTGTAGACAAATTTGGAACACTTTATTAAATATATAAAATATTAGTTTTGGCTGATTTGATCCCGCTAAATGATATCTTAAGAATAAAAGTAAATTTCGACAAGATGCTTGTTTCTTTATTGGGAACGTGTTAAGAATACGAAATATCCCAGAGGAAGTACAACATTCCACTACTTGGTCTTATACTCACACTACAAACCTAATTGTGTTTCTTGTTCCTCAAGTCGAAGATTACGACGATCTATCAGTCAGAGTTAACATGATTATAATCCAATTTACTTTACTTTTAATTTCTTCTTGTATAATTGCATGCTTGCATAGGATCTTTACTAATGACAATATAGAGTTCTTTCCACATATGCTCTATTTTATAGCAGCACTTTATAGAAACTCTTTTGGTAAAGTTTATAACTCAAGAAAATCGCGAATTATTCTGGTATGGTTGATATACCGTTTGGTGACGGGTGTTATAATGGAGGTGGCCTTTCAACAACACTCCCATACATCAACAGTATAAACGAACTGATGAGTAGTAACATTTCCATTTTCGGTTATGTAAAATTCGATTTAAAAATCAAACAGTAATGTCTAAAACTCAATGGATGAAGAAGATCATGACCATCATTCATCGGACCATATTTCGAAATCCAGCTATTTGTTAAATATTTTGCTCACCTGCGGATAGCTAACTCATGGCTAACCGAGGAACAGAGGCATTCATCGGACCATCTTTCGAAATCCAGCTATTTGTTAAATATTTCGCTTACTTGAAGAAACGTTTTAATTATCAGGTGTTGGATGAGATTATGGCAACGACCATGGGAGCATAGTTGGTCAAACGTAGGTCACCATTCTTTACCAAGATAAACACGCTTCAGATCAAAATTAAAGAATGAGGCATCAACAATCCATATCCAGTATATTGCCTCCTAGTGATACCTCATACAACACAAACAGACCGCACAACGCAAATTTGTATTGATGTGGACCCAGCTTTAAAAACGTCATATTCCGCTTCAATTCGAGTATAGTTTTGTTCAAAATATTTTGCAATATGTGTTGAGGTAATGTTACAAAATGTAATGCAGATAAAATAAAGAAAGTTGAGAAAAACCTGACAAGTTTAAATGCGTTCTTTCAGATCAAATACGTCTTTCCCCACTGTGTACATATTTCAGGGTGTGTCTGTTAATGATTATTAATTTTTTTCTTTAAAACACGTTTAATTTGGAAGAAAGGTAAGAAATGGTTTATTCAAAGTATTCGCTATCGCTAGCTGCATATTTTCCCCATCTTTCTGGCAGTTTGTGGATGCCCTCTCAGAAAAATCGTACATCTTTCGAGGTGGTCCAGTCATCAAGCCATTTTTCGATATCACCGTAATTGTTGAAACGTTTTATGGAAAGTGCGTGAGACATCGATGAAAGCAAGTGGTAGTTGAAAGAGACCAAGTCTGGAGAGTGCGGCGGGTGGAACAAGAGTTCCCAGCCAAGTGCAGAAATGGTGTCTGTGACCGCTTTCGCTGTGCGTAATGGGGCGCTGCCGTGCAGTAAAATCACTTTTCCTGTATCCCATTTCGATCAGTGCATGGTTCAAATTGATTTCATTTGTTGACGGGAGCGAACGGTATTCACTGTTTCACTTGTTTTCAGAAGCTCTTGGAATACGACATCCTTCTGATTCCATCAAATGCACATCATTGTCTTATTTCCAAAGCGATTCGGTCTTGCAGTTGATGTTGATGATTTTTCTGGATCAACCCACGATTTTCTGCGTTTTGGATTCTCGAAATATATCCATTTTTCGGCTCCAGCCACGATCCGATACAAAAAAAATCTTTCTTTCATTAGAAAGCACAACTTCGCACACCTCTTTTCGTTTTTCCATCTGTCTATCGTTCAGCTGGTGTGGTACCCATTTTCCTTCCTTCTGAATCTTTCCCATGACATGCAAACGGCCATAAATGGTTTGGCGATCAACATTTAACCTCTCTGCTGTGCGTTGTTGAGTTTGCATATCGTCTTCTTTCAAAAATGCTTGCGATTTTGCATCTTCAATTTTTTTCGGTTGACATGTACATTATTTGTCTTTCAAGTCGAAATCACCACTTTTAAATCGTCTAAACCAAAGTCCACAAGCAACTTGCGTTGGGACATCGTCACCGTAAGTTTTCACAAGTAATAGGTTGATGCATAATTAAGTTCGTTTTTTTTCAACAAATTTTATTTAACAAAAACAATAAAACTATTTAACCAAAACATCTTTAAATGATTATTCTGGAGCGTATTCATGATCGACTTCAAGAACTGCTTCCCATTTGCTTGGCAGTTGGCCAATTCCTCGGGCGAAGAAGTCACGATTCTTGGAGGCGATCCACGCCTTAACATCGGCAACCAAGTCATCCAAATCGCCATAGACTTTGTTCCTTTGCCAATTTTTCAGCGACCTGTTGACGTGGTAGTCCGTAGGTGCTTCAGTCGGTGAATATGGCGGATGTGGGAGCAGATCCCATCCCTTATTGGCGATGGATTCGACGACACGACGCTCAACATGAGGACGGGCGTTATCGTGGTGGAACACGATATGGTTTTTTTTGCCCGTTCTTTTCGCCTCGATTGCAGCGTGAAGGCGGTTAAGTTGAGCCAGATAGACGTCGCTGTTAATGTTGAACTGCCGCTTGCCATTTTTGTCCGGAATTCGCCACTGCTGACGCTCATCTGCACAAAAATAAAACATGGGAGAAAAAAATTGAAAAAAACCACTAACCATTCTCGTTCCACCAATAGCAAATGCCATTTGAGATGATCTTCCAGTGGATGATTCCGGTTCTGTCCCACCAAACGCACCACATTGCCTTCTTACAGTGGACATCTTTCGATACGCAAACCTTCCTTCTTTTGATGTTTTTGAAGAGGAGCCAAGATTCGTCTCCAGTGACGAAGTTCTTCAGATATGGTGTTTGTTCGTTTCGCTGCAGCAAATCGGTAAAAATTCGAACGCGATCGGCTTTGTTGTCGTCGGAGAGCTCGTGAGGGGCCCATCCAGGCCGTTTCCACACCTTTCCGAGCTTTTTGAGACGACGGACAATCGTTGGCTGGTTGACAGCGAAATCGTCTGCCAGCATTCGTGTTGTCAAGCTTTCGTCCTCTTCCACCGCTGCCAGAAGTGCCTGATCGTCGAAATCCGATGGTCGACCTCGTCCTTCTTCATCTTTAAGAGATTTATCACTATCCTTGAAACGCTTAAACCATTTTTGGACCATTCTCTCACCAATTGTTCTTTCACCAAACAGTTCATTTATATCTCGCGCGGTCTCTGTTGCTTTCCATCCTTTCTCGAAGTGGTAGAGCATAATATGGCGTCAATGTTCATGATTTTCAACACGCATTACAACAATATTAAACCTGAAAGATAAGTTTATAAAAAAAAAATAATAAAAAATGCAAATTCCAATAAGTTAAAAGTAAAAATAAACAGCGAATTTAATTATGCATCAATCTAATATATGACGGCTTTTACTAGTCTTTATGATCTTTATTTGTCTCGAAACTCGACATGTGTACCAAGCGAAAAAAACATAACGCTAATTCGAAATTATTTTAACATCAATGTCGTTTGGAAAGGCACTGTCATAGCAACAAAATGATTAGACTGTGAACCGACCCTAGTTTTCAGCGCCATCTCTTAAAACAATTAACAAGTATTAACCGCCATGCCTTGTACAAATATTAAACAGCTATACAGAAAAGTTGTTTTATTTTTGTTCAGTGCTGTATTTACAATGCAATCGTTATAATTTAAATATTTGATTTGTTAAAGACAATAATTTATATTGTGCATCCATAACATATTTACGTATTCTCGATTATATTTGCGGTTTGAGTTAAAAAAATAAGAGACGATATTAAATGAGCTAGAATCATTAGCTAATTAGAAGAGTTTCTTGAAACTAACTTGAAATTGAAATGTTTATACAAATTATAGTTTTTAATATAATGGTGGTATGGTGTCATGGTCGATTGCAACCGTTATATTATGATGATATGAAATCAATTGGTAACTACGTGAATCGAACTTCCAATTTTTCTTGGGGCATTATTATGAAACCATATCATAATAACTGTGATTATCTCATCGACACTTATACATCCCATACCCCATATCCAATTATCGTGTTAGATCACAATCATATGGATAGAACCATACAGGATACCATCACTTCAATCATCATGGTTATCATTCAAGATTTACCAGATCTAAAGTTTTTTATTTACAAACTCTTTCAAACAAAATCATTCGGCAATTTAGGAAAAATTAGATTTTTTCTTTGTGACGATTCGATGGACTTATTGGAAGCTTCAAAGTACGCTTGGGAATACGGATTAATAAACTATGTTTTTGTGTTTCGTAATGGAAAAAGAATTAAAATGGCATCTTATAACCCTTTTCAGGGCATATTAACTGTTAGAAATCTGGAGGGTATTGAATCTTATATCGAAGAGTTTCCTGATAAATTATCGAACATGTATGGATACCCACTAAGGATATTGGTTTTGGCTGATGTGATTCCACTTGATGATCTCTTAGGAATAAAAGTAAATTTCGACAAGATGCTTCTTTCTTCATTGGGAAAGTACTTCAACGCCACCATCATCTCCGTTACAGTTGAAAACACTGTTGACGTGTTGGGTGTTGCCAAGTCTAGCAATACAAGTAATCAGCAATAACACGATATTTTGTTCAAAGACGACAGCGTTAAGAACACGAGATATCCCAGAGGAACTACAAAATTCCACTACTTGGTCTTATCCTCACACTATAAACCCAATTGTGTTTCTTGTTCCCCAAGTCGAAGATCACGACGATCTATCAGTCAGAGTAAACATGATTATAATTCAGTTTACTTTACTTTTAATTTCTTCTTGTATCATCGCATGTTTGGATAGGATCTTTACTATTGACAACATTGAGTTCTTACCACATATGCTCTATTTTATAGCAGCGTTTTATAGAAATTCTTTTGGTAAAGTTTATGGCTCAAGAAAATCTTTTATCGTGCTGGGATGGTTGATATTTTCTTTGGTGTCAGGTGTTATAACTGAAGTGGCCTTTCAACAACACATGTTAACGTCCACGACACTTCCATACATCAACAATATAAATGAACTGATGAGTAGTACTATTCCCATCTTCAGCTATGTAAAATTTGACTTTAAAAATCAAAAAGTTGTGTCTAAAACTCAATGGATGGAGAAAATCATGGCTAACCGAGGAACAGAGGCATTCATCGGGCCATCTTTCGAAATCCAGCTATTTGTCAAATATTTCGCTTACCTTAAGAAACGCTTTAATTACCGGCTGCTGGATCAGATTTTAGCACCAACCATGGGTGCATACGTGGCCAAGCGTAGATCACCATTCCTCACCAAAATAAACACTTTACAGATCAAAGTCAAAGAGTGGGGCATCAGTA
This sequence comes from Cosmopolites sordidus, assembly GCA_031761425.1. Lineage (NCBI taxonomy): Eukaryota > Metazoa > Arthropoda > Insecta > Coleoptera > Curculionidae > Cosmopolites > Cosmopolites sordidus. The sequence continues at coordinate 1,317,365 of JARFXV010000714.1, read as the reverse complement.
ATCCGGATCCAGTAAAAACAAGTAGATTAATTTTTAATCAAGACACCATTATCACTTTCAATAACATCAGATTTCTCTTTCTCGTCTATTTCATTGGATGTGGAGCAAGCACTGTCGTATTTTTATTTGAACATTTGTATTTTAAATGGAATCAACGTTTCAGGGATATGCTAAGATCAAGAACGTGAATATTCTGGAAAACAGTTCTAGCTAGTAGTTTTTTAGGTTGTTTGATGACAAATATATTAGTGCACAAATTAAAAGTCTCTATTTGACACTGATGTTTTATTATTAGGAACCTGTCTCCTCAAAACGATGGCTATTCGATTTAACCAGAAAATACTCATACCATCACCATTCAAGATGATTTGTAGATTTTCTTCAAATAGTTGTTTCAGATAAATTTGAAAAACCCTAAATGTGTTTGAAAGAATGAAACCGAATTGAATTAGGTGTGTATAGATCCGGTTAGATAACGCAAAACATTCTACCCATTCTATTTTATCCTTTCTCCGTGGATTCCCTCTCTCTCCTCCATCCACCTTGTCCCCGATCTGCCTGAAACTTCCCTTTCTGATGATGCATTGTGCCTATGTATCTTGATTCTGTACGTGTTTCTGTCCTCAACTTCTCTCGCATCTATTTGTGTCTTCCCCAGATCAGTTCTGACTTGTGCGATCGATGACTTTGTTGACTTTACCCCTTGTATGTATGAATTACCCCTTGTAATTCTGTTGATGAGTCTTGTCGGTGGGAATCTACTCATATGTCTTTAGAATCTCAACATCCTTTTTCTTATGCCTGCCGCTACGTTGTACGTTTTCTCTGTGCTCTTCCTGAAATGTAGTCTGTATCCTTCCTTTGTTAGTTTTGGGTCGAGAATGTTCTTTATAATTTTTGCGGTCTTCTTCTTCTATGCCTCTTTTTGCATGGAGTATTTGTGTCTCAGGCGTATATTGAGTGAAGTGTCTCATATATATATATATATATATATATATATATATATATATATATATATATATATATATATATATATATATATATATAAATATATACCCGGGAGGGGAATGGCGTATTAAATGGGGCTGGCAGGCATTTGGCAAGCTCAACATTGTGTTTAAGAGCAGACTCCCACTTTGCCTGAAAAGAAGTATCTTCGATCGGTGCGTTCTACCCGTTATGACAAACGGAAGTGAAACTTGGACACTCACGTCGCAATCAAAAACCTCGGGTAGCACAAAGGGGAATAGAAAGATGTATGCTTGGCATTAGAAGACGAGACAGAAAGCCCTGCGCATGGATCAGGGAACAAACGAAAATCTGTGACATCATTGGAAGAGTAAAGCAATTGAAATGGAGATGGGTAGGCCATATAGCGAGGCGATGGGATGACAGATGGACCAAGGCAATCCTGGAGTGGATACCGCTTGATCGCAAACGTCCGCGAAGAAGACTGAAAGCACGATGGATTGATGACATCGTTAAGTGTATTGGGCCAGAGTGGCAGAGGAAAGCCTAGGACCGTGAAAGTTGGAAACATGCTGAAGAGGCCTTCATCCTGCAGTGGATCGACACGGGCTGATGATTATGATGATGATGATGATGATCATCCTATTTTATTATCATCATATTTATTTGTTTTTCTTCTAAATTCGTTCTGACCTTTAATTCCTCCAAAAATTCTCCTTGATATTTTACGTTTCCAGACATCCAGCTTGGTATCATTCTTCTTCGTCATCGTCCATGTCTAGCACGCATAGATAACCGTGGGTCTTAGTATTGATTGGTACACTCTTACTTTTGCTGCTCTTGTTATATTCTTTGCCCTTAAAACTTTTGAAAATATCCCTGCGGCTTTGCTTTCTTTCGCAAGTCGTTTCTCCATTTTCTTTTCTCCATCCCCTTTATACGTTAGTGTTACTCCTAGATATTCAGTTTGTTCTACCCGCGCTTCATATTATTTTTTTAAATAGATCTGGTACTTACCAGATTAGATTAGACGAGCTACGAACGATCCTGCACAGTTTGCCGGTCGCGGTTGTTTACCACAGGATGGCAGAGCTGCATGTGATTGCAGCCGCCATTCGACATGACCGATTTATATGGTCATGGCTTTAGTTATTCCCTTTATTCGCTCTACTGGCATTCAGTTTGAGCCCTGATGACGGTTGATGACGGCTTAAGGACAGAAACCAGTCCTGGGAGACACTTGCTGGCACGTATAAATATATATATATATATATATATATATATATATATATATATATATATATATATATATATATATATATATATATATATATATATATATTCTATACCTCGGCGTAAGTACTAGGTAGTACTAGGTCTATTACTAGGTAATGCTGCTGGTCGGTCTATCCCGTCGGGTTTTGTCTGCTGGCGGCGCGACGTCATTGGTCGATTGATTCCGGCCAATTAGAGCCTTTGTCGTCGAAATACCGTCGAGTAAACGCTTTGAAAATGATGAATGAGATTCCGTCGAAACGTCAGCGAAACCGTCCATCAGTGGATACCAGCTACCACGGGATACCCGAGAAACTATCATTATATATATATATAGATATATATATATATATATATATATATATATATATATATATATATATATATATATATATATATATATATATATATATATATATATATATATATATATATATATATATATATATTAAAACTAAATTAACAGGCTATCAACCGCAAAGTCTTTGCTTCCAAAAGGAAAACGGACAATTAGCTCTAAATAACCAAGACAATTGCAAAGAACTTGCGAAATATTTTGAACAAATACTAAACTGTCCTGAGCCCTTAAAAAAATTAGCAACACTAAACCCTAAACAAACAAACCCAGATTCATTACCACCGAATGAAGATGAAATAATTAGGCAAATCAAGCGGCTTAAAAATGACAAAGCTTCTGGTGAAGATGGAATCACTGCTGAACTTTTGAAATCCGCTGGTCTAGGTACAATCAAGGAAATAACCAAAATTCTACAAGAAGTTTGGCGAACCGAACGGATTCTGGAAGATTGGAAAGATGCTCTAATCCATCCACTACATAAGAAGTGAGATAGAACGGATGTAAACAACTATAGAGGGATATCTCTTCTCCCAGTTTGTTACAAGATTCTATCTCAATGTCTACTAGACAGAGCACAGGGACAGTTAGAACCTAAAATTGGTGAATATCAAGCAGGTTTTCGACCGGGCAGATACTACCCTAAACAGATCCTGAATCTAAAGTTGATTCTAAGACATCAAACACTGTACAATAAAAATCTCCTCTGTACATTTGTGGATTTCAAAAAAGCGTATGATTCTATTGACCGCGAATCTTTATTCCGAATCTTGAAAGAACAAGGACTAGATCTGAAAACGCTGGCAATTGACATGGGTGACATCTAAGAGCCCTTCGAAATTAAAACTGGAGTGAGACAAGGGGATGGACTCTCGCCACTCTTATTTAACTGTGTTCTAGAAAAAGTAATACAGGAGTGGCGTGAAAAAAAGTCGGCCCTGAATATTGACCAGCCCATTAAACTGGGGAGAACCAACATCAAAATTGATTTTCTGGCATTTGCTAATGATCTAGCAATTTTGAACCAGATTGAAATCCTAAAAGAAACAGCAGAAAATGTAGAACTCCAAATTTCCTTTGAAAAGACACAATACATGACCTGTAACAGACTAAGAACACCATTTCTAAAAACAAAATATGGTAACATCGGACGAGTCTCTCAGTTCAAATATTTGGGTGAAATAATCATGGAGAATGGGTAGGAAAAAGCGGCCAATAAGGGTAGATGTAAAAAAATGGAAACGGCATTGAGACTTACACAACATATTTACAACAAGAAATGCCTATCTAAAAACACAAAACTGAGACATTACAACACAGATATTAAGCCAGAATGTCTATATGCTGCAGAAACGCTCATTTTGAATAGAAAGAGGGACATCGAGGACATTGGAAAGAAGGAAAGGAAAATCATAAGAAAAATCCTAGGCCCCAAACAAATAAATAGCACAACATACCGACTTCGAGAAAACCAAGAAATCAAACAATACACAGATATACATAGCGATATGAGAAAAAGAAGACTTTAAGAAGAAGTTTTACGGACACATAAAACGAATGAATCCAAGTAGGCTAAATAGATAAATAGTCGAATTTTATGAAAATAGGAGTAGAGCTAAAGTAGAAATAATTAAATGGATTGCTGCAATTAAAGAGGACCTAAGATCAGCAAATATTACACAAAGGGAAATTCAGGATAGAGGCTGTTTCAGACACAAGGTTAACGTTTGGAAGGTTGGCCAGAGAGAAGAATGTAGGAAGACTGGAACAACTTGGTCTGACGAAAGGAAAAAAGCTCATAGCGAAAGAATGAAATTAGTATGGGCGCAAAGGAATGCTAACAACAACAAACGCCCTTAATTGTACTTCGAGTGGTCCACCAGGGCCCATATGTGAATAATATATATATATATATATATATATATATATATATATATATATATATATATATATATATATATATATATATATATATATATATATATATATATATATATGCCCACAAGGTAGCGAACGGAACCGTGGAGGGAAAGATTACAGAAATCTATCACCCTTTCTCCACGTGGTGCCACCGATCGCCTTGCTCCTTGCGTTCGTCTGGAGCTCGGCTGATGACGGCTGAAAGGCTAGAAACCGGTCCCGAGAGACACGTGACGTCGCATGGTTGACAGTTCGGCGAAGGCGATCGGTGGCATCGTGGAGAAAGGGTGATAGATTTCTGTAATATATATATATATATATATATATATATATATATATATATATATATATATATATATATGTATATATATATATATATATATATATATATATATATATATATATATATATATATATATATATATATATATATATATGGTTTTTTTTCATGCTATTTATGATAATGAAAACTAAAGGATCAGGTAACACGTCACTAAATCCCCTGTCTGACAAGTAAAACATACTTTTTGTGCAAATTTCGACTTTATTCATCCAGATATTCTCAATACAATCATTCCAACACTCTTTTATCATTTCTAGACCTATTTTAAAGAACGATTTCTCTTTGCCTTTAAAATATCCTTGAATGTCGGCAATTACCTTTTCATTGGAGCGAAATTTCTTTCCTAACGAGCAGTTTCTTGAGGTCTGAGAACAGGAAATAGTCGCTGGCGGTCAGATCTGGAGAATGTGGAAGATGAGAAAGCAATTCGAAGCCATCTAAAATTCAAAAAAAAAATAAAAAATATCTGTTCTTATGTAAATCAGTGGGTAAAAATCAAAAACATAAACCAAAAACAAAACGGAGGCAAATTAAAAAAAAAAGAAGTTGAAGTTGAAAACAAGCTGTTGGTTTTTTTTTGGTCGCTTTGGACGACTTTCACCGACTGCGGTGCACTCGGACTGTCGATTTGACTCTGAAGTGTAGTGATGGAACCACGTTTCATCTATTGTCACATACCGCATGAAAAAATCATTTTTAATGGGCTTAAATTGCTCCAAAAATTGCTCAGAATCATCAATACGTTGGTGTTTTTTGTCCGCTGCGGGCATTCGATAATAATTTACACATTCCTAAATGTTCATGCAAAATGGTGTAAACACTTCCCTTCGATATCTTCTCGATATCAGATATATCCTACAGCTTTACTTTACGGTTTTGCGAAATAATTTTGTGAATTTTCCTGATGTTGTCTGGTGCACCCACCCATTTGGACGTCCAGAGCGTTCCGCATCATCGGTGTTTATACGGCCAAGTTTGAATTCAGCATATCAATCAATTATGGTTGAATTTGCAATTGAATTGCAAGGCTTTGTTTTAAAAATAACAAAAGTGGCGTCACATAAAGCCCAACTCAGAAACTAGTAGACAGATTGTCATGAATTTTTGACATGTGACGTTTGAAGGTTGGCACAATCGACCACTGGTAAGGATTTTTCATAAGTGACGCCATCTATATGTCAGACTGGGGCCGTATTAACCGATGTGTTATAACATCGAAGTGAAACAATTATACATAGATCTGGATATAGTCTATGTGAGGGTTTCGTGCCTCAGATAGACGGAACACGTGGCTAGAATGCCTGAAAGGCGAGTACCAACGAGAATCATAGAGAGATTTTATTTTCCAAATCTTTTGAGGGTTACTAATGAGATATCCTTAAAAACTAATCAGATAATATGTTTGTAAAAAATATCTAGGTCTAATAAATAGTTTGTTTATTGTAATAAAAACACTGCTGTTTGTAATGTTTCCAAATAAAAAGCAAATTACAAGGAACATGTGAGAGATTCATATCGTTCTAAGTAAAGATAAATTTGTTTTCAATAAACCTACTTCAAATATATGGAAGTATTTTTTCCCTTTTCCTAAATAAATATCATCTATCATCCACCACTGTTACATAATATTTTAAAGATTATTCATATTTATTTTTACTGAAAGTAAACTTTTTTGTACAAGGTACAAAGTTCAACGAAAATAATCATTATCGACCGACAGAAAAATATGCCTAACAATTTTTTTCTCTTTTTTTTTGGGTGTTTTTTGCCACGATCTAAAACTCAAAAAAATATCAAACTATCTGTTCTTATGTAATAAAAGAATCACTGGGTAAAAAACAAAACGGAGACAAATTTCCCAGTGATTCTTTTTCTTTGGTAAATTTGATTAATGAAGAAAAATTTAAAAAATATCTAAAATAAATACAAACTTTTTAACGTTAACATTTCGAGAGGCCTTCTCCTCCCGTTTTCAAAACAAATTTAAAAAATAATTTATGTTAATTTCTATGTAATACACTATAGGTGAAATTTGCTGTGTGATTACTGTATATTGAAATACTTAATACTTCTTGTATATTGAAATACTTATACAATTAATTGTATTCTTTAGTATCGAGAACCATATTGAATTTAAATCTACCGTAGGCATTATAATACGGTTATTTTTACTTAAATTAATTATAGTTTTTTTTAATCTTCTGTATTTTGTTACCGATTCTTTTAATACCGTTTTGGAATTATTCCAGTTGATTTTATGCCCCTATTCCCATGCGTGTTGGCAAATTCTAGATTTATTAAAATCACCCTTTCTAAGAAGGCTTTTATGTTTTTTTATTATAACATCTAGAGGTCTAGATGTCTTGCCTATATAAAATTTGCCACATTCGCAGGGAATTTTATAAACCACATATTTGGTATTTTGTTGTATATTGTTTGGTCTAGTCTTTGTCAATATAGATATAAGAGTATTTTTCGTTTTAAATGACGTTCTTATGTTGTATTTATTTCCTACTCTTTTAATTGCGTCAGAAATACCACGGATGTAAGGAATTGTGGGGTTAATTGTTTGAGATTTATTATTATTGTTATTAGTAAGTTGTCTGTTTTATCGGTAATCAAAAGATATATCTATGAAATTTTCTTTAAAATGAAAATCTTTTTAATGTAATTTGTTTCTTTTGGTACTGTATCACTGTCGGTACTAACAAGTTTGGCTCTGTCATATAAACTTTTAAATACTCCTATTTTGACTGGTTTTGAGTGATTGGAAAATAAATTGAGATACCAATCTGTTTTTGTACGTAAATTCTCGAGAGCCTACAATTCGGTTTACTTTAAAGATAGAGAGGGACAATAAATTGCCTTTCCTCAACACTAATAATAAAACACAACTACACATTAAAAACTACAGTTTACAGAAAACCTACAAATAATTACAAAAATTATGTCGACCTATGCAATTTTTTACAATCCAAGGCGTGAACAATATCACTTGCTACTCACCTACTTAAATCGGTCCTATTCACTATTTAAAATTGTCCACCTTCTCAAACTAGAGGTTTCGTATTGTTTTCTGTTCATGTTTGTTTGATATCGATCTGCCACAATTCATATATTTAGTATTTTCTTTGTTTATATGTAAAACTCTAATTTGGGCTTCTCTTTTTATTTCAGTGAGCGTTTCTTGTAGACTGTTCTTATCTACAGCTATTATGGTGAGGTCGACTGCGTAACTTATTATCTAGACGGATTTGTTCCGGTTACCTTCTAATGCTATATTGAAAAGTGTGCATGTGGAAAATATTTGATTGATATATTGAAAAAAGAGCATCTCGTCCTACCCCTCGGTTAATTTTGATGCTTTCATTCCCTGTGCTCGTTAAGCGATCGTTAAACCTCAGTTTATTGAAACAAAATAAGATCATTAAATAATTAATGAACGAAAAAACAACATGAATATTTAACATGTCTTGTTTGGTAACTCTTGTTCTTGTCCCATGTTAACATTCGGATAGAGTTTGATTATATTTATACAGCCAATAAAAATATCTTTTTTTAACAAACGTATATGGAGTCTCAGGTTTAGTGAGTAAAACATCATCAGAATAGTTGTTGCTCCAGGTCTATGATGATCGCTGTGACAAATTTAATACTAATTCTTTTCATAACATCATGTAATTGTAAAATACTTCCTCTACGATCATTTTACTCAGAGATGGTGCACAATTACGTGCAGAAAACTGAAAAATTTAGGTGGTGCAACATATTTACTCATTCACATGATAATCAGTGTGATGATATTATTAATTATTATATCACATATTCTTCATGTCCGAATCTTATATCAAATTCTGACCACATCGATGAAATGTTCACTGATTCAGTTAGCACAGTTATCATGGTCACCATTCAAAGCCAGAAAGACTACGAAACCATTCTATACCAGTTGTTCAACAGCAATTTTTTTGAAAATTTTGGAAAAATTCGATTTTTTCTGTGCGATCCAGATTTTGACCTGATCGCTGCATCAAAGTTTGCCTGGAACTTTGGATTATTAGATTTTGTGTTCCTTTTTAAGGCAGATCAGCCAAAAATTGCATCTTACAATCCGTTCTATAAGAAACTGACCATAAAGAATTTAAAGGATATCAGAGATGAAAACGACGAATTTCCAGATAAATTATCAAATATTAATGGATACCCTTTAAGAATAATGTCATCATCAGGTGTGATTCGATTCAGTGGTCTGTTTGACTTAAAGCTAAGTTTCGACAAGGTATTGAAAAGTTCACTGCAGAAATATTTCAACGCGACCATTATTCGAGTTCGGGTTGATAACGATTTGGACGTTGTCGGAGTGAGACAATCTCTGGCCTTAACCAACTCAGAGTTTTGTATTCAAACAACTGTAATGAGAAGGTTTAATATACCTTTAGATTTACTGAAAGCTACTACATATTCATATCCTCATACCAGTGACCCTATTGTGTTTTTGGTTCCTAAATATTCTCACATAAAAGAATTTAGTGTTGAACTTATTCTTATTGAACATTTTGTCATCATTTGCATTGCTTGTTGCCTGGCATATTTGGATAAATACTTGAAATTCGATGATACTCAAACGTCGACAAGTTTGATATATTTCATTGCAGTATTTTACAGAAACTCTTTGGGAAACGCGCAGCTGAGAAAGACATTCATTATGGCAGGATGGATGATTTTTTGTGTCGTGATGGGTGTCAGTACTGAAGCCAGTATTCTTCAACAAATCCTAACGTCCTCCACGAGTAATACCATCAATACCATTGAGGAACTTATATTAAGTAATATTTCTGTTGTCACTTACGTTAGTTTTTATATAACACCGAACGAAAACTTAGTGTCCAAGACTGAATGGGTGGAAAAAATTATGGAAAATCGTGGAACGGAAGCATTTATTGGTTCTTCTTATGAAATCCAGCTGTTTGTCAAATATTTTGCATACGTGAAGGAGAAATTCAATTACAGAATTCTGGATGAGTATTTACTGTACATAATGGGAGCTTACGTGGTGAAACGTCGATCGCCATTTTTGGAGAAAATCAACATGCTCCAGATAAGGGTTAAAGAGTGGGGTATACAAAATCCAGACCCGCCGAAAACGAGGAAAATAACTTTGAAAAATACCGTGGTAACTTTTCAACGATTAAAATTGTTGTTTTTCGCTTATTTGATTGGATGTTTCATTAGTGTTGTTGTTTTTCTCTTTGAGCTCTTTTACCAGAAAAAAGGCCACATCTTAAGAAAAAGAGTAACGCGTAAGACAGTTAAAACTTAAGAAAGACTTGGATAATCTTAATCGACTATGAAATCAAGCCTAGAACTTGCGTTTGTTTTGATACTTGTATTTTATATTAATTAAAATCAATGGTGTTGTTTTTTGATGAATTTGGTCAAAAATTGCACCCTATAATCCAATCGATGACAAACTAGAAAGGAAACAGAGGATCGGTGGAAATGAAAAATATATATTTCCAGACAAATAATCAAACGTTAACGGATATGAAACAGTTAGTATAAAAAACAGAAAAGGATATGTTTGATATTGTAATCATTTAAATAGAATGTGTTATAATACTCCACCATATTCACTTGTTATGCTGTTAGATAACAAAAAATATTATAAAAATGTTTAATAATTTAAAAACACTATTTAATCTAGATTTAGGTCATAATAATAAGAGTACCAAACAACTATAATGAGGAGGTTCGATATTCTTACAAATATACTGACAGGGACAGGGACTGGACAGCTTCTACACGCTAATATGCTTATATAAGTGACCCCATTGTTTTTTTGGTTCCTGAATATTCTTAGATAAGAAAATTTACTGTTAAATTTATCTTCAAGTTACGGAAATCTCTCACGGATCTGCTATACTGATGTAGGAGCTTCTGTCAGTCCATGGCAGGATTCTTGGCATTATTCTGTTTAATATATTAACAGGACGGATAGAAGAAATTGTATAAACTTGACAGAAATCACCAAACATTAGAGGTAGATAGAAGAACTAGATTAGGATGGGCTGTGTTCGGAAAGCTTAGTGGAGTCTTGAGAAATAAGAACATTCCACAATACGTAAAAAACAGGGTTTTCGATAGTTGCGTGCTATCAGTATTAGCGTATGGTACACATACTGGAGTTTTTACGAAAAGAAGCATATATGGACTAGCAAAAACACAAAGCTGTTGAATGAGCAGTGCTAGGAATAACTTTACGATGCCGAAAACCAAGTGAACATATAAGATAGATCACAAAGGTGCCGGATATAATGGAGAAAATACATCGCCAAAAATGGAGAGAAGCACAAGTCAAAAACTTTCAGAAATAATCAAGAGAAAAACTGTCTGCAAAGAGCAACACATAGGGATACATAGAGACGTTCGAGGAGGTTTACGTTTAATAGTGGACAAATGCGCCATAAAGAAGATAAAAAATATGAAGAAGAATTGTGATACGCCTGACGCTTTTACACCCTTGAGAGAACATGTTACTGCATCCATGCAAAATCCTTTCAGTATTTGTTTTTGATCTAATTCAAGGAACATAACATAATGACATTACTGAACTTGAAGAGATTTACCACCAAATTGAATCTAGATTGAATCATCTCTTGATGATGCTAACATGGTTAGCGAAACACGCATAGAGAAGCAAAAAAAAAAAGTGATTTAGAGTTCAATAGTAAATATCTTCCAGTTTACTGTCTCACACCAGAGGTTCTAATAGAAAAATTGACAATGAAATCACTTGATATTGAGACCAAATTTCCCTGCACAACTGAATAAGGAACATATTATAAAACATTGTTAAATAACTGAATTTAAAAAGCAGTATCTAATCAAGATGCAAGTCGCGATTATAAGGGTACCAATCTAGTAAATCAATGGCGCCTGTAAATAGTACCAGCACAATTTTCCATTCGCATAATTAACCACTGGTAAAACAATATAAAGGCCCCAAAGGTTCTTCAACTCACACCATATCGAAAACTCGAAAGCGAAATATCACGATGGTACGAAAACTTGCAGTATTAATTTTTACATGTGCTTTCCTGATGATATCCGCTGACGATCCCAACCGTTTCTTCCTGACCGCGGCGAAGAGTGTACCTCGAATTGGTCGCAGTCCCAACAGGAATCCCAATTTGGACTTCGAGAAGTTCTTCTTGAAGGCATCCAAATCGGTACCTAGAATCGGAAGAGGAAACGATGTAAGTCTAGATAAGTTTTTTTTGTATATATAGGGGTAGTCCGGGAAAAGCGGACACCTTAAGCTTTGATGACCTATGACAAGAAAATTAATAGACACAGAAATAAAATAACAGCTGAGTATAAATCAGTGTTTATTAAAGTTTTTAATATAATCAACAACAATTAAGTAACATCAACATTTTACTTAAAATTATTAATAATATTGCAATTGGCCTACCCCCAATATTGCGAACAGCCTTAAAGTTGGTCCCTTCACAAAAACGTAGAAAATATCCGTGGTGGGATGAAGTTTGCGAGCAAGCAGTATTAACCCGAAGTAAGGCATTCAAAGAATGGAACAGTCAAAAAACAGCAATAAATTATAACATCTTTTTGGAAGTAAGAAAAGAAACATCGAAGCTAATTAGATAAACTAAAAGAAAATATGAAAACAATCAACTTAATGAAATAGAAAAAGATTTCCAAAAAATAACACCCGAAACTTTCACAAAACATTTAAAACTAAATTAACAGGCTATCAACGCCAAAGTCTTTGCTTCCAAAAGGAAAACGGACAATTAGCTCTAAATAACCAAGACAATTGCAAAGAACTTGCGAAATATTTTGAACAAATACTAAACTGTCCTGAGCCTTTAAACAAATTACCAACACTAAACCCTAAACAAACAAACCCAGATTCATTACCACCGAATGAAGATGAAATAATTAGGCAAATCCAGCGGCTTAAAAATGACAAAGCTTCTGGTGAAGATGGAATCACTGCTGAACTTTTGAAATCCGCTGGTCCAGGTACAATCAAGGAAATAACCAAAATTCTACAAGAAGTTTGGCGAAGCGAACGGATTCCGGAAGATTGGAAAGATGCTCTAATCCATCCACTACATAAGAAAGGAGATAGAACGGATGTAAACAACTATAGAGGGATATCTCTTCTCCTAGTTTGTTACAAGATTCTATTTCAATGTCTACTAGACAGAGCACAGGGACAGTTAGAACCTAACATTGGTGAATATCAAGCAGGTTTTCGACCGGGCAGATCCTGCCCTGAACAGATCCTGAATCTGAAGTTGATTCTAAGACATCAAAAACTGTACAATAAAAATCTCGTCTGTACATTTGTGGATTTCAAAAAAGCATATGATTCTATTGACCGCGAATCTTTATTCTGAATCTTGAAAGAACAAGGAGTAGATCTGAAAACGCTGGCAATTATTAAAGCAACGTTAACTAACACAAGGTCAAAAGTTAAATTCATGGGTGACATCTCAGAGCCCTTCGAAATTAAAACTGGAGTGAGACAAGGGGATGGACTCTCGCCACTCTTATTTAACTGTGTTCTAGAAAAAGTAATACAGGAGTGGCGTGAAAAAAAGTCGGCCCTGAATATTGACCAGCCCATTGAACTGGAGAGAACCAACATCAAAATTGATTGTCTGGCGTTTGCTGATGATCTAGCAATTTTAGCTCAAGATGTATTAACGGAACAGAAACAGATTGAAATCCTAAAAGAAACAGCAGAAAATGTAGGATTCCAAATTTCCTTTGAAAAGACACAATACATGACCTGCAACAGACTAAGAACACCATTTCTGAAAACAAAATATGGTAACATCAGACGAGTCTCTCAATTCAAATATTTGGGTGAAATAATCATGGAAAATGGGTTGGAAAAAGCGGCCAATAAGGGTAGATGTAAAAAAAATGGAAACGGCATTGAGACTTACACAAAATATTTACAACAATATATGCCTATCTAAAAACACAAAACTGAGACATTACAACCCAGTTATTAAGCCAGAATGTCTGTATGGGGTAGAAACGCTCATTTTGAATAGAAAGAGAGACATCGAGGACATTGAAAAGAAAGAAAGAAAAATCATAAGAAAAATCTTAGCCCCCAAACAAATAAATACAACATACCGACTTCGAGAAAACCAAGAAATCAAGCAATACACAGATATACATAACGATATGAGAAAAAGAAGACTTAAGTTTTACGGGAACATAAAACGGATGAATCCGAGTAGAAATAGGAGTAGAGCTAAAGTAGAAATAATTAAATGGATTGCTGCAATTAAAGAGGACCTAAGATCAGCAAATATTACACAAAGTGAAATTCAGGAGAGAAGCTATTTCAGACACAAGGTTGACGTTTGGAAGGTTGGCCAGAGAGAAAAATGTAGGAAGACTGGAACAACTTGGTCTGACGAAAGGCAAAAAGCTCATAGCGAAAGAATGAAATTAGTATAGGCGCAAAGGAAGGCTAACAACAACAAACGCCTCTAATTGTACTTCGCGTGGTCCACCAGGGCCTATACGTGAATAATAATAATAATATTGCAATTGGTACCGCTATCCGCTTTGTCCAACCCACCGGATAACATTTTGGTAAGAATTTTGGTGTTTGATTTAATATATTTAGCTTTTTGTTCTTCCATTATAGAAGTGCTGGTAAGTCAGACTTCTGAATTTTTCTTTTGCGAGTCCCCATGGGAACATGAGGAGTTGGAAGCGGTCTTATTTGTCTTAAATAAGACACAGGTGGACGAGTAGAACGTTGTAGTATTATGTTATTGGCATTATATTTGAGTGAATCTACTTCATTTCCTAGTTTTGAAGGTAGTGTGGAATGAATCATAGAGTCCAAGGCATTTTTTGTTCTGCCTCTGCATCTGGAACTTCTAGATTCACGTGCTCAGTAGAAATTTCTAGAACATCAGGAGTGCAGAGTTTAATGACTGACGGTGGTGCCGAATGAGTTATTTCGGATAAAGAGCCTATCTTCATAGACAAAATACTATGTTGGTCCACAGTTGCGTTTTGAATTGCGGAATTCACATAACCAGTAGATGTGCTGGCATCGATTCTTGAACATCAGGAGTAAAAGACCTTGGATTAGGATGCTATTGAGAGGGTGTTCTTCATTACATGAAGAAGACCATCAAATAAAGAAGACATCAAATTATTGATGGCGATATACTCTAGGATCGATTAATCCAGGACAAGACACCGACTCTGTCAACAAATCATTCTTTTTTCTCATTTCCGTGTGAACCGTTAGTCATGGATTCCGTAGATTCGACATTGCTATCACTCTAAGAATCATCCGGGATATTAAACAAAGTTTTACTTGGTCCAGATGAACTTTGGAGCCCTGATATCGAAGGTCTGACATCATTGTTCGTTGTTATAGTCTTAATAGGTTGTCTCTTGAAGAGCAACTTCTGAATTTGCCGTATTACAGTCGGTCATCATTGTTAAAGATAGTGCAAAATATTTTTCTTCCCATACATCTATATTGGTTGGCCAAATCTAAATGGATTCAAACACTTTGATGGCATTGTTGGGAGAGGCACATTTTAGATATGCTGAGCAAATAATCTGGCCACATCGTACTGATTGACTACCCACCGTGGATGAGTCTTCTGGAATCGATTGATATCTTGTTAAGTATATTTTTAGTGCTCCATACATAGCAATGCCCAGTGCTTGTAGTTTGTTCGTGGTGTGAGGTGGCAAATACAAGATAACGGCATTGTTTTGGTTAGCATACTCTAGAATTGGATAATTTTTGTGGCTTTCGTGGCAAAAGAACTTTTTTTCTGTAGTCGGCTGAAAATGGCCGAAAAAAACAAAAATTTAAGCCACTCGAGAAGTATTTCTCGAGTTATCCATTCTGAATATGAGCAAGTTTCTCCAGTCTCTGGAAGCGAACCATTCAAAAGGCGATCTTGCATCCCCTTACGCGCAAATATTATAAACGATGGTAATAACGATCCGGCATCATCGCAGCAACAAGCACTAGTTGTAGTTTGTCCACGTTCTGAGCTGGATATGACTCCAACTTGCTTCTTACCCTTGACGGAAAGAACTTTAGGTGGTTTCTTTGTTGAAGTTTGGATGCCGGTTTCCTCAACATTGTAGATCCTGGTACCATCAATACAATGTTTTTCCGTTTTCTGCTTTTTTTTTTATTTCTGCTCATAAATCCTGCAAGCCAATCATCACCAGCCTTTTCATGTTTGTCCCAACTTTGTGGATATGTGAGAATGTTTTTTTTTCGCAAACGTAAACCAATGCTTTAAAATCTTATAGGGTTAAGCCATAAAAAATATTATCCATCTCGTGTAAATACATTTCAAGATCGCTCTAATCGTTGATCATTGAAAATTTTACGAAAACGTCCAAGCTGAGTAGTCGAACTACTTTTTTCCAATACCTATACAAAGTAGCATAAGGTAGGTCATATTTTCTTGCCGTCGTTTTCACAGAAATATCAGCATTGCAGTGTGCCATTGCAATCATTATAACTACCTCACTCCATTCGGCTTGATTTGTTTTTCTTTTATATTTGTAAACCATCTATAACAATATAAATGAAAACCACTAATCAAAATGCCTACCGGGTAACTCGGATATTACTGGGCAAAGTGGATACAGTATCCGTGTTCGTTGCATGCGACATACGTATATGCACGCACCGTTTTGAAATAGTTAAGGGTATTCGCTTTTGCCTGGGCTATTCGCTATGCTCGGACTTCCCCTAATTAAAAATAGTATTGAAAAAAAAAATATTTTCAAAATATGCCAATATTTTTTCTTCGAGATAAAATATATCTTTTACCTTTTTGGTAAGTGTCAGGGACCATTTTTTGGATTTGTCTATTCTAAGGTCCATCTAAATATCAACCACGTTCGACGTCGCTTAACTTCAATTATCTAGAATGTATGGTATGATGGCGACTGAAACTTCTTAAATAACCATTGAATAACAAAATAAATCTTTTTTGTGGTTAGTTTCTGAATCAAAACGAAAAAAATATGTTTTAGATGCCATTCTCCGATGAGCAAGACGTTTGGCAAAATTCGATTTCCTGTAAGTAATATTTTCTTCACGATATGGTGAAGGACAGATTTAATATCATCCAATTTTTCTTCCTACAGATCCCACTTGGACCGACATAGCTAATCTGTACGAATACCATCCAGAATTGTTCGCTAATGCTGATCTAATCAATCAAGAATATTTTAGTGACCATCATTTAGGAAGTGGTCGTTTCAAAAGAGGAATTAGGACTCCTGCTAGACCTGCTCCAGCGGCTTAGGATGGGCCCATATTTTATTAATTTTTGAATTTGTGTGGTATTAAAATTATAATAATAATATAATGTTGTGAAACTCTGTAATAATACATTCATTGCCAGCATATATCTCTTGTTTTTCTTAAGGTTAGTTTTGTTTTATAAATTTGTTCGCTTTACGTATCTATACAACCATTTGGTTTTCTAAGTTGGTATGATTGTCTTTGACATTTGATTAAGTTTCATAGCATTTCGCTTCTTAAATTAAAAATCTTAGAGTATTTTGGAATTATTAAAAGTTTGTGTAGCTGATTTCTTAAAATGGTTAAATTTTTCCAGCAAATAATTTGCATCAAAAATAGTCTAAAAAAAGAAATTTGTTCTGTTAATGCAATAAAAATATTAATAAAATGTTTCGGCGATATAGCTATGTAAAAAATTGTTTACAAGTGGTAGCAGGTACTGACCAGATTAATAAAAGAGGAATCAAGCTAAATGATCTATGTGCTAAAATATGGGAAACTATTTTTTTCTATTTATATAATATATAAAGCGCCAATGGGCTGCTATAAGATCTAAGTGTCAAGTTCAACCTGATCTAGCGTCTCAGTACCTTTCCATTACTTATTGAGACGTATCACCGTGCTCTTGTTTGGTCATTTTACCTTTGTTTTGATTGGTTTTTATTCAATTATTTTAAACTCACAGTATCTCACAGACACGGACGCCCCATACGAGGTATATATTTAGGTGTCTACCAGACACGAAAGCACAGAGTTCACCACATCAACTTTTTTTTGGTTCGTATAATCTTTTTAGTAGGCTTTTATTATTGGTAATGCTTATTTTATAAATAAATTTTAATTTTTATAGGAGCCATGGATGAACCTGGGTCCACTAAACGAGTTCATTTCGATGGCCCAGAACTTGAAAATATAATTTTTTACTATGAACGTTCTGATTTCAACCAACCTGTGTCAAGGGGTTTCAACCCCTTGACACAGAGGAGGTAATGAACGAAATATATTCCAAGGAAAGTGGCTCTGACGTTTCAGATGATGATTCTATCGGATTTGATGTTGCGAGAGTTGTTGTACAACTATCCTCTACACAATCTCCTCCCCCTTCTCAACAGCAACAACCAGTAAGTCAACTTTACCATGGGAAAAGAAATTGTTATACATGGAGCAAGACTCCTCCTCCCCTGAACAGGAGAACTTTGAGTCATAATGTAGTTAGAAAACTCCCTGGTGCACTGAACCCAGTACGTTTATTAGGGGACAATCCTAAACTTGAAGATATTTTCTTAATGCTCATAAATAAAAACATGTTGGATGAAATCATTCTACGAACAAACCAAAAAATGCGGAGTGTAAAAGAGTCATTACCACAAAAAAACCGTTTTCGTTTTAGAGATACCGATACTATTGAAATGAAAGCATATATTGGTTTGTGTTTATTGACATCAATATTCAAATCAAATAGTGAAGCCGTGTCGTCTCTCTTTAAAAGTGACGAGACAGGGCAGAGCGGCCAATTTTCCGCGTAACTATGGCTAAAAGAAGGTTTGAAGTACTTCTTCAAACTCTTCGGTTTGATGATAATACTACGAGAACAGAAAGAAAAAAAACTGATGCCCTTGCAGCCATCTCTTTCATTTTTAACAAGTTTGTAAGCAACTGTAAAGAGCTGTATTGTTTAGGGGAGTACACTTGCGTTGATGACATGCTTATCCCCTTTCGAGGCCGGTGTAAATTTAGGATGTATATGCCCAACAAACCTAACAAATATGGCATCAAAGTAATGGCACTGACAGATGGTCGAACGAGTTATTTTTATGATGCATATGTGTATACTGGAAGAGGTGCTGATGGCGACGGGCTAACTCCTGAAGAAAAAAAAATGTTGATACCAACTCAGTCTGTGCTGAAGCTTACAAAATGCATTAAAAACTCAAATAGAAATGTCACTGTCGACAACTATTTTCATCTGTTGTGCTTGTAAGAGAATTGAAGAAGAGAAAAATAACCTACGCCGGGACAATGAAAGAAAAAATAAAAGAAAAATTCCAGAAGAATTTTTGCCCCCGCCCCCTCCAACAAAAAGAAAAAATAAAGAAAAAGTAGTAAGAACGGAAGTAGGGTAATAGGGCATAAGCCATGTGCCGAAAAAAGATTTGATTTCTTCAATGCACCATGAAGTTTCTGAAATTACAAACAAACGAGGCAAAAGTTTACCAGAAATTATAGACTTTTACAACAATACGAAAGGTGGGGTCGATTCAATGGACCAAAAATGTGTCACCAATAGCTGTAACAGAAAATGTTATAGATGGCTTCTTGCTATATTTTTCCAAATAGTCAACATTGCTATAGCCAACAGCTATATTTTATACAATTGTTGCAAAAATGCGGAACATATAGAGAGATTTGACTTTATAAAGCAAACTGCTTTGACACTGATAAGACCGGAGCTGATACGCCGAGAATCTTCCCCCTATCTAAATAATAATCTGAAACAAGTCATAAAAACGTGCTTTGCTCCAAAAGGGCCGACTACTGTAAGAATTAGTCCACAAATGAGTGACAAACAAGACAGGAAAAGAAAATGCTCTTTGTGCCCGTACACAGCGAACCGCGTCGCAGCTTATATGTGTATAAAATGTCAAAAACCAATTTGTCTTCAACAATGCTAAAAAAAAAAATTGTAATACTTGTATTTTTGCTTTGCCAACTCCCTAATTTTTGTGACATTATTATATTTTTTTCACAAATTAGTGAATATTTTTTTACTTTACATGTGTTTTTAGCCTGGTAGGCCTTCGTTTTTCTTGTAATAAAACAAAATAAATATTTTCAATCAACTAGAGTATTTTTTTCATCACGCCTCGCCGCCGGGGTATATTTATAGCATTTGCGGGTATTTTTAGCCCATTTAATTAATGATCAAACGTAAAAAAAACTCAAAGTTTAGAAGTAGGTGTCCGACAGACATTGACAAATACTGTCGCGTAATGACAAAAAAGGCACCAGGCCAGGTAGGGGTTAAAATGAGTTAAAGGAAGGAAACTGAGCGGAAATAAAATATGGAGTTTTGCTTTGAAAAATTGTTTACTGTGATAAATGCTGAAGGGGCGGCGCCCCAACGCCCTCCCTCACAATGTACAATGAGCTGGGACTCAATTAGCAAAGTAACTACTTTATAGGATTATTGCAAATTTTACCGATACAACGTCGCATAGTACTTATAATAATTCAGCACAAAGCAGCAGGTAAAGTAAAGTAAAGTGTTTGGATTAGAGGCGCATCAGCAACTAGGCTATTTAGCGACTAGACCTACAGCTTAACGTGGGTTCCGAACCACGGTCATCAGCTTCCGACAAACCCAGGCCAGCACCCCCCTTGGGCTATAAACCCTTGGTTATGTGCCTACCCATAAGTCTATCAGGAAACCTACCGACTGGCGAGTGACCAACGTAGAACACTTCTCAGAAGGCATCCGGCCTTACCCAGCCTTTAACTGGCGTGACTGAGGGGTAATTCGTAGTCGAATTTTACTCTCTTGCCTAGAAACAATCACAAACATTTAGGAAAGATAAACGGACAGAAGAAAGAAATATAACCATCCGAGCGCTGGAATCGAACCAGCTACCGCTCCAGCGCGGATTCGGCAAAGCAGACGCTCTTACCGCCGCACCAACGCGACCGGCTCAGCAGGTAATGTAGCATAAGTTTTGTTGTTTTAAAAAAGGAAAAGGAAATTTAAAAAAGATATGTAAAAAGACCTTTATGGAGACATTTGCTATCAGTCCATTTGGCAGGCATAAAAAGAAGAAACGTGCTACCTTTACGGATCAACGAAGAGATGTGAAAAAGTTTAAATCTGCCCCCTATGATAGCAGATGATAAAGGACCATCAACTGTTTCTTCAAGGGAATATAGCTATTAAAGCCGATCAAGAAATGAAAAAGAATTTCTCAGACGGATCTCCAGTAGTACAATCTAAAAAGCACCAAGAAACATCGATAGTGCTACAGAGATTTTGATGGGAACTGTTCAGTTTTTTATTTGTTATAATATACAGTCCACTTTTTCAGTAATAAACAACTAACTGCTTTAAATTACTCATCGTCTCTCTGCTTCACCAACCCCAGAACATACCAGTACAGTTCATCTCCATTTGGTGGGATTGGAAGGGATCAATACACATTGAGCTTCTTCCACGCAACCAAACTATCGACACATCTACTGTTTACATTTAAATCGGCTTCCAACTCCAATTGAAACCGGCAAAAATCGTCGAGCTACAATTGAGATATTTTGCATCATCCATCTTACTCACCGAACATTGCACCCTCGAACTGCCATTCATTCCGCTCCCTCTAAAATAGTTTAAATGACAAATATTTTAAAGGGAAGAAGAGGTGAAGATCAACTTTATGAAATTTTTAACAAATATGCTAAATTTTGGCAAAAAGCCAATATGATTCTATTACCATGTGCAGCTACTCTTTCTTTTAAATAAATACATTTTTTACGAACTTTCCCGCACAATCCGGATCTTAGTTTTATCATACAGACAGCTGTAATTGTCAAACGATAGAATCCTTTTTTATTTTCACTATCTATTTTTGTAAATTTTACTTTCTAAGAATAAAAAAAATTAAATAGCGGATTTAATGAAAAAATAATTTATTTCCACAAATACCCGGTTTTAATAACAAATAAGTCTTAATATTAGTTAGATCAATAAAACAAAATTATAGATAACTGTAACTAGTGTCGTATAAAGTCTAAATAGATCAACCATGAGATGGCGCTGAGGACGATACAGGACTAATTTCCTTTTTTTATAATAGTCCTGTAAAATTATTAAATAAGGAAGACAACATACACAAACTAAGTTATTTAATGTATAGTCTTCTATAATGTATAGTCTTCTATGAGTGGCATTTGTCCGGAAACAAAAAATATGACAAAATAGAATGGCAATACCAATAGAACAATTTTATCCACCCACATTTACCCTAGGGGCCAGCGTATTCGCCAGATACGACGCCGTCAAACGAACGTAACCAGACAAGAAACGCCAACAATAACGGCAAAAAAAGGCCAACACACAACAACAAGAGGAAATAAGAAAAAAAAAACTCACCCGAAAGCGGTCCATGTTTTTTCCAGTTGCCATGTTAAAACACCGTTGCCATGTGCATATTTACCGCCAATCAAATGCTTCGGTTTACGGATAGGCGGGGACGGAGATTGCCGATAGGAAGGGTGTCCAGGCGGTGAGGGCGGAGTGCCAGCACGCTCATCGATTGTTAGTGGAGGGGGTGATGGGAGTGTGTTCCGCCACTGGGCGATAGATGGCACTAGCCGTCCGGTGTATAAAATGTCATCCACGGATAACTACGGGAAAACGAACGGGGTAATTGTGGGGGAATTAAGTTATTAGTATTAAATGGAAAATTATGATATTCGACGTTCACCTTTGGCTTAGTTTGGGCAGCAATTGTCGTTGCTAATGGATAGTTTTGTAACAGTTCGACGTGGAGAGGTGCGAGTCGACCGCATCATAATTCGTCCTAATTTCTGGGGTCGTTTATCATTGTTTATACTAATTTATTTAAATTGGCGTCGAATGGTGCCCGATCGTTGACGGGTCCGCGTGATCCCGGTACTGTTAGAAAACGGTTTTGGCTTTTTGAACATGGCAAATTAACCGTAATGACAACGGCGACAGTTACTCGTCAAAAAAAAATGCTCGCATTGTTATTGAATTCCAAATTTAACATAGGAAATCAACCTAAAGGCCTTTAACAATTAAAGAAAACAGGCGTTCTCTTTTGATAAAGTCAACATAATTGTGCCCCCACATTCTTTTAGATTACTCGTTTTTCTAAATAACTTGAACATATAAATTTTTTTCTATGTTATTATCGTGTAACTCTAACATATGTTTGTTGTTATCCCTAATATATAGTTTTTTCATAACGCCTTCTTTGATATTTCAAAACATACAGTCAGTCACAAAATTCAACATATACCACGCAAATTAGTTATATTTTTAAAACGATTTTATCGTTGGCTTATTTATTTTACAAGTTGAATTACCAACAAAAATAAACTATAGGCACATAACTAAATTTTGAATTGCAAATTACATTCAAAAATAAATATATAGTACTGAATAGTACCTCACAAAAGTAAACATACACCTGGGAATGCATATGTATATATTATATAAAAAAAAATCTACAAAAAAATTAATATTTTATTGGGCCACCTTCAGTACTTTTGACAGCCTGTAATTTTTACTGACAGGACTACATTTTTCGTGATGTCTAGGGTGATTCCAACCCAGGCCGATTGTAGAACATTTTTTTAAAGATACCTTATTGGAAATTTCGTATTTTCACACTTTTCTTTCTAACTCATCCCAAAGTGATTAGGTGATTGGAGTGGTAAATAGGGGTGCTTCGAAATATTATATAAGATCCATTCGTTGACAAGTGACGCTGTGTGTTTGGGAACATTGTCTTGTTGAAATATCTATCAATTTCGCAATTCCGTTCAACTGACGGTAACAAGGTACATGCGATAATCCATATTGCGGACAACAAAAACTAAATTTCCTATTTCAGCCGCTGTCATAGAGCCCCACACCGTGTTTGACTGTGGGCATCAAATTTTCAGGTTTTCTTTTCTTGGTTTGCTTTTCTTCATATGTTACTTTTTCTGTCAGATTCAAAAATATTATATTTTCTTTCATCAATAAATAAAACAGTTTTGCAAAAATCAAAATCCTTGTCCAAGTGCTAGCTGTCAAATTCTAACCGCTTTTATCTATTTTTCTTAGACATGAATATTTTTTCCTTAGTCTCCTGCTATGAAATCCTTTTGATTTGAGAACCCTGCGTATTTCGAGATCACTCAATTTTTTTTGGACGACCAGCTATGGGCTTATTCAGCACTGTACTACGTAAATTATAGTTTTTTTTATTATAATTGCAATTATAGTTGCACGACACAAATATACTGTTTTTTTTATCATAGTTGCAATTATAGGTGCACGACACAAATATACTGTTTTTGCAATTTCATTATATTTTCCTTTACTTGGTAATTTTACAATTAAATTTCGAATCTGAACAGAAACTCGTTTCTAACCATCGTAGCAAAAATAATATACTACCTAAATATTACTATTCCCTTGAGGTGGATGCCTAAAATGTACTAAAATCTATTTTGCATTTCTGATAAGAATACTAGAACCAGTAGCTAATTCTTTACTTCTTAAAATTAGTGTATTTCTTGTTTTATGTTTACTTTTGTGAGGTATTATCCAGGACTATTTATTTATTTTGAATGTAATATCCAATAAGATGTAAATCCAATGTAATATGTAATATCCAATTAAAAATTTGGTTCCATTCCTATTGTTGTTTGTTTGTATTGAGAATGTAACTTCCGAGATACGTGGAAGAAAATATCGGCAGAAGCAAAGACAAACAATATAGATATTGAATGAGTCAAGAATGGAGGAACGTGGAATAACTTATCACAAGGAATGAGTTTCTAGAGCGCAAAAGAATTGAGCGGCTATAATTCCTAATGGAATATACAGTAATTAAATCGTTTTAAAAATATAACTAATTTACTTGGTGTATCACTCACTCTATTTTTTTAATTCGGATTTTCTGTCAATTTTCTACCGTTTCTCTTTTTTTTTCTGTTTTTTGTTACATTTTACAATTTCTTCTCTTATACAGGGTGTTTCGTATCGTTATGTTCAAATGTTGGGAGCATAGAATAAAATTAATTCTAAGATACTTTATTAATTCTATAGATTACACAAAAATAGTAGATCAATTTTTATTGGTCCTGCAGTTACAAGCTTAACAAATTATAAACAGTAAATAATCAGATTTAAATTCGTAAACCAAATCTTAACTTATTGAATTTCAGGAATTTTTAATTAGAAATTAGAAAAAAATCGATAGATAGTTGTATAAATAAAACAAAGTTGTCTAATTACCACTTATAATTTTTTCTAAGACATAACGCGTATCGCTACACTACAGCTTCTTCGGATTGAACCATTCGTGAACTAAATAATTATGTTTTAGAGAAAAATATAAGAGCAAATTAGACAACTTTGTTTTATCTATACAATTTAGTATGAATTTCTATCAAGAAAATCGTTTCTCTTTACAGATCTTTTTCCATCATTTTCTGTTTTTTGTTCAATTCAATCATTTTGTTCAATTTCTTCTCTTATACAGGGTGTTTCGTATCGTTATGCTCAAATATTGGGAGCATAGAATAAAATTAATTCTAAGATACTTTATTAATTCTATAGATTACACAAAAATAGTAGATCAATTTTTATTGGTCCCACAGTTACAAGCTTAACAAATTATAAACAGTAAATAATCAGATTTAAATTCGTAAACCAAATCTTAACTTATTGAATTTCAGGAATTTTTAATTAGAAATTAGAAAAAAATCGATAGATAGTTGTATAAATAAAACAAAGTTGTCTAATTACCACTTATAATTTTTTCTAAGACATAACGCGTATCGCTACACTACAGCTTCTTCGGATTGAACCATTCGTGAACTAAATAATTATGTTTTAGAGAAAAATATAAGAGCAAATTAGACAAGTTTGTTTTATCTATACAATTTAGTATGAATTTCTATCAAGAAAATCCCGCAACCATCCTTAGTTCAAAACAGAACAGTCGACAATATACATAGGATACACGGGCGTAGCCAGGATTTAGTTGGGGGGGGGGGGGGGGGGGTTAGTTTGAAGTAAATAAAACAACAAAAATATACTTACATAAAATTTACTACCACTAGTTTCCTAGTCCACTAGTTCGGATATATATTCAATTCAAATGTAATAATTTAACTCCCTTCACTCCTCGTATTTTTTCGGTATAATATTAGGTAATATTTGGCTTATTTCGAGGGTAATTCCTCAGTAAAGAACTAAAAACAATCCAATTTCCGATTACATTTTCAAGCAATTGGGATCTTATGTCCTCAATTGGGATTTTGAACTAATTTTTTTTTTGTCATAAATGGAAAGATCATATAACAGCTTTATAACAAAACTATTTTTATTTTTTCCCGAATGAAATCTGTCACAATGTTACGAGACATTAAAACGAATGCCAATATGGCCAATATCGGGTCGGGTCGGAAGAATTCGGAAATTATATCGAAATTTACTTTCGCGCCCTTTCCGAAAAGACGTTCGGAAAGAATCGCAGCCCTGGGCAAATAAAACAATTTATCGTTCTTAGTCATTGTTCTATAGGTTGAATCTATATCCTTGCCTACATTTGTTTGCTAGCGATTTGAAAACATACTTGCTTTTAATTATTATTTAGGTTTTCGGTGCTGTTTTCGACGTTATACTCATATAAATATATGGAGGCTAAAAGATAAGTTCAGAGTGAAATGTTGAAATTAGATTAGGTTCATTTTGTTTTCTGCAATTTGTTTTTATAACATTTATTTGTATTATTTAATTCATGTAGGGAAAATAAATTAACGTGTCAAATTGGTAGGAAGGAATATGTAGCAACACAACTGAGAATAAATCAATTCTTCTATTGGAACCTTTGGTGTGAAACACTAAACTTGAAGAGAGTTACCATTAAACACCAAATAACTTTTTTAACTGCCGACGCACGTTTCGCTAACCATGTTAGCATCATCAGGAGATGATATAATCTAATTGTAAAACTAAGCTATATACTATTTATATGAAAAACCCTACCTAACGAAGCGTGTAAAAATCATGAATCATGAAGTTTACTAAGCCTTACTTTAATAATTGAAAAATTTGACTGAACAGGATAGGCCCTTTATCTCGGTTCATGATTTTCTTACTTGTTTCTATTTGAATGCTTTCATATGCATCCAAAGCCCTATTATTATTAACAATTTTAATTAGTCCTAAATTACTAATATCTATACTCTGGTCGTGTTCGATTGCATGTTAGGCAACACAAGATTTTTCATTTCTTCCATATCTAATGTGGGCAATATGTTCTTTATATCTTGTCAATATGGATCTTTTTGTTTGCCCAATATACCTTCGATCGCAGTCTTGACAACTAATTTCGTAAATCCCCGACTTTTCATGTTGCTGTACTTTATCCTTTGGATTCCCCAGAACTTTTCTTAATTTATTATATGGTTTGTACACAACCTTAATGTCCACTTTTTTCAAAATTTTATCTAGCCCTCTTGTTAATTGGGCATCAAATGATATTACCATGAATTTCTTTGTGTTCTGATCCTTTTGAAAAGTCGAAGATTTCAAAATTTGTCACACAATCGTTCGTAGTACTTCAACTTGCCGAATAATTCGACGTACACAGGAAATTGAATCTCTAGTTAGCAGAGGTTTATTTAAATCCCATTTAAATAAACATAAAGACATTTTAATAAAAAACAATTACCCAAAAAATTTTATAGATAAATCGCTTAAAAATTTTGATACTAGACAAAACAGACAAGTTATTAATAATAATAATAATAACTCTCAAACAATTAACCTCACAATTCCTTATATCCGCGGTATTTCTGACACAATTAAAAGAGTAGGAAATAAATACAACATAAGAACGACATTTAAAACAAAAAATACTTTTAGATCTCTATTAACAAAAACTAAACCAAACAATATACAACAAAATATAAAATATGTGGATTATAAAATTCCCTGCGAATGTGGCAAATTCTATATAGGTGAGGCATCTAGACCGTTAGATGTTAGTTAAATCTGTTAACATGTTAAATCTAGAATTTGTCAACGCGCATGGGAATCGGGTCATAAAATCAATTGGAATAATTCCAAAACGGTATTAAAAGAATCGGTAACAAAATACAGATGATTAAAAGAAACCGCTATAATTAATTTAAATAAAAATAACTGTATTGCTATGCCTTCGGTAGATTTAAATTCAATATGGTTTCCGATTCTAACGAATACAATTAAACACATTTAAATATTTGAATACACAATCAGGACAATAAACAATCACACAGTAAACAATACCTATATATATATATATATATATATATATATATATATATATATATATATATATATATATATATATATATATATTTTAGTAGTATGTCACTGTCATGAAAATCTATTGTTGTCAATGTAAGTATATAAAAAAATATATTTACTTTCACTCGTTAATTTATATATTACAAATTACTTACATTACATTGACAACAATAGATTTTCATGACAGTGACATACTACTAAATATATATATATATATATATATATATATATATATATATATATATATATATATATATATATATATATATATATATATATATATATATATATTTTAGTAGTATGTCACTGTCATGAAAATCTATTGTTGTCAATGTAAGTATATAAAAAAATATATTTACTTTCACTCGTTAATTTATATATTACAAATTAATATAATTTTTAGTTTAGTTTTGAAAACGGGGGGAGAGTACCCTCCGAAACGTTAACGTTAAAGTTTATTAAATTTTTTATAACATTTTTATATATTTAAAGTTTTGTTCGTTAGGCAAATTTATTACAAAAAAGAAACACTGAGAAATTTGTCTCCGTTTGGTTTTTTGTTTTTACCCAGTGATTTTTTCTTTAAAGAAGACCAGGTATTTTTGATATTTTTTAAGTTTTAGATAGTGGCGAAAAACCCAAATAAAAGAAAAAAATATGATTATATTTTTGTTTTTATCTAACAGGTTTTTATCTAACAAACAAACTGTGAGTTTGCCTCTAGTGTCAACATTATTCAGTATAGTCTGGCAAATTATCAGGGAACGTTTAACATCGGAGCAACGCTTGTAAATTGTCGAAATTTATCATCAAAGTCAGTGTTCTGTGTGTCTAACTTCATGAATTTTATGGTGCACGAAATCGCCCAACCGAGTGATGTATGGCTCGAATTATCGACAAATTCTAAACACACTTCTCGCCGCTTGACTTTAAAACAAAAACACGACCAAAAACTGTTCGTTCCGAAGAAAATATCCTCGTTGTTGGTGGCAGTATTGATGAAGATCTAAATTTATCAATCTATCGCCCGAAATTCGCAGGAAATTGGACTTTGTTATTCGACTACGTGACCCGACTTGACCCAGATTTAAAGCACAAAATTTTATTCAGTGAAGTAGCTGAATTTTTAGCTAAATGGTTACCTTAATCAACAAAATTGCCCCATTTGGAGTGAAAATAATACGCAAATGATCCAACAATTAACATTGTACCCAGAAAAATGCACCGGATGGTGTAGATTGTACGCTGGTGGCATCATTGGGGCATATTTATATAAAAATCAAGCTGAAAAGCACGTTGCTGTTAATAGGGATTCTTAGAGACTAATGATCAATGATTATTTAATTCCAAAGTTGAATCTTATTGATCTGGAGAAGATGTAGTTCCATCAGGATGGTTCCGCATGTCATATAGGTAACGCAACAATCGATTTATCGAGGGAATAATTTGGTGACAAAATTATTTCGAGGAACGGACCTGTTAATTGGCTACCAAGGTCATCCTAATTGTTTGAAAAAGTGGTTGGAAATTAGATTAACAGAATGCGCTTTGTCAGAAAAACATCACATAAAATAAGTAGTTTCAAGGCATCTAATTTGGTTGTTATTATATTTGAATTTAAAGTTTGAACGCGCTAGAAAATCACCCTATATAAAAATATTTTTATAGTGTCACATTTATCTGTTCTCCAGTTAATTTTCTATTCATAGACTGACATATAATTTAAAAGAAAAGGGTCCTAGTCATTATTTCCTAAACAGAATACCTTAAACACAATTCTGCGCTGCTTTAATTACTAAAATTAAAAACAAATCTAGAGAGGAAGAAAAGAAAAGAAGTAACAATTCTTTAATGTATTGCCCGATAACGGTGTATACGATGCTGGAATTTCAGGAAACAAAATAGTAAAAAATCAAACGATGTTGTAACAGGCGAATATGGTGCTTGTTCACAAAGTACTGTAATTTATTTTCTGTTAGGAAACACTGATATTTAGTTTATTTAGATAATTTATTATTAACAATTTAAATAAATTAATAGTTATACGGGAGTTATTTATGTATCCGGAATTGGAAACAATGGTGTTGCTAAGCGCCATCTGACATATACATCGTAAAGTTCGACATTGCCCGTATACGTACTGATGAAGGTTATGTCATACGAAAGCTATTTGTGTTATTTAGTGAGTTGAACATTTGATCTCAGTCAAAAAAATGGAATTTACTCGGGAAAATTTTCGTGAGATGATTTACAATGACTTTCGACATGGATTATCTCAACAACAGCGCATCGATCAACTCAGTTCGAAAACCATCTGAAAGCACTGTATATCACTGGTTTAGTGAATTCAATCGTAGCCGTCGTTCGCTCACTGAAGCTTTTAAACAAGGTAGTCCTACATCGGTTGTTGTGCCAGGAAACATCTATACTGTGCGCGAATTGATAAAGCAAGATCGTCATGTGACATATCGTGAGATTGAGGTATCCCTGGGCCATTAGTATAACAAGCATACACAAGAATTTACATGAATATTTAGCTGTGAAAAAGATTTGTTCGCGGTGGGTTTCTTATAATTTCACAATTGTTCAAAAAAAGGCTCGTATCGATTGGTGTAAAGAAATGCTCAAAAAATAGAATCGTGGCGTGTCTAAATCCATGTCTAACAGATGGATCTTTGCGTATGAGCCATCGAAAGTAAACTGCAGTCGACTGTTAGGTTTTTTTTCGCGTCAGTGAAGAATAAACTACGTAGTCAACGATTTTCGACGCCAGAAGAAGCGGTTGAAGCGTTCACAATGCATATTTTGGAAAAGTGCTACGAAAATTGATCCAAACATATGGAAAAGTGTATCGATCATCGCGCAGAATATTTTGAAAAACAGTAAAGCCACTTTCAATGATAAATATTTGTTTTTATTTATTAATTCCGGATACTTTGACGTGGTTGTTTCGGTTTGGTTAATATTTGACTGATGAATTGTTTATGGGAAATAACCATGAATTTATGTGTCATCACCAGTAATTATGCAGTTCAGAATGGCACCGCCCTAAAAAGCAATTTCAATACGACCATGGCTTTAAAAACATTAATTGTTTTCGGAACAAGAAGAGAAAATACACGAGACAAGGTCTAAATTGTTCTTCAAAATGAATTGGACTGATCCAAATGATACTACAGTAATGTCTGCAAAGTCTCTTATTTTTAATGGGTGAGTATTGAGTATAAGATATTTGATTTTGGTAATGTTTGCTTCATTGGTTGACATGGCCGGTCATCTTGACCGAGGCTCATCTTCAAATGCTTATCTACCATCTCTAAAGTACGTATACAAGAGTTTTTACGCAGCCTCATCGCCGGAACACTTTCCTAACATCTTTAATGTGTCAGCACAAGAAATTTCGTTTTTAAGACAAAATTTAATTCAAATTTATTGGGTGATATATTTATGCGTCCGTTTCAAAAAATAAGGAAAAAAAAACAAATATATTTATCACAACTTAAAATGCGCCTTCTTCTTTGATGATAACGGTATATTGATATCAAATTTTTTTGACTTGATTAGTATGTATGATTAATTACACAGGCCATAAAAATAATTGTAAAAACTTTTTAAACAAATACATCTAAATTTTATGTATTTTTGGGTGCTGAAACCGTATCTAGTATCACTTTGTTTGTCTCACCATCCGTTCTCTCACAATATGACATCGATTATATTTCAAAATTGGGAAAAATTGATACATAAAAAATTTAAACTTAAACCGTACTTTGATTAGGCTACCATTTTTACTTCATCATCATCGAGTCGAGTTAAGATTTCTTAATTGCCTGTTACTGTCTTCCTCCACTCCCCTCTATCCCTCGCAAGTTCTTCGGCCCCTTTCCAGTTCAGAAGCCCTTCTCCAAGATACTTGTCAATCTCATCGTTTCATTTCTTTTGCGGTCTACTCTTCGTGTTCCTTTTAATATTTCCAATTTTCCTCACTTCGTTGACCAGTCTCGTACAAGGCATTCTGCATACATGTCCAAACCTCCAATCGATTTTACCTCCAATCTCCTAATTTCCTTATTTGATACGCGATCCTTCAGAGTTAGTCCTATAATTCTTCTCAATACTATCATCTCACAGGCCTGTATTTTTCCTCTCTGATGTTAATTCAGCTTCCACACTTCGGAGCCATATGTCAAAGTTGGGATGCATAAAACATTATGTTTCCTCATATTAGTCTTTGTTTTCATTTCTATTTTGTTAAATACTTTCTTAATTAGCGAATAATATAATCTGGTGTTGGCCTATAATTTTTCTTCTATTTCTATCTTTTTATTTCTATTTTTACTTACGATAACATATTTAATTAAATGCGAATATTTTAGGGGCTTTTTTTGTATTTCCTTGTCTTTTCTCTGTAAAGTTTCCTCTTTTATGTCCTGATAAAACCGTTCCCGCTGCTCTTTACTCACATCGCCCAAGTTTTTAGGAAAAAAGTCAAGATGGTTGTGCATGAAGTCGACTTTAAGACTCATCAGACAACTCAGATTTTCGAACTTATCTATCATATTAGCTACGATAATGTCATAGTTAGCGGTCTTTCACATTGCCCAAAAACTTAATCACAACTTCTTTAAATGATATCCAAGCCTCCTTTTCCTTTATAATTATCCTCGCTTCAAAGTTGGAATCGAACATCATTTTACGAATATCAGGCCCAACGAAAACTCCTTCTTTCAGTTTGGCTTCTGATAAACGAAGAAATGTTTTACACATATATTTAAAACACTCACCATCCTTAGGCAAGGATGCCTAAGTTTTATGCAAAATGTTCTTCTCGTCAGGTGTTAAAGTTTTTGTTACGGGCCATTGTTTTTTGGACCAATGTTGATCCCTTGCTTTGGTGTCCCATTCGCATATAAAACTTTGTAAATCTCTCATGATCATGGAGACAACTTTTAAATCTCCACATATTATCCAATCGTTAGCTGGATAGTTTCCATTTTCTGTAAAATAATGCTAAGATTTTCATAAGTTTCGCTCAGTTCATAGGGACTGAATGAGCAACAGACAGTGAAGCATCATTATTTTCGTTGTGCAACAGAACACCTTTTAAACTAGTTTTTAATGAGTCTATAAATAGCCTCCAATCTTTCTTCTTGTACTCAATGCGAAATTCATTCATTAGACTACCAATATCATGGCAGTAAACCGAATCTTCTTCCTGCTTAAAAAACTGAGCAAACCATTGATCTCTTGTTCTAGAATGGTAACCAGATGTTCCACATTCCAATAAATGTTTTTCTTTCAGCCTAGATCCAAGCAATTCTGCTTTTTCCTTAGTCAAAACCAAATCTCTAACTAAATTATATAGCTCAGCTTGTGTAAACAAGTGTGGTTTTAAATTTTCTGGCGAACAACAAACTCACTATCACCCGGTCGACTTTCATTAAATTCGGGACTGGACTGTAAAACGTCATCACTACAGTGAGGTGGCTCAGGGACAAGTCCCAGTCCAGTCCTTCGGGCCGATTAGCTGAAGTAAGGTTAGGATAGACAATTACTTTCTTAATTTTGGAGTTATAACCAGAAACATCAACGCTGCAAAAATAACAATCATTTGAATGATTCTTTACTCTCTCCATACCATGGATACAGTAAATCTAAAAGCTTACTTTTCTTTCTTATACCATTTCGCAAGATCCTCGACACATAGATAACGTACTTTGTGAGTATACTTTTTTACAAGGTTACTACTGTTTCTTTTTAACTACAAACTCACAACATATATAACAAAAAGTGTTAGGAGAGTTTTTACAACCACGATTAGCCATACATTTTGAATATTAAAATGTGAAATATTGGTGGGTGATACGACTTTTTTTTATTATTATATTCAGAGTCCAAAAAACATTGGAATTAGGTAAAATTATTAAAAACTGTTTTTCACCGTTGGTCTGTGTAATGATAAGCAAAAAAATGAAAGCTTTTGATATAGTGCGAATACTCAGAATGAATTAAACAATAAAGAACTGAATCAATGTAGCGCCACGTATCTCGTGGGTACCGTCGTCATCGACGCCTGCCCGAAAGTGTCGACAGGTAAAAGGGGTCCCCTCCGTAGAGTACCCCCAGGTATACCGGTCACTTTATTCGCCGCGTCATTCTCTTTAATGAATGTCGATTTGGCCGCATGATGATGACGCTGCTCTAAGCCCGGTAGCACCGGCGGGTTTTTTTCTCTTGGTTCTTATCTTTGTCGGAAATAATTGATTTGACGCCGTTGTGCCGCCACCAGGAGGTGGCGGAGGTCGCGGGAGAGCGGAAGCTCTGTTGGTCGAGTGCGAGGATCGACCATTCAGTAAATTCGGGGGGGTTTCGGTGGTGGATCCGACCGTTCTATTGGTATTCCGAACGACGAGATCAGAAAATGGAGATAAGAACAAGGTGCCGGAGATCGAGAACAGATGTTTTGCGGTGGTCGAAAGTGACTGTTTGGTTAATGAAATAGAAATACGTAGTGGCAGAGATGAAAATTAATTTATTTCTCATTAGATGCTATTAGAAATTATTGAACTACTAGTTGATTTAAGTAGCGGGATATAATTATTAGGTTGATTAAAAGTTTCAAAATGGATTTTTCTATAATGGAGTTCGTTTTTAGAACAAATGTTTCATAAATATGTTTTTTTTTATCTTGATGGTTGTTAGGTTGTTTAGTAAACGGTTTACTTAAAAGTGATTTTTTAGTGTGTTTGAAGTTCCGATAAGAGTGCGCAAATCATTATATTAGGGGGACCGAAAAGTAATCAAAATTTCTTCGATAAGCCCATTCACAGTCAGTTTGTATCGAGACAAGGCCCCGCAAACACGGAAGTTTTGTTGTTACGTTCAAGCTTGGTTGTAAATTTTATTTTTGGGTTAAAAAGTTTTTGTTCTACCAAGGAGGAAATATGCCAAGGCCAATAATAGAAGAACACTTACGTCATTGTATGCTATTTTTGTTCGATCAAGGAATGAAGACTAAAGAAGCAGTGATAAATATTATCGATACTTACGGGGATGTTCTGAAACTAAACGAGTGTCACAGAAGGACGGTCTCAAAAATTAGATGATGATTGATACGATGGTGGATTCAGATCATCGTCAAACTAATAAAATGTTTAACATCACAGCAACGCTTGCAAGTTGTCGAAATTTGTTATCAAAATCAATGCTCTGTGCGTCAAACTTGTAGAGTTTTTTTATGGTGCACATAATCCCCCACCCCGGCAATGTATTCGACGAATTATCGACACATTTTGAACGCATTTCACTCTGCACGGTATTAAAACAAAAACAAAACAAACAACTGTGCGGCCCGAAGAAAATGTCGCCGCTGTTGCAATGTTGATGGAGATCCAAATTTATCAATTCGTTAATGGGGATCATTACAGAATGATGATACATGATTATTTAATTCCGAATTTGAATGATATGGATCTGGAGGAGATGTGATTCCAGAAGAAGAAGAAGAAATCAGGTTTATAGTCGCGATCAACCTCATGGTCCTTTTGCGACTTTCTGTAGCTTTATGTTTGTGATCTCTCATGGTGCTTAATGTTAATAAAACCCTTTTTATTCTTTATTATTTATAGTGACACATGACATTTTAAAGAAACAAAATACTACATTAAACATAGATATATAAAAATATAGGTTAAAATATAACAGATTTTGGTAAGATATGAATTTTCATATCTTAATAATTTTCATCATATTTTAACTTTTATATTTTAACTTTTTTTTAACATAATTTTCATCATATTTTATCATAGTATCCAGAGCGTTTCAGAAAAGTAATTAGTTTGCTGCATGTATGTAGCGGATAGACTGGCTTTCTGATTCTCTTTCATGCCTAGAACTCTACTGTAATCTTTAGTTAGGGGACATTCAGTGAAGATGTGTTTGATAGTTAATCGTGTTAAGAAGGTAACACATAAGAGGGATCCTCTCCCTTGAATATGTATTCATGGTTAAGTTGAGTATGACCTGTCATCAGTCTGAGTGCTCTCACTGACAAGACCTACTGTAAAAGCTATATATTATAGAAACAGGTGGAAAGAAATGAGGTTTGACCTCAGTGGTAGCTCGTGGGTTGTTAGAGTGGGAGAGCGTAGAAAAAAATAGTGCTGCTAAATTTTTTTTTTTGCGTTCCTCTTCCTCCTTTTTATTTTTTGTGCTATCAAAACCGTATACAGGAGGTGAATTAGGAAAACATGAAAATTTTGTATTGTTACTACTTTACAAGGACATTGGAGGATGAGTTGTTGCCTGTTGCGCAGATTAAACTGCAAATCAATAGAGAAAATTCGAAAAAGTTTATAGGAAGTTCAAAAAAATATCAAAGTTTTATGACAAAAAAGGGTTGTTGTACACATTTTTGTCGGTTTTTAAAGTGAAATTTCATTCTGCTGTTTTTGTTCAAAATATATTTTTCAATAACTTTTTCATTAAAGTCCGGAATTAGTTCAACCACAGCACTCACAATATTTAACATACATTAACAATTTTGCAACAATAATTACTTAGCCTATTTTTCAAGTTTAAAATCGAAAAGCACTTTTCGGCTGTGGTCATCGGTATAGTCACTAATATTCTCAATGCCTCAGTGATTTCTTTAAAAGCTATATCCAGTCCCATATTCAAAATTAAATTTAATGTCTTTAAACAGCCTTTAATGTCTTCATTTTGACAAATCTCGGGCCTTGAATAAAACATTTCCAATTCGGTCAAATCTTTTTCTATCATCGGAAAAGTTTCACATATAGTTTACTGTCAAATTTGTCCTATTTTTACATTCTTTTTGAACTTGACTCAAATTTAACACGGGTGTGTTAGTTTGTTAGTTTTTACACGTTGTTAGTTTATAATTCAACTTTCTTTTCCAAACTTAAATTAGTCATTATT
Source organism: Cosmopolites sordidus (assembly GCA_031761425.1). Taxonomy (NCBI): domain Eukaryota; kingdom Metazoa; phylum Arthropoda; class Insecta; order Coleoptera; family Curculionidae; genus Cosmopolites; species Cosmopolites sordidus. The sequence goes on along the minus strand of JARFXV010000714.1, from coordinate 1,280,122 downwards.
AACTGTTTTAAATTAGACACCTTCATGTTTGCAATTAAAAGTTGATTATTTTTATTTAAAAATTGCTAGTCAGTGTGTACACACGTAGCAAATCCTAAATCAAAGCAAGTATTCGCGAGTACCCTCGAGCGAGTACGCTCCATACCCGTCAAATCAGCATTTAAAACTAATTACCGATACGCTCGATTGCAGGGAATCTACGTCCAAATCGCAGGTTTTAGAAAGTAGTTAAACCCCCCATATTCTGGCAACCAACAAAACATCACTGTCAACCAACAAACGTCACTGGAGGTAAACGTCCAATCAACGAGGTAAAAATTATGGAAAGAGGATGGAATTTTTTTCTGTATTATTTGGTGTGATGGGTCGGCAGACGTTCTTGAAGATTTTAATTATTAATAATATCTTAAAATAAGTTAAACGAAAGAAGCTGAACGGATAGTCTTTGGTGAAGGACGGCTGAACGGTGTTTTGCTCTGTGAAATTGTTTAATGTGATAAATACGACTCCCCAACGCCATCCCTTACGAGCTGCCATTAAATAATACTAAACTAAATCTACTGGATCATTCAAAACCTCGTGCACTTCGTTAATTGGATCAAAGAACAAAGAGATAATTTTTCTAAAAAAATCATTTTTTCTGATGAAGAACATTTTGGAATTGAAAATCTACGAGAAATTTTTACATCCTAAACGAGTCACTGTTTGGTGTACATTATGGTCAGGAGGTGCAATTGGGCCTAATTTCTAATTTCAGAATGCTGCGGATGAAGCTGTAACTTTGAATGGTATTCAATATCGTGAGACGATAACTGGATTTTTTTGGATAATATTGAATTGAATATATTGATCTGGAGGATATGTGGTTCAAACCTCACTCTAGTAATGAAACAATTGATTTATTGAGAAAAGCATTTCCAAGACAAGTTATTACAAGAAACGGTGATGTTTATTAGCTACTAAGATCATGTGATTTGACACAGTAGGACTATTTTCTTTGGGGTTACGTGAAAAGCCAGGTCTACAAGTACAATTTAGAATCGATTCCTGAACTAAAGGATTAAATTATTCGAATAATTGGTGAGATGGAGCCACGGTTATGCCAACATGTCATCCAAAATGTTCAATTCTTCTATTGGAACCTTTGGTGTGAAACACTAAACTTGAAGAGATTTACCACTTAACGCCAAATTTTTTTTCGAACTGCTCGACCCACGTTTCGCTAACCATGTTAGCATCATCAGGAGATGATTTAATCTAATTCTAAAACTAAACTATGTTCTATTTATATGAAAACCAAACCTAACAAAGCGTGTAAAAATCATGAACCGTGAAGTGTACTAGGCCTTACATTAATAATTGAAAAAGTTGACTGAAAGGAATCGGTCTTTTATCTCGGTTCATGATTTTCTTACATTTTTCTATTTGAATGCTTTCATATGCATCCAAAGCTCTATTATTATTAACACTTTTAATTAGTCTTAAAGTACTAATATTTATAATGTGGTCATGTTCGATTGCATGTTGGGCAACACAATATTGTAAACACAACAAAGATAATGTGGGCAATATGTTCTTTATATCTTGTCAATATGGATCTTTTGGTTTGCTCAATATACCTTCGATCACAGTCTTGACAACTAATTTCGTAAATCCCCGACTTTTCATGCTGCTCTACTTTATCCTTTGGATTGCCCAGAACTTCTCTTAATTTATTATATGGTTTATACACAACCTTGATATCTACTTTTTTCAAAATGTTGTCTAGTCCTCTTGTCAATTGGGCATCAAATGGTATTACCATGAATTTCTTTGTGTTCTGATCCTTTTGAAAAGTCGAAGATTTTTTCAATAATTTTCTGAACTTATGTTTTCTAATTAGTTTATCTACAATGTTCTTATTATAACCATTCACTTCAGATACCTCCCAGATTCATAAACCAGGAAAATCAATGAGACTAATTGTATGAGCCATTGATTCTCCAACATACAACTTGGCAAAGTGGTTAACAAAGGAATTTGAAAATCTACCAAACCAACTACCTTCCTGTTCTGTGATAAATTCAGCCAAATTCATAGAAAAAGTCAAAAATACACATTTACCGGAAGATGAGGTTTTGGTTTCCTTTGACGTTTCATCGTTGTTTCCGAATGTCCCGATTCCACATACCTTGAAATACCTGAGGGAGTTACTCGAGTTAAACGGTTTTAATAAAAATATTGTTTCTGAGTTACATCTCCTTAACAAGATTATGTATGAAGCAAAATTGTTTTCAGCTTAATAACAGGTTTTATGAACAACAAGAAGGAACGGCAATGGGCAATCCTCCGTCACCGTTCTTAGCCAACTTATTTATGAGTAAATTTGAAACCGAGGCTAAAGATGAATTCAGTTACTTTCCGAAGGTATGATTAAGATATGTGGATGACATTTTTGCCATTTTCGATTCGAAAAATGAAAATTTAGATGATTTTATTAAGAACTTAAATAATAAATCCCAAAATATAATATTCACGCATGAACTCGAAAGCAACGATAGTTTACCATTTCTGGATGTGTTAGTCAGTAGAAATAATAAAAGTACGTTAGATTTTGATATTTTCAGAAAAATCACCACCACTTCGAGATACATTCCTAACGATTCAAATCATAGCTTCCAAAATAAGATATCTAGTTTAAATTTTATGGTAAATACATTAATTAATTTTCCTTTAAATAAAGATAATTATAACAAAGAATTAAAATTAATTAAGGAGGTATCTAAAGTGAATGGTTATAATAAGAACATTGTAGATAAACTAATTAGAAAACATAAGTTCAAAAAATTATTGAAAGAATCTTCGACTTTTCAAAAGGATCAGAACACAAAGAAATTCATGGTAATACCATTTGATGCCCAATTGACAAGAGGACTAGACAAAATTTTGAAAAAAGTGGACATTAAGGTTGTGTACAAATCATATAATAAATTAAGAGAAGTTCTGGGCAATCCAAAGGATAAAGTAGAGCAACAGGAAAAGTCGGGGATTTACGAAATTAGTTGTCAAGACTGTGATCGAAGCTATATTGGGCAAACAAAAAGATCCAAATTGACAAGATATAAAGAACATATTGCCCACATTAGATATGGGAGAAATGAAAAATCTTGTGTTGCCCAACATGCAATCGAACATGACCACAGTAAAAATTTTAGTAATTTAAGAAAATTTAAAAATTTTGGTGTTTAATGGTAAATCTCTTCAAGTTTAATCCAAAATGTTGACAAAAAAGTCTGCGGAGCTGCAAGAGGTGGTCATTTGGCAGATATTCTCTTTCGCGGTTAAATGTCAATATTAATGTTATATCAATAAAAAGTTTTTTGAAATCAACGGAAATTCTGTATTTTATTCCAGAATTAAAAAAAAAACGCTCAATTTGAAAGATCCTTTACGTACTACTTTAGAAAAAAAAGGATGGTTTTTTCTCCGAACAATTACAATATAAAATCAGCAGCGACATTCAACAAAATACCTTCTACACTTGTCTTTTTTTCAATTTGCTTGTAATTGTTGTAATACATCCACCGGATTAGAATCGTTTCTTATACAAAAAAATCTATGTTGTTCGTTGTGTATGAATTGTATTATAGTCGCATGCATGCCCTGACCACCACGTATGACATAAGACATAAATAATTTTAATAGATAAATTCCGCCAAGATGCAGCTAATAAGGAAGTTTCTGTTAGTGGAGAACGTTAGGCGGAGGTGTCTCTATCTGTGTTAGTGATGGCAAAGCGGTGAAATTAGATTAAGGTTCGAGTCGGTATTTTTGCCCGTTTCAATTAGGTTACGTATTTATACCACTTCCTATTTAGATTATGACGAGGGTGCGTCAAGTAAAAATCCGTACATTTTTTGTGTTTTTTCTGTCTTATTGAGACAAATCGCCTATTGAACGTTTTACATCTTTCACTTTTGATGTTCTTTTGGTAATGACAATATCAATTTATCACTTTAATAAGAAACTCTTTTGTTTAAGTTGAATTCAAAAATATTTTATTCGATTTATTCGCATTTAATCATTTTGATGATTTAATTAATATTTAATTAATATAATAATATAATAATATAATATAATATAAATAATATTTAATTTATCAACTTGTTGTAAATGTTGTTGAGTTTTCGACAGTATTAAGATCGGACGAGGCCAAATCAGGAAAATACAGTAGATGGTCGAAAATTTCAAAGTCGATTTTATGGGGCTTTTTCTTTCTAAGATATATTAGAGTGTATTTTCTAATATACCTATAATAATGTTCAGAACTACAAGCCTAGTTGCCCTTGGCTTCGAGTTCTTGCACTCTTCTTTTCCATCTTTATCCAAAGCATCATTCACCCGATCCCTGACTGCTACTTTCCTCAAATCATTCATAACTTTATTCAGCTAATTCATCAGTCGCCTTCTTCTTCTCTTTATCCCTTCATCTCTCAAGTATTCTTATGTATTCGTTAGTATCATGTATTCTCTAGTATTTTTTTAACTCATCTCGTGCTGGGCATTCTCGCTGTAATGTCTGAATGATTGTGGCGTGATCATATATTTTTTCCTTTATATGGCAACATAGCAATGACCGCCAATTTCAAATTGTGCGTCATTTGAACAGATGATTTTTTGAGAAAAATCATCTGTTTATTCTTTGATCCCATTGATCAGTGCTTGACTTTTTGAATTATCCAGTGGTTTTAGTTCATGTGTTATTTGAACCTTATATGCCTTCAGTACGAAATCCTTTCATAAAATAGGCCACGTTTTGAATTCACTGAGCCCAAATTGTTACGAACGCAGACTAATGAAATTTGTGGGTCTTCAGCAACACTTTCACGTACCAAATCAATATGCTCTTTTATGATCACTTTTATGATATATATTGATTATCTTTTATCTTCCACCGAACCAATTTCTTGAAATTCGATTGATAGTGCTTTCAGATAAACGTTTGTGCAAAACCGTAAATATTCCATAATGTTCTAAAAACATTTTTGAATGAACCCATTTCAATAAAGTAATTAAACAATTTTAACACGTCGTTGTATTATGTACTGCTCCATTTTTATAAATGCCATACATTTTACTTTTGAAATGAGACTATATCTAGGCAGATTCACAATGCCATCTGTGTTTTATTCAAGAATTTTAAAAACCGTTCAATTTGAAAGACCAGTTATCTAGGAGAGGCTTGTATTCGAGAATGGATGATGCAGGCTGAATAGATAGATGTGTAGATAGATAGTATAAAAAATACCAATTTCAATGTGGATATGATATGTGGATATGACTTAATATTGATTCGGAGGAGGATAACTTTTTCGAAAATCTTCGAATTAAAGATTTTATTCATTAATATCGTTATATACAAAAAAATCGTAATTTCCAAAGTCTCGTTATACAAGACACAAATCCTCTCATATTCTCTGCCTCGTCCTCGACCATTGTCGTTCTCAAGGAGACCACATAATTGTCGTCATCCTCTTCAACGACACACACATACACAATATGACACATTTCTGCTGTTTACCAACAAACCGACCCGAAACAATACGCCTCTCACGGCCAATTTGGCGGCACAGAAGGCTGCCGACTGTGACAATGCGCCGGTGATAGTTCGGCGGGGTGGCGGAGAGAGAGGGGGCGGCGGTCATACCAGCGAACGATCCGTCATTTTTCGAGTTTCGTTCTCGTTGGGCGATTTTGGCGCGCGGTGCTGTGATGCGAAACGGATCGACATGCAAATGACGACGACGTCGTCGTCGAGGAGCACCAGGAAGTCTTGCGCGGAACCGTCACGCGCCGACTGGGGGGACAAGCGCAGCGTGGGGTGGCAGGGGAGTGTGGGCGGTATAAGGTACCGATTCGCGAAGCCGGATATCAGTTCAATTCGCCTTTAGTTACTACTCAAATAAAAAAGTAACGTGACTCGTTAAATAAACCAAAATAATTGTCACACATTACAATTATACCGATTGCTCCATTAGGTGTTAGAGTTTTATGAAACATGATTTTTACAAACACTTTATTATAGACACTACAACGTTCTATAGAAGATCTTCATAATGATCTCGTTCAACTTAGGTAATTACAGCTCTTAATTCCTCAAGGAAGTAGAATTTTTTGTTTTTATACTACGAAAAGTTAAATAATCTTGGATGTTTAAATCCGTACTGCGAAGAGGGAAACTCACAATCCGATCTTCAAAAATTTTTTGTAGAAAGGCCATTATTTTTCTTGGTTTGTGCGTTGTGCTGATGTTTTGTTGGAAGTAGCCGTTTAATAATTCTTAACCACCTCTGAAGAAACAGCTCTCCAGACATCGATTTTTTTGGGAGTGAAGAGGAGTTTCTATAGATTCATTGGAGATGTTTAAAAAAAAAGGTTTTTTTGTCTAAATTTTCACTTTATTTTTACTGTTTGGCGCGTTTCCCTAACTCTGTAGCTTCTTCAGAAGTGTTCATAACACCCTAGTTTGGAAAAAGATATTGTGTTAGCGAAACGCGTTAAGCAGTAATCATAAAAAGAAAATTTAGACAAAAACGTCTTTTACTAAACATTTATAGTGAATTTCCATCAAATAGAAGCCAACACGATCCAAAAGATGCAAGAGGAATTCAGAAGAATAAATAAAACAATTTTGCTTGCAACTAGATGGATAAAATAAAGCCTAGAATGACTTTCTGACAAGTTCCATATGCTAATTCAGAATCCTTGGAAAAAATATTTAAATAAAAATAATAAGAAGGAATTTTAATTTATCGGAACAAAAAGTTGAAATTGGGGTAAATATCTGAGAAGTAAAGTGTAACATCTGCTAATAAGAAAAAACTTTTTTTTGGTGCCTAGGATTTTAGAACTGATTTTAGATATATTTGGGACGCGACATCTAAATATCAAATCAGTTTTTCTCTATCCACTCCACTTTTTAGATACATCCACTTATCTATTAATGTTTTTTTTTATTTCAATACATTCAAGTATGGGTGATCTAAAAGTATTATACAAGGATTGATTCTGGTATATTTGCCCTATTGTCAGTCTGACGTTGAGTTAGTTCTAGGAAAATCCACTAGAGGGCATAAGCATTGCTTTTTCGGTAACTGAAGCGACCTCCAACGCTTGAGCTAGAGTTGAAGTTATTTTATACATTCTTTGTGATTTTTGTATATATATATATATATATATATATATATATATATATATATATATATATATATATATATATATATATATATATTTATTTATTATTATAATATATATATTTATTTTCCTTTCGTCAGACCAAGTTGTTCCAGTCTTCCTACATTTTTCTCTATGGCCAATCTTCCAAACGTTAACCTTGTGTCTGAAACAGCCTCTATCCTGAATTTCACTTTGTGTAATATTTGCTGATCTTAGTTTTAATATTGCTTGATCTTATTTTATTTTCATAAAATTTGACTATTTGTCTAGTTAGCCTACTCGGATTAATCCGTTTGATGTGTCCGTAAAACTTAAGTCTTCTTTTTCTCATATCGCTATGTATATCTGTGTATTGTTTGATTTCTTGGTTTTCTCGAATTTTCTTTCTTTTCTCGATTTTTCTTTCCTTCTTTTCAATGTACTCGATGTCCCTCTTTCTATTCAAAATGAGCGTTGTATGAGTTAAATGAGTGTAATGTCTCAGGTTTGTGTTTTTATTTTGCGTCAGTCTCAATGCCGTTTCCATTTTTTGACATCTACCCTTATTGGCCGCTTTTTCCAACCCATTTTCCATGATTATTTCACCCAAATATTTGAATTGAGAGACTCGTCTGATGTCACCATATTTTGTTTTTAGAAATCGTGTTCTTAGTCTGTTGCAAGTCATGTATTGTGTCTTTTCAAAGGAAATTTGGAGTCCTACCTTTTCTGCTGTTTCTTTTAGGATTTCAATCTGTTTCTGTGCCGTTAATACATCTTGAGCTAAAATTATTAGATCAGCAAATGCCAGACAATCAATTTTGATGTTGGTTCTTCCCAGTTTAATGGGCTGGTCAATATTCAGTGCCGACTTTTTTTTCACGGCACTCCTGTATTACTTTTTCTAGAACACAGTTAAATAAGAGTGGCGAGAGTCCATCCCCTTGTCTCACTCCAGTTTTAATTTCGAAGGGCCCTGAGATGTCACCCATGAATTTAACTTTTGACCTTGTGTTAGTTAACGTTGCTTTAATAATTGCCATCGTTTTCAGATCTAGTCCTTGTTCTTTCAAGATTCGGAATAAAGATTCGAGGTCAATAGAATCATATGCTTTTTTGAAACCCACAAATGTACAAACGAGATTTTTATTGTACAGTTTTTGATGTCTTAGAATCAACTTTAGATTCAGGATCTGTTCAGGGCAGGATCTGCCCGGTCGAAAACCTGCTTGATATTCACCAATGTTAGGTTCTAACTGTCCTTGTGCTCTGTCTAGTAGACATTGAGATAAAATCTTGTAACAAACTGGGAGAAGAGATATCCCTCTATAGTTGTTTACATCCATTCTATCTCCTTTCTTATGTAGTGGATGGATCAGAGCATCTTTCCAGTCTTCCGGAATCCGTTCGGTTCGCCAAACTTCTTGTAGAATTTTGGTTATTTTCTTGATTGTACCTGGACCAGCGGATTTCAAAAGTTCAGCAGTGATTCCATCTTCACCAGAAGCTTTGTCATTTTTAAGCTGCTTGATTTGCCTAATTATTTCATCTTCATTCAGTGGTAATGAATCTGGGTTTGTTTGTTTAGGGTTTAGTGTTGCTAATTTGTTTAACGGCTCAGGACAGTTTAGTATTTGTTCAAAATATTTCGCAAGTTCTTTGCAATTGTCTTGGTTATTTAAAGCTAATTGTCCGTTTTCCTTTTGGAAGCAAAGACTTTGCGGTTGACAGCCTGTTAATTTAGTTTTAAATGTTTTGTAAAAGTTTCGGGTGTTATTTTTTTGGAAATCTTTTTCTATTTCATTAAGTTGATTGTTTTCATATTTTCTTTTAGTTTGTCTACTTAGCTTCGATGTTTCTTTTCTTACTTCCAAAACGATGTTATAGTTTATTGCTGTTTTTTGACTGTTCCAATCTTTGAATGCTTTACTTCGGCTTAATACTGTTTGCTCGCAAACTTCATCCCACCACGGATGTTTTCTACGTTTTTGTAAAGGGGCCAACTTTAAGGCTATTTTAATAATTTTTTGTTTCAATTCTTGCCAGTTCTGTGCTGGTTGTTTATCAAGCTCTTCTGTAAGGGCTGGTTTTATTTTCGTTGGGTCAAACTTTGGTATTAGCAGCCTCTTTTGAATAAGTTTTCGAGGTTTTAAGCTAAGTTTGATTCTAGTCAAGTAGTGATCCGTGCCTATATTTGCTCCTTTCCTGACTTGAACATTCAAAATCTCTTTATAATTGGGGTACGAAATGGCAACATGGTCAATTTGAAATTCTCCCATGTTCGTGTTTGGGCATCTCCAGGTATATATATATATATATATATATATATATATATATATATATATATATATATATATATATATATACACAAAAATGTTACTACATAAAAAGAAGAATATTTGGCTTTACCAACTCTTCCACTATATCAAGAAAAAAACAGGCTCTGTTAAAGGAAATTCAACGCAGGACCACTCCTTGACGCAAAATGAACTTAGAAGTGGAAAGTGTTTCTTCACTAGTCAGATCTTGATTTGATGAGTACTGCACTTGTTTGATAAGTAAAGGGTCTACCAATAAGAATGATGAATGATTTAAAAGATTCAGATATGCAATTTATGATTTGAACAAGATTTCAGCCAAATGGCTACCACGGTTTTTTAACAGATCCACTCGAGCCAATTTTCGATGACCCTGGCGCACATTTCGGGCTGTATGGCGACTATGGCTTGACGAATGTTGGTTTCCAAGTCACCAATAGTCGCGAGTTTATTGCTATAAACCGGTGTTTTTACATGTCATCAGAAAAAATAATCTAAAGGAGTTAAATCGCATGATCTCGGCGGCCAAGCGATAGGGCCATTTCGTGAAAATAGCGAGTTACCGAACTTGGCTCGCAATAAACCCATATTTACTCGGGAAATATGTGGTGGTGAACAAAATATTCCAATCGGCAAATTCACGGCGAATTCGATGATCGCCTGTTCCAAGTCTTGGACCAGTACCATCTTATACAGATGCAATCCTAAGTCCAAGCTCAAAATTCGAGAGGTCCAACTCTTGCGAACGGCGAGCAACCGAGACGTTGTCATTTTTGGCTACACTTGCTTGAACGGCGGCAATATTTTTAATACTTATAGCTTTTTTTGTTGTACTGGCACCACACTATCGTGGAGGCTATTGCCTGTTCAGAAGGACCATCATGACGAATACCACAAGGGGTCTGAATTGCTCGCTGAGTAGTACGAGGAGACTGCAAATTTGCTTTATAAAACTGGACAATTTCCAGATGTTCTTCTAACGTAAAACGAGCCATGATTTAATTGCAAAACTTTCGGAAAACAACTGACAAGATGTCAAAAATCAGTAAATATGGCCGCCATGAGCTGGCAAAGTTTCATCATCCCTAATGGTGGATTCTTTACGTTAAAACAGTCTACAAATTCCACAAAAAATCTGATAGAAAGAAGGAGTCAAATTAGCGAATATAATAGAGATAAGAATATTAAGTATTTGCTCCTTTTTGTGAGTACATTTTGAATTGGATTAAAATCACACCGAATTAATATACAGACTTATTAATTACATAAGGATATCCCACCAACACGCCTTTATTTATTGATTTTTAATTGATGGCCGACGAGAAGAACGAAAGAAACGAAAAAGGAAACGGTAACATACATCAACGGCTAATTGAAGATCCGGCAGAGACCTGAACGCGGCCCTCGGTCATCTCTCCACTACCTGGACGGCAGCGGCGCCAGCTGAACACACCTCCAGGTCTTTGAGAGGGACCGACGCCGCCGGAGGTACTCGGGGTACCTACACCTTCGACGGTGATTCGTAATACGGGACGATTCGAATGATGAGCCGCTCTATTTTTTTCTGTCCGTTTTTGTTCTTGCCTGCGGGATTGTTCAAATTCAAGTTTTTAAGGAAACATTATTGTAGAGACTGTCTCTACACCATGGTGTATACAGGGTGTCCTATAACTTATCCACCATAGAGCAATTTTCGAGGTAGTTTAAAAACGGTTGAAGATATCAGGTTCAAAATCGGGGTAGTTGGGTTTTTAAATGTGACAAATTCGAATTTGGTACTAGTTTGAGCCTAGTTCCTAGAGGGCGCTTGCTAGCTTCTTTGTAAGGAATTAACGCGCTCCTATTTTTTAACCCTATAAAGCTGGGAATATTCTGAGTTCAAAATAGAGAAGAGTCATAATTTCCACGTAAAAAGGCACCTTTGGTCAAGACAAGATGTGCAATGGAATATTCGAACACGATTATCTCGCAAAGGGCGTGAGATATTTCGTTCCTTTTTAGCAGGCTTTTTAGGGTAGCAAGCGCCCTTGCAAACCCAACTACCCCGATATTGCACTTGATATCTTCAACCGTTTTTAAACTATCTCATTTTTTCGAAAATTTAGTTCTACTTTCAACACCCCGTAACTTTTTAATGATTTTGATCTCTACTATTACTAGTTGTTCTATGGCTGATAAATTATGGGACACCCTGTACAGGGTGTAAGTGAAATAACTTTAGTAAATTTAACCAACGAAAAAGTTTTTTTTTAAATATGTATATAAAAATTGATACTTCGCATCGTTGTGTTTATTTAGGGCCGAACGGAATTAATTTTTTTGTTTATCATATTTCTATAGCTATTAGTAAATGTAATATTTTTACAGTCATTTATTTTATATATTTCAGTATAAATTTGATTTGATTTGTTATAAAAAAATCTACTGTCGTTGTCCAGTACGCCTAGCCACTTTGCAATTTTTTTCATGTAAGGGTTTCTCCGTAAATACGAAGCGTATATTGATACTCACGTAGACAATACATTCTTGATATTAAATGTAACTAAATGTACAGACACTGACATATATTGAAATACTTTTTGTTATCATTTTGAAATAATATCCTTTATCGTCTGATAACGCCCTTTGTTCGTTGTGATGTTGTCACATCGGTGGTGGCTGATGTATGGAGTGATTTTTAATTTTTTGGAAAGTTGTTTTAACTATGTACATTAGTTTAATTAATTAATCTGTAGTTTAATCGTTAAACAACAACCAATTGATATTTGTAAATATACATATTTGCTTAAAATGTTAATTTTTAACAAAGCTTTTCGATTGGTGATTGAATTGCTGTTTTTTGTGCGGGAACCTTTAGGATTTTGACCCTTGTTGCAAGGATTTTTTTAAAATGATTTAAACGGTTGACCGGTTGTGTCAACAGTCGGGGGGTGTAACACTCCTAACTACTATTATATATATATATATATATATATATATATATATATATATATATATATATATATATATATATATATATATATATATATATTTCTGTCTCTTCTGTCCTCGGTCTTAGTCGGTAGCGATTGGCTGGCACTGGCGCTAGCTCTGTCCCCTGAGGCGCTTGCGACGTCTTTGTTTCCAGTCGTGTTGGTCTATGAAAGCTTTTCCACGTTGGCGGCAAGTGTAGAGCGTCGTCCCTCTTGCTATCTACTCTACGGCCTACCAAAAATACACAAGGAAGACGCACCTTTATGACCTATCGTCAGTGCATTCAACTCCCCGCTCCAAAAACTGGAAAAATATCTCGCCAACATCATGCAAACTGCTGTAGAAAGAGTCGATTCCTACGTCAAAAACTCAAAAGAGTTCACGCATATCCTCAACTGTACATCGGTTGGCAAAGACGATATCATCGCAAGTTTTGACTTAAAATCGCTGTACCGCAGCGTCCCAATAGACGAGGCCTTAAAATTAATTACAGAGAACGAGAACTTTGAAGACCACGTTCAGGATCTCGCAAGACATTGCCTACAGAACTCGTATTTCCTATTCGACAACAAATTCTACCGACAGACTGAAGGCGCAGCAATGAGGTCATCTCTTTCTCCTGCTGTGGCAAACCTATTCAGGGTCTATTTTGAAAAACAGGCCCGTCTCAAACCAAAGCTGCGGTTAAGATACATCGATGACATATTTGTCATATGGCCTTTCGGAAAAACGGAGCTCTACAACATCCTAGAACATCTGAATTCCCAACACCCAAAAATACAGTTCACACTCGAAATTGAAGAACAAAACAAGCTACCGTTCCCGGACGTTCTAGTCACAAAAACAACAGAAGGGCGATTACGACACACGGTATACAGAAAACCAATACACACAAACAGATATCTCAACGCACAGTCACACCATCACTCTAGTCAAATCCAGGCAGTAGCAAACACCCTAATCTCAAGATCCATCCGCCTTACGGACAACGATGCATAGCAGGCAGAACTCAACAACATAACGAACACTCTAAGACAAAACGGCTACTTAAAAAAGACAATCAACCGTGCAATACAACAACACCAAACATAAAAAACGACAGACAACGTAATACTGCCATATATTAAAGGAACAACGGACCGTATCGGAAGACTTTTAAGAAAACACAAAATAAGGACAGCATACAAACCCTACCGAACAATAGGCGCATCTTTGAGAAACCCGAAAGACAAGGTCAGACTAGAAAATCAAGGAGTTTACCGCATCCCATGCTCAGGCTGTAACAAAATCTACATCGGACAAACAAACCGAAAAATATCCGCCAGAATCGAAGAACACAAAACCACCATACGGAATAAGCAAACAACATCGGCATTATTACAACACCAACTAGAAACAGGCCACAAAATTAACTTTGATGATTGCAATGAGATAGCCAAGCTATAGAGATCGAAAAGCAAGGAAGTCTAAACAGGAGGGCCGCCAACGTGGAAAAACGTTCTTAGACTAGCAGACACGGACAGCACGGCATCCAGAGCACGACTGGAAACAAAGACGTCGCAAGCGCCGCAGGGGGCGGAGCTAGCTCCAGTACCAGCCAATCGCTACCGACTAAGACTGAGGCTGGAAGACATAAATATTACACGGCAAACCTATCTCTCTCAGACAGTTATGAACCTCGCGACAGGGACCAACTCGACAACCGCATGTACTCCCGGAAAAAAACCTAATACATGTTTTTCCATCCGTAAAACAGTACGCACAAACACACACACACACACACACACACACACACACACACACAAATATATATATATATATATATATATATATATATATATATATATATATATATATATATATATATATATATATATTTCACAAGACCCAGAGGAGCTGCAAAGACGCATACAAGAACTGCAAAGGGCTGGCGAACCATTTGGCTTGAAAATAAACCTGAAAAAGAGTCAGGTTATGTTCAATAACTTCGCTCAGGACAGAAGAATTTCAGTTTTAGGAAGGGATTTAGAGATTGTGGACAGCTTTGTATATCTTGGGCAGAGGATTTCCATGGAGGGGAATACCGCCCGGGAGCTGGAACGGCGTGTTAAATGTGGCTGACAGGCATTTGGTAGGCTCAACATAGTGTTTAAGAGCAGACTCCCACTTTGCCTGAAAAGAAAAGTATTCGATCAGTGCGTTCTACCCGTTATGACATACGGAAGTGAAACCTGGACACTCACATCGCAATCAATTCAAAAACTTCGGGTGGCACAGAGGGGAATGGAAAGATGTATGCTTGGCATTACAAGACGAGACAGAAAGTCCTGCGCATGGATCAGGGAACAAACAAAAGTCTGTGACATCATTGGAAGAGTAAAACAGTTGAAATGGAGATGGGCAGGCCATATAGCGAGGCGATGGGACGACAGATGGACCAAGGCAATCCTGGAGTGGATACCGCTTGATCGCAAACGTCCGCGAAGAAGACCGAAAGCACGATGGACTGATGACATCGTTAAGTATATTAGACCCGAGTGGCAGACGAAAGCCCAGGACCGTGAAGGTTGGAAGCATGCTGAAGAGGCCTTCATCCTGCAGTGGATCAATACGGGCTGATGATGATGATGATGATGATGATATACATATATATATATATATATATATATATATATATATATATATATATATATATATATATATATATATTATATACAACCTGTGTCTCCGCCATAATGATCATAGGTTAGTTGCTTGACCGGGAGGAAGTCCCATTCATCCCTTACATTGGAGGGCACATGTTTCGTCTGTTGGTGGTTAGAATCATCAGGGTACCGACATATGCTCTCTAGCCAAGAATAGGGAGTCCCTCTCCACAATCAAACAACCCTTATTTTCGCCGACTTCTCGGCGGATGGCTTATTCATGGAGTTCTTTGACTTCTTTGGATTGCGTCCAATGAGACAACAATAGTCAGGAGTGATACACCCGTGAATATTACATATAATATTTTCACGGACGGTAGATAATGTTTCTAAATCATTCCGGGTGTCGATCCGTTTGTTCTGTGAAAAGTGACGACATTCGGCCAAAATATCATTTGACATTTTCAAGTGTTGTCCGCTTCGAGTAAAGTGTACAACTGACTAGTTCAATATTCAACAAAAATATATTACTCGTGTGACTTATTCCTTTTTTAGGATAGGAAAACTGTCAACCGAAATTTATTTACGGTGGGAATGCGTTATTATTATTCTTATTGGGTGATCTCTCTTACAGCGTTTCTTAGAATTGAATTTGAAGCACGTAAATTCGAACAGATTTACAGCTACACACCAACTCACTTCTTTTTATACTTGTCAACGCACGTTTCGCTAACCATGTTAACATCATCAGGAGATGATTCAATCTGATTAAATTTGAATTAAATGAAAAGTGATTTGGTGTTTAGTGGTAAATCGCTTCGAGTTTTCTTGTGGTGGACCTGCTCATTAATTTTTTTGCATGAAATGTAAGTGGATTTCTTTGATATTTTTATCGTTGCATAATACCATCATGGTCTATAAAAAAATTAGAAATTAATTATAATTAATAAGTATATTGATTAATAATCTCGATTTTTTCGCAAAATTTGAGTTTTTATTTTCATAACTAAATAAATTATCTTAATAATCAAAGTATTGGTCATTGATAGTTATTACTTCTTCCCATCTTTCTGTCAAAGAGTGGATTCTATGCCAAGGGAACTTTTGGTTGTTTGATTGATTGCCAACTATTTATCAAGCCAAATTCCAGGCAATCCGAAGGGCTTAAGTCCGGTGAATACGACGGTTGGGGTAGGACGTCCCATTTAACGTTTTCTAAAGAGTTTTTTACACATTTTGCAACATGGGGCCGAGCATTGTCATGTTAAAAAATGACTTTATCGTGTCTTTGGGAGTATTGTGGTCGTTTTTCCTTCAATGTTGGATTCAATTTTGTCAGTTGTTGTCGGTATCGGTCGTCAGTAATCGTTTCAGCAGTTGTTTATACACAGCTTCCCTACTATCCCATCAAATACACAGCAAGGCCTTCTTTCCATGTATATTGCGCACTGGTTATGATGTTAAAGGTTAGCTTGGGTATACCCATGATTTTTTGCACTTTGGGTTTGGTGGTTTTTCGCCTTTCAATGTCTCATTCCTTGAATTCATATGGAACCTGTTTTCTTTCCTTCTGGATTTTTTCCAATGCGTGTAGACGTTCGGAAATGGTGGATTGGACATTCAATGCTTATGCCAATTGTTTCAACGTATGAGTTAAGCCTTCATCCAATAATGCTTGCAAATCTGCATCTTCAAACTGTTTCAGCTGTCCTGGATGCTCCTTGTCTTTTATATCAAAATTAACAGTTATAAAACGTGTAATTCAGCGTTCACAAGTTTTTTGGGTTAGAGCCTGTTCACTATAAGTTTCAATCTGCAATTGATAACTTTAAGCATCCATTTTCCTAAAATGACAGAAGCTTCTTAAACTTCCCAGCAAAATATCTTTTTCTGGCATTTAATTCGACATTCAAAGTAATGAAAACGAACTGGCTTTTGACGCCATAAACGTCATTAGTCTATACCAGTGACGGCTCGTGAGGGAGGACGCTGGGGCGCTGCCTCTCCATTATTTATCACAGTAAACAATTTTTCAGAGCAAAAGACCATATTTTATTTCCGTTTAGTTTCTTTCCTTCAACTCATTTTCCTGGTTTACCTCCTGTATAGGGTTTCAATGGCAAGCACGAAAAGTAAAAAGGAGGAAGGGGAAAACAAAAAAATCAGCAGCACAGCATTTTCTTCTACGCCCCCTCCCCTCTTTAAAAATCCACGACCCGCTACTAGTCTATACTAACAAATGTATTAGTAACCCTTAGCAAAATTGACAATACTATCCGAAAGACCTATTACATTTTTATTATTTTCTAATACACATATCTCGGCTTTATTAAATATGTTCACTATTTTCATTTTTCAATACAATAATTTTCCGAATTATTTGGGAAATTTTATGTATTGAGACGGTATTTAGACAGAGAGTTTTATTCATGCCCAACAAGCACTAATTCTAATGTTTATCGACATATTTTCTAAGCCGATTTGTAACCGATCCCCCAGAAAGTCTTTTCTTCGGCAGATACAATCGGTAAAGTATAAATAGTCTTTCTATCTCCGACTAGATCTGCGGCTACTTTTACATGCTTTTTAGAGTAAGAACAAAGCGGGTGGGACGTAGACAGCGAAGGAATGTCGTCAGTGTCGGCAAAATATACCAGAGTTAGTCTAGAGTTACTTAATTCTGTTGGAAATAGTTTTTATACTGTAAGTATTAAGTCTACCTTGAATTTATATTTTTTTTTAGGAATTTCAAATATTTTTTGAGAATCCTACTTATTTTCTAAATAAGTGGAATCTATTTCTTATTATTTAATAGATTATTTTATGAAAATGATATTGATAATATTTTTCTATACACAGGAATAAAAAATATTTGAAGGAAAATCAAATTTGTCTTCAAAAAGAAGTAAACACTTTTCTTAATAATTAAATCTTGATTTTGATTGAAAAATATCAAAAATACCTGTTCTTATTTAAAGAAAGAATCACTGGGTAAAAACAAAAAACCAAACGGAGACAAATTTCTCAGTGATTCTTTTTTGTAATAAATTTGCCTAACGAACAAAATTTTAAATATATAAAAATGTACAAACTTTTAACGTTAACGTTTCGGAGGGTACTCTCCCCCCGTTTTCAAAAATATAATATTTTAATATTATATAATATTATATAATAATATATATATATATATATATATATATATATATATATATATATATATATATATATATATATATATATATATATATATATATATATATATATATATATATTATAACATTAAATCAGCAAAAAATCAAAATTTTAGCTTTGCAAGAAACTAGATTGACACATGATAACACCTTGGAATTCGGCAACTACAGACTTTTTAAAAGTAAAACGGACAAAAAAATACTCAAAAATACACCACATCTCGGTGTTGCTTTCGCTGTCTCAAGAAAGATCCTTGGTTCTATAACAAATGTCCAGCCAGTAAATAATCGACTTATGACACTATCCCTTAAGTGTGCTAACAAAAACTATACATTAATCAATGCACACCTCCCAGTTAACGAAGAAAATAAATCTAATCCTGAAAAAGTAAATAAGTCCTGGGAAATTCTAGAAAAGACTATCTCTAAAATTCCCTCTAACCATGTAAAAATCCTATTGGGTGATTTCAACGCCCAGCTAGGGAAAGAAAAAAAGTACAGGAAAACAGTCGGCAGTTTTCCCGCTCATAAATGGACTAACCATAATGGTAGAAGATTGGTTGAACTATGTTCGCAGTTTAATCTAAAAATAATGTCAACCCATTTTAAGAAGAAAATATCAAAACAAAAAACTTGGAGGTGCCCAAACACGTACATGGGTGAATTTCAAATTGACCATGTTACCATTTCGTACCCCAATTATAAAGAGATTTTGAATGTTCAAGTCAGGAAAGGAGCAAATATAGACACGGATCACTACTTGACTAGAATCAAACTTAGCTTAAAACCTCGAAAACTTATTCAAAAGCGGCTGCTAATACCAAAGTTTGACCCAACGAAAATATAACCAGTCCTAACAGAAGAACTTGATAAACAACCAGCACAGAACTGACAAGAATTGAAACAAAAAATTATTAAAACAGCCTTAAAGTTGGCCCCTTTACAAAAACGTAGAAAACATCCATGGTGGGATGAAGTTTGCGAGCAAGCAGTATTAAGCCGAAGTGAAGCATTCAAAGATTGGAACAGTCCAAAAACAGCAATAAACTATAACATCTTTTTGGAAGTAAGAAAAGAAACATCGAAGCTAATTAGACAAACTAAAAGAAAATATGAAAACAATCAACTTAATGAAATAGAAAAAGATTTCCAAAAACATAACACTCGAAACTTTTACAAAATATTTAAAACTAAAGTAACAGGCTATCAACCGCAAAGTCTTTGCTTCCAAAAGGAAAACGGACAATTGGCTCTAAATAACCAAGATAATTGCAAAGAACTTGCGAAATATTTTGAACAAATACTAAACTGTCCTGAGCCCTTAAACAAATTAGCAACACTAAAGCCTAAACAAACAAACCCAGATTCATTACCACCGAATGAAGATGAAATAATTAGGCAAATCAAGCGGCTTAAAAATAACAAAGCTTCTGGTGAAGATGGAATCACTGCGGAACTTTTAAAATCCGCTGGTCCAGGTACAATCAGGGAAATAACCAAAATTCTACAAGAAGTTTGGCGAACCGAACGGATTCCGGAAGATTGGAAAGATGTTCTAATTCATCCACTACATAAGAAAGGAGATAGAACAGATGTAAACAACTATAGAGGGATATCTCTTCTCCCAGTTTGTTACAAGATTCTATCTCAATGTCTACTAGACAGAGCACAGGGACAGTTAGAACCTAACATTGGTGAATATCAAGCAGGTTTTCGACCGGGCAGATCCTGCCCTGAACAGATCCTGAATCTGAAGTTGATTCTAAGACATCAAAAAATGTACAATAAAAATCACGTCTGTACATTTGTGGATTTCAAAAAAGCATATGATTCTATTGACCGCGAATCTTTATTCCGAATCTTGAAAGAGCAAGGACTAGATCTGAAAACGATGGCAATTATTAAAGCAACGTTAACTAACACAAGGTCAAAATGGGTGACATCTCAGAGCCCTTCGAAATTAAAACTGGAGTGAGACAAGGGGATGGACTCTCGCCACTCTTATTTAACTGTGTTCTAGAAAAAGTAATACAGGAGTGGCGTGAAAAAAAGTCGGCCCTGAATATTGACCAGCCCATTAAACTGGGGAGAACCAACATCAAAATTGATTGTCTGGCATTTGCTGATGATCTAGCAATTTTAGCTCAAGATGTATTAACGGCACAGAAACAGATTGAAATCCTAAAAGAAACAGCAGAACATGTAGGACTCCAAATTTCCTTTGAAAAGACACAATACATGACCTGCAACAGACTAAGAACGCCCGTTCTAAAAACAAAATATGGTAACATCAGACGAGTCTCTCAATTCAAATATTTGGGTGAAATAATCATGGAAAGTGGGTTGGAAAAAGCGGCCAATAAGGGTAGATGTCAAAAAATGGAAGCGGCATTGAGACTTACACAAAACATTTACAACAAAAAATGCCTATCTAAAAACACAAAACTGAGACATTACAACACAGTTATTAAGCCAGAATGTCTATATGCTGCAGAAACGCTCATTTTGAATAGAAAGAAGGACATCGAGGACATTGAAAAGAAGGAAAGAAAAATCGTAAGAAAAACCCTAGGTCCCAAACAAATAAATAGCACAACATACCGACTTCGAGAAAACAAAGAAATCAAACAATACACAGATATACATAGCGATATGAGAAAAAGAAGACTTAAGTTTTACGGACACATAAAACGAATGAATCCGAGTAGGTTAACTAGACAAATAGTCGAATTTTATGACAAAAGGAGTAGAGCTAAAGTAGAAATTCCACCGCCCGGGAGGTGGAACTGCGTGTTAAATCTGGCTGGCAGGTATTTGGTAGGCTCAACATAGTATTTAAGAGCAGACTCCCACTTTGCCTGAAACACATCTAAAAACACAAAACTGAGACATTACAACACAGTTATTAAGCCAGAATGTCTATATGCTGCGGAAACGCTCATTTTGAATAGAAAGAGGGACATCGAAGACATTGAAAAGAAGGAAAGAAAAATCATAAGAAAAATCCCAGGGCCCAAACAAATAAATAGCACAACATACCGACTTCGAGAAAACCAAGAAATCAAACAATACACAGATATACATAGCGATATGAGAAAAAGAAGACTTAAGTTTTATGGACACATAAAACGGATGAATCCGAGTAGGTTAACTAGACAAATAGTCGAATTTTATGAAAATATGAGTAAAGCTAAAGTAGAAATTATTAAATGGATTGCTGCAATTAAAGAGGACCTAAGATCACCAAATATTACACAAAGTGAAATTCAGGATAGAGGCTGTTTCAGACACAAGGTTAACGTTTGGAAGGTTGGCCAGAGAGAAAAATGTAGGAAGACTGGAACAACTTGGTCTGACGAAAGGAAAAAAGCTCATAACGAAAGAATGAAATTAGTATGGGCTCAAAGGAAGGCTAATAACAACAAACGCCTCTAATTGTACTTCGCGTGGTCCACCAGGGCCCATACGTGAATAATAATAAATAAATAATAATATATATATATATATATATATATATATATAAATAATATATATAATAAATATATATAAATATTATAAATATTATATAAATATATATAATAATATATAATATATATATATATATATATATATATATATATATATATATATATATATATATATATATATATATATATATATATATATATATATATATATATCATCATCATCATCATCATCATCATCAGCCCGTATCGATCCACTGCAGGATGAAGGCCTCTTCAGCATGCTTCCAACCTTCACGGTCCTGGGCTTTCCTCTGCCACTCGGATCCAATATACTTAACGATGTCATCAGTCCATCGTGCTTTCGGTCTTCTTCGCGGACGTTTGCGATCAAGCGGTATCCACTCCAGGATTGCCTTGGTCCATCTGTCGTCCCGTCGCCTAGCTATATGGCCTGCCCATCTCCATTTCAACTGTTTTACTCTTCCAATGATGTCACAGACTTTTGTTTGTTCCCTGATCCATGCGCAGGACTTTCTGTCTCGTCTTGTAATGCCAAGCATACATCTTTCCATTCCCCTCTGTGCCACCCGAAGTTTTTGAATTGATTGCGATGTGAGTGTCCAGGTTTCACTTCCGTATGTCATAACGGGTAGAACGCACTGATCGAATACTTTTCTTTTCAGGCAAAGTGGGAGTCTGCTCTTAAACACTATGTGGAGCCTACCAAATGCCTGCCAGCCACATTTAACACGCCGTTCCACCTCCCGGGCGGTATTCCCCTCCATAGAAATCTTCTGCCCAAGATATACAAAGCTGTCCACAATCTCTAAATCCCTTCCTAAAACTGAAATTCTTCTGTCCTGAGCGAAGTTATTGAACATAACCTGACTCTTTTTCAGGTTTATTTTCAAGCCAAATGGTTCGCCAGCCCTTTGCAGTTCTTGTATGCGTCTTTGCAGCTCCTCTGGGTCTTGTGAAATGAGAATAATATCATCTGCAAATCTAAGATGGTTTAAGTTTGCACCATTGATCTTTACCCCATCCTGTTCCCAATCCAGTTTACGGAATACTTCTTCAAGGCCAGCCGAGAAAAGAATAGGCGATATTGCGTCACCCTGCCGTACACTTCGTTCTATATTAATTCCCACTTCAAGATCATCAAGGTGAATTGTGGCTGTAGCTCCATATATATATATTTTAAATACGAACAGGTATTTTTGATATTTTTTGAGATTTAGATAGTGGCGAAAAACCCAAATAAAGGAAAAAAAAAATGTTGTGACAATGTTGAATGACAATATTTTTTAAAAAATTAGCGTTTTTGAAACACAAAGCATTTGGAACATGAAATAATCTATTTGAATCTTTATTTCTATCGGAATATCGAGCTTTATATGATGATCACTGTATATTCCTTCATTAAGTGTTAATCGTTTATTCCTGGCTACAGTGGGTATATATTTTACCTCTTAATAAGTACTCCTGATGAGACAGAAATACTGTTGATATTGTTGAGAACGGCCAGCTACAAATTCAAATTTTGAATTTCCAATGAGAAGGGTGTCTAGTAACCGAACATTAAAGGAACACACTAAAATCAGTGTTTACAGCAAATATAACTATAGAGATATATAGGAGATATAACTTGAGAGATTTCACCTAGGTTTCAAAATCGGGGTAGTTGGATTTTCAAAGGTGATAAACCCGAATTTGGTACTAGCTTGAGCTTAGTTCCTAGAGGGCGCTTGCTACCTACTTTGTGAGGAATTAACTCGCTCATATTTTTTACCCTATAAAGCTGGGAATATTATGACTTCAGAAATAGAGAAGAATCATAATTTCCACGTAAAAAAGGTATCAGTGATCAATATCGATATCTCACGCCGTTTGGGAGATATTCGTGTTCGAATATTCCATTCCATTGCACATCTTGCCGATTGCTGAAAAATATGCAATTTATAAAGTGTGCCTTAAATGTTGTTTCTATTTCAATTTCAATTAATACGTCTCGATGACAACTGTCATTGTTTTCTATCAATCATATCATTCAATGAAGTGAATGAATCAATCAATTCATATCAAACGTAGGTGAAAACACATTTCTCCAATCTTGAATTGGTAATAAATAATTTGTAAAAAATACCCAGACTTGATCCGTTTCCTAACCGTGATTTAAGGGATATGCTCTGCGTATATGCACAAGAAAATTACAATAGTCGCACTGCAGTTAGAATGTATGAAAAGCTCTACCCAACCAGAATCATCCTAGATCGGCAGATTTTTTAAAGAATTTTCAACCAGTTAGGCGAAACAGGTTTGTTTTATAACAACAATTCTGGTGGACGATCGAAACTCTTGAACAAGAATAGGACATTTTGGTTGGTATAATGGAAAATCTGAAAACCGTTTCAAGAGTTTTCCATAAAGAAAAAAAAATCTATACCATTTTTCGCCTGTTGTACTACCTACAGAAAGCTCGATCTATCAATAAAATTAAATTATCCAAATAAAATATTACAAATAAATAATAATATTTATGTGCTGTCTAAATATTTTATTAAATAAATATTATCAATATAAAAATAGATTGAAGTAGCATTAAAATGGGATCTGAGGGTATGGTAATAAAAATTTCTTAAAAAATTGTTTGAACATATATTGTTATGTATAAGAAGATAAATTTTGTTTTCATAATTATTAAGGTTAAGTATTTAATTATCACAAAAATCTTAGAAAACAATAAAACATTAAAATTTTAATATATTTTCGATTTTATTTTAAACACTTAGTTACAGTTGATCTGATCATAAAAGCTATAGAAGTCAACAAATATTATTTTTTTGAGATCTTGAAAATGTTCATATTTGCTTTTGGTAATCGACAATGGTAATTTACATAATTGAGGTGGATTATAGTTAACTGATTTTCTTTTTCTTAAAAGACAAACTTTTAAAATCTTTATTGAATTATAATTTATAATGAATTGCTCCATCAGGATTATCTTGTAAAGCTCTTATGTCAACTACACGGTTATCTTCAGCCCTACGCCCTGGTCGGATAGATTTATATAATAAACAATTCTTATGAGTATACTAAACTTGAAGAGATTTACCACTAAACACCAAATAACTTTTTTTGAACTTCGGGACGCACGTTTTGTTAACCATGTTAGCACCATCAGGAGATGATTTAATCTCAGATTAAATCAATCTCAGATTAAATCATTTCCTAAAGATGCTAACATGGTTAGCGAAACGTGCGTCGAGAAGTTCAAAAAAAGTGATTTGGTGTTTAGTGGTAAATCTATTCAAGTTTAGTGTTTCACACCAAAGGTTTCAATAGAAGAATTGATCTTATCAGTATAGTCTTTAATGATCAAGGGAGGTGACTTGGTTTTTGCCTTGTTTTAAGGGTTGTTTCTGCTTATTGGCTAGATAAAAAAGTTTGTTCATTCTTCAATTTCTTTCTATCAACAAGTGGACTGAATGAACTTCCAATTGTGTGTCCTCTTTCAAAAATTTTTTGGGTAATTACCACTGTTTTAACCATTGCAAGACATCAGTATACCATATATAAAAATTTGGCTTGGGATCATTATAAATTAGTTTAGACAAATAATCTACAAAACAAGATGCAAACGTAGTTGCTTTTATAACATGATTATTCCCTAAATAATAAATCGAAAAATTATGCAAGTTTAGTCTTAAAATACAAAGTACAACATTCAAAAAAACAAACAACAAACATTCAGAAAAGGGCAAAATTGAACAGCTTGAACGTCAGCTATCAAAACGTGTATTTTTCTTGAATAGTTTTGAAAATGCTTCATTCTACTTTTGTTTTTTGTCAGTATTTTCAACTCTAGATAGACGCCTCCAGACTCTTCTTCTGAAACACTACCAACTTTATAGGCACAACAAGTACCACATTCGTCTTTCTTTGGTTTGAATAAACAAATATTCTCCGTGGTCAATGTATCTTCAAATGTCATTCTGCAAGCAATGTTAAGGCATTTTTCTTCAGCGTAATTCGTATATATTTTATAAAATGGCATTTTTGTTTGTATGACAGGCTCAAGAAATAATTTAGATAATGATGACCTATGGTAGTGCGAAAGCAATTTTGGAAGCATTGCTAAAAATGACTTGATAATTTCTTTTTTTCTTGTGCACCATTAACTTTAAGCTCAGCATCTCTACTTATTAATTCATTTAGAACAGCAGAGTTATTTGTGTTGTGCTTTTGTAACCAATATCTAGTCGTCCATTCTTTTATTCCAAGCGTATTAAAAATATTTTTGACATGTTCTATTCTAAACATTACCAATTTTTAGAAAAAAATGTCTAGTTTCAGATCTTCTTGACTTTTTCTTTTTGTGTTTCATTTTTGCACGTACATCAATCAGAGATATCACGAATACGTTTTTTTCTTCCCATGTCATTTTTCAAAATATATCAAATATCTGTTGTCTTATTTCTTTGGTAAACATTGAGTACTTTAGAATCGCACGCTGGATCCATTTTTCTCTCTCCTTTTTGAGAATCTTAAAGATATCTTCCTTCTGTTGTTCTAAAACCTGTATATTTTTGACCCAAAGTTCCTTTGATTTTTATTACTTTCACAGTTCCAAAGACTTATCAACCTTACGTTTTTCATCCTATTGTCATTATTTAAAGTAGGATCATCATGAATGTCTCTTTCAGGAAACTATGTATTTTCGGTTGTTTCTGGCAGCTGTACTAAATTCACAGGAAAATAAATTAGAGATTATTTAAAGGAATTAGTTATTTAACTATCAGGAAAAGTATAAGATTTACAAGTTGTATTTGAAGAAACGTCTGGGGCTAAATTTGCTTGATTGGTCGGAGATTGCAAGGCACCAAAAATATCTTGACTTTCACAATTTTTATACTTTGGATTTGTATTATTATTTATTTCATGATCCATTTTGTAATATAATCACCTACAAATATTTTTATTATAATAATATTGAAATGTTGACGATAGGTTATAGAAATATAACATCATCAAAAAAAATGTTGTTAATTAAAATAAAATTTATGTCATTATAATTAATTTTAGACACTTTAAATTAATAATTTAATATACTTAATTTAGAACATTTATATTAGAAACTATTTTTTACTTTATTTTCTGTTTCAATTCTAATATCGCAGATTGAACCCTTGAATATAAAACTAACTGAAACGAGCCCTGCTTATCTTTATGCACATATAAACGGACACGGAAACGACCATATTGAAACAACACAGATTTGATAGTTGGTGACCCTCAGCTAATTATATTACTCATCTTCTAAAACTATTTAAATTTAAAATTGAGAATTAAATAGTAGTTGACATTTTCTGCCCTATGTCTTCATTAATTTAATACACTAACGATAATTAAATAATTTTTTTTTTAATTAATACACATACCAAAAAATGTAGAAAAAAAAACGTGTTTTGGGTATCACACTTTTACTATTTTTGCACACGCGGTATTGCAATATTTACTTAAGCGGTATTGCAGTATCACCGACGATATAATTAATTAGATAATTGTAACAAATCACAGTTCATTGCATTCTGAGAAATCAAATTAACTATTTTTATACCTAATATCATCTCGTACGACACTTTTTCAAAGAAATTAATTAATAACTAACTCCGAGGCGATTCACAACCCTAAAAATTAATTCCACTACCCCCGATATCGAGGCGCTAATTGAGTTTTAACGGTCGAGGAACAGCTCAACATCTTTATAAAGCGTTTGATAAATCGATCTTTAACA
The DNA here is from genome assembly GCA_031761425.1 of Cosmopolites sordidus. Classification (NCBI taxonomy): domain Eukaryota; kingdom Metazoa; phylum Arthropoda; class Insecta; order Coleoptera; family Curculionidae; genus Cosmopolites; species Cosmopolites sordidus. Next base: position 1,252,540 of record JARFXV010000714.1, on the reverse strand, counting down.
AGCTGTAATTGGCGTGTAATCGGCATTTGTCGAGCCCACGACCAAATCCTGAAAAAATACATCGTCATCATTGGACAATTTACGGACGACTCTTCTTCAATGCGGTCCACTTGGTGAGGATGGGGATAGGTGACGTTGTAACTTTGTGTTTTTTTTGCGTGGTTCTTGTTTAAACAGATTTATAACGTGATTTATTGCATAATATGCTAAACAACTTCATGTGGTTTTCTTTTAATTTTGCTTATAGCAGATTGGTTACGGTCATGTGCATAATAATTTGTTCCTGGCACTGGCACATTATTCAGACTTGTACTAGGGTTGCTATTTATGTATCCGGAATTGACAGCAATGGATAAACGCCATCTGACATATACATTGTAAAGTTTGACATTGTTGACTGTATGCGTATGATGAAGCACCATCTAAAACCACTATATATCACTGGTTTAGTGAATTCAATCGTGGCCGTCGCTCGCTGAGGAATGAATTTAAAAATGGTTGTCCAAAACCAGTTGTTTTGCCAAAAACCGTCGATGCAGTGCGCGAACTGATAAAGCAAGGTCGTCACGTGACATACCGTAAGATTTTACATGAACATATAGCCGTGAAAAAAAATTATGCGCGTTGAATTCCACATATTGTCACATTATCGCTCAAATAAAACTTCGTGTCGATTGGTGCAAAGAAATGTTCAAAAAATACAATCGTGGTGCGTTAAAAGCCGTGTCCAAAATTCGTCACCTATCTACATAGGTGACGAATCTTGGATATATCGGGCGTATGAGCCCGAAAGTAAACAGCAGTCGACTGTATGGGTTTTTCAAAATGAGTCAAACCGAACAAAAGTTGTTGGCGCAAAAAACAAATGGTCAACTGTTTGACAGAAGCCTTTGAAGAAATAAGAAAAAACAACCAACGATGCAGGATCATTCTACATAATGACAACGAGAACTTACACATTGGTCCAAATAACACAATATTTGACCGGTCAAAACATCAAATTGATGGGTCATTCGCGGTACAGTCCTGATTTAGCACCCATTTTTTTTGTTCCTTTCCGTGAAGAATAAACTACTTAGTCAATGCGGTCGATGCATTCAAAATGCATGTTCTGGAGATACCTCAATCTGAATGGAAAAAGTGCGATGAAAATTGGTTCAAACGTATGCAAAAGTGTCTCGCGGAAAATATTAAAAAAAACAATAAAACTACTTTTAATGATAAATATTTGTTTAGGAACGATCCTGTTTTATGTTAAGATCTCATTGTAATTTTTTTAGACTCTGCTAATGTGTTCTCTCCACCTCTCCATAGAAAAATTCTACATTATTTGGCATATTCACTAGATTTTACCTGATGAACACTTTAAAAATATTGTTGAAATTCAAAAAGCACTAAAATAAACATATTCAGTGAAACTATGTATGTTTCTTTGAAGAAAACCTCAACATCTTTTAAGAAGCGTTTGATAAATTGATCTTTAACAAGCTGTAATTGGTGTGTAATCGACATTTGTCGAGCCCACGACCAAATCCTGAAAAAATACATCGTCATCATTGGACAATTTATCAACGGACGGCTCTTCTTCAATGCGGTCCACTTGGTGAGGATGGGGATAGGTGACGTTGTAACTTTGTGTTTTTTTTGCGTGGTTCTTGTTTAAACAGATTTATAACGTGATTTATTGCATAATATGCTAAACAACTTCATGTGGTTTTCTTTTAATTTTGCTTATAGCAGATTGGTTACGGTCATGTTCATAATAATTTGTTCCTGGCACTGGCACATTATTCAGACTTGTACTAGGGTTGCTATTTATGTATCCGGAATTGACAGCAATGGATAAACGCCATCTGACATATACATTGTAAAGTTTGACATTGTTGACTGTATGCGTATGATGAAGCACCATCTAAAACCACTATAAATCACTGGTTTAGTGAATTCAATTGTGGCCGTCGTTCGCTGATGAATAAATTTAAAAAAGGTTGTCCAAAACCAGTCGTTTTACCAGAAAACATCGATGCAGTGCGCGAACTGATAAAGCAAGATCGTCATGTGACATACCGTAAGATTTTACATGAACATATAGCCGTGAAAACAAATTATGCGCTTTGAATTCCACATATTGTCACATTATCGCTCAAATAAAGCTTCGTGTCGATTGGTGCAAAGAAATGTTCAAAAAATACAGTCGTGGTGCGTTAAAAGCCGTGTATAACATAGGTGACGAATCTTGGATATATCGGGCGTATGAGCCCGAAAGTAAACAGAAGTCGACTATATGGGTTTTTCAAAATGAGCCAAACCGAACAAAAGTTGTTCGCGCAAGAAGCAAATGGCCGACTGTTTGTCAGAAGCCATTGAAGAAATAAGAAAAAAACAACCAACGATGCAGAATCATTCTACATAATGGCAACGAGAACATACATATTGGACCAAATATCAGAATATTTAACCGGTCAAAACATCAAATTGATGGGTCATTCGCTGTATAGTCCAGATTTAGCATCAAATGATTTATTTTTGTTCCTGTCCGTGAACAATAAACTACGTAGTCAATGCAGTCGATGCATTCAAAATGCATGTTCTGGAGATACTATATATAGCTATTTTTAATGATAAATATTTGTTTAGCAACGATCCTGTTTTATGTTAAGATCTCATTGTAATTTTTTTAGGCTCTGCTAATGTGTTCTCTCCACCTTTCCATAGAAAAATTCTACATTATTTGGCATAGTCGCTAGATTTTACCTGATGAACACTTTAAAAATATTGTTGAAATTCAAAAAGCACTAAAATAAACGTATTCAGTGAAACTATGTACATTTCTTTGAAGAAAACCTCAACATCTTTTAAGAAGCGTTTAATAAATCGATTTTTAACAAGATGTAATTGGCGTATAATAGCGGTTTGGCCCAGTATATAGTGAGATCCTGAAAAAATGCAACGTAACCATCGGACAATTTACCACAGAGTGACTCTTAGACTCACTTACCACCTGGTAAGGACATAACTATTTACGTGATAAGGACATCTGTCATTTAGTAAAAATATTGTGTTGTTTGGTGTAACCTCTCGATATACATTTCTCTCAGCAATTTAGCATCATCAAGACCTATTTGATTAAATCGAAACCGGTTGGCTATGATTATTTGTGTGATTTGTTTGATGATTAGCGTCAGCTAACCGTATGTGAGCCTCTTGGAGATCTACGAGATGTGTAAATAAAGTTATCAGACTGATGTCGTAGCGCTCTTTTCGTTTGGAGAGGAGGCAAAACTTCAACAGGTTTATGGAAATAGTGTTTTGTAAGATGACTGAAGAAGAACTCCGTATAGAAAGGTGTTCAATTTGAAAGACGTTTTTAATTTAGTCTATCTTTTTGGAGGTCGTGATCTAGAACACACAGTCTTTCTAGGTTATTGCCATCTATGCCCTCAATATGGCCACAGAATCTTAGTATTCGTTCATGAATAATTTGAGGTAGCCTTGTGGGTTCACTAATTGCTTGAATAATGGATGGGTTTGTTTGTCGGGCAGTCTACGGAATGCGGAGGACGGGGTTCAGCGGAACATGTCAGTACTGGAAAAACTAAGCTTTTTAATATATGTTTTTTTTTACGTTCTGTGTTAAGTCCATATCCCTCCATTCTTCTGATCTCATGAGTGTTGCTGCCTTCGTTCGATTAAAGCCTAAAGGTTGACGAACTGGCCTTAAATTGCCCCATTTGTCTGATGTTGGATATGTTATTGTTGTTAGTTCGTAAAGACAGTTTTGAATTTTTAAATTTTTTTTTTGATAATTAGGGTCAGCTCTTCAGCTGACCTCCCAAGCCATGACTCAGTGGACTCGATGACTCGCCTGACATGACCCGCCTAATTCTTGAGAGCTCTCCGCATGATATATTCATCGTGATTCATTGTGAGGTTCTTGTTTCAATATATTGTTTTACAGATCACGCGTGAGTGGAGACTGAATGGAGATCAATATGTGGAGTTTTTAGAAAATTATTTATTAGACCTTTTGGACGATATACCTCTAAACTTAAGACAAGACATGTGGTTCATGCAAGATGGGGCGCCATCGCACTTTACTGTTGCAGTGTATTTGAATCAACGTTTTCCACATCGATGGATTAGGTGCGATGGTGAGTTTTGTTGGCTACCTCGTAGTCCAGCCATTAATCAGTTAAACTTTTATTTGTGGGGTCATATGAAGTCTTTAGTTTACCATGATACAAGCGGCCAATGTTATTAGAAATGATTAGAAATTCTTAAATGTGAGACGTCACTTAACAAAGAGAAAGTGTATTGAGGGAAACGGTGGACACTTTACATACCTATTGAAGTAAATTTAAAAAATTGTTATTTTAAATAAAGTCCGTTGTATTTTTGCCATTTTAATCTTTTTTTCTTCTTATTCAAGGCACACTTTGTAAATTGCAGCTGGACGTGAGTAAAATTGTTCAAAACATAATTAAAAATAACATTTAAAAATTTCCCATCGTTTCGGTACGTGGAAAAAAATTTACTCGAGGTCAAAGGTAAAAAAAAGGGTTTTTCGCGATTTTCATCAAAATAGTAAGTTTTATCGTAAAATTACTTTAGACAAAAATTGTAGATCATAAAATTATCTATAAAAAAGGTATCAATATTTATTTTCCTAAAAGCCACCGTTCCTGAGATATAACGATTCAAAAAGTTGTAAGCGTCATAATATCCACACGTTTCCACGCCACCTCTCATGTAGTGTACTTAGCTCGTTTTTTTAACGTGGTTTTCCTATTTCAGTAGGCCTTGTATTCCAGTAGGTTTGTTGTGATTCTGTATAATTGGAAACTATTGCATAATAACACATATTAGCAAGGGTTGGAATTAATAAAAGCGATGGAAATTAAAAACCAGTAGAAAAATTTATTCGTCCAGTTCATAATCTTCAATTACTTCTTCCTGTTGTTCTTCTTTTTGATCTTCTTCTTCTTCTTCTTCTTTTTCTTCATTCTGGGTGTAAGTGAATTGCGTTAGTAGCGATGTATCGCATGTCTGTTGTTGCATCATCTATTGTTGGTGATTCAACATTAGAACACGACTGGCCTTGACAATTCGTACATGCCAGAGAACAAAACAGTCCAACTTTTTTTCAACCAACTTTTTTTACAGTTGCAAAAAATTGTGTTTAGCAGTTTTTCCGGCGCAGGTGGGAGTAAAGTCTGAATTGGTTCTAATGTATTGTCGACCAACTTCCAACCCCAGTCTTTTGGGTCTAGCTGATAATCAAGCCACACTTGAACTTGGTATGATACCCGAAAAAGGTGTTGATGAGCAGCAACTGAGGTTGGAGGAAGACAAGCTAACTGCACTTGTTTTTTATTTCGAGTGTTTTTAACAAAACATGCATGTCGATACCTAAGCAGATAGTTTTCTTGGTGATATTCCAGGCGAATTCCCTTGGTGATAATTTCTTGTGGAGTTGAATTACTTTTTTCAAAAACTTCAGCACATTGAGCTAAATCTTGTTTTTCAAACATTTTAAAGACTTGTTTTACCCCTCCTGTAAAATGCAGATGACGTATCACAGCCAGTTATTGCGTGTAAAAATAGTACACGATTTTGACACTTTGCAAAAGTTGATAAACTTTTTGTTGAATATATTTCCGATTGATTTTGAACTTTTTCTGGTTTAAAAAAAATAGTTTTTTTCAGTTGGAGTTCGAGCAGTTAGTAATACGAGTAAGTCTACATCTTTACCAATAATAGTTGTACTTGTCAAATTAAATTGCTCTATTGCTCTATTGTACTAAATAATTAGTACATCGGCATCGCTATTAGCTTGTTTAACCAATATATTTTCAGCAGTAAACTTTTCTTTCAACATTGAAATGAACCGAGACTTGTTGTGAGTATTTGCAAGACATTTCTGTTGACTGGTAGGAACTGTCATAAGTTCATTAAATAAAATATCGGAAGATGAAGATGTTGCTAAAGTTCGACGACGTTGTTCTGCTGCTTCATTATAGCCCTGCAATCATTATAGCCCTCAAATACGACAGTAACTCTGGGGTCAAAATGTCGACGTACATACTGAACGTATTTATAAAAAATAACGTTGAATGTTTCTTCGCTATCCCACACAGTGTAGTAAGTATCCTGCGTCAATGATGTATGTCGCATTAGTGTTGTTAATATCAATATTTACCTTTTCAAAACAATCGTAAATAGCAGACTTCTGTGTTTTACGTATCCTGTTGTCATCAAACAACGAAAATATTTCTCTATTTCATCTTGAAATGCTGCAGTAATACTCATGCGATGGAACAATAACACAGGGTCAAAAGGTACTTTTTCTTTGTGAACTTTTATGGTACTACTCATAGCTATTGTAAATGTAAGTTACAATCACCGATAGAAAAATATTTTTACTTATATTTTACTTATATAGATGTATATACGTGATGTACTTATGCATATTATGACGCTACAACTTTTTTAATCGTTATATCTCAGGAACGGTGGCTCTTAGGAAAAAAAATTATTGATACCTTTTTTATAGATAATTTTATGATTGATAGTTTAAGTAAGTTTTATTATACTAAAGTAATTTTACTATAAAACTTATTGTTTTGATGAAAATAGCGAAAACCCCATTTTTTTGACCTGTGACCTCGAGTCAATTTTTTTCCACGTACCGGAACGGTGGGGAAATTTGACATGTTATTTTTAATTATGTTTTGAACAATTTTACTTGTTACGTGGCATGTATATATATATATATATATATATATATATATATATATATATATATATATATATATATATATATATATATATATATATATATATATATATATATATGTAGTGTTAGATTTTCTTGGACTGCGTCCAGTGAGACGGCAGTAGTTCATGCCGTCATCAGACACCCACTGTTGTGTGTCATCAGACACCCAACCGTTGGGTTCCACAATCTCATGTGGAACACACAACAACCTTCGTATCCGCCTAAGTGAACATTTTTGTTGGTTGCTTGACCGGGAAGGAGCCCCACCTATCCCTTCAACTGGATGACATATGTTTCGTCTCTCGAGGTTTAGACTCTTCAGGACGCCGACATAGTTTAGACTCTTCAGGGAGACCCCTATCCACAGCCAACAACCCATGTTTTTCGCCGACCTCCCGTCGGATGGCGTATATATGTAGTGTCAGATTTTCTTGGACTGCGTCTAATATATATATATATATGTGAAAAAACCCATTTTTTGACCTTTGACCTCGAGTCAATTTTTTTCCACGTACCGGAACGATGGGGAATTCTGAAATGTTATTTTTAATTATGTTTTGAACAATTTTACTTTTTTACGTCGCAATATATTCTATTTTTTCCCGTTTACCTTGTATTTCCACGCAAATAAAAATATATCTGAACATATTCTAAACTTATTCAAGCATAACCTTTCAGCATTACCTAACAAAGAACTAACTCCCAAGATAAAACCATTTTATCCTCTTCGAAGTCAAAATATTTTATTGTACGATTGGCTTTTTGGACCCAGACGGGTCGCCGTCGATATTCTAACCGCAAAAGGGCTCATCCGCACAACGGAACCCTATCAAAACTCCATTATTACCTCATAGGAGCAGCGTTCGGCGTGAAATTCGAAAACACAAAGGGCAGAAAAAAGGGTCGGCCAGTGGATATAATTTTTTTTGCGAGCAATTAGAGACGGTCCCAGTGGAACCGAGAGGGTTATTACGTTGTACCCCGGGAGGAAGATCTCGCGTGATTCCAACCTCGTGAAATTGAGGGTTTCGTTGCTCGTCCGATTGACAGGTTTTAGATCGTTCTTGTTCCTTTTGCCTTTGTCTCGGCCGGCGGTAAAAAAGAAATAACTCTGGTAAAAAGTTCTCGTTCTTTTGCTCTTTCTAATTACGAAATTATTCATTCAAGACAGCTTAAAACGCTCTTTTCTAAGCTATACTTATTTCTTTTCTTTATTTTATTATGTAATATTTCATTAATATATACAGGGTGAGCCGATACTTATTATACTTAATAAACCTGATGATCACAAATAAATTGAAGGTTAAATCACACTAACCTCTAAATCACAAATAAATTGAAGGTTAGTTATCGTGATCAATTGCTTCTTGAGATCATTGTGTAAACAACATATTTTTTCATAGCGTTAAACATGTCGAATTTCGTGGCAAAAAAAAGTATTTGACGGGAATTTTAAAGGCATTACTTCTTTCAAAAAGAATCTTCAGCTGAAGCGCATGGAATTCTTGTGGAGACTTACAGCGACCATACTCTGTCGGAAACAACATGCAGAGATTGATTTAGAGGTTTAGATAATAATGATTTTGATGGTGAAGATAGAGAACGCTCTGGCGCACCGAAAAAGTTTGAATACGAAGAATTGGAAGCATTACTCGATGAAGACCCATGTCAGATGCAAAGTGAACTTGCAGAATTATAAAGAATTGATGACACAATAGTTGTCAACCGTTTAAAAGTATTAGGAATGATTCAAAAGCAAGGAACGCGTGAACAGTTGCTCCAGCGGCAGGAAAGGTTTTTTGCATCTTATCGTGACTGGTGATGAAAAATGCATACACTACGATAACCCGAGGCGTAGAAAATTATTAGGTAAGCCCGGCCATGCATTAACATCGAGGGCAAAGCGAAATCCATGGTTCCAAACTCATGCTCTGTATTTGGTTGGATCAGCTGGGTATAATGCATTATGAGCTCCTCAAATCCAAAGAAGCCATCTCGGGAGATCGCTCTACATTTCATGCGTTTGAGTCGAGTATTATAGGAAAAACGACTGCAATACGAGGAGAAACACAAAAAACTAATTTTGCAGCATGACAACGCTCGGCTACTTGAAAGCTGGTGTTGACCGGTTGATCACACAACTTGGGAAGTACTACCCCACCAGTTGTATTCATCGGACATTGCTCCTTCCGATCGATCACTCATGGCCTGGCTGAGCACCACTCATCAGCATTCTTATAAAGATACCAAAAAATGGGTATCGTATACTGTCTGAAAGATGGGAAATAGTAGTGCGATGGACAATACTTTCAATGACATGTTCTTTACTGATTTTTTATATGAAGCATTCCTTTTCCCGAAAAAAAATAGCGAGAACCTATTCAAGTCCTATATAAATATTTATGGAATATATATATTACAATTTTAGAATCAATAGGTTCTCGGGCAGAACTGCGTTTTATATTTGCAAAATCTCGACATTTCGGCTTCCACTTTGAAGCCATTATCAAGAGGATCTAATTGATTTGCTCCGAGACCACAATCTGCTTACTCCTCAGAGTTTACAACTAGAAAATAACGTTGTCGGCGTGACCTCTTCATTAGTAGGTAAAGTCACAACCTTATCCACAGGTGGAGCGCTCGGTTGAGGGATGGGTATGAGAAGGGAGGTGGACGTTTGATTGGAAGGGTTTCGAATAGGTAACTTGAAAATAAGAGGTTTCCAAGTATTTGGATAAATATTTATTTAATTAGCGAAAACTTTACAGATATCAAAAACTCTTCTCATTTCATTGAGCTTCTTCAAAGGCCCAGTATATCCGAAAGTGGCATTCTTGTTAGTTTTGATATTGTCCTGCTATTTACAAACATCCCCCTTCCAACCTTCCAGAAACCCTAGACATTCTAAAAAACAAACACTACATATCAACGGATATTATTCTTCTCATTCAACATTTCATGTCGAATACATATATATACATGAACTGTACTGTTGGTACTGAACTGTTGGTTTAAACTGAACCATTTGGTTTAAAAATTAACCTAAAAAAGAATCATGCTATGTTCAATAAATTCGCTGAGAACACAAGAATTTCAGTTTTGTTGAAGGCATTTAGAGATCGTGGACCACTTTATATATCTTGGGCAGATTATTTTAATGGAAGGGGATATCGTCCGAGAGGTGGAACGTCGTGTTAAATGTGGTTGGCAGGCATTTGGCAGGCTCAGCATAGTGTTTAAAAGTAAAGTCCAACTTTGCCTGAAAAGAAAAGTCTTCGATCGGTGCGTCCTGTCCGTTATGACATACGGAAATGAAACCTGGACACTCAGATCGCAATCAATTCAGAAACTTTGGGTAGCACAGAGGGGAATGGAAAGATGTGTGCTTGGTATTAGAAGATGAGACAGGAAGTCTTGTACATGACGAAACAAACGAAAGTATGGGACATCATAAGAAGAGTAAAGCAATTAAAATGGGAATGGGCGGGCCATATAGCAAGGCGATGGACCAAGGTAATCCTGGAGCGGATACCGATCTTTTGCAAACGTCTGCGAAGAACACCGAAAGCACGTTGGACTGATGACATTGTTAAGTATATTGGACCCGAGTGGCAGAGGAAAGCCTAGGACCGTAAAAGTTGGAAGCCTGCTGAAGAGGCCTTCATCCTGCAGTGGACTGGCACGGGCTGATGATGAGGATGATAATGATGTTGATAATTCACCGTTACTGCGTAGTCTTGTTGGTCTTTGAAGAAAACGGCGCGATTATTCCGGATGCCGACATTGCAGCCCAAACTGTGACCTTCGGCCTATGCTAAGGTCTTTCATGTTTCTTTTTATGTTTTTTTTTCACACAAGTAGCGACAATTTTGATTATTGACATGGATATTAAGGTAGAAATGAGCCTCGGAATTGATGTTACGGTAATACTCGCGCACACAAAACAAGTGCTCCGTGTAACGCTGCATGGTGACTAAATTTCCCTCAGCCGAACTATCGTTTGAGACCGATCCCACCTTTCTACTCCTCCTACCAAATTTTCTTCAGCGCAAGCAAACATTAACAACACTTTGGACCACTACAGAGTGGACTTCATCAATCCAGACAGAGACTGGATCAATCTAGACAGATGTCATCTATACAGATGCATATTCTCCACATGATTTTGGTTTGTACATTCATTGAAAATGAACGCTCGGAACGCCTAAAAAACCAACCCGATCACAAGAGTAGTCAGTCTTGCATCTAATTAGACTGTATAAAGTAATTGACATGAAAACACTTTCTACTAATAATCGTCCATGATACACAATGCACAGTTCTTAAGAGTGTTAAGACACTTATTTAAAGACGTATAGGACAAGTTTCTTTGAGGCCTTTTATAACATTAGATGAAACATGGATTCATCATTACACACCAGAGATGAAGTAACAGTTTATATAGTGGATGGGTGTAGGTGAAAGTGCGGTCCTATCTCTCTAAAAAAAAACGGTTCCATCTCTAGGAAGAGTTATGGATATGGTTTTCTGGGATTCTCGTCGTGTACTGTCATCATCGGGGTGTTTTATTCTTCACCACTTGACTAAATACCCACATCTTGCCAAAAAGAGTTTTCTTTCACCATGATAATGTGTTGCTTCAAAACTCCATGCTCTACCAGATTTGGCTGGATTACTACTACTACTTCAAATGATGAGGCCAAAGATGAGTAGCATTACAGTGAGAGTTTTAAGAAGTTAGAAAGTAATTGGTTTGAAAATAGAAAATTCACTTTAAAAATTAAATAAATCACAAAAACTTTGTGTTTCCTATATCAGGTCAGGAATTTTTCGAACGACCCTCATCAATTCTTTATTTCATTCGAAAACAGTACTTGTTTGAATGTAACATTTAAAGGGCGTCCCATAATTCACGCAAAATTTGAATTTGCCGCCATTTGTGCGGTAAAGTGCTGGCAATCAAAAAAAGAAAACAGTTTGACAGCTGACAGTTTAGGGTTAGTAAAAACGGATCACTACTCGAAATAACAACACGTTTTCATTGTTGATCAATGTTTCAAAAATAATAAAAGTTGGGCTTCTACAGTTCGTAAATTTCGTACAAAATATCGTCGGAATATTGATATAACATTGTCAAGCGTGAAAAGAGTTATTACAAAATTCAGGAGGACTCGAACAATTAGGGACACTAAACACACTGGTGGTCCAATAACATGCCGTTCAAATAATAATATCGAAGTGGTGCGTGAGAGTGTTGGTGAAAGTGCAAGAACATCGATTCGGCGTTGTGGACAAGAATCCCCATCCAATTACTGTATGAGACATTTACTAGTCCTGTACTTTCTCTCTATTGGTCCCCTAGATTATGTGATTTAACACCATTTGATTTCTTTCTATGGGGTTATTTGAAGTCAAAGATGTCAACAAGTCTACATCCACCCGTGCATTGAAGGAGAAGATTCAATGCTGCATCAATGAAATTCAGCAACATTTACGCAAAATGATCATGGAAAATTTCAACAAAAAAGTGCGTATGTGCCAGCAAAGCCGTGGAGGTCATTTGCCCGATGACCATACATAACCCTATCCTATGTACTTTATGTTTAAATAAAAAAATACAATTAAAAAAAATCGTGTTTTCTATTTAATTCAAATTTTGTGTATATATCTTTATGCTTTGCTTATATCGTCGCTTGCTTTTTATCGTCTAATTTTTTTTTAATATTCAAAATTACATGCACTTTTGTGCTCTTCTAGTGGTGAGATATTATGACTTTTCCAATATAAAGAGTCACAATTATTAATGATCAAATGCAAATTCAGTTAGTGCCATTTGACTTTAACTTCATGCTGCCACTTTTTCAATTAAAAAATCTTCAAGTCGTTCCCTGTTTCGAGACTTTCACTTGTCAGAATCGACGGAAAAAATCCTAGACAGCCGTGGAAAACAAACGACTGCAGCGTTCAGTTACGTGTTTTGACGGAAAAAAAACGAGAACCTTTCCTACGCGAGAACGCGAACGTTCGTGCCTGGAGGCTGCCTGCATTTTTAATTTTTGTCAAAGTATATTCGTTTTATTTTCATTTCAGAGAGATGAAAGGAAGCGTACCAAGTCAATTTAGTAGCTCTATTTAATATTAAACGGTATATGAAGTTGATTTATTATTATTTTTATATTATATTTTTTTGTGGCTAATCTGCAAATGTATATAATTATATCCATACACAGGATGTAACGGAAATAACTTTCGTAAATTTAACCAATGATTCTATATGTCATTCCGAACAAAAAGGTCACTTGAAGCATGCATCCAAAATGCACTTGCGCTGTTACAGATCGGAACGTTTCTACATGTTTGGTTTGTTTGTTACAAAAAAAAAAGCAATTATTTGGCTTCTTGTTACAAAAAAAGAGGTAAACTTACACATTATTGTCGTTTAATGTCATTGTTGAAATTACTAGCACTAATTTTTCACACAGTAACACGTTTTAAAAGATTTTCGTCACGCCAAGAAACATATGATTAATTGTTTATTAAATGAAATGTTCAAAATGTATAGTAAACATTTTGAATTTATGTAATTCTGACCCCGTTTTAACCTATTTTTTAGAACAAGTTGAAAATGTCTTGGTATATTTCTAATCTGGTCGGCTGGAGCAAAATTCTTAATATAAGCTTCTCCGTAAACAAGAGCATATCGTGTTATTAGCGTACAGAATAGATTTTTGGTTTTAAATGAAATTTAAATGCACGCATTGACATAAAGTTTTTTAATGTTTATTAGGTTATTTGGTACATAAATATACTTTCACATATATTTGCTTTAAATTTTAATTTTTTTTACAGCTTTTTTTTCGATTGGTGGAATTTGGAATTTATGCGTTAAAAACTTTAGGCTTTTGACGTTCGTTTCAAGGAGCTTTGTTTTTTCAAATGATGTGAAGTCTATTTGGTTAAATTTACGAAAGGTATTTCCCATACGTGCTATATATATATATATATATATATATATATATATATATATATATATATATATATATATATATATATATATATATATATATATATTATTAGGTGCGCATAGGCCCGGTTGGATTACGCAAAGCATTCTGATTTATTTTCGAGTGTCCTTTCTGATCCTCCACACCTCTCTCATCCTTTCTCCGTGGATTCTCTATCTTTCCTCCGTCCATTTTGTTCCCGATCTCCTCGAAACTTCGCTCTCTGATGCAACGTTCCACCTATGTATTTTGTTTCTGTACGTTCTTCTATCCTCAATCTCTGTAGGACCCATTTGTGCCTTTACCAGATCAGCTCTGACTTGTGTAATCCATGATACTGTTGACTTGACTCCTTGTATATATGTAAAAATTCTGTTGAGTCTTCTGGTGAGTCTTGTCGGTGGGAGTCTACTGATATGTCCATAGAATTTCAACCTTCTTTTTCTTATGCCCGCCGCTACGTTGGACGTTCTCTCTGTGGTCTTTTGAGAATGTAGTCTGTATCCTTCCTTCTGTCAGTTTTGGGCCGAGAATTTTCCTCATAATTTTGCGTTCTTCTTTTAGTATGTTTTCTATGCCGCTTTTTGTATGAAGTGTAAGTGTCTCGCTTGCGTATAGTACCTCTGGTTTGATTACTGTGTTGTAGTGCCTTATTTTTGCGTGTGTGGATAGGTATTTCTTATTGTAGTGTGTCTTGCCGTATGCCCTCTTCACCTTCTGCAATCGAGTCTTCTGTGCTATCTTCTCTCCTCCTGTGGTTTCGATGAGCTCGCCCAGGTATTTGAAGTGAGTGACCCTATTTTTTTTGCCGTATTTGGTGTTCTAATTCTGAGCTAATTTTGAGAATTCTAATCTAATTTTGAGCAGAAGAATTCGGTTTTTTGAAAGGAGATTTGTAGGCCGACTTTCTCTGCACACTCCTTGAGGACTTCGATCTGTTTGGTTTGGTTGCGCTTTTTTCATTGTCTCCGAGTATGGCTAGGTCATCTGCGAAGGCCAGGCATGATATTTCTATGTTGTTTTTGGATCGTCCGAGTCGTATTGGTTTCCAGTGTTCTTGATTTTTCAGTTCTTTTTCCTATTCCCTTATGACTTTGTCCAGGACCAGGTTGAAGAGGAGTGGGGATAACCCATTTCCTTGGCGTACTCCAGTTTTAATCAGGAAGGGTTCGGAAATTTCTCCCATAAATTTCACTTTGGAGGTTGTGTCAGTCAGTGTCTGCTTGATTAATCGTAGTGTTTTGGGGTCGAGTCCTTGTTCTTCTAGGATGTTGAACAAAGATTTTCGGTCGATGCAGTCGTATGCTTTCTTGAAGTCCACGAACGTGCAGATGATTGGGACGTTCCTGATAGCTTTATATTTCAGTATTGGTTATAAGTTAAATATGTGTTCAGTGCATGAGCGACCAGGGCGTAAGACTGCCTGGTACTCGCCAATTTTGTGTTCTAATTGTTCTAGTGTTCTCTGGAGAAGGCATGCTGAGAGGATTTTGTAAATTACTTGTAGTATGGGGATTCCTCTGTAGTTGTTCACATCTGTTCTGTCTCCCTTCTTGTACAGCGGGTGGATAAGAGCACATTTCCATTCATCTGGTAATTTTTCTGTTTGCCAAATGTTCGTGATAATTTGCGTAAGTTTCTGTAGTTAATTTGGTCCGAGGTTTTTTAATAGTTCCGCGGTAATACCATCTTCATCGGATGACCTGTTATTCTTTAGTTTGCGTATGTGCCTGTGAATTTTTTCCTGTGTTGGTGGTGGTGATTATGAGTTGGTATGGATACAATTTTCCTTGGGGAATCTTGTGTCCCGTTCGGGGCAATTGAGAAGATCAGAAAAATAGTGTGCCAGCTCCTGACAATTCTCCTGATTGATTAGCGCTAATCTCCCATTCCGCTTTCTGAAGCAAAGATTTTGTGGTGTGTATCCACGGATTTCTCTTGCAAACGTCCTATAAAAGTATCTCGTGTTATAATTGCGGAAATTCTTCTCTATAGAGTCTAGTTGTTCCTTCATGTACTTCCTCTTAGTTTGCCTGATTTTGAATCTTTGCGGTCTGTTTTCTAGTCACGTCAAAAAGCTGTTGACTTTCAGGGGATTTTTTAGTGTTGTACTCCTGAATTCTTCGTTTGCGTCGCTGCAATGCACTTTCGCACTCCTAGTCCCATCAGGTTTGTGTCCTTTTTCATCATTTGAGATCAGTTCCTGTGCTTTTTTTGTAGAATTTTTTCCATGTATCTGCCTGTTCCTTTTCCCATTCCTCTGTTATGTTGGATTCCTTGATCTTTTTTTGTATCGAATTTCTGTAGATATGCTTTCTTGTGATGAATTCTCCTTGGGGCGAATTTGACTTTGATTCGTGTTAGGTAGTGGTCTGAGTCAATGTTCGCACCCCTGCGAACTTGGACATCTCGGATATCTCTTTGTTGTGGGTATAAGATCGCAACGTGATCTATCTGGAATTCTCCAACCTGTTGTATAGACGATCTCCATGTCTTCTGTTTTCATGGAGATTTTCTTAGGGATGTTGATATGGTCTTAAGGTTATTCTGTTGGCATACTTCGATAAGCCTTGTGCCATTCTTATTGGTAAATTTGTGACCGGGAAATTTGCCTACTGTTTTCTGATGGATATTTTTTTTTCCTATCTTTTGCCTGTCAAGTTCTGAAGTTAGGTTGTGAAGTTTTCCTGGTTAGATCAGCGTGTTGATGTTGAAGGTGCCAATATATGTAGGTGTTTATATGGAAATTTGCCGGAAAGCTCCGACTTAATTTGAGATCGTGAAAGTTCAGGTTCACCTGGGGTATCATTGTTATTACTTGCACGAGTCATCTAGTTAGCTTACTCGGACTCATCCGTTTATGTGTCCGGAAAACTTAAGCCTTCTTTTTCTCATATCGCTATGTAAATCTGTGTATTGTTTCATTTCTTGGTTTTCTCGAATTTATTTGTTCGCCATTTATTTGTTTGAGGCCTAAGATTTTCCTTATGATTTTTCTTTCTATCTTTCTTTTCGATCCCCTCGATGTTTTTTTTTCTATTCAAAATGAGCATTTCTGCTCCATATAAACATTCTGGGTTAATAAAAGCTCCCCCTTGAAAGGAGTATCTTTCTCTCATATGCTTATGTATCAGCCAAAAAAGAAAAACACTTTGATTAATGCAATAAATCATTTTCTGATACAAATTTACAAACGATATAAAATATTGATCGTTGATAAGTTTCTAATGTTTCTGCGGTTTCCCTAATTCACGAAAATTAAAGTTTTATGCCAAAACAAAATTAATGTTTCATACAAAACGTTGGAATTGTAGCGGGAAGTTTTTAAAAAAAATCGATACTAATGCAACGATGTTATTACTTATTGACATTTTGGTTTAATAACAGTTGTTCCATTTTAATATTAAAATGAAAAAAAAAATAGTGGTTTGAAAACAAGTGTCTTTAAAGTTTATTGAAAGTTTGCTGTAAAAATTTAACGAATAAGCATCAATATATAATCGAACAGGGATTGGTAGGGCTTTAAATTTCTTGTAGCATTTTTTTTTTTGGTTTTTTGCCACGATCTAAAACTAAAAAAAAAAATCAAAAATATCTGTTCTTATGTAAATAAAGAATCACTGGGTAAAACTAAAGGAGACAAATTTCTCAATTATTCTTTTTCTGTAAAAAATTTGCCAACGAACAAAATTTAAAAAAAAGTGAAGATCAAAGTGACTCCACCGACGAAGAATTCAATGTTTCCAATGATTCTGTTCGTAAAGGATTCAATCAACATGAATTAAACGATTTAGCACGAGATTTGGGACTATCCAAAAAAGCATCGGATCAAGACTGCACGAAAAAAATTTGCTTGACAAAGGAGTTAAAGTCACTTACTATGGATCCAAAGAAAGTGAATTTAGGCAGTACTTCAGAAATAATGACGGATTTGTATATTGCCCGAACGTAGAAGGTTTAATGAATGAATTGGCCATTGCCAGCTATAACGCAACTGAAGGGCGATTGTTTCTAGATAGCTCAAAGCGTAGCTTGAAGTGTGTTCTCCTACATAATGGAAATTTATACGGTTCAGTCCCAATAGGCCATTCAGTTTATTTGCGTGAAGAATATGGCGACATAAAGAAAGTCATTGACTTGTTGCAATATAACATGCACCAATGGATCATCTGTGTTGACCTTAAAATGGTCTGTTTCCTTCTTGGCCAGCAACGCGGGTATACCAAGTATCCCTGTTTTTTATGCATGTGGGACAGCAGAGCTCGTGAGAAGCATTGGGTGCAATCGAACTGGCCGCCAATATCTGACCTAAGACCTGGTAATCCAAACATTTTAAATCAGCCACTTGTCGACAGAAAAAATATTGTATTTCCGCATTTGCATATAAAACTAGGTCTCATGAAGCAATTTGTTAAGGCTTTGTCAATTGAAGGAGACTGCTTTAAGTATATCATTTCAGCATTCTCTAGCCTGTCATATGAAAAGATGAAAGGCTGGTGTGTTGAATGGTCCACAAACTCGTTAAAGATGAAAATTTCCCTGAAACAATGACCGAACTTGAAAGAAATGCTTGGTTGGCTTTTAAAAATATTGTTAAATACTTTCTTGGAAATACACGAGCCCTGAATTACATCGAAGTTGTTCAACAACTCTTGGAGAGCTTTAAAAAGCTTGGTTGCAACATGAGCATCAAACGAGAATGTCCATAAACTGAACACTCCAGGAAAAGCTATAAGAAGAAATTTTTACCATAATATCTTTTATTTATTTTTTGTATAAACACAATTTAACTTTTAATAATATATTGTATACTCTGTATGAATAAAATATTCTAATCTATTTGGTTAGATCTCACCTTATTTCCTTTCGTATGTACACTTTTAAGGTAAAATGAGGGGTATGCTGTAGCTTAAGAACTTGACGTGATAGAGAAAAACTGAATATTTTTGAATTCAGAGATGAAAAATTAGTCAAAAACAAGTCACAGATCCAAGTCAACAAAATTGCTGTTCCCCAGTGTAATTGGATGTATGTGAAATATGTGAATATTATAGACAGTATGT
This sequence comes from Cosmopolites sordidus, assembly GCA_031761425.1. NCBI lineage: Eukaryota > Metazoa > Arthropoda > Insecta > Coleoptera > Curculionidae > Cosmopolites > Cosmopolites sordidus. Next base: position 1,233,695 of record JARFXV010000714.1, on the reverse strand, counting down.
GAACTGTAATATGAAAATATCAATTCTTCTATTGGAACCTTAGGTATAAAATAGTAAACTCGAAGAAATTTACCACTAAACACAAAATCCTCGACGCACGTTTCGCTGACCATGTTAGCATCATCAGGAGATGATTTTAGATTTAATCATCTCCTGATGATGCTAACGTCGTTAGCGAAATGTGCGTCGAGCAGTTTTAAAAAGTAATTTGGTGCTTAGTGCTAAATCTCTTCATTTGATGAACATGAATTATTGAACTCAAAACGTCTTACAGATTTTATACTATCAAAAAAATTAAAATTACTGTTCTAAATTTATTTATTGTACCTAAGTACACTTACCTTATAGTGTTCATCTATTTTTTTCAATTTAATTATAATTATACTAAATACAAATATATTAAATAAACATACTTGGTCGAATCTAGGGCACCATTCCTTAACAAGATAAACACTTTACAGGTCAAAAAAAGAATAAGGCATTCGCAATCCAGATCCAGCAAAAAGAAGCAGAATCATTTTAAATCAAGATACTATTATCACTTTCAATAACATCATATTTCTCTTTCTCGTGTTTTTCATTGGATATGGTATAAGCACCAACGTATTTTTATTTGAACAGTTGCAACAACAAGAATATGTTAAGATCAAAAACGTAAACTTTGTTGTTCTTTCACCAGTTCACAAATTAAAAATCTTTATTTGTCACTGATGTTTTGTTAGCAATAAGCCTTCTTAAAATGATGGTTATCTAAGGTAATCATAAAAAACTTACACCATCATCTTGATTATTATTCAAGATTTGAAGATTTTCTTTTAAGAATCGTTTCAGAGAACTTTCGAAGTGCTTAAAGAAAGGAAACCAAATTGAATTTGTTACTTTACATCTACGGATATCCACTGAGCATAGTTCTTGCACATATGGATAAATTATACGAGTCCTTATGATTGTTAGTAAATTTTGATAAGGGGCTCTTTTCTTCATTGAGAACACAGCTCAAAGCTCCTATCAATTATTTTATAAATGAAAGCAATATTGACATACCGAGTCTTGTAGGCTTTGTAGTTATTATTGACGTTATGTTTCAAATAAAAATGATAATGTTTAGGCCGTGAGATGGTCCAAAGATGAAAGTAAAAGAAATACCACCCAATCGACCAGTAGTCACTTATGGCTGCGAGACGTGGATGGTCACAAAGTTAAGAGAACGGCCATTATTATTGCAACATTAATATTCAACCTATAACTGATTCAATTTGTTTGTTTTTTTGTACTGAACCATTTATTTTCTCTAAAATGGATTAAATTAGTAAAACTAGCTGTTTAAATCCTTTTTCACATAAAAATTAGTACTTTATTTACTACTTCTTAAAAACGATATAGCTTATTTTAATTATAGTATATTTTTGTTGAAACTAATTTGTAATTATAATAATTAGACAATAATTAATTGTATAGTAATTAGGATTATAAGTTATGTCATATTAAGTTAATATCACATAACTTATAATCAATGGCAATGTAGTAGTGGTTCGTGGGTTTTTAAAGTGGAAGGGCGTAGAAGAAAATAGTGCTACGCTGCTATTTCGTGCTAATTTGTGCTATTGAAACCCTCTACAGGAGGTGAGCTGGAGTGTTTTGCTCTGAAAAATTGTTAGACTGTGATAAATGCTGGAAGGGCGACGCCCCAACTGTCTCCCTCACGAACCGCCACTAGTGCGTTATTAATTTTAAGTTAGAAGGTGAATAGGCATAGGAAAAAAAATATTGTACTGTTTTTTTATATTGGAAAAAAGGACATTACTTAGTATTACCCTTGATATATGACATTGAATGTAAACAAGCTATATATAAAAATAGACTAAAACGACAATAAGGTTTTTTAATTTTAATTCATATGTTTGTTTGCTTGTTACAACGTACAGCTGTAGAATCAACACCAGGAATCGATCGATAACTAAACATTTTCAAGCAAGAGAATAAATTAAAAAAAAAAAGAATTGAGAGACCCTCTTTGTTTCGTATAGATTTAATTCATTAGCGGTCGAGGCGACGATGATACGCCAGATCTGACGAGCGATAAGGTACCGAGGCTCGAGGCGAATACAATTGAGTAGTATCCATCATTCAGAGTTTAACTTTGAGGGCTTCGAAAAAAATTCTTTTCTGCATTGTGAATAATAGAAATATTGACCTATAATGTCCTAATCGATGTATTTTTTGAACAAAACTTTTCTTTAGTTTAATACAGTTGCAGGGATAGTGAAGAGTCAGATACTTTTCAGAGGGTGAAGGAATGGATATATATATATATATATATATATATATATATATATATATATATATATATATATATATATATATATATACATATATATATATATATATATATATATATATATATATATATATATATATATATATATATATATATATAGAATAGAGGCTGTATCAGACACAAGGTTAACGTTTGGACGGTTGGCCAGAGAGAAAAATGTAGGAAGACTGGAACAACTTGGTCTGACGAAAGGAAAAAAGCTCATAGCGAAAGAATGAAATTAGTATGGGCGCAAAGGAAGGCTAACAACAACAAACGCCTCTAATTGTACTTCGCGTGGTCTACCAGGGCCCATACGTGAATAATAATAATAATAATATATATATATATATATATATATATATATATATATATATATATATATATATATATATATATATATATATATATATATATATATATATATATATATATATATATATCGCGTCAATCCACTGCAGGATGAAGGCCTCTTCAGCATACTTCCAACTCTCTAGGTTCTGAGCTCTCCTCTGCCATTCGGGCCCAATATACTTAATAATATCATCAGTCCATCGTGTTTTCGGTCTTCTCCGTGGACGTTTGCGATCAAACGGTATCCAGTCCAGGACCGTCTTGGTCCATCTTTCGTCCCACCGCCTCGCTACATGGCCTGCCCACTTCCATTTCAATTGCTTTATTCTTCCAATGATGTCACGCACTTTCGTTTGCTCTCTGATCCATGTGCAAGTCTTTCTATCCCATCTAGTAATGCCAAGCATACATTTTTCCATTCTCCTCTGTGCTACTCGAAGTTTTTGAACTGACTGTGATGTGAGTGTCCAGGTCTCACTTCCGTATGTCATAACGGGCAGGACACACTGATCAAAGACTTTTCTTTTCAGGCAAAGTGGTAGCTTGCTCTTAAATACTATGTTGAGTCTACCAAATGCCTGCCAGCCACATTTAACGCGTCGTTCCACCTCCCGGACGGTATCTCCCTCCATTGAAACGCTCTGCCCAAGATATATATAGTGATCAACAACTTGCAAATCCGTTCCTAAAATAGAAATTTCTTTGTCCTCGGCAAATTTATTGTACGTGTTTTTGCAGTCTCTTGTACGTGTTTTTGCAGCTCCTCTGGGTCTTGTGAAAGAAGAACGATATCATCTGTGAATCTAAGATGATTTAAGTGTGTACCATTAATCCTTATTCCATGCTGTCCCCAATCCAGATTACGGAATACTTCTTCCAGGCAGGCTGAGAAAAGAAGAAGTGATATTGCGTCACTCTGCGGTACGCCCCGCTCTACATTTATTCCAACCTCAAGATCGTCAAGGTGGAGTGTCGCTGTAGATTCATCATATATCGATCCTAGTAGATTTACATAGGCTTTCTCTACACCTTGATTAAGCAATGCATCCATTATGGCCCGTTTTGAGATTGAATCAAATGCTTTTTCATAATCGATAAAAGCCAAGCACAGTGGCATAGTGTATTCGTTGTGTCTTTCTATGACCTGCTGTAGTACCTGGATGTGATTCATTGTACTGAATCCATTTCTGAATCCTGTTTGTTCCCTTGGTTGTGTGTCATTCAGTTTTCTTAGTATTCTTTTGGATATTATCTTGGTGAAAACTTTGTACACCACTGACAGGAGGCTTATTGGACGGTAGTTCTTTAAATCTTCCCGTGCTCCTTTCTTAAGTAAAAGAATCATTTCTGCATTTTTCCATAAGCTGGGTACTTCTTGTTGTTTGAGACATTTTGCATGTGTGTCCTTTTCTTTCTTAGCTTCTGCTTAGCTTGCTGCCCCTGTGTCCTTCCAGAGTGTATTTCTTGTTCTATTTCTTCCAGAGTACAAGCTGCCTGTTGAATCGGCGCGTTTCCTCTCGAATACGTTTTCTTATAGTTTTGCAAAGCTCAACTTATTCGATATATATATATATATATATATATATATATATATATATATATATATATATATATATATATATATATATATATATATATATATATATATAAATATACGATTATATTAATTACTACATTTGCGTGCTGACGCCTCGGCGCAACCAAAAAAAATTGAAAACGTATTATAGGGATTGTGCTTTTTGAGATTTTATTCCTTCACTACTTTAGTGAGTTTCGATGTGGTCGAACCAGTACGAGTAACGTTCCGCGTTTATGGCGCGTTGTTCAAATTACTAGATAGTAAGGAGGAGATAAGTTGAGGTGATTTATATGGACATTTGGGCATGAGAAAGCTATCGGCCCAATGGGAACTCATTTGTTCACTGAGAGACAAAAACAGAATCGATATATCTTTTTTTTAACACCCCTCATTAGGTAGGTAGTATGCTTACTAGGTGATAGGTTAGTAATTAGGGTTATCATATAAATAGAACATAGTTTAGTTTTAGAATTAGATTAAATTATCTCCTGATAATACCAATATAGTTAGCGAAACGTGCGTCGAGAACTTTAAAAAAAAGTGATTTCGTGTGTAGTGGTAAATCTCTTCGAGTTTGGTGTTTCACACCAAAGGTTCCAATAGAAGAATTGTTCTGTCTTAGCGTATCCTGTTCTTTTTTTTATTACTTTCTCCGTTGCGAATCTTGTGATACCACAGAGTTAGAAGCTGTCAGTTAAATCCTCTCGACGCATCTTGTCCGCAAAACGCTACCTTTATTTGCTTATTTTCAGCGATGACATTAATGCATCCTTTGGGCTAGATATGGTAAATGTTTTATCAGCAATATACAAAAAGGATAAGTTGAACAAAATTAGGAATCATTCTGTCAGATACGCTCAAGAAAGCTGACTATATGAAGAATACATATGAACTTTGCCTATGTGCAGTATACATATGAACCAATATCAATCAATAGTACAAACAGTCCAAATAATAAACAGCAAGGTAAAGTGCGTTTCAAGATATATCGTTGACCGATTGACTGCAATAAACTCTTAACAATCCAACAGGGCCAGGCTTAATAAAATATCAGGTAAAAAGATAAAATGAATTTTATACCTGGTTTAGTAGTTTCGAAATATGTTAGTTTAGTTCATGTTTTCTTAAACAGTGCAGTTCTTTAATTTCGATCGTATTTTTTGTTATTCCAAACGTGCTAAAAATGTGGCGTTCTTCGCAAGATAATCATTGTGCCTCCGGTAGTGCTTCTAATTTTAAAAGAAAATATTTATTGCTTGATATTAAACAAATTGTATATTAAATGTTTTATTAAACAAATTAAAGCCAAAAATATCCGTAGTGATTCTGGTAAAAATCTGGAAGCAAAATGTATGCTATGTAGGAAGAGCAAACTGTGCCTACATTGCATTCATTGCAACAGCGACTAAGGAAATATGAAACCACCATTTTTTGGAGTAAAACTAGCAACCGGGTTTTGCATATCGGACCATTAATAAAAGACAAATATTAATATAATCACAAGGATTGGACGATGGCGGTTTGACTACTAAAACTCTCTAAAAAATACAGATTAGAAAATCGTTCCATTATCTACCTTGATGGTGGTTCATGGTTCGATACACATGAGACGCCAGCAAAAGGATGGCTACATACATCAACAAAAAATCAAACCAAAACTCTAGCGAACAAGTGAAAAAAATTACAATTTTACATGCTGGTTCTGAGGATGGATGGATTCCAAATTGTTTACGGTTGTCCTCCAAAAATATTAAACGTTCATCTTTGGACTACCATGACGACACCATAGCAGAACTTTTTGAAGATTGGTTTATAAATAACCTTTTGCTGAATGCGCTTAAGGAAAGCGTAATTGTAATGGATAATGCTAGTTATCATAACCTCCAAAAAAAGTACCTAATACAAATAACACTAAATTGGAAATTAAGAACTATATGTTAAGATACGATATATAGATATGATCTAGAAATATTAAAAACATTTAATATTAAAAAGGAATATGTATGTGGTACCATTGCTGCTGATATGGGACATACGGTTTTACGCCTTCCCCCATATTACTGTATTTTTAATCCTATTGAGAGTTTTGTTATTGCTATTCAGAGTAAAGTCATCATCACCAACAATTACAAGAAACACCTCCTTAAAGAAAACATTAAAGATAAATATATCCTGGCATACGACTTGAGAACATAATTACCCTCAAGAGAAGTACTGGGTATAGGATACCCAGTATCAGGGATGAATTAAAAGTCTTTTTCCCTTATAAACGGTCACGTTGAGGGGATGACCTACTACATATCCCCCACCATAGCCATCTTAAGATGCGAATACTAACAAAAAAATAAGCGACCGTAGTCAGTACGGTACGGTATGGTATACGTCACCCAGTGCTCTTGTTGTGTCAGTGTTTTTAATAAGCTATTTAAATAACCTTTTTGCAAAAATAGTGTGTTTTTTTTCGATCTTGATACAGTTTGTGGTAGGTAAATCATAAATATTATATTTTCTATAGTATTTTTATTGAAAACTTTTGAATATTTTTAACATTTATTTATCGGTTTCTTTCGTTTTCTATTTAGCTCAAAATGAACACGCGTTCTCGTACTCGCTGTGAGTCTGAAGTAAATATTTTCGACGACAAAGAGAGTGAAAGTGAAATCATTTTTTGAAGAGTATCATAAAGAGACTGATCAAGACGAAAGCGAAGAGGAGCAGGTAGAAGTTGTTGAAAGTGAGTCATCAAGCAAGGAGTCCGAACAAATAGCATTATTTTAAAACCAGTAAACTTTACCTAATTAAATAAATATATGTTTTAAAATAAAGCTAAATTATGTAATAAGTATCTTAAAGTGTATTAAGTCCCCTTTTAAAACTACGTAAGATAGCGAGGGTGCATTTTATAATATCTACCGAAGGTTTGATAAGTAAGACATTTTCAAAGAACCTGGAGAATCTTGGTGTATCCATACAAATCTGGCATTGCAAAATCGATCAGCTTAGGTTGGGATGCTGAATTCGGTATCAGCAAAATAATAGTAATTATGTAAACACAAATCCAACTAAAATCATCAATTTTTTAAAGTATTTTGTAGACAAATCAAAAGTCCGGTGATGTTTCAATGTCCATATATCATCTGAAGTTAAAATTTGTTAAAATAACTTACGGACCTTTCCACAATCATTATAAAAATTCAATAAGTTTTAAAGAAAAAAATATATTACAAGGGTCAGTTTGAAAATTGAGGTACATTCAACAACTACTACAAGAAAAACGAACTGTGAGATAAGCGATATTAAAAAAAAATGTAACAATGAGAAATGATCGGCAAGACTTCTTTGTTTCGTGTGGATTTAATTCATTAGCGGTCGGGGCGACGATGATACGCCAGATCTGACGAGCGATAAGGAATCGAGACTCGAGCTAAATGCAATTTAGGGTTATCCATCATTCGGGGTCTAGTTTTAAGGGTTTCGAGAAGAGTTAGTCGATTTTGCATCATGTATTGTATTACGAGTGCGGTCTGAAAAATTCTCATTTAATTTTCATGTTACTACTGATAAAGGGTGGAGCTACCACCATCACTCCACTATTTTGTTTTGGACCCATTTTTTTTCGTGATATTTGTGTCAGTTTGGGTTTCGTTGTTATGTAGTACAGATGTATGTAAATAGTGAGGCCTATTTGCCTTTCGACTTCAGTTGTGCAGTTCAGACTTCAGTTGTGCTTTCAGAATGCAGTGGTATTGTTGTAATTTACATAAAAGAAAATAATTCAATTACTACAACTCAACGTGAAATTAGGCGAAAATATTCTAATTGTTCGGCGCCCCGTAAAGCAACAATTTATCGTTTATTTAAGATATTTTAAGAATTCAGAACAGTTGCGGATAGGTCTGGCATCAGAGGTCGAAGAACTATGCGAAGCTCTAAAAATATTGCACGTGTGGAAGAGCCTCCACAAATGTCAGGTCGTTGAGTTTCTCCACGCAGTTTACGCCGAATTTTCAGAAGTAACTTGCTCATGTTTCTCTATAAGATTGAAGATATTTCAGAACTGTTGCCTACAGACAATCATAAACGATTAGAATACTACAGACAATCATAAACGATTTTTATGGCGATTTTTGAAGAAAAAGGTTTACATAAATACACCCCAAACCATACGGAAACTTGAGGAAAACATCCGTGATCAAATCGTTATGTCTTCAGACTCATTCTTTTAGCAGTTCTTCATTACAAAGTGAAATGCAGAGCCTGATATTCCCGTATACCAAAATGCGTCCGGTTTGAGCATGACGTTACTCGTTGAGTAAAATTCTTCGTTGCTAGACTTTGAAATACAATTTAAATGCATTGTAATTGGAAATAAGGCTTTATATTGAGGACAAATACTTTATCAATGTGGGCAACATCCTTCAAAATTGTATATAACACGTACACAATTTTATTTGAATTTAGGACACTATTTACAGAACAAAACAACTTCGATAGTTCGAATAGTTTTTATTTATCGACAAAAACATTTCGTTTTATAGATTAATATTATTTATTACGATTATTTGAAATGTATATTATCAAATCATTTTGTTTCTCAGTTTAAAATGTATGTAAAAAATAATATACATTGGTTATATAAAATTGCTATATGCAAATTGAAAGTTTTGTAAATATTGGTTTTTAAATGTAATATCCAGCTAAATTCGATATTTTTTGTCACAAATAGAATATTAATTATTCAACACATCTAGCCATATTTTATATTGGTATTACAAATGACAACATTTGGTGTCCTAAATTTAAAATTGTACATATTTCTTAAACTTATGTCCATTGTGAATTAGCTATAAGTGTAATTATATAATAGTTTTAGTCTTTCTTTTACCTAATTTTACACTTACATTTACGATCGAAAAAATGTTTTTTTTGCTTTTTCTGGGCATTCAATGTGGGTACTTCTAAGCATCAAATTATTCAAATAATTCAAGAATTCTCCATTAACAGACTTAAAAAATTGTTCAAGCTGTTTCATTTGTGATAGAAAATCTTCAGAAGGTTTGTGTAAACCTCCTTCATTTAAATGATCAGTCCAGGTATATTTGGACGTGCTGGGTCTTTCTAAACTGGAATCGTTTAACTTGAAACATATATATATATATATATATATATATATATATATATATATATATATATATATATATATATATATATATACCCAGCTAAATGTTCGAGCACATCATATTCAAGTTCATGAAGATTCTCGTCAATATCTCCTTTATGAGGACCGTTCATAATTCATTCATTCAACATAAGTGGATCATTTTTGGAGTCGAATTTCTTGATCATTGAACCACTTATTGGCAAATCTGGGGTATAAACATGGAATATTACTGCCATCACCATCATTACTATTTCTACCACCATCCCAACATCTAATCAAACATAAATAAATAAAACACCATACTTATTAAAGCAACAAATTTATAAACATGATTCAACGTTTTTGGATTTAATTTCTATTTCAATTATTTTTCTCCTGTGATATTTACCTGGTCAACTGCTCGGGGACGACTTGTTTTCTCTTCCTTTTTTCAATTCTTGCAGATTGTTTATTCGATACTGGTTTTTTAGAAATAAATGCCAGATTTTGAATCGGTACAACATCATCCTTCAATCCTCGGTAACTTTTTGGTGTGTAATTTAACGATTTATGCTGACGATTTTCCTTGAAATCGCTATTTAAAAAGTGTTTCGATCCACTTCTTACACGCAACTTCGTTCTTGGGAAAATGAAAAAACTTCACATCACAAGGGTTCTTTTTCGACTGATTGTCGGAGCTACACCCAGGACAACGCATTGTTATTATTGAATATTTTAGATTAACACCACACAAACGCTGTACATAAACTTCTAGTAAACTTGTTATATGTCAAAACTATGATGTTCGAATTTTACGCAATGGATGACGTATTCCCGCCAACAAAGCTCCGCCCACCATGCGCAATATCTTACCTTAGTATTTATTATACCGTGGTGAAATGCATGTCTGAGAAATTTTCTTTTTTTCAGGTCGAGAACTTTTCAAACTACCTCTGGTAGATCAGGTGTAAATGTGTGCCAGTTAATAATTATAAGGCTAATATCCCCATAAACTTAATGTTTGCGTGCTGTTTTATCGCAGTTTTGAGAGATTTCAGAGTAACGCACTTCAAAAATTAGAAAAATTATAAATAATCCTCATAAAAATAGGAAATATCAACATTAAACTTAGTAAAAAGTTAGAGAAAAAAAGGCTTGCTCAATAAATTAGACCGTTTCTATTCAATGGCAATATATGTACGCATGTACACATATTGTAATATTTTAATCTACATCGTTACTGACAATCTTAGCCCATTTATCTGACAAACTTTTTAGTATTTTTTTTCCTTTATTTGGGGTTTTCGCCACTATCTAAAACTCAAAAAATATCAAAAATACCTGTTCTTATTTAAAGAAAGAATCACTGGGTAAAAACAAAAAACCAAACGGAGACAAATTTCTCAGTGATTCTTTTTTGTAATAAATTTGCCTAACGAACAAAATTTTAAAGATATAAAAATTTTACAAACTTTTTACGTTAACGTTTCGGAGGGTACTCTCCCCCCGTTTTCAAAACTAAACTAAAAAATAAATGATATTAATTTGTAATATATAAAGTAACGAATGAAAGTAAATATATTTTTTTGTATATGTCAACGATACTTACATTGACAACAATAGATTTTCATGACAGTGACATAATACCAAAATATATATATATATATATATATATATATATATATATATATATATATATATATATATATATATATATATATATATATATATATATATATATATATATATATATATATATATATATATATATATATATATATATATATATATATATATATATATATATATATATATATATATATATATATTATATATATATATATATAGGTAATGTTTACTGTGTGATTGTTTATTGTACTGATTGTGTATTCAAATATTTAAATGTGTTGAATTGTATCCTTTAGAATCGGGAACCATATTGAATTTAAATCTACCGAAGGCATAGCAATACAGTTATTTTTATTTAAATTAATTATAGCGGTTTCTTTTAATCTTCTGTATTTTGTTACCGATTCTTTTAATACAAAAAAGAATCACTGAGAAATTTGTCTCCGTTTGGTTTTTTGTTTTTACCCAGTGATTCTTTCTTTAAATAAGAACAGGTATTTTTGATATTTTTTGAGTTTTAGATAGTGGCGAAAACCCCAAATAAAGGAAAAAAATATATGAACACGCCACAATCATTCAGACATTACTTAAACTTTTTAGTCCCTTATAGTATAGTACGTTCGAAGATATATCGTTGACCGATTGGCTGCAATTAACTCTTGACAACTCCTGTCGTAACGAAACCCGGCAAAGTTGTAAAAAACGTAAAGAAAAGTCTGAGCCTTTGATTCTTTTTGGGTGATTCTGGCACTGTGAGGTCCTACATTGTAATGCTGAAGAATTACACCTTTTCGATTAATCAGTCTCGAACGTTTTTGATTTAACGCCATGTTTCCATTCCTCTCTATCGCATAATAATATTCAGCACTTCTGGTTGCAATAATTCCATTAAAATCTCATCATAATGGCAGTAACAATTTTTTAGGGTGAATATCTGGTTATGAAGTGGAGAAAAGTGGTGGTTCGTGAGGTAAGCATTGTTTTTTTTATGTGAATTGCTGTATAAAAGAACTAACCTGGCAATAATGTACTATTACACGTTGAATTTTGTTTTCAACTATAAGTTGAAATGATACACACATTCCTTCTATCTTCGCTTTGTTCCGTTGTTTTAATCACCGTAAATATCGGTATATTTAATTAAAATATGGGTTATGTTCTATTGAGTTAAATTTTTGTTAGTAGATGGCAATGTGTTTAACATTAAAAAAAAACGACATTACTTATGGATAAATGTAATAACTTTATATTGTACTGTGATTAGTAGAAACTGCCGTTTGATTAATTTTGTTTATACTGAAGAATATTTATCGATTTTTCACGAAAAGTACTAATAAGAGTAAGACAAAACTTTATATAAACAAATCTAAATGAACTATATACCGTTGATTTCTAAACCAACCTTAACTCGTGGAATAATTACCGAAAATTAGAGCCCCAAGGTTATCGATCGCCTTCGCTCAAAGCCTAAAAAGAACAGAAAAAGAAAAATCCCAAAGGAAAATATTCACGGACGTTACAAAACGCGAAATTCGACAACACAAACGAATGCAGATGGCGCCACGGATATTTTCCGTATGTTTTCCACGCCTTACTGTGTTTTTCGTTCTCTCTCTCTTTGTGTGTGTGTATGTGTGGTGTTTTCGTGAAGCGGACGCTTCCGTGACCGAAATAATTATAACGAAACGGTTCCATCGACATCGAAGTCAGCGTGGGTAATATTGTTTTTGTGCCGTTTGCATCAGACGACATGATGCTATGGTCGGTCATAGTTGAGTATTTTACTTATTTTCAGTGTTAGTTCATTCAATGAGAACTGTAACTACACCACTAAAATGTCAAGAGTTCAAAACAGTGTATACAGGGTGTTCCGAATTGAATGGACCAAACTTCACCAGCATGTTCTACGGCTAAAAATAATGGGACTTTTTCATATAAATCTTAGGTGAATAATGAGTTCTAAGGGAAATACGTCACCCCAAATGGGACATACTCTAGACAGTTTTTCACAAATATTTCCGAAACCGTTTATAATAAAATAATTACATTTGATGAGTGTTTTGAGTGAACTTGAATAAAATGCACCGTTTCAACACTATAAACCTTATCCAAATCAAAAAAAGAACACATTTTAAGAAAATGTTACTAGATGAATTACAAATTACAACCATTGTTCAAAGTGCATTCTTTCAACATCAACGAATTTCTGACTCCTCCGCACAAATGAAATTTACATTAACCCGCAAATCTTACATGGACTTTATTTTTTAAACACCCCGGACGAAAAAATCGAGAACAGTCATGGTATGAGACCAGGGAAATATTCAAAAAACAAGGGCAGTTCTTTCGCGCTCGGGAAATATTGGGAAGAAAACTCGAAAGAATGTGTACAGAATCTTTAGTACGAACATTTGGACATGATAAAGCTATCAGAGCGATGGATGACGCGTTTACTCACAGAGGACCAAAAACGAAATTGAGTGACTATTTCGTGTTTTCAGAAAAGGGTCAGACTTGTTACTGATGAAACTTGGATTTATCACTCTACACCAGGAATAGAGATACAATTAATTCAATGGGTTCTACTAGGTGAAAATGCTTGGTGAATCTGAAGGTGAAGATGTTTCCATCTTCTGGAAAACTAACTGTTTCTGAGAGTTGCAAGGCATTATCTTCATGAATTATTTGAAAACGGGAAAGGCGGTTATTATTAATCAAATTTCACGAAAAATTGCTAAAAAGTCACACTCATTTGGCTAAGAAAAACATCATGTTTCAATACGACGAAGCAAGCGACAAGCGACAAATACAATCACCCCATGCGCACGTCATTGCAATAGCGATATTGTTTAATTTGCCCTACCCATTAATGCCGCGTCCACCCTGTTCTCCGGACTTGGTGCCATCATACCTTTTACTCTTTCTATATATAATGAAATGACTTCATCGAAACAGAGGACATATTTTGCAGTTGGACAAGTAGTGCTTTAAGGAAGCCCTAAAAAGGCTGAAAAATTGCTGAACGAAAATATCGACCTAATAGCAAATTACAGTAAAAATAAATGGATTTTTGATTTTAAAAAGAATACCTTATTTAAAAAGTGTCGGACTTTTCACTTTACTTTGGTAGTTGGCACAGAAAACAAAATATTGTGAATTTACCAGATCAATTAACTGCGCATACATGATAAAGACGTTAACAGAAATAAAAACGGTTTCTTAGTAGGTATAATCAATCCAGTTCAAGATAATTCGTTGCCTTTCGGCAAAATGTTAATTGCCCCAATAAATTTTAATAAAAATATTCCTAGTTTCTTCAAAGGCGCCAGAGTCGGAATGGTTGACAATAAACGGAAAAAATAAAATATTGTTAAATTATGATTCTGCTTATCCTTAATGTAAAATCTCAGCTCATGCTGATCGATATTCTAATGCCAAGATGAAAAAGCAATTCAGCTCCTCTCAACCTAGTATAATATTTTACGAATAATGTGACACGTTTGCAAGGACACGGCACGTTGTCCCACTATGACAATCGATCTCTTGGTACCGAGGCTCTCGAGGTTCTTTGAAAATCTCTTACTTATCAGGCCTTTGGCGGATATAATGAAGGGAACTACATCTACCTTACTCAGTTTCAACTGGTTCTTCAAGTCGTATGCCAGATTTTCATACTTTGTGGATTGTTCCATCTCAGTTTTTCTAATGTTGTGACAGAGAGTCCCTGCGACGACAATTATAAAAGCCCTTTTCGACTTTTTGTTGATTAGAACAATATCTGGTCTGTTATAATCAACTGTTCGATCAGTAGTGATTGGTCTGTCCCAGTAAAGAATGGTATCGGATGATTCAAGTACAGGAGAAGACGAGTATTTATAATATGGAGGAGCTGCGCTTTCTAATAGCGATATATATATATATATATATATATATATATATATATATATATATATATATATATATATATATATATATATATATATATATATTGCAATTTGCTGATGTATACTTTTTTGCCAGCTGATTATGCCGTTCTAAATAAGCATTAGGAGCAAGGGTCGGGCAACCGCCAATAAGGTGCTCAGTTGTTTCCCCCAGTGTACCGCATTTGCTGCACTTATCGACTACGTCCAAATGCAGCATGTGCTTTTCATAGTTCTTTGTTCTTGTTACCCTAGCTTGAATAGATATCGGAAACCTTCTGTTTCTGGGTACAAGAGTCCATCGTCCAGCTACTTTAGAGACGTTGTCAGTCAGAAGTTCGTCAATGGTATCATTTTCGAGTGACTTAGGAAACCTTCCATGTAATATTTGTTCTTTCTATTCTCGTTCTTTCTAACTCAATCCGTGAGTGTTGTTCTGCTATCAATACGGTTTTGTTTATTTAAGTTTAGTGGGGTGAACCCCGGTCCTCATTTGCAACCAATTTCATTAAGGAACTGTTTGAATCAATGAAGTATTTTCTCAAGCCTTTTTACAAGGCCTCTACCCCCCAACTTTCTTGGAATGTATAGTCTCTTCCTAGATGAGTTTGGATGCAGGCATGGAAACTTTATTAATCTTCGGCGTGTCAACATATCAAGTTCATCAAGGTCAGTTTCTGACCGTTTAACAATGCCAAAAGAATATGTCAGAGTTGGCACTGCCCAACCGTTGATCCCTCTAATGTGGTTTCCGCTGTTCAGTTTGGTATTTAAAAGTTTTGTAAGTCTCTTTTGGTATAGAGTGGAAAAGTCCTTCTTTAACTGGTTATGATCAAGTTTATGCTTTTGGGGTATTCCTAACTATTTGTAGGATTCTTCTGGTGCCAGTTGTTGTATGTTGCAGAATGTTGAGTGTTGACTCTGAACCTTTCCCTTCTGTATACTAATGGTAGAACATAAAAAAAATATTATTTTTATTATCATCGATTTGATGTCACTCTATCAGCTCAAAGAGCTGGAAACCATAAACCGATTCCTCCCTCGCGACGTTGGAGTTCGGCTCGGAGTCAGGGGATAAATTTAATTATAACCCAGTATTCCGTTGGCATTAAGACAAAAATTGTTAAACTATGTGGCAGGTTTGCAACAATATAGCCCGTTGTCCCACTTTTATGACATTTCTATTTAGTCCGCAGTTTATTAAACTTTTGGAGAACCTGTGACTCCCTCTACGGAAATTACAACAGGTTCGATGTTGACTTTTTCAAATTGCCAGATGTTCTTCAATTCATAAGAAAGATTCTCATACTTAGAAACTTTTTCCACCTCCGTTATATATATATATATATATATATATATATATATATATATATATATATATATATATATATATATATATATATATATATATGAAACAGTGGTATGGCAATATCAATAATTGTTCCCCGCTCTTCTTTTTATTTATTAAGACGATGTCTGGTCTATTATAGTCGACAGCCCTGTCAGTTATTATCGGTCGGTCTATCCCAGTAGAGCAGCATATCATCAGACTCCAGAATAGCTTGAGAATTGTATTTATAATACTGCGGAGTAGATGTTGGTAAAAGACCATGATTAAGTGCCAGTTTTTGGTGGATTATTTTAGAAAGCTGATTATGCCTTTCTAAATATGCTTTTTCTGCTAAAGTAGGACATCCACCAGTTATGTGCTCAACGGTCTCCCCTATTTTGCCACACTTTCGACATAGATCTTCAGTGTTTTCTTTAAGGATATGTTTCTTGTAATTATTGGTTTAGATGACTTTATCCTAGAGAGCAATAAAAAAACCCTCAGTTTCTGGATATAGTTGATTCTCGTCTAACCAGAGCAGAGAAGCTTTCTTATCAATAGTATTGCCTTTTAATAATTCTACATATCTACCATGGATTGATTTATGTTACCAAAGATTTATGTTGTTTAGTATTGGCCCTGTTTCGATAGTGTAGTTTGCATGGCTCCGTTTTAGTGGCATATAATTGTGATAAAACTGATTTGCGAGTCTCATAAGTTGATCTTTCGAACTTAGAAAATGTTGGCGAAGTTTCTTTTCCTGACTAAGACACAATTCTTTGATATTAAGAAGCCCTCTACCTCCATATTTTCGAGGAATGTATAATCTCAACACAGAAGAATTGGTATGCAAACAACGGAATTTTGTTAAAAGTTGTCTAGTCATGCGATCTAGCTCTTCCAATTCTGTGTTTGACCACTTGACCTCTCCAAATAAATATGTTAACACCGGTACTGCCCATGTGTTTATTGCCTTACATATATTCCCCACTGAGAGTTTTGTATTAAGAAATTTCGTTATTCTTTTCTTGTATTTATCTTGGAACTCATGTTTGAGTGTCGTATAGTTTAGCATTTGATTTTGTGCTATTCCCAGATACCGATAGGTATCATCCGGTTTCAGTGAGTGAATCTGACAGAATGATTCCTAATTTTGATTAACATGTCTTTTTTGCATATTGACGATAAAACATTTATCTAGACTAAAGGACTTCTTAATGTCATCGCTGAATATTTTTACGGTTTTAATAAGCGATTGCAGTTTGCTCTGGGACTCTGTATATAGTTTTAGGTCATCCATATATAACAGATGTGATAACCTTCTGCTGTTTGTTAACTGGATCCTAAACCCGCTTGCAGACTGATTGAGAATCGTGGACATAGGATTTAGGGCCAGACAACAGAGAAAGAGTCTCCCTGGAAAATTCCCTTCTCAACGTTGACTCTTTCAGCATTTTCTCCCGATATCATATATTTGTCTTCCAAGACTTCATTAAGTGAGTAAGCATTGATCTGATTTTAGGGCAGATTTTGTAAATTTCCAAAACTTTAACTAGCAAATAATGAGGGACTGAGTCGAAGGCCTTCCTGTAGGCAATGTAACATAAGTTAAGGTTACGCTTTTTTTCCTGGACGTGCTTCAGGGCAATTGCATCTATGGTAAATTGGTGCTTACATCCCGCAGATTGTCTTACAAATCCTTTTTATTATTATCTCAACAGTGATGATATATTTTTTCGTTTACTAATAATATAAGTAACTTATAGAGTGCTGTATTACCCTCAAATAAAAATTGCGGAATGGATTCGGGGATAGTTAGTGCTTTACTGAAGCAAAGTGATAAATTGTCATGTAGGCATCTAAATATTTGATCCAGATATTCTGGATTCTATCTGGCCCTGGTGCTTTCCAGTTTTGGGTTTTTCTTATGGCGTTACGGACCTCTTCTGTTGTAAATTCAGCCACATTCATTTCTCGTAAGCCTTCTTGCAGGTTTTCGATATCTGAGATACAGTCTGCTGATGTGTTGTACCCTTCCGATACTTTCCAAGTTGTTTTCCAAAATTCGTAACATGTTGTTGGGTCGATGTTTTGGATATTAGATTTACTAGGTTCATTCGTTTCAGGATCTCGGAAAAACTGTTTTTGATTTTTATAAGAGTGTGCGTTTTGCTCCTTCCTTTTTTTATTCTTATTATATCTACGCAATCTTACTCCTTTGGCTTTTGCTTTTTATCTACATTAGTCTATATATGAAATTACTTATTCCTTGATTCGTATGTCTATCCTTTTTGGCTATGGCTTTGATTTTTCCGGTCACTTTTCTAGATGGCTAGCCTTTCAAATATTCTTTCATTATATCTGCCTTGCCACGTAAATCTTCTATTATCTAATCAGTTTGGTGTTTAAAAGTTTTATAAGTCTCTTTTGGTATAGAGTGGAAAAGTCCTTCTTTAACTGGTTATGATTAAGTATTAAGTTATTTATGAACAAGTTTATGCTTGCCTTTTCTTGATGTATCTATTCATCCTTTTGCTGGCGTCTTATGTGTATCGAACTATGTATCATCAAGGTACATAATGGGACGATTTTCTAATCTGTATTTTTTTATAGGGTTTAAATAGCCCAATCGCCATCGTCGCAATCGTTGTGATTCCATTAATATTTGTCTTTTATTAATGGTCCGATATGCAAAACCCATTAGAAATAATATTCTCCGTAGGCTAATTCAGCTGCAAAGAGGGTTGGCGTCATCTTTCCTTAGTCGTTGTTGCAATGAATGCAATGCAGGCACAGTTTGCCTTCATACATAGCATACATTTTGCTTCGAATTAAGTCTTTATGGCTTTCGTCCACTCATTTGCTTTTACCAGAATCACTACGAACTTTTTTGGCTTTAATTGGCTTCGTCACAATATCTTTACCTTAAACAATGGAGTTTTCGTTAATGAAAACGTTTCTGCTGCGGCTGCATATACATTAAGCCCCCTATTCAATAAAGAAACATACACATTTTTGACAGTTTGCTTAGCAATGGACGATAAATGTTTTCTTTTAAAATTAGAACTACCGGAGGCACAATTATCATAATCTTGACAAGAACGCCACATTTTTAGCACATTTGAAATAATAAAAATACGATAACAATTATAGAACTGCACTGTTGAAGAAAATAATGTAAACTAAACTAAAATATTTCGAAATTACTAAACCAGATATATAATTAATTTTATCTTTTTACCTGTTATTTTATTAGGCTTGGCCCTGATTATTTTTTTTGCAACTTTGCCGGATTTCGTCAGGACAGGGGTTGTTAACACTTTATTGCAGCCATTCGGTCAACGATATATCTTGACCTGTACTATAAGTTTCGAGTCAAGTCCAGTTTCTTTGTTCGAAATAACATAGCCCTAATGAAAACCGTGCATATTAAAAATTATCCTACCTGACGAATATCAACTGCCACCATTCGGCATATGACCCTTTCCGTTCTAATCCGTCAGTTGGACGATGCCGTTGGCGTCTCGGCGCATCGTGAACGGTGCGTGCAGACCTAGCGTGATGACCCCAGGCGACGCCTTCATCGACGCCGCCCGTCAGGACCGCCGCATCTGCAGGTGTATAGGGGAGGGTTCCTGAAGAAGAAAGAGTGAAATAAACGATGAATTTTTACCCGTACGATGTGCGTGTGCCATTTTCATATCTATGGTGGAAATTCCATTACCGTTTGAAAGAATGATTTAAATATAATGCAAAATCATTTAACCAAAAAAAAAACATATACATTTTAATTTGAAATTCCCGCCGTATTGTATCTTGATGCTAGGATGCTTTTATTATTCAGGCAAGCTAGAAGCATGTAACGGGTCGCCCAATAAATAATCCGGTAATTTTTGTTTTATCTTGAACAAATAATGGTATATTTTGAAAATAGTGTGGTTCAGATGTTCCACTTGGCTTTGTCTGATGGAATGCATTCTGGAGACTCAATTTCGTATTTTTTTAACACATAACGCATAGTATTTTTAAAAGAGTCCCGAATGATTCGTTTAAGATCAACAATTATCCGGAGTTTATTTCTGTAAACCATTTTTAATTTATCCATGAGTGCTTGATCAGGAGAGTTATGTGTAGGCAAGTCTAGTCACCAAATGTTTGTAGACTATTTGGCCGCAACTAGAGTTACGTTGCCCGGGGTTCATCGCAAAAAGGCTAGTCTACTATTGCACCCTCAAGTTGCATACAAGAGACCAGACGGCAAAGAACCCGGTGAGTGTGTTCAAGGAGACCCAGATCAATCCTTGTGCAAATTGGCTACAAAATTTGGTGTCAGCAAATCGACCGTACCTCGGATAACTGAAGAGGATATATGGAATAGAACACGATATTTCTATTATAGAACTGAGAGTTTTTTTTTACCTCCCCTATTTGTTGGGTGGAGAAAAAAAAAATCCGTAAATATTGTGAGCTGCTCAGTGTGTTTTGAATTCGTAGAATGAAAAGGTATCGTGATATCGACAGGACTTTTTGTTTTCCGAAAATTTACTCAAAGTGAGAAAAATTGGTTTGAATTTTTCCTATATATATATATATATATATATATATATATATATATATATATATATATATATATATATATATATATATATATATATATATATATATATATTCAGCATCATCATCATCATCATCATTCAGCCAGCCATTGTCGATCCACTGCAGGATGAAGGCCTCCCCAGCATGCTTCCAACTAGTGCGGTCCTAAGCTTTCCTTTGCCATTCGGGTTCAATATACTTGATGATGTCATCAATTCATCCTGTTTTAGGTTTTCTTCGTGGACGCTTATGATCAAGCGGTATCCATCCCAAGACTGCTTTGGTCCATCTGTCATCACATCGCCTCGCTATATGGCCTGCCCACCTCCATTTCAATTCCTTTACCTTTGCAATGATGTCACATGCTTTCGTTTGTTCTATGATCCATGTGCAGGTCTTTCTGTCACGCTTTGTAGTGCTCAGCATACATCTTTCCATTCCCCTCTGTGCTACCCGAAGTCTTTAAATTGATTGTGATGTGGGTGTCAATGTGTCACTTCCGCATGTCAGAATAGGCAGCACGCACTGATCAAAAACTTTTCTCTTCAAAGTGGGAGTTTGATCTTAAACACAATGTTGAGCCTGCCAAACACCTGCCAGCCACATTTAACGCGCCGTTCGACTTCTCGGGCGATAACACCCTCTATTGAAATCCTTTGCCCAAGATATATGTAGTGGTTCACCACTTCTAAGTTGATTCCTAAAAGAGATATTCTTCTGTTTTCAGGAAATTTGTTGAACATAACCTGACTCTTTCAAGTTTATTTTCAAGCCAAATTGTTCTCCCTCCTTCTGTAGCTCTTGTATGTGTTTTTGTAGTTCATCTGAGTTTTGTGACAAGAGAAAGATATCATCTGCAAATCTAAGATGGCTTAAGTATGCACCATTTATTTTTATTCCATCCTGTTCCCAATCCAGATTACGGAATACCTCTTCAAAGCATGCTGAGAAAAGAACAGGGGATGTTGAGTCACCCTGCCATACACCCTTTTCTATATTGATTTTAACATGTGAACTGTCGCTGTAGCTTCATCATACATGGATATCAGTAGGTTTACATAGGCTCTGTCTATCCCTTGGTTAAGCAATGCATCCATTATGGCTTGCTTTGACATTGAGTCAAAAGACAAGCACAATGGCATGGTGTATTTATTGTGCCTTTCTATGGTCTGTTGGATAATATGGATATGATCCATTGTGCTGAATCACAGACGCATTGGGCTAGTCGGTCAGATATACTTTCAAATTTTACGACACTGTCCTTCAACTTTCGGTTAACGAGGAATCCAATTCCACCACATCGTCTATTCTCCGTACCCCGAGTGAAAAGTATGTGACCAGTTGTTTCCAGTTTGATTAGCTCTTCGCCCTTTCTTCGCGTTTCACATAGCCCTATGATGTCCCAATGTAAGTTGTCGAGCTCGACCAACAGTTCTTGCAGTTATTCATCCGTTTTGATTGTCCGAATATTAAATATTGCAATGTCCAAAGTCCACTGCCTTGCTGCAAGTCTTCCCGCTGCCGTAGGTAGTTGCCCCTTGGCCTCCGGGGAATGAGGACCGTGTTTGAAATTGTAAAGCCATGCTGGTGGTTAGAACCGTAATCTTCCACGCTGGCCCAATGTGGGTTGGCAGATTTTGGATCATGTTAGTCTGAGGTCTCTGCCATGAGCTGTCCGTCATGGGTTACTCTTCCAGGAGCATACGCTCCAGACGGCACAGCTCAAAGTTTCATTGACGTACTGAAGCCCCTTTACCACGCCAAGGTCTGTATATATATATATATATATATATATATATATATATATATATATATATATATATATATATATATATATATATATATATATATATACATATATATACATATACTTCCTATCATCCTGATATACAAGACAAAGATATCAAGGTAAGTGTCTTTTTTTATTAATAATAATCTTCTTACGAATGTCTCCGTTCATTACCCTTTCAATACTTATTATCTTTGTCATACTTATTTAAAAAATTATATTTGTCAGTAAAACATTGCTCCGAAAATGGAGTGGGGTTTCTTTGCTCTAACCTTCAGAGTGGAGCAAAGTTAGCCCTCTTGTTTACAAATTCAATTTTCATGGAAATTAAATGCTGTTTCTCATAAATATAATTTATTTATTTTTACAGTTCCGCGACTTCCAAAGAAAAAGCTTAGCACTCGCACCTATAATAGTTGCTATAATTAAATGTTGATGGAATGCTATGCAGAAGTGGCTAGATGTCTCAAAGAAAGTCCGAAGAAGTCAATAGAAGTCTAAGGAGAACTATAGTTTCTATAGTTTCTATAGTCTATAGTTTCGGTTTGAACACTTTTGTACAGGCCTTTTTACTAAGATTTGCACAGTGGTGCATAGTTTCCAAAAGTGAAGTATATATTGTTCTAAATTTTAAAAAATCATTACAATCATTGTCTTAAAAATGTGTAATTTAAACTAGTAATTTAAAACTAATTAAAAGTGTTAATAATAACAGGGCTTTGGATGCATATGAAAGGATTCAAATAGAAAAATGTAAGAAAATCATGAACCGAGATAAAGGACCGATTCCTTTCAGTTAACTTTTTCAATTATTAATGTAAGGCTTAGTACACTTCACGGTTCATGATTTTTACATGCTTCGTTAGGTATGGTTTTCATATAAATAGAACATAGTTTAGTTTTAGAATTAGATTAAATCATCTCCTGATGATGCTAACATGGTTAGTGAAAGGTGCGTCGAGCAGTTCAAAAAAGTGTTTTGATGTTTAGTGGTAAACCTCTTCAAGTTTAGTGCATCACACCATTTTGTCAACATTTTACATGACATTTTGACATAACCATGGCTCTATTTCACCAGTGACTTGTGTTAAGGAATCGATTGTGGATTGTTCTTATAGACCTGGTATTTCATGTAACCCCAAAGAAAATAGTCCAACGGTGTCAAATTACATGATCTTGGTGGTCAATTGACATCACCGTTTCTTTCAACAATCCAGGACATTTTTCCACACATTCTTCAGATCAATATTATTCAATTCCGCCCTCAAAAATCCAGTTATCATCTCACGATATCGAACACCATTCACAGTTACATTTTCACCAGCAGCACTCGTTTAGAATGTAAAGATTTCTCATGAATTAATCATTGATTTCCATCACTTCAAAGGCGGCAATTTTGTTTATTGACATAGCCACGAAATGTGCTTAATTTTAAAACATAGACTTAGACAAATGCCATCTGTGTTTTATTCAAGAATTTAAAAAACCGCTCAGTTTGAAAGATCCGTTATATTTTAGATCTTTTAAAAAAAATACAATTAATTTTATTCTCCATTAAAAAAATCACATGCCATTATTTAGAAACTGAGAAATTATATGTTACACAAAAACTTATTTCAACACTTAATAAAGAAACTCATCAAAACGATCAAAAGAGAAATTATCTAGAACGAGAGCAGTAGCCACATCACGATCCATAATCAAACGACAAAGATAAATCTCCTCTATTCAAGATCTGTTTGCACAGACAACAATCGGCACACCTTCAAGATGAGAGAAAACCTCTCAGGTATGCCCGGAGACTAATCTCTATGAGGTCGATCCGTTCCGATGTCACGGACTTCGGTCGGGTCTAAAGTGAAGGCAGGCGTGAAGAAACGAACCCATGTTCGAGGGTTGTTTCTCGATTGTCAGTCTTGAAAGGTACCTAAGTTATTACTGAAAATTTTGACGCCCACTTAGCGGGTACGAACGGAATTAAAAGGGAATCGATATTGCGTTCTATTTGAAGTCAAGAGAGTAAACAAAAATACTAAAAGAAGTTCGAATTAGTAAAGGAGTTAATGAGACTATGACTATATCTGAAGGAATAATAAGTTCTTAATTCATATGATATGGCTTTTTATATATAAATATTTTTTTAATAATATAATATTTATTATAATATAAATAAATATATATATATATATATATATATATATATATATATATATATATATATATATATATATATATATATATATATATATATAGGTCATGGCAAAGGCCTCCTCAGACTAGCATGATCCAAAATCTGCCAATCCACATTGGACCAGCGTGGCAGATTACGGTCCATACTTTCAATATGGTATTTCAATATAACAGTACAACCTTAAACACGGCCCTCATTCCCCGAAGGCCAATTGGCAACTATCTACGGCAGCCTGAAGACCTGCCCCAAGGCAGAGGATGCTAAGAATCACCGGGTTAGATCAGGCTGCCATTGGACTTTCGACATTGCTACGTTTATCAATTCTTCTGTTGGAACCTTTGGTGTGAAATACTAAACTTGAAGAGATTTACCACTAAACACCAAAACGCTTTTTTGAACTGCTCGACGCACGTTTCGCTAACCATGTTAGCATCATCAGGAGATGATTTAATTAAATCATCTTCAAGTAAATCTCTCGGTAAATTTCTTCAAGTTTAGTATTGCTACTGATTGCTGATATTATTGAGCTCTTTGAAACACGAAGAAAGGGCGAAGAGTTAATTATACTGGAACCAACTGGACCCGTACTCAACACCCGAGGTACGGAGAATGAACGATGTGGGGGAATTGGATTCCTCATCAATCGAAAGCTGAAGGACAGTGTAGTAAAATTTGAAAGTACATCTGACTGACTAGCTCAGTGCGTCATTCAGCTAAATAAAAAGTTCTTCACCAACTATAAGCCATAAGGTTGAGGAGATTGATAAATTTTATGATGTGGCCCAGCTTTTATACAAGGAGAAATGTAGGTACAAAATCCTGATGGGTGATTTTAATGCCAGAATAGGAACAACAAGAACTGGTGAAAATGCAACTGACCCATATGAAACTGGTGAGCGAGACAATAGAGGTGACAGATTGGTTGAATTTGTTGAAGGACAAGAACTTTATATTATGAATTCGTTCTATAAGAAAAACATCAGCAGAAAATGGACATGGAAAAGTCCATTTGGACTTTGGATTTGATTACATCATGATCAACGATAAAACAATATTTTGCAATTGTACTCTCCTGAAGTGATCAACGAATGGTACGAGTGAAAGTTAGGATTAACTGTCGAAAAGAGCGTGAAAGAATGGCATGTCAAAGAACAGCAAAGTGCATTCTGGGAAATTGCTGGAAAGGGGCAGCGATTTTGATATTGCTTTGTCAAACCGCTTTGCTGTGTTACAAGATCCCGAGGAAATGGAAGTGTCACTTTATTATGAAGAAATAACCAACAATATGCTACAAACAGCTGGTTCAATAGCACCAGAAGAAAAATGTCTCAAACAGACAAAAATGTCTAGTGAGACCATTGATTTAATGAAGAAATGACAATGAGAAATGCCGGTAGTCCTTTTGGCAAGGTCGAGTACGTTGAGCTGTGTTAAACTATAAGAAAACGTATCAGAGTAGACAAGCCCAACATGGAGCTAGTGCAAAAAACCCTGGAAGAAAACAAAGGAATTAACAAACCTAAAAAGAAGCTAGAAGCAAAATAACGCACATTTAGGCCTTAATACGTGAGGATGGCACAGTGTACAGGGTGCGTACGCAGATGTTAGAGGTTATCAGAAAATTTTATTCCCAGTTATATAAAGATCAGAACCAATCAAAGACAAAAACATCCACGGAAGAACAAATGCCAGATATCCTAGTGGAGGAGATAGCAAGTGCTATAGAATCGATGAAGAACGGCAATGCTCCAGGAAAGGACACTGTAACTGTCGAAATGCTAAATGCTGGTGGTCGGACAATACATAAAATACTAGCAAAATTATACTCAAAATGCTTGAAAGAAGAAAAAATACCTGACTTTGCAGGCCATAGAAAGACACAACGAATACACCATTCCACTATGCTTGGCTTTTATCGACTATGAAAAAACATTTGACTCCGTCTCAAAGCATGCCATAATAGATGCACTGCTTAGCCAGGGGGTAGACAAAGCACATGTAAACCTAGTAGGATAGATATATGATGGAGCTACAGCGAGAATTCACTTTGATGATCTTGAAGTGGGAATTAATGTAGAACGAGGTGTACGGCAAGGTGACGCAATATCGCCTATTCTTCTCTCGGCTGGCTTTGAAGAATTATTGCGTAAATTGGATTGGGAACAGGATGGTGTAAAGATCAATGATGCAAACTTAAACCATCTTAGATTTGCAGATGATATCGTTCTCCTTTCACAAGACCCAGAGGAGCTGCAAATACACATACAATAGCTGCAAAGGACTGGCGAATCATTTGGCTTAAAAATAAATCTGAAAAAGAGCCAGGTTATGTAGGAACGGATTTGGAGATAGTAAGACCTCTTTATATATCTTGGGCAGATGATTTTAATGGTGGGGGATACCGTCCGGGAGCTGGAACGGCGTGTTAAATGTTGATGGCAGACATTTGGCAGGCTCAACATATTTTTTTAAGAGCTGACTCCCACTTTGTCTGAAAAGAAAAGTCTTCAATCAGTGCGTCCTACCGGTTAGGATATATGGAAGTGAAACCTGGGCACTCACATCGCAGTCAGTTCAAAAACTTCGGGTAGCACAGAGGGAAATGGAAAGATGTATGCTTGACATAAAAAAAACAAACGAAAGTGTGGGACATCATTGGAAGAATAAAGCAATTGAAAGATGGGCAGGCCATATTGCGAGGCGATGGGATGACAGATGAACCAAGGCAATCCTGAAGTGGATACCGCTTGATCGCAAACGTCCGCGAAGAAGACTGAAAGCTCGATGGACTGATAAAAGGAAGAAACCATTATATTACACCACACATACAGAAACCACAATATTTTAATTTTAAATATTAATTTATATTAATTTTTGTTATTTAGTTGCATTAACAAATTTTAAATATATTTTCTATAATGTGGGTCTAAGATAAAACCATATAAAAAAGAGAAAATAAAGATCAGGAATTAACCCGACATTGTTAACTCACGATACATGGCGCTCCTGACAAAGTGAAATCTCAAAAAAAGTAAATGCAACCGTTTCTTCAATATTTTCTTCTTTTTCGTCTTCGGTTGAGTGTTCGAAGATTAATGGCCGACCGATGCCGACTGTTCTTCGCCCATAAACTGTACGGCGATATTACGCGAACATCTATAATTAGATTGCGTAAAATTCGAGACAAAGTCTTTGCACGAGCTCAAATTAGGATGGCCTCTCGAGGGGGGAGGGGGGCACAGGTAGAAAAGCGGCCCGATGTATAAGGCCCCCCCCGTGAATTTTAAGGGTACGGGGTGTCAACAAGGGACACCCTCGTCTAGTATTACTGGTTTTGGCGGCGCTACACAAAACAGCAAGAGATCTCTGATTTTTTATCTCGTTTATTGTGATAGAAGTTTGTTTATGGAGCAATGAATGTTAAGCAAATTGAAGTAGGAGGTTGCAGAAATTTAATGTGATATGAAACAGGTTCTCTGATACTGAATTTTATTTTGAAATTAATGAGTTTTGCTATACTCAATTTTAAATCAATTTATGAGGGTATTTCGAAAAGTTCTGGCTTGACACAGAGAAAGCGTATATATGATCATATTATTTTTGTTAAATACGATTAATTAGATGGCGTAGTGCTAAGTTTCAGATTGGTGTGTTTAGTTACACCAGATTAAACGTCTAGCATCACCCCCGTAGAGAATCTCTAATAATGGCGCCTTCCTTTTCCGTATGCCGTTCCTTTTCCTTCATTAAAGTATCATGAAGCAGAGTCTGGTTGTGCCCTAGAGTACGTTAGAACGGGACAGCTATCGATTTTGTCCGATCTAATTGAATTCATGTGATTAATTCCATTTTTCCTGGGATCTCTCTTGGGTTCACTGCTCAATCATCTTTCGTTACAGTTTCCACATATTGCCGGGGTTTGGTTGTACTGATGATGAACGTGAAGGGTCACTTTTCGTATTGAGCTATGTGGTGAAGGGCCTCCATGGTATAATAATTTAGTTTATTTAAAAGTTTCAATAGATGGCGCTGGTAGTTTTCTTTAAATTTAAAAAGTTCAGTTATTTCTCCAACATCTGTGTATTTCAATTGTTTTATTGGAACCTTTGGTGTGAAACACTAAACATGAAGAGATTTATCACTAAACACCAAATCATTTGTTTTGAACTGCTCGACGCACGTTTCGCTAACCATGTTAGCATCATCAGGAGATGATTTAATCATCTCCTGATAAAAAAAAAGTAATTTGGTGTTTAGTGGTAAATCTCTTCAAGTTTAGTTATATGTGTTTTTATCTAATGACGAAGAAAATTAGAAAATGTATAAAAAATGATAGAAATATTGTGATTAATGAAATAATTGATTAATATATAAAATACTTGTTTTGCTAAAACAGTTATACTTTGAAAGCATAAAATGCATCAAAATAACGTTTCGTTTTCCTATCGCTAAAGGGAATTGACAAAGACGAACCTAATCTGCGTCAGAGCTGATGGAAGAGAGTCGAAAAAGTAGGTCGACGACCAGAAGTGGACGACGGCGGCGGCATCGAGGCCTCCGCGGGCGGCCGCTCTTAATTTACGGCAAAAGGCCGAGCGGCCAGGAAGGCGTTGATGCCCCTAAAGATCCTGTTAAAAAAGTATTATTTCTGCTTTTGAGCAAGCCGACTGGCGCCTCTTGCCTGATTAATTTGCTCAATAGTTCGTTTAGGTTGGAATCGTCTCGGAATGGGTTTATTTTCAACGACGACATAAAGTTTAACACTTTCACTGATTCTATTTTAATATATTAGATGTTCGAATAATGTTTGAAGTTGTATTATAAAATAGTATAATTTGTTATTACACCTTATAAATTTTTAACAGACTCTAAAAATTATATTAGTACTAGGGTGTAACGAAAGAATTTGCGTTTTTGAGTCACTTAGTTATTCATTCAATTATTCTATCAGATCTTTTGACGTAAAACACTAAACTCGAAGAGATCCACCATTAAACACAAAATCACTTCTTTAAACTTCTTGCCGCGCTAGATGATTTAATCTAAATCCTCTATTTATCAACTCCTGATGATGTTAACATGGTTAACGAAACGCCCGTCGAGACGTTTAAAAAAATGATTTGACGTTTAGTGGTAAATATTTTGAAGTTTCTTTATTTACAGTTTAAAAAATTACATCTGGAGCTTATTCCTTGAAATATGGGCTATTCCTCTTCGGTAACACGATGAGTTTTTGGAGGAGACAAACTCGAGGCATTTTTTTTTCTTTTTTTGGGTTTTTCGCCATGATTTAAAACTCAATAAATATCTGTCTTTATGTAAATAAAGAATCATTAAAAACAAAAACCCAAACGGATTTCTCAGTAATTCTTTTCTGTAATAAATTTGCCTAACGAACAACATTTTAAAAATATAAAATTGTTCTAAAATAAATACAAACTTTTGATGTTAACGTTTCGGAAGGTCTTCTCCCTCCCTAAATTATATTAATATCTATATATAATGCAAAGATAGGAAGTAAATATATTTTTTTGTGCATGTCAATGATAGTTACATAAACAATAATGGTTTTTAATAACTGTGACATAATACCAAAAAAATTATATGTGAGGTTTACTGTATGATTGTTTACTGTACTGATTGTATATTGAAATACTTTTATATTGAAATACAGTGATAGACTTCTTTAGTTACATAAGAATAGATGTGCAGCTAGCAATGGCACATAATTTCGATAAAAAAAATCCTTCCCATTCTGTAGTTTTTTACCTTCCTCCCAAATTAAAGGTTTTTTTAATAAACAAATAGAAAGTGTTAATACCTGGTATTGGTGGTGTTACTGCAGCCTGAAGAATAATTAGCCTTTGAAACCACCCTTTCTGTTAAAATATTTTCATTATATTACTATAATCAAAAAGTAAGATGATTTTTGTTTTTAAAATTCCCGCGCTTTACATATCGACACAATCATTTGTTTTTTTAGGTTGATATGAGTGTTTTTGACATACCTTGACTCGGGAGACTCATTTAATTTCGCTTGTTAAGTTAAAAATTAATAGGGCTTGTAATTTGTAAAAAAATTATCAGCTATTTTGTAAAATTATTAAATTTATCGAGTAAAGAAATTGTATTAAATATTGTTTAAAAAAATATTTTTTTTGTGCGGATGTTGAGAAAATATATTACTGTGGTAACATGTTACCAGAATTATTACTAGGTTGAAGTTGGAGATGAACCTCGTTCAGAAGACCTTCCACGTCAGGCAATGATTCGTCGATTAATTATTAGAGACATTATAGATATTACGTCCTGATTTGTGGCACATACAATTCATGGTTTTTTCATAATCATAACGCGTCATGGCACACTGCAATAGTTATTCGTCAATTTATCCCTAAAAATCAAACAAATATCGTTCCACAAACACCCATATTCACCAGATATGGAACAGTGTAACTTTTTCCTACTCTTTCGATTGATGTAACCATTTGTTGACTCCGTTTTAAGCTCATAGAAGTTATTCAAGAGACTTCGTTGGCCGCTTGAAGAGAATACCAGGAGTGGATTATAAAAATTGTTTCAAATAGTAGAAAAAAACGTTGGAATAAGAGCAGAATACAGTGTAAGGATTAATAATTCTTATTTTTTTAAGAGATGGCGCTCGAAGGAATGGTCGGTTGACAGTCTAGTCTCTTATGTAATTTAGTTGCTACGACAGTACCTGGCTTTAACACACCATTGATGTTTAAATGATTTTGAGCCAAATAAAGATGCTTTACGATATGCACTACTCTTCTTATTCAATCAAAGAAAAAACGAGAGTGAAAGGCATCGTATATTTGTAGAAAGTTACGGTGGCAATGTTTCAGGGCAAGACGCTTGTCAGCTTTAGTTTAGATGTTTCAAAAGTGGTGATTTGGATTGGTGAACCGAAAAAAATTGAAGATGCCGAACGGCAAGCATTGTTGGAAGAAGACGATATGCAACAGACTAAACAACAAATGGCAGAGGTTAAATGTTGTGATGCATGCCATGGGAAAAATCTAGAAGATAGAAAATTTGGCATCATATAAGCTGAACGATAGGCAAATGGGAAAACGAAAAACGGTGTGCGAAGTTTTGCTTTCTTGGCATGAAAGAAAGACGTTTTTGGATCGGATCGTAACTGGAGACGAAAAAGGGATATTTTTCGAGAAACCAAAACCCTGAAAATCATGGGTTGCCCTAAGGCAACCGTCAACATCGACTTTCAGACCGAATCGCTTTCTAAAGAAGAGAATGCTGTGCATTTGATGGGATCAGAATGGTAAGATCGGGTACCATGATCTCCTAAAACCATGAACCATGTATTATTCGAAGAGTAGCCAAAATGGATTACAAAACACGGAAAACTCATTTTGCAGCACGACTGGGAAAGCTTACTCCATTCGTTATATTCACCAGACTTGGCCCCTTCCGACTACCTATTGTTTTTTTCGATGTCTCACCCACTTTCCCCGAAACACTTCAATAATTTCTGGGAAGGCATCCACAAATTGCCGGGGAGATGGAAAACAATAGCATCTAGTGATGGTGCATACTTTGAATAAACCATGTCATGCCTTTTTTCCAAATTAAACGTGTTTTTAAGCAAAAATTAAGAATCATTAGATGCCACAACTGGTACTTTAAAATCTCTGCGAGCAGTGACACAGTGTAGACATTCCTTCGCTCCGTTATCGGTTTTACAACGACAAAAAGAGTGCGATATAATTCTATGAATAAAAACAGAAACTAACGTTGAACGGGGCAATATTTAAAATTATAAGTGCGGTACAAATTAACATTTTAATATTGCCTGCTCGTCGGGGCTGGCAAATGGAACAATAACATCGCAAAAAACGTAAGAGTGACCACTAATCTCCACGGTTTATCTCCACCGATAAACGATGTACAAAAACGATACAGTGGGATCCTAAAAATATGTTAACCTAAAATAGATATTATTTACCATAAGAGCTAGAACCATCAGAATGCTAGCAGCCAGCTAGGAACTTCTTATACTAAGGTAAAAATTCCGAAAATCCCTCCAATTTTTCTACACGGTCAGCACAATCACAAAGAAATTGTAAGCGATATAAAAAAATAGCCAACAGTGAATATACCACAGTAGCCACAAGTAAGTCGTTAAAGATCAATTTAACCTCCGACAATGATTATCGTGCTTTACCTAAACATTATAGCATTAGCATATAGTAGTAGCATTAAAAATGTTCCTCTCTCTGTAACTACAAAGGATATTAAAGAACTTTTAAACCAATATGATCTGCCTATATTAAAAATTAAGAGACTCTACTACAAAGACAGAACTCCAATGTCGGTAGTTATTGTCGAATTAACAGCAAATAAGAAAGCTGAAAATATTTATAAAGCAAACAGACTGGAAAACTCTGTAATCACAGTTGAATCAAGAAGGCTAGCCAAAAACATTCCTTAATGCTACCGGTATCAACAGACAGGGCATACTAAAAATTACTGTAAGCTTGATCTAAAATGTGTTAAATGTGCAGGTGATCATTATTATACCGACTGTGCTAATAAAATAGTAGACCCGTCAACTTATGTAAACTGTAACGGTGAACACCCCGTAAACTACAAGGCATGCAGCTATTACCTCGAGAGTACTGGATTCAGAAGAACCCCAAGAATAAATCAACACTATACACCAACCCACAATACTAACGCCACTCAAACAGCAACTTCAAGTCAAAAGAAAACCGATGCAGAAACCCTAACACGCCCTTCACAAGAAAATCTCTCTCCATCATTCCTCAACAATATTCTCTCGACTCTTCTTGACCTTCTGAAACCGTTATCGCACAAATTAAAAATTTCGTTTTAACAAACCTTTTCCCAATACTGTTAAATGGCCCATAATCAAAAACTAATTAACAATTATCAACAAATCTTCAACGTCCTAAAATACTCAATGGGAATGCCGTTACAACAATGACATAGCCTGCATCAGTGAAACCCATCTTGATAATAAAGAAAAATTGAAAATACCAGGTTATAAAATCTATTGAAACGATAGAGAAGCTAGGGTGGTCTAGGGCGGAGTCACCATCTTAATCAAAAACAAAATATCTCACATCCCA
Organism: Cosmopolites sordidus; assembly: GCA_031761425.1. Taxonomy (NCBI): domain Eukaryota; kingdom Metazoa; phylum Arthropoda; class Insecta; order Coleoptera; family Curculionidae; genus Cosmopolites; species Cosmopolites sordidus. The sequence continues at coordinate 1,199,710 of JARFXV010000714.1, read as the reverse complement.
GTCGATATGCCAAAAGTTACAAGTTTAGAAATTGTATCAATAAAAGTAAAGTTTCCCAATAGCACCAGCATCCAGTTATACAGTGCCTACAAACAACCCAATAGAAAATTAATGGACGACTTAGAGGCAGTTTTTAATTCCACAGAGGCAACATTGTTAATTGGAGATCTTAATTCCAAAAACACTGTGTGGGGCTGTCGCCAAACCGCACAACCCAAATGGGGTAAAGCTAAATGAAATTGCAGCAAAGTACAACCTAGAGGTACTCGCATCGGATAAACACACATATTAGCCATAAAGGAAACATCACAAACCTGATATTTCGGACATAATCGTACAAAAAAATGTAAGAAAAGAACTTCATCAAACAGTGCATATAGAGCTCGATTCAGGTCATCTACCATTTATAATTAAATTTCAAGCCGAACCTGTTAAAAATTCTCCTAAGGTAAAACTTATCAATGGCAAGGTAAACTGGGAACTCCTCAAGAACAGAATGGACTCCAATCTGGTACAAACACTTCTCACAACGAAAACAAATATCGATAAACAAGTTATTCAACAATTCAAGGATACGCCTCTCAACAACGCCACCAAAAACAAGAAACACATTTCAAAACAATACCCCCCCTACCTCCACAAATCAACTAATTAATCAAAAGACTAGGACCAGAGTCCAGATGAGAATCGCAGAGAACAAGGGATCCTGCAACCAAAAATCTAGTTAGTAACTTATCGCATCGCATTAAGCGAGAATTAGATATTCTTAGAATAATTGAATATCAAAAACGCATAAGTGAGCTGGAGCCGCAAGATCCAGGATTGTGATCTACTCAGAAAGATCTACTAAGATCTACTAAGAAAATTCTACGAAAATCGGAAGAAATCCCATATCTTCTGGTAAATAATACATTACTACATAGCGATGAAGAGAAATGTATACTGAGAAATGATAACTTGGAAACACTGTTTGATCAACAGCATCCACAACAGGACATCAAACCCACATCGCCACAGGAGATAATGTCAGTAGTTAAAACCCTATCTATTAAAAATGCGCCGGGCCACGACCAAAAATCGAATATAATACTCAAAAATGCAAGCAAAAAGCTGATTGCCTACCTAAGTTCACTTTTTAACTCTTGTTTAAAATTGGGATATTTTCCACAAACACATTCATTCATACACTGCTTTTCCCAAAGCTAGGCAAAAATCACAAATTTATTTCAAGTTATAGGCCAATAAGCCTCCTATCTACAATGGCTAAACTCTTTGAAACAATTATATACGACTGATTGAACCAAGCGATTGTCAACGAGAACATAATTCCAGCCTTCCAATTTGGTTTCTAACAAGGGCATTTTCCGTGTCATCAACTCCAACGCCTAAAAGAAAACTATAGAAAAGAGATTTGTGAGCAAGAAGTACACTCTAACTATATTTAGATTAAAACATAAAATAACATCGGTTAAGATACCAGAATATTTAAAAGCCATTCTTGTTTTATATATAAACCACAGATCCTTCCAAACATCCATTCACAATCAACTATCAGAAAAATTAAAACGGCGTGCCACAGGGGAGTATACTTGGCCCAATTCTTTTTAACCTATATACACATGACATACCAGAAACAGAAGCCTATCTTCTAATTTTTGCAGATGACACAACTATTCTAATCAAGGAACAGAATCTTGAACATTTGGTAACCAAACTTACCTACAATACCATTGTAAAATGCCTCAATAAATAGAATTTATAAAAAATCAATACAGATAAGTGCGCAGCAAAAATTTTTACTTTAAGGAGAATCAATAACACTCCGTTTATTCATATAAATCAACACCCAGTCGCTTGGAAAACAAACGAAGAATATGTTAAATATCTGGGTGTACACCTGGATACCAGATTAACGTGGAGAATTCACATAATTAGCAAACTCAACGAAGTGTATGCCAGACTCTACCTGCTTATCAACAGCAGATCCTCATTAAAAACAGAATGTACCTTATTACTATACAAACCACTAATTCCGCCTTTAATCCTTTATTCATGCATTATCTGGGGCAACGTATCGCCTACCAATGTACACAAAATGCAGGTTTTTAAAAACAAAATATTACGAATAGCTGTGAATGCCAAATGGTACGTAACTAATCGACAACTGCATCAGTAACTCCGTCTACTAACAGTGTCAGAGTATATTAAAAAGAAATAATCATCTTTCATCAGAGGCTAGAGCAATCTCCCAGCACTGAATATTATCAACTATGACGAAGAAACATACATACCAGACGGAACAGGAAACTATCCTCAAGACGTCACGTCAAGTTGTTCTACAACACTGTCTTGTAGAACAATTGTAATTGTTGAGCAGACATTTCCATAAATAAAAAAAAAACACCTGGTACTTTGAAGGAGACAAAATAAAATTATATCAATAAATATATACAAGGTATTCTATTTAAAAAGTCCCCTAATTTTTTCATTATAATAATATATACAGTATATTTTATATCAGGCTCCGTAGTTTGCAAGAACTACACCAAGAATGATTTAAATTGTTATTTATAATTTTAGGCAAAAATTATCAAGCATATCAAATCAATATAAAATAATATAATTTGTAGTGGGATAAACAAAATTAAATGACTACGAGGTAGATTAATGATAACTAAACCTGTTGGGTTATCGAGCTTGTTTTTCTGTCTATTTTATTCAATAGACCAAAACAACTTACATCCTGCATTACAGTACAGTTTCAGCAAATTAACCGTCCTTATAACCACCAGAATGTTAACGGTGTGTTGGTACCAGAAAAGTAAATGCCATTAAATAACAGAGGATGAACGTAAAACTAAAAAATATATTTATAATAAACTTTTGTTGGGTATATAATACACCAAGACCATCAAGTCATGTGCGAGTCCTGTGATGGTCGTGAAGTCCAATGAATGATTAAATATTTATGTAATAAAGGGTTTTCCAATAAAAGTGTGATATCTTCAAAATGAGGCGCAATGATAACTATAAGTGATAATCCGATAATTTTTATTTGATCTTGAAGAATAAATATGTTTATGACATTTTGTTTTGAAAATAATGTTCAAATGTCCGATTTGGCTTAGACTTGTGGGATGCGTGCTCGAGATTTTCGATTAATCCTTCACACATGTCGCGTGATACATTTTCAATGGTGGCCTGAGTGTTTTGTTTAAGGTCAAGAATTGTTTGGGTTTTTTTCTGTAAAGCTTAGATTTAATATAATATCACAAAACATAATCCAAGGGCGTGAGATCGCATGATCTTGGTGGCCAGTTGAAATTATGGCTTGATAAATGGGACAAATATATAATATATTAAATAGTAAATTCTGTGAGAACGCCGAAGAAAAACTGTTTGCAACTGCCATGTAAGAAAGGCATTATCTTTATAATTAATGAAGATAATCAAACTTTCAATCAGAATAATTTTTACACATAATATATCAACGAATATTCTATTATACGAGGGTCGTTCAATAAGTCCTTAGAAATCCAAGAGATACGTAGCATCAGAAACATCGGTAGCATTGGCACTCGTAGCATCGGAAATGGTTTGTGTTTAGTAAGCAAATTCACCAGATAGCTCATGTATTTTATATTTATCACATGGTTTCATTTTTATTGTCGATTGAAGCAAGAAATTCTTGTTTATTTAGAAAAATGGAAAAATGTGAGTGTCGAGTCGGTGATAAACACTTATATTTAAAAAGCTTAACACCGAAAGAGATCAAAGTTCAGTTGGATCTGTTTGCAACTGTTTATAATTGATCAATTCTCCTATTGGAACCTTTGGTGTGAAACACTAAACTTGAAGAGATGACTAGACCACTAAACACCAAATCCCTTTTTTTGAACTTCTCGACGCACGTTTCGCTAACCATGTTAGCATCATCAGGAGATTATTTAATCTGCTCCTGATAGATTAAATCATCTCCTGATGATGCTAACATGGTTAGCGAAACGTGCGTCGAGAAGTTCAAAAAAGGTGATTTGGTGTTTAGTGATAAATCTCTTCAAGTTTAGTTTATAATTGAGTAAATGAGTTTAAACGTGGCCGTACATCCACAAAAAGATGAACATCGTTCAGGACGTCCAGTGGAAATGACTATTCCTGAAATGATTGACAAAATCCACGACACGACAAGTGATCGACGAATCAAAACCCGCAAAATAGTTGAGGCCACTGGCTTGACGCAAGATACAATGTTTTCAATTTTGCTCGAAAAATTCAGTGTGAAAAAAAATTCTACAAGGTGGGTGCCGCGCCTGCTCTCAGTCGCAATCCTGATGAGTTTCTGCATCGATACATAACTGTGGACAAAACATGGATTCACTATTACAATCCAGAGACAAAGGAACAATCAAAACAATGGGTTTCTGAAGGCCAATGCGCTTCGAAGAAGGCGAAGACGGTGAAATCGCCCAACAAGGTTATGGCCACAGTTCTCACGCGGAATCATCTACATCAATTACTTGGAAAAAGGAAAAACAATAACTAGAGAGAATTATGCGTCGTTATTGCATAGGTTGAGAGAAGACAGTTTTAATGGCCAAAATCACGGAATTATAGTTTCAATTATTACAATATCCACCGTATTCACTGGATTTAGCCCCCAGCGACTTTTTATTTTCGAATTTAGCTCAGCGAACAACGGTTCACATAGAATGAGAAGATCATCGCCCAAAGAGATGCCTATTTTGAGAACCTTTCGAAATTTGACCTTTGGTTTTTCTATCTTTTTCTAAGGACTTATTAAGCGACCCCCGTATTTAAAATATAAGAAAAATCAAGAAGTATCGAACGTCATAACGCGAATTACCTACAAAGTATTTTTTTCCTTTTTCTTTTCGTTAAACACTTGATGAATGGAAATTAAATGCACACAGTAGCAATTATTGTACGATGGACTAGACTAACAATGTCCCATTATTATTATTCGATGTTTATCTATACGTGTTACAACAAAATTGAAATATAACCAGGTTTTTTATAACGTCATTTAGTAAAAGGCATCTCTAATTTTCATTATGTAAATGAAAGCGGTGTTTTTTTCTACTAGTTTGAAGTGATGGAAAATGTTTTTGATCTTTCCTGACAAAATGTTGCCATCATTAGACTATTAAGTAGCAGTAAAACACTTAGTAGGGTGTTATTATAGGTATTTATACATTTTAAATCGCTAAAAATAAGGCTCATTTACCTTAGGATGATGATTTGGTTCATGAACATTTGTAGTGTAAAAATAAACACAAAATTTACGAACATACAGGGTGGTGTAAGAGGAGGTTTAAATTATATTATAATAAATATTGTGTGTATATATATATACATATATATATATATATATATATATATATATATATATATATATATATATATATATATATATATATATATATATATATAGATAGTTCAGATACTCAACTGAAATCTGAATTTTAAACTCAGTTTACTATGAATTCACAGACTGGGACAATTTTCGATATTTTGCTTCGCGTTAGACATATGAAAAAAAAGTTATTAGAAAAAGTTGTTCAGAATAATATTTTAACTATCGACGGGCGAGTGACCAACGTAGAAAACCTTTCAGAAAGAAGGCATCCGGTCTTACCCAGCCTCGAACAGGCGTGACTGAGGGGTGATTCTTTGTCAGATTTTACACGCTTACCTAGAAACATTCACAAGAATTTTAGAAAAAGTTTTTTGCCTAGTATGGGAGAATCGAACTCGCTCCACATTAACTGCCGTATCGTAAGGCTGACTCCTTAGACACCACAGCTAATGTGGCTCCCTACATATGTTGAAAGAAGGTGATGAAAATAAAAGTATATATATATATATATATATATATATATATATATATATATATATATATATATATATATATATCTATGTTAGTTCGTAGTGTTTCGCGGATGGAAGAATAAGCTAGACTTAATAGCATAGCGTATTCTTCTATTATTCTAATTCTCCATTATTCTCCATTATTCTAATGTCCGGGAGTACATCCGATCGTTTGTGTGCCATTTGTTGGGAACATGCAGACGTTTCGCCAAGGTCACACTTGGCACTCTCAATGCTTGTCTGAAGACTTCAGACAGTCTTCAGACAATATATATATATATATATATATATATATATATATATATATATATATATATATATATATATATATATATATATATATATATAGCATACGTAATTATTACAATAACTGTATAATATAAGCCGGTCGCAGTGGTCTGGTGGGTTAGTCACCTGCCTGGCAATCCAAAGGTAGCTGATTCGATTCCAGCGCTCGGATGGCTGTTTTTCTTCGGTCCGTCTTACTTCCTACCCTACATAAACACTTATATACACTCACATATACACACACACGCCCACACATATTCACACCAAAATATCTGTGATTGTTTCTAGGCAAGAGTGTAAAATCCGAAAACGAATTGCCCCTCAGTCACGCCAGTTAAAGGCTGGGTAAGGCCGGATGCCTTCTGAGAAGTGTTCTACGTTGGTCAGTCGCCAGTTGGTAGGCTTCATGATAGATTTATGGGTAGGCACATAACCAAGGGTTGAGATAGCCTGAGGGTGGTGCTGGCCTGGGTTTGTCGGTAGCTGATGACCGTGGTTTGGAACCCACGTTAAGCTGTAGGTCCAGTCGCTAAATAGCCTTAGATACTGATGCGCCTCTAACCGTAAATCCTTTCCTTTGTATAATATATAATATATTGTTATATAAATATATAACAAAAAAGGAAAAACATAATATCAGACTTAGTTTTAAAAAATACGTAATATTTTACAAAAATTTAGAAAAAAGAATCTGAAAATGTGGTTATAAAAATAGAGCCAACCAAGAAACAAGCACAATACAGTTAACAGTTAACAAAAGTACTAGATCACACATAAACATTTTATAACATTTAATACTTAGTTTGGACTTTGTGTTTCAGTTATTGATTGATTCGTTACTTTGTGATAGTTCATTTTTAAGGAATAAAACAATTTTATACTTTGTTATATCGCTTTTATTTTTTTTTTCTTACAATAAAAGTGATAGATAACAAAGTATAAAATTGTTTTGTTCCTTTTTTTTCTTACTTCTAATGATATAGATTTCCATTTTTTAATCACCTCCCAAAGTTCAACTTTGTTTTTGGTTTTATGTTTACTCACGGTATTCTTGAAGTAAATCCACAAGTTCTCAATGGGATTGAAGTCAGGCGATTGGGAAGGCCATGATAGTAAATTTATTTTATTGTCACTCAATAAGAGATTGTTTTGTTTTCCAAGCAGTATGTTTCTACTAATTTTTATATCTCTAATATAAATTCTTCGAAATAGACACTGAGTTAGTGAAGTAATGATGTTTTCAAATTCAAAGTAAATTGTTTTAATGTTTGTTTCTATCAGTGAAAATCGCTCTAATTTTATAACTCCTGAGTTTTTCCCTTACTTTGAAATAAAAAAAAACAATAAAAAATGCCAAGCCAGAAATAAGATATTTGGATCCAGTCCAATGATTACTTGATTGGGTCAATTTCGATAAAAAAACTGATTTTTTCTGAATGCATGAAACAATTTCACATTGCACTACTGTTTATTCTAGTTAATTAGATCACATCATTCAACATTTTAAATTTCTTCCGTCTCTACCATCCGTTATCGACCTATTGACATCTATTTTCTAGGCGCCAAGTGACGACTCCTTGACGTAATCGAACAGCGAGCGAGAGAGAAAGACAGAAGGGGAAAGAGCACGGAAAAATTAGCGAAAACCCACACCAAACATAATTAGGACGATTCTAATAACCTGTTGCACGATCGTTAATCTAAACGATTAGCTTAATTAAATGGATATGGATTTTTCAGGTTGATTTACCTGCTAGGTACTTAACCTTAATTAGGCGAGCCATGTGGGGCCGATGGGGAGAGCGAGGGGTTGTAAGGGGATGGCTAGGTAGACTTAGGGGGGGGTCTTTGGTCTGCCAGTCAAGCCTTGATAATTTTATTAATTAAATTGATAGAATTTCTGACAAATGGCTCTGTATGTGTAGTGAGGGAGTTTTTAAAAAAATTATTTATTTAAAATTGTATGTATAACAATTGTTTCTTGTGCAATAATTGTTCAAAAATTAATTACAACCTAAAGTGTCCATAGATCTAATAATACCGTAAAACATGATAGTGGAAATCCATTTTTTGTCAACGTTGAGGAGATTCCCTGCAACCGAGCGTATGGGTCATTCGTTTTAAACGATGATTTGACTGGTACGGATGGTTTGATATGTCTCACGTCGCGTATTTCGTTCGTCTCGCGAATAATTGATCTGGGATTTGCTGAGTAGTACTTTTTAAATAAAAATAATCAACTTTATTTGCAAACATGAAAGTGTCTTATTTAAAGTAGTTAATAATGACTAATTTAAGTTAGAATGAGAAAGTTGAATTAAAAATTAACGGTCGTCCCACGCCCGTGTTGAATTTGAGTCAAGTTCAAAAAGAATATAAAAATAGGGCAAGTTTTATGCGAAAATTTGATAGTAAACTATATGTGAAAGTCTTCCGACAATAGAAATTTTTATTCAAGGCCCGAGATGTGTCAAAATGAAGACATTAAAGGCTGTTTAAAGACGTTAAATTTTATTTTCAATATAAGACATGAGACTGGATACAGCTTTTAAAAAAATCACTAAGGCATTGAGAATGCTAATAACTATACCACAGCCGATATACCGATGACCACAGCCGAAGCCGAAAGATGCTTTTCGACTTTGAACTTGATTAAAACATATTTAAGAAAGTCAATGGGGGAAGGTAATCTAAATGCTTTAGGTACGTTAACTATTGAGAGTGCTATAGTCGAACTAATTCTGGACTTTAATGAAAAAGTTATTGAAAAATTTATTTTGGGCAAAAACAGGCGAATGGAATTCCATTTTAAAAACTAGGAAACCGCGAGGTGCTATTCACCAACCAAAATGTGTACAATAACCTTTTTTTGTCATAAAACTTTGATATATTTTTAAACTTTTTGAACTTGTCATGAACTTTTTCGAATTTTCTCTATTAATTTGCAGTTCCAATAAACTTAAAATCGTGAAACGGCAAGTACCTACTTATTAATTCCTTATTCCGCTCAACAAGCAATAACCTATTCCACAATGTCCTTGTAAGTAGTAACAATACAAAATTTTAATATTTTCCTGGTTCGCCTCTGGTATAGGGTTTCAATAGCACGAAAAGTAAAAAGGAGGAACGGCAAAGTAAAAAAAAAATTCTTCATCAGCAGTATTTTCTTTTACGCCCTCCCACATTAAAAACCCACGAGCGTCCTGCATCACACAGATCGCGGCAAATAATGGATACAACCCAAACATTATTAATAAAATAATTAATAAAACTATTAATTTAATATATCTATTTAATAATATCAAAAATGCAGCAATCAACATAATTACATACACGGAAAAAGTAACCAAATTAGTGTCGAAACATTTATCCAAAACAAACATAAATATTGCTTTTAAAACAAACAATAATCTAGGACTCCTCATTACAAACAATAAAGGTCAAACAAATAAACTGTATAAATCAGGAGCTTATTTAATCGAGTGCGGGTCGTGTCCAAAAGTTTATGTGGCACAAACAGGAAGATCTTTCTCTACTAGACTCAACGAATATAAAAGAAGTTCCATTAAACAATAAAATAATTCTCATTATGCTAACCAGTTAATGTTAGAAAAACATATTTTTAATGATAATTTTATAATATTGTATAATAAGAATAAATCCAAAAAAATAAATCTTTTAGAAGCCTAGAAATTAATAAAAAAAAATTGGAGATTTTGCTAAAGGACCAGCTAGACTTGAATGGTTCACCGGTATTAAACTTATATTGCCCTCCTAGACGTTGACAAACATTGATTTCCCCAACTATTATGTTTTATGCTATTATTAGATCGATTGACGCTTTAGGTAGTAATTAATTTTCTCAGTTAGTTTAGCATAGTTTGTATTTGGAAAAGGCACTGTGTGTCGAAACAATTGTTATACATACAATTTTACATATAGTTGAAATGTTTAGATATTAATTTTTGCTTATTTATTTAAAATGAATTTCCATCAAGTATCGGCTAGCTCAGTTAAATTTACAATTGTTTTATTAGCAAAGCGCCATCCTGTAGGAACCACAGATCCTCCACATCAATAGTATTCAATTCAAGCCACAAAAATCCATTTATCTCACGATATAGAACCGCATTCATAGTTACAGCTTCACCAGTAGCATTTTGAGAGATATACGGCCCAATTACACCATCTGATCCTAATACACACCAAACATTGACTCGTTTAGGATGTAAAGGTATCTCATGAATCAATCGTGGATTTACTTCACCCCAACTGTGGCGATTTTGTTTATTAACATAGCCACCAATCTCATAGCCACCAACATAATTTTTTGAGAAAAATTATCTGTTTGTTCTTTGATTACTTGTTTGGAGTCCAAAAGTTGTGAATGTCGACGAATGGAAATTTCTGGGTCTTCCACAATCATTTACACGTACCAAATTAGTATGCTCTTATGATCGATCACTACGAGTATATATTGCCACATCTTTTATCTTCCGCTGAACCAGTTTTTGAACAATTAGGCTTTTGAATAAAAAATAATTATCGATTTTTTTACTTTATTTTAAAACTTTATCAGAAATATTATTGATAATCGATGCAAAAAACTTTTTAAAAACTTGTTACAATCAATTATAATTGAATTAAAATTTATGAAATTTAAATAAAAATCACGTGACTACGAACGCGCCACGATTGGCTGCTATGTTTGTGACGTCGTCTACGGCTTTTATTCGTATATATACTGTCAAAATTATTGTTGGTTAAGTGACAAACGGTTCATAAAGGCTAATTCTAATGATATACCTGTAATGGATATTTTTATGGTCACAGATTTTCTGAAAAATAACATTTAGTTCAATTCAGCTGAAGTTCGAGGTGCTAAAGCATCGATGTAAGTTTTTAAAAAATAATAATGTAAATGTAAATAAGAAACAAAATATTTCTATTAAATATAATTACACTATTTGTAGGGTGTCACAAATGTGTCAAAAATGGTATTTGCATTGTAAAAGTACGTGTATGTCCAGCACATAAAGTTTGAAGTAAGTAAGAAGCTTATATAGTTACCTTGACTATTAATGAAAAATTAAGAAAAGTTCAAGACACTCAACGTCACGATTGTGCAGCTTCCGCAGATAATAAATACTCAAACAAAAAAAAAATATATATTTGTAATATTGCTTTTCAAAAATAATGAAAAGTGTTCAATGTTGAATAACCAAAAGATATTTTCTAGTTTTGTGAATTATTTTTTGAGCGAAAAAACAATATAAAGCATAATTAGGAAAACAAAACACCTACATACTGTTTAAATCTCTAATTTTATTTCAGATTCAGATTGCATTCAAAGAATACACTGTTAAATATTCGTAATAAAACTTCCCCCAACTAGGATAATATATTACAGTAGATTATAATATGTAAGCTACATTAATAATCAATTCAGAATAAAAACAATCACTATCCAAAATTATAATCATATTTATTTGATTGCTTTCATTGAAGTCCTTTTAAACCAACACACTAAACTCTATTAACAATCTAAACTCTATTAGCAATCCTTTTAAAACCACACCGATTCTTCAAACTATCACACTAAACTCTATTAACAATATTTTCAAAAAAAATCCACCCATACTACATTATTGTTTTAATTAAAGTTTTCTGTATTTTTAAAACGGTATTGATTTTTGCCTTACATGTTTTACAAACCACCACGTTAGACTATTGTTTTAATAATAATTGCAAATATAAAGAAATGTGGCTGCTAACTCTAATGCATAACCAGCTAGAGATTTCCTAAATAAGAGAAGGCACCTAAACCTTTTTGTTTTTGGAATGAGTGTGGAACTCTCCTGTTAAGGTCTACCCACTAGAAAACCACTATGTACCACAACATATCCTGGAACCACTGAATAATTTTCTAATCTATGTTTAAACATACCCTATAAAATGAATATGTTCAATCAATAGATGAAATAAATTAAAAATCCCAATAGTTATGGAAGAGGTCAGGAGATTTTTGGTTAACTCTAAGATATTCCAGTTTTTTGGAAAATATCCATCAATCGAGAAGACAAACGGACTAATGTACTTCGCACATAAAATAAAAAGTACAGCACACAGCGATAAGGCAGATCATAGTGACAGTGTTTTAATTAATATTGCTAAAATTAGTATTTATTTTAGGAACTAAGGATGGCTATTGGGGCACTGATATAAATACCTAGTCGTAAAAATTTAGAAACAAATTGTAGGTTAGCCGGCTACCGATTAGTAACAATATTATGTTGTAGTAAATTTATGTAGAAAAACATAAATTGATGGGGAGGAAATTTTTGTATAAGAACCCTTACGAAGAAAACTTCCCCAGGGCAAAATAACGTTTTCATTTTTCGTTTTAATATGGAACTAAAGAAAATATTTGCATTTCTTAATTTTTAAATTATTGATTGATTTGTCCGTTACTTTGTGATTTTTTAAAAAGGAATAAAGCAATTTTTTACTTTTGTTATCTATCACTTTTATTATTTATTTATATTTTATATTTATTATGTTTTCTAAAAGTGATAGATAACAAGCTCAAAAATCGTTTTATTCCTTCTTAATTTTTAATTTAATTTAAACTTTTACTGAATACACAGTTTTCAGTCTTATCTTCAGTCTTATCAACAACAAATCATTTGGAGAATGTTTTTATAAGTCTTTTTTACTATCAGCTTATCTCGATGGTTTTTTATTTTCAAATATTTTACTAGCATGAAAATACATTTTAAACGAATAATAAATATTGTAATTTGAAGAGGCGACGTGAGGGTAATAAGACGAGAGGCAACTTACCACTTACAGCTCGCCCAGTATACTTTTTTTACGAGTATATTTTCTTAAATGATTTGCAAGTACAGGGAATGGAAGGATTATTTTAACGAGAGCTGGTAATTTTTCACTCAATGAATAAACTATTCAAATTAATAATTCATTCAATTTAATTGTGCTTAAGTGCCACCAAGCGCACCGCTTTGATGTTCTACAACCTTTATTACTTACGTGAAATCATCAATAATTTCACAATGTGGTACTGCTATATTTTATTTTTAAAAGATATCCTATAAAGATTACTGAATTTAAAGAAAAAAAAATAAAAGAAAAAAATATTCAACATTTCACTTATTTATTGATATTAAGCTTTTCTTTTACTCTTTTACGTAAACACGATTTTATTACAACTCTTAACTGGGACAAAATAAAACGCGACACTAAATGATAATGTGCCTTTAAAAGTAATTTAAAAATAAAAAGAACAACTTTTAATAAAACTAATAAGCTGTAGTTCCTCCGTGGGTCTGTAGGCGATTTGGAATGCTGTCGATTAAATGATCAATTTGGGATTTGAAATTTCCTCGAAGTACTCAGCACCAGTGACTCTTCTCTTTGAGACCAGTAGAGGGGTCCGTGTACTCCACATAATAACACCCCAAAAACATCACGCTCCCATCTTTAAATGAGGTTGAGCTGTTTCTAGTCGGTCTTATCATTCTGGAACTCTCCAAGCTATTGTTCTTTGAGAATCAGAAACCAAGCCAATTCTCGTCTCATCGGAGAACATCACATTATTCCAGCTGGGACAATGATCCACCATTTCTCGAGCCCATTGCCATCTTACATTTTTTTTTGTTATAGGATTAGTTTGGGAACACGAAAATCGTATTAACAGTAAATAGACCAGTAAATAGTATTATCGTTTGTCGTAAAACATTTACCCCTTCAAGCCTAGCAAGCTCCCTTGATATACCACTTGAAGATTCCAGACGATTTCTTCGAGCTATCATTGATATCTGCCGGTGTTGTGTAGCTGTTGTATATCGTTTTCTACCACTTCTGAGGTGATTCTTTACGTCATTAAACGTATAAATTTTCGATTTAGGACTTTGGGAAACACCTACAATTTACACGATATCACTTTGATTAAAGCTCTGTTGTAACAAAGCCTTTACTGTTGATCCGTTAAAATGAGATATCATATTTCTAGATATTTTTAAACAGATTGATTGAGAGATGAAAACGAAATGAAATAATGTGTAAATATCAATATCAACGGAATGAACAAAAATAGAAAAACCTGTGTTACCAGTAGAACAATACTTTTGTTATTTTCATTTAAAAACGGTCTAAAATAAATATCCAGTACAATTGTTAGAGTATAATAAGCGTAGATATCCTATTTGTAAATATGCTAAACTTTTGGACATATATGTGTATATATAAACATACAGTTGTAGTCAAAATAATAAGAGTACGAATGCTGAATCTAAATATTTTATTTTAATGTGTTTAATGAATTTATTACATAATTATTATAGTATTAACGTTGCGTAACATGCCCTCATAAATATTGATAAAACAAAACATTATCCTAGTGTTACAAAAGTTACTACAACTATCAAACAATATGTGTTTTTTTTCTGGTCCAAAAAATAAGACTATATCACTTATAGCCTTAAATTGTGAAAACTAATGCTTATTAACAAACTTAATAAACATAAAATATTAGTATTTAGTAGAATATCCTCTTTATTTAACCACAGCTGAGCATCTCCTTGGAATAGAGTCTATTAACTTCTGACATATTTCAACCGGTATAAAATATCAAGTTTTCTTGACTTCCTCCCACAACATATTTTTGTTTGATGTTTTTTTATTAGCAATGCCTTTTTTTAAATGTTGCCAAAGATTTTCTATTGAATTTAAATGCGGAGATTGCGACGGCCAGGGCAACACTTTAATCTTATTTGTGAGAAACCATCGTTTCACTACTTTCGCGGTATGTTTCGGATCGTTATTCTGCTAGTAGATCCACTTTAGCGGCACATTCATTCCGGCAAAAGGAAGCATAATTTGTTCTAATATTTCCATGTAGGTTTCTTTGGTCATGGTATCTTTGATCCAATATAGTGGACCTACACCATTATAGGAAAAGCAACTCCTCAGTTTTATATTTCCTCCTCCATGCTTTACTGTTCCTAACGTATTTCACGGATTTAGCTCTTCATTCTTAGAACGCCGTTTCCCATCTCATCCAAAGAGATCTATTTTTGTTTCATCACTAAATAAAATATTTTTCCAATTACGGCTGTAGTTTTCGTTTTTGTTAAAACTGGCAAAACTTAATCTATGCTGAATATTTAATCTTATAATTAAATGTGATACTTTTCTGGTAGTTCTTACATGAACATCCATTTCTACCAATCGTCTACGAATTGTCCGTGTACTGATTTGTATACCCATTTTCCGTTTAATGTCAAACGAAGTGGAAAATGTGTGTTTCCGCGCCTCTCGTACAATACATTTTCGCTTTCGCTGTGAGCTTGTTTCCTTTCGTCAGACCAAGTTGTTCCACATTTCTTCCTACATTTTTCTCTCTGGCCAACCTTCCAAACGTTAACCTTGTGTCTGAAACAGCCTCTATCCTGAATTTCACTTTGTGTAATATTTGCTGATCTTAGGTCCTCTTTAATTGCAGCAATCCTTTTAATTATTTCTACTTTAGCTTTACTCCTATTTTCATAAAATTCGACTATTTGTCTAGTTAACCTACTCGGATTCATCCGTTTTATGTGTCCATAAAACTTAAGTCTTCTTTTTCTCATATCGCTATGTTTATCTGTGTATTGTTTGATTTCTTGGTTTTCTCGAAGTCGGTATGTTGTGCTATTTATTTGTTTGGGCCCTAGGATTTTTCTTATGATTTCTCTTTCCTTCTTTTCAATGTCCTCGATGTCCCTCTTTCTATTCAAAATGAGCGTTTCCGCAGCATATAGACATTCTGGCTTAATAACTGTGTTGTAATGTCTCAGTTTTGTGTTTTTAGATAGGCATTTTTTGTTGTAAATGTTTTGTGTAAGTCTCAATGCCGTTTCCATTTTTTGACATCTACCCTTATTGGCCGCTTTTTCCAACCCATTTTCCATGATTATTTCACCCAAATATTTGAATTGAGAGACTCGTCTGATGTTACCATATTTTGTTTTTAGAAATGGCGTTCTTAGTCTGTTGCAGGTCATGTATTGTGTCTTTTCAAAGGAAATTTGGAGTCCTACATTTTCTGCTGTTTCTTTTAGGATTTCAATCTGTTTCTGTGCCGTTAATACATCTTGATCTAAAATTGCTAGATCATCAGCAAATGCCAGACAATCAATTTTGATGTTGGTTCTCCCCATTTTAATGGGCTGGTCAATATTCAGGGCCAACTTGTTTTCACGCCACTCCTGTATTACTTTTTCTAGAACACAGTTAAATAAAAGTGGCGAGAGTCCATCCCCTTGTCTCACTCCCGTTTTAATTTCGAAGGGCTCCGAGATCTCACCCATGAATTTAACTTTTGACCTTGTGTTAGTTAACGTTGCTTTAATAATTGCCAGCGTTTTCAGATCTAGTCCTTGTTCTTTCAAGATTCGGAATAAAGATTCTCGGTCAATAGAATCATATGCTTTTTTGAAATCCACAAATGTACAGACGAGATTTTTATTGTACAGTTTTTGATGTCTTAGAATCAACTTCAGATTCAAGATCTGTTCAGGGCAGGATCTGCCCGGTCGAAAACCTGCTTGATATTCACCAATGTTAGGTTCTAACTGTCCCTGTGCTCTGTCTAGTAGACATTGAGATAGAATCTTGTAACAAACTGGGAGAAAGATATCCCTCTATAGTTGTTTACATCCGTTTTATCTCCTTTCTTATGTAGTGGATGGATTAGAGCATCTTTCCAATCTTCCGGAATCCGTTCGGTTCGGCAAACTTCTTATAGAATTTTGGTTATTTCCCTGATTGTACCTGAACCAGCGGAGCAGAAGCCTTGTCATTTTTAAGCCGCTTGATTTGCCTAATTATTTCATCTTCATTCGGTGGTAATGAATCTGGGTTTGTTTGTTTAGGCTTTAGTGTTGCTAATTTGTTTAAGGGCTCAGGACAGTTTAGTATTTGTTCAATATATATATATATATATATATATATATATATATATATATATATATATATATATATATATATATATTATACCAAATCGACCACTTTTGAACCCGACCCCTTTTGATTTCACAGAAATTTTTGTGTTATAGTACCCTACTAACTACTTTTCTGTAATTTTTTCCTTTACCGGAAAAAAAGTTATGAATTTTTCAAAAAACACCGTTTTTTTTCAAATAGTCAAAACTCTTCCAAAGATTGCCCTAATAAGACGCATGTTTTTTGTTATTCGTTTTTTCTACGAATTTTTCAAAAAAACCACGAAGATCTGAAGCGATCTGAAGCTTTCGGATTATTTTTTGTGGAAACAATCCTTTAGAAGCGAGTCCTGGGTATTAACGATTGGAATAAAATCAAACGTTTTTGTTTAAAAAATGGAAATTTTAAGGCCAATAGAAGGATGGTAACTCCAAAAAACATTTGACCATTGGAGTTATAAACATGGAGTTACTTCAATCCAAACAAAAATCGACGAAATACAGTTGTGTTCGTTGAGGCCCTTGGTGCAAATGAACCAGAATAATTCGGTAAAGGAAATATGCGATCAGACAGGAACAAAAAAAAATCCGTCATCGGAAATCTGGATACCTACTAGGGCAAGAAACAACTATCGAAACGAACTTGAAAGAATAGCCAATGATTGAAGACATGAAAAGTAAAGCAAAATATCTCATACAGCTAACGGTAAAAGAACAACCAGATAACTAGGTAAGATATTAATTAAAACTTGATGTATACATTTATTAAGAATCTTGAGTTTTATTTTTCACGGTAGGCATCTTATAAGGATTTTGTTGCTGTTAGTGTAGGTATTTCCTGTCGGCGTTTTCACTCTTGCAGGAAATAATAAAAATCTTTTTTTTAAGGATATTCCCATTGTTTCTATCTTATTTCTTAATATAATTTTATCATAACCAGTCTTTATAAATAGCTAAATGATTGATCTATAAATGAAAAAGGATGTAGATAAAAATTTACGGTTAATGACGTAGAACTGACAAATTCATATGAATTTATAAACTACTATAATCAAAGGACTTTTTTAGTTCTTTTTAGTTGTTAATTTTTTATTTGACAGATTTTCATGTTATAGATAAAAGTTAGAGAATTCAAGTACGGAAAGGTAGACAACTACTCAGCGAACGACGTACTAATGTCAAACTACCTTCCTGTTCTGTGATACACTCAAAAAAAATTACAGAAAAAGTAAAAAATACACATCTTCAAGAAGATGAGATCTTGGTTTATTTTAACATATTAGCATTGTTTCCAAGTGTCCCCATTTTACATAGGTTAAAATACCTAGACTGGTACAGTTCCAGTTATTGTACTATAAAACATCGATATTCCGTATAATTTGATAATTATTCAAAAAAAGACTCGCGTCGATCGGTGCATAGAAATGCTTAAGAAACTCTCAAACTAAGCTAAACCCAACAAAAGTTGTTCGCGCAAGAAGCATTTCGAAGCAAATGGACATCTGTTGTTGTTTTTTTAATGAATTTTCTTCAAGTATCGGCCCAATCAGTTAGACACAAGAAATTTAATTTTTTATACAGAATTTAATGCGAATTCTTTGCCCGATAAATTTCTAACTTAACAAGCAGGATGATATGAAATTTCTGTCCCCTGTCAAAGACAGTCATGCCAACTTAAAAAACAAATGAATGTATCGATTCGTGAAGTGCGCGAGTTTAATATAAACCAATTTTATATTGGTTTTTATAACCAAGCAATGCTTCAACAAAAGTTTTTGGTTAATTGTCAGTTCAACATGTATTAATTTGGATTTTCGATTCATTAATATTCCCTCCTTTATTTTTGGTTTGATATTGAATAACTATATTTCTTAATTTTCTATTATATTCGCCAATATACTTTTAATATTTTAATATATTCTGCATACAACTCTTTTATAACTAGACATAGAGCTGAATTCAAGTCAGGATGTTATTGCGGAGTTCTACCTGCAAATACTTATCAAATTGAGTAATGTTTTGAGCAAAAGAGGCTCTATATTAAGTAAGAGTAACTAAGAATATCATTCACGGATTGGACTAGAAAAATATCTTTTAATTAATTTATTCACCAGAGTTCGCTCTGTCCAATAACAAAAATTAATGTTTAATTAATTCAGTAACAATCGGCAATCTCTTTGGTGAATCTATATAGAATATTAAATCTCTTATGAAAAATGTTGTATTTTTTAAAAAAGGGTGCTCATTAATTTGCTAGTATATTTGGTTTAGAATTAATTGTAAATGTAATATTAATTGTATAGTATAATTATATATCAATAGTATTCATTTGGTTGTTCTTTTACATTTCCCAAATTACATCATGAATATTACTTGTTTTTAAATAATATATGGCAACTTTTAATTACACATTTTAAAGAACAGAATCAAGAAATTGAGGAGAATGCTTCTTTTATATAAAAGTTGTGTGTCATTCCAACTGTCATAAATCCAGGCATTATAATACTGAATGAACTAGAATAAGAGGAATAACATTCTCAATGGTGCACATCCTCAATGGTGAACTTTTTTAATTATTAATAATAAAATTACCTAATCTAAAGAATTTGCATAAAGTTGGAAACCAGCAAACTCCTAAATTATTATTACATTAAAGTAATAACCGGTCCAGCTTTATTTTTTATTTTAGAACAGGCATTACATACATTATTTATTTTTTAGATATACTTATGGATTATATTGTTTAGTACAATGATACAATAAAAGGCCAATGTAAACAGTTTGTTTGCATTATTTCGAAAATAGTGAAAATTGAACCACCAATTATATCAATCAATAAAATATAAGAATACATGTATTAAACTCATGTAAGTATAGTTTACTGCCCTGTTCTCCAGTAACCTCCTGAATTTATATTTTTCAATAAGCATAAAATTCCACATTCCATTTGGTTCAATTCCCCATGTGAATTCTGCAATATATGATGCTTTGAAATTCATGTTTGGCTTCTTATTTTTCTATTTCCCCACTTCACAGAGCCCCACATTCTTATTCTAGGATAAAATTAAATAGAAAAACTGTTAAATTAATTTTCTGCATCAGAATCACTGCTAGAGTCGGTATCTTCATCATTAATAGTAATAATTAAGGGTGTCACTTCTGTAATTATTGTTTTTTTGTATCAATCTAGTATGATTCTATTTGTATGGTCTATATACTTCTTCCATTTTTCTGGAGTAATTTGGTTTAAGGCTTCCTGCCACAAAGCTGAAATATTGTTATCACTATGCCCATCCCTTCCAATATGTTTGTCATAATATTGTTTTGCATTGGCCCATATTAACTCTATGGCGTTAAATTCGTACTGGTAAGGTGGTGTACGAAACACTTCATGCCCATGTAACCGAATTTCCTCATCTACTACATACCTTCTTTCAGTTCTATACTTTTTTGCAATTTGTAATCATTTTTGTTAGGTTTTTTTTTTGAAAATTGATATTATTTTTTTCCAACCATTCCATAATGTCCTGTTTTCTGAAATTTAGGTCTGGCATTTTTTCACTTAATGCACTATGATAAGGAGCATTATCCATTATTATAAAACATGGTGCGTCTAAATTACACAAAAGCTTATTTCTCAACCACTACAGAAATAAGTCGTTATTCATTTCCCCATGATAATCACTATTTTTATTCTTTGAAGGAAATACTAGGCCTACATTTGGAATAAAGCCATTCTCAGAACCTGTATCTACTACAATAAATCTTTTTCCTTCAAAGCCCAATGGACGTTTTACACTTTTTACAGAATGTCTTGCCAAGATTTTCTAGGATTTCCTTTTGAAAATATCCAAGTTTCATCTAGAAAAACGACTTTACGATATTTTTTTTTCTAAATTTTCTACATAAATTCTCAAAAATGTTGTACGTTGGGCAGCAATAGTGGCGTTTTAATCAAATATCTCCTGCTGGTATCCTTTTTGTATTTGAAACCAATAGATGGTAGAGCCCTTTGCAAAGAACTATTGCTTATGGACATAATTGATTTTTCTGCAAGTTCACGACTTAAACTTGATAGCGTGACCAATGTGACCAATGGGAACTACACACGAAATTATACAATATAGTTAGGACCACCGGTTTTGTTGCTCTCTCTTTCTAACTTGTGTTAAATGAATTGATTATGTTTTTGAACTTACTTACAGTAATACTTCTTTGTCTAACACGTAGCAAATTTGAAATAAGGATTTCCTAGCTTTCAGCTTACTGTTCTGTCGTAATCGTCAGGTTTCGTGAATCGGACTGTATATATATATATATATATATATATATATATATATATATATATATATATATATATATATATATATATATATATATATATATATATATATGTGTGAAAATTCTTAATTAAATGAATGGATAACTATAAAAAGGAAGCTTCCCATAAATGTTGAGAAACTAAATTTTTCACACTTTCTCAGTCTCATTGCTTACAGATATCAGTTTCAAGACAAACGGGATATCTATGTACTTTCTAACTTCATTTTAAAGAACATTTTGATTGCAAATGACATTATTCGACATTAAATGACATGATTTCTGTTGACTACCTCAACAGGATACATGCGTAACCTATGAAGAGTTAGTACTGCAAAAAAAAGTGAAACTTTGAACCACGATTCGGAATTGATGATTCGAAAATGATCGAGAAAGAAATTTTACAAATCTCTTCAAGAATTTTTAAACCTTTTTAAATTTAAAGAAAGTAACTTGCGCCATCTATTGAAACAATATATGATATGAAAGTTTCATATCTCTTCTATAAAACGGAATCGCCGTCATTAAAATCGATCAACGGATTGTTAAGTTATAGAGTTAAGAGTGACAGTACCTTTTGTTACCTCGTCTCAAAAGCACGACGGAACAAAGGGGTAATACTAATTTCGTTTCAAGCTCAGTAAATTTTTTACCGAAACATTTGAATTGATAAAAAAAGTTTATGGTGATGAATATTTATTCCGTACACGTGTGTTTGAGTGCTTATTAAAACAGCCTGGCGGAACTGCATATTCCTGGAAACGATTGTAAATGGTGATGAGACTTGGTGCTTTAAGTATGATTATCAACCAAAACGCCAAAGTGCTATGAAACCTGGGTACTTCAGGCTATCGGAAATCAAAAAAGTTGCATTTTTAGAAAAAAAAAAGACAATCTTGACAACGTTAAATTCAAAGAGATTTTCCACTAAACACCAAATGACTTTTTAAAATTCTCGACGCAAGTTATTTAGTGTTTAGTGGTAAATCTCTGAGTTTACTGTGTCACACCGAAGACTTCAATGGTAAAACTCTAAATTTATTATACTTCGGAATTCGTTTCACAAGGTAAAAATGTCACTAGTGAATATCATCAGGGGGTTATGGAGTGATAGAAAGAAAAGAATCGTTCGAGTAAGGACCGGGAAGTTGATTTTGTTACATGATAATACACCATTTCACAGGACCGTCGCTGTTCGTGAATTTTCGGCGAAAAACAAGTCTGTGAGCATGCTCCGTATTCACCTGCTTTATATCCGTGTGACTATTTCCTGTTCCCGAAACTTAAACTGACCAAGAAAATAATGTTTTATGACAGTGTTACAAACAGTCTTTCCCGGTCGTCTTTTACTACATCTATCCCTTCTCCTTGGTTATTCTCGGTACTCTTAGTTACTCTTTTCGTTGCTCAGTTGTAAGGTAACCTTTCAACATGACTCAGATACCACTACCACTGATGTCATGGGGAGATTGTTATAAAGTTCCATCAGTTCTTTATTTGATCGTACCAGCCATATGCCATCAACTTTTTTCCCTCCATATATTTTTAGGAGAATCTTCCTTTCCAGTTTCCTGTTTTTTTCATATCATATAATGTGCAAAGATCTTGATATAACCAGAATTTATGGGAAAATATTTTTGCTGCCACAGTAAACGGCGTTGAATCCCAATTATGTCTGGGTAAAGAAATTTTCTCTGATGTAGCTTATTCAGCAGATCTCGCTCCGTTCGAATATCGCCTATTTTGGTCACTTTAACATCACTTTCTCATTAGCTCATTAGCACTTTAAACAGTCGCCGAGATCCGAAACAGTATCGATAAATATATTCAGAGACAACGGCCAACTTCCCTTTGCAAAGGCATGAGTGAGTTTCTCGTAGAAGAGATAATCATTAAAATTAAAGAATATTTTGATAACTAAATCAGAATTGAATAGATTCTTGATTATTCTGTAATTGATCCAATAGGAATCCTAATCCTAATTGTACCTTTATTAAAAGACGAACTTTATTCTATGTCCGCCGATCTCCCGCAGAGATTCTTACATAATAAGAATTTGTGGAAACGTATTATCGTTGATAAAGCAAAGGGTATTATATATCAATAACTTTATAAGACTTTTTAAGCAAAGTCGCACTGTTTAAAACTTATGACCGATGCATCTATGTTGGAGCGAATAAATAGGACCACCCTTGACGATTTCGCGCGCAAGTTCGCAATCCGTCGGCAAAACAAAAACTCGAACCGTTGCCGCCACCAAGCCGCCACCACGAATCCCGCCATCGCCAGCCCGCGACACAGATCACCCGCCGCCCTGTCTCAGAGGGCGGTCTAAACCGCCTTCCCGGTCCTTGGTAGCGTCCGCGCTGCCAATAAGAGCGCGCGTGGGCGGGGCTACGCCTGCGTCCGAGCGCCCTCTCGCGGTCGCGCCTCTCAACCCACCACCAAGCTAACTATTATATGATTATTCTTCATTATAGTACCTACGCTCGTAGGAAGTAGATGGTTTGGGTTGTGGAACGGTCAATTTTCAACGCACCTAAAAAAAAAACAACTCGAGTCGCGTAATTTCGACGTGGACCGCCGCACAAATTACCGTTTCGCGAAATTACGCACGATTTTCTTCGTCATCGACGTCGCAGCGCGATGTGCTAGTGCGCGTTTCTCTTACGCACCGTTTATTTTTTTTCGCTTTCTTTTTTTCGTCGAACGCGCTTAACGAGGACAAAGTGTGATCGATCCCCGTCGCCAAAGTGGAAAACAAACCGTTCACGACGCTCAACTTTACGGATTTGGGGTCCCCGTTCGGGGGACCCGCCGAGGAACCGCCCGGCACTCCGACGATGTCAGCGGAAGCGCATCTGGGGCCACCGACGCCGCACGATTCAAGCGCATCGACGCCGGTGTCGAAGAGCGCCTTCATCGAGTTGCAACAGCACGGATACGGGCCCTTGAGGACGACCTACCAGCACCATTTCAATGGACCTGCGGGGAATGCTCACGGGGGACCTGGTGGTGGTCACGACACCGGCTTTCCCAGCCCGAGGGGTGCTCTCGGTGCATATCCGTTTCCTCCGATGCACCAAAATTCTTATACCGGGTACCATTTGGGCTCGTATGCCTCCAATTGTCCGCCTTCGCCCAAAGATGACGGTGAGTTTCCTGATGGTGTCGGTGTTAAATTATATTTTTTGTGTGTCTTAGTGCAATCGATTAGTGTATCGAATTGGTGGGAGAAAAAGTGCCATGGTAACATCTGAACAAGGCCCAAAAGCAATAAGTATCACTGTATTTCTTACTCCGTAAAACTAACTACTCTAACAAATAACATACAGAAACATTTAAAGTTAAAAACTTTCCCGATTTGCTGTTCGTAGCTTTCCTCTTTATTTACGGTTAAAGTTACAATCATGTCCGCAAAAAATACTTAAAACAACATGAAGTTAAATTCTTCTAAAAGTTAAGAGAAATTGCGTTTTCTATTTTAACGAATCAAACGATTTATGTGGATTTTTAGAACATCAATTCTATGCAACAATAAAATTTTGGTCTTAGAAGTTAGAAATTTCTGTATAATTGTTATTGGGGAGCGGATTTTCGGCCGAGCTAGAGCCAGGTCATTGCTTATCAGTGTGTTTACTCATATTCGTACACTATTGACTCATAGAAAAATGAATTAATACTAACATTAGCTTTATCACTGAATTTACTTCGTATTGTTATTTTTTATCCATACGACATAAAAAAAAGGCGAAACAATCCAGTGTACTCACAAAAAATAATTAAAATGAATTTATAACCATTTTGCTGATATAGATCTGTTCATAAATTGAAGTGATCGCGTACGAATATTTGTTTCTTTTAACTGCAAACTACGCAACATCAAATTTTTCAGGAGCGACAAAAAATTAAATAAGTTTTATACAAACAAACTTAGGATTACGACTTTTCTTCCTAAATTGTATTCACAAAACGTTGTATAAGTTTCTGTCATACATTTCAGTTCAAAGTATGAAAACTTTGCATTTTGGTGTCAGGCAGAGAAGATTCCTTGTTGTTAAATGTTTGTCAAGTAAGGAATAGTTCAAAAATAAACAACTATTCTGGACAAAAATTAAGATTTTCTATTAAAAAACACCAATAATGACTATAATAATCTTTTCTCAGAACGAAGTTTAGAAACTGATAATCGTCTTCCAAAATTCGCTGATGTATCACTTCTTCTTCTTGATATCTTTAACTTTGACTGCAATGAGTGTCTTTTTCCCAGTGTGCTTGTGTCAAAGGAAACGTGGCTAGTTCCCCCATCGCTTTTCTCAGTTTAAACTTCTCCAATAAACTGGCAATATTCAATCGTTTTAGCTTCAGGCTATAGCTGGAACGATTGAATGTAATGATGTATGTATGTGTGTATATGATGTAATTACACTTTATGTAATGATATTCAATAATGTGGGATGTAGTATTTTTCTCAAGATGAACTCTTGATCCATAAGACCAATTATTTAAGCGAGTTTTCTTTGAAAAAAGCTCTGAAGTCATAAAACCCGCATGTGTTATCAAATGCACCTTAAACTATGAAGGGTTTACATCAGTTCTAAGAATTAAGTTAATACATTCTTCAGTGAGGAACAATCCTCATCTGTTCGACAAAGTTGCCTCTTTATCAAGGAGAAAATCCGATCGCAGGACATAAACGAGTAGTTTCTCATGGGGTAAATTATCTCAACTGTTTCCAATTTGCTTGCAACTTTAACAAGTAACGTTATGCATCTAATAATAGGGTGATTTTGCGGGAGAAATTTTCACTTTCTTAAAGTTGGAATCACATAATAACTGCTTGGAAGACTTCCAAACTTCGTTCGGACCTTTACTGTTCTACAAAATATAGCATACCATAGTTCTGGTCTTTAAATGATGAATTCCAAAAGTGTTTACTGTCAGTTTCCTGTAATCTTACAGATCTTGAACTGGTATAATCGACAAAAAGACGTTAGCTATGAAGTCAATTGCAATGACTGCAGTATTTTCGTTTTTATTCCGGATTGCTTTTTGGAGAGAATTGTAAATTTTCTTTCTCGGTCTTTTTCGAATCAGAAATTCCTTTTTCGTATTGTCGTTTTATTTTTGATTTTCAGTCCTAACTCTTCATAGGGTACGCATGTATACTTTTGAGGTTGACCAAATTTGAAATCAACATTTTCTTTGAAAATAGTATCTCCAAGCAATGAGACTGAGAAACTCTGAAAAATGGAATTTCCCAAAATTTGTTGGAAGCATTTTTTTCTAGTTATCCATTATATATATATATATATATATATATATATATATATATATATATATATATATATATATAAATATATATATAAACGTTACTTATAATAATTTATAAATAAATAAACTCAGCAGCAATAATATTAGTCCACCCAACATCTTATATTTTTATTTTATATACTTGTTAATAATGTTATACTTGTTAATAAATGTTATTGTCCTGCTTTCAGTTAATTTAAATTATGGTATTGAAAAAGCCGATTCCCGTTGTCTGAGGCTGTTTTAGAACCATTTCAGTTCTTATAACACCACTTTAAAACATCAAAAATGTAAGCAACACCATAATTTATTCCAGTCTTCAATAATATTTCGATTTAAATCAATAACAAATTATTTATTACAAGGATGGAAAGATTTGTTTGGTTTTTAACAAGTCTTTTTTATCATTTAGAAAATTATAATCATGTCCTCCTCTTCGATGATTGATCCATAAAGAAAGACGCATCAGCTATATAAAGCAGCGTAAAAGTGGTTGTCCCATATTTTCAAATCGCTGCTGGAAATCATTGGGGTTAAGCTCTCGTAAATTTTGTTTATTAACAGAAGCCAGATTAGCTGTGATGTATAAGGCGTCAGCCTTACGATATGGCAGCATCATTTATTTCATCAGACTTCAACAATTTCTTAACAAAATTTCTGCATCTGCACGATTTCATCGCTGGAAATGACGAGGAAATGGTGAGTTCTTGTACGAACTGAATGTTTGTGTTAGTATATATTGAGATCTTGTAGATACTTTCGCTGTAGAAGCTTTCGTTTTATTCCCAACTGGGAACTGCACAACTATGCAGGGTGTTGTCGAATTGATATTCCTAGAGCTTTCCGAACACATCCCCTTATATGTTGACTGTTTTCCGATGATTTTGCCGTTCGTGACCTGCCTTGTCTTCTAGCAGCATCACTAACCTCATCACTGCCTCTAGCACCATAAACTATCAATTTTCGTAATGTAAGTTTGGAAGAAGCATATCTAAGATTGTAAAAATTTCTTTGGATTTGAGGCTGAGTTGGAATAATGCTGCTTCCATTTTCAAAGTAAATTGTAAAAATTTAGATTCGTTCTGCAAGTGAATTCAGCACCATTTTCAAACATTTTGTGTTATTAGCTTTTTCCAAGAAAAGAAAACGAAAAAGAAAAGTTAAACTAAAATTACGATATTAGAAGAGATACCGAAAGAGATATCACTGATATTGTTTCAGAATACAAACATTTATATATTTTAACTATGGCATTCATTAGCATCAACATTATTAAGTTTTTTTTAACTACCTTCTTAACATTTAGACTTAATGCAAAAAAAAACTACTTAGTTCTTTATATTCCAAATTATTATATGTGTTTTCCTGACCGTTTAATAGTTTGTTGTTTTTTCTTTGTTTTTTTGGTCATTTATAATAAAAATAATTATTTTTTCATTTTGTTTACGTGTCGGTTATTTTTATTTAACCATCTTCAGAACGACGTTTTTAAAACAGCTTAATACATATTTACGTAATACAGTTATAAATTATCGGTTGCACTTAAAAAAAGTGCCAAAAGTCAGAAAATATGTCAACTAAACACTAAATAAAAAAATCATATATTTTTTAAAAGTACAACCAACAGATTATAATAGTTTAACGTATATATGGTATAGTGTATTAAGCTTTTTTAAAAAAGTTGTCTTGAATATGGTTAAATAAAAATAACCGAAAAGTAAACAAAATAAAAAAAATAATTGTTTTTATTATCAATAACTGAAGAAAACCCAAAAAAATATAAAAAAATATCCGCTTCGACTGAAGCGACTACAGCAGTAATCTAAATTTTTGCAATTAGATTTTGAAAAACACTGATTTTAAAGTGCTGTAAAAATAAAAATATTAGGTTCTTTACTTAGTTATAGTTCCTTTTTGATATATATCTGGTCTTTCCTACCGAAGTATAATAAAAAGCAATAAACAATTAAATTTGGAAGTAATTTCCTTTCCTTTCTATATATATATATATATATATATATATATATATATATATATATATATATATATATATATATATATATATATATATATATATATATATATATATATACATATACATATACTTTCGCCACCATTTAGTCAATTGTTGAACCCCAGATCGAAAAAGTGTTCCACTTCCTAAAGAGATGCGAAACGATAAAGATGTCAAAAGTTATGTTGCAGGGATCAGAAGAGATGAATTTCGAAGGGGCCAAATCTGGAGAGTATGCCGGGTAAATCTCCCAGTCCACCTCGGTGGACTCGTCGAAAATCACCCACTCTCATAGTAGTTTTTGCTTCATGTGCCCATTGTTCTAAAGCAAAAGGACTTCCCTGCTTCACTTGCCGGAATAAGGCCTTTTGCTTCCAGAGTGTCACTAAAAGAAATCAGTTGCTGCTGATTGCGTTTGACCAGAATGGAGCAACTCAGTTGATCCCACCACATAAACAGCAAGCGCAGTTTGGCGTGGATATTTGGATTTGTGGTACTAGTTGAAGACTCACCAGCATTAACCCACGATTTTTACCTCTTAGTAGATGATCCATTTGCCATCACAGCTCACAATTTTATTCAGGAAGTTTTTTTTTAATCTGGAAAGCAATGACACAACAATATCATGTGTGTCATTGCTAGCTTTTATACATTTTTTGGAATAGCTGCGGTAATACTTGAGATTCTTCCAGCAGTGCTTTTAACTCATCATCCTGCTTCATAAAAGCCGCACAAATCATGTTCTGGGCTTCTGCAGCATCTTCTGCAGCAGTAGCTGACAGGATTGAATTACTTGCGCCTCAAATGTCGCTTTTGGAACGACGTCTCTAAACCTAGGGACAGAGAATTAAGTTGAGAATATAAAAATATAAATACCTCTACTTTATTGACCAAACTTGTTATACTTAGAACGACAATTCATAGAAATTCTACTACTACAGGTAAACTCCGGCAAAAAAAAATGCGATAGATACAATTTTGAGTATTTGATTCTCTTTATTCAATAAATTGCCTCCAATATTTTTTTTAAATTTATCTTGTTAATCAAAAAAAAAATTAATTATCATGTAATTAAATTTTGTATTAAACATTTCTATTACTAACTGTTAATTGACATTTTAATTTAAAATTATTTTTCTACATAAATTATCTTCAAATTCGTAATCGAATCAATAATTTTATAATACTTACTCTTAATTAAAATCATATTTTTTCTGTTGTACGAAAAGTAATTTCGGCTTTCATAGGTATCTACCTATCGTATTCTTTTCTTTTTTAATTCCGGATTGATAAAGGAGCTGCAGAATCACAGAAAAAATAAGTACATGGTGTGTACACACACAGTCAATAAATATTTGTGTTGTGTGCGCTGTAATCCCTGCTCCGTCTGTGTGTGTTGTGGCAGATTCCTAGGTTATGTTTGATTAGTCCACCACTGGACTTTCCATTGGACTTTTTCTTTGGGGTTATGTGAATCCACGAACACTCAATGACCTTAAAACCAACATTATTCGTGTCCTTGGTGAAATAAATGCCGATTTACGCGACAAAGTGACCAAAAAGTGATATTCCAGAATAGTTTTTTTTTAAATCCAGAGGCGATCATTTACAATGTTTAAAAAAAAACTGATATTTTAAAAATACATAGAAAAATATATTTGACAACCCTATATTAGAAATGGTTGAAATTTGGTCTTAGTGATTTTTCTGTTGAAGTTGATCCATGGTGCTGTACCAACGTATGTTTTAAGACTGTTATCATGATAATAAAGATATAGTAGTGGATTATGGAGGTATAAATTCCAACCTTCATGGGGATCAGCAGAACCCCGCGAGCAAGCTGGACATGGAGTCTGCTTCAGTCAGTCTTGCAGTTCTATTTTTTCCTCTAAATAATAAAATTTTACGTTTTGTCAATAGTCTAAAGATATTTGGTACTGTCAACTTCTTTCGATACTTTGTAATGTTATACGACGAATGGGATGAATTGAGAGCTGGTGTATTAGAAACAAACTATCATTAAACACCAAGAAATGTGAAGCCCGAACATTTACTCGATAGAAAAGTAAGCTCTTATATATCTAAACTGTTTGATATATGATAAAGATACAATAACAATTCACCTTGTACGGCAGGGTGATGCTATACCTGAAAAGTTAGGAATTAAATATATTATTTGTGTATGTCAATGATAAATTGCCAATGTAAGTATCATTGACATACACAAAAAATATATTTACTTCCTATCTTTTCATAATTTATAGAAATTAATATAATTTAATTTTAGGTTCGTTTTGAAAACGGGAGGAGAATACTTCCCGAAACGTTAACGTTAAAAGTTTGTATATTTTTTAGAACATTTTTATATTTTTAAAATTTTATTCGTTAGGCAAATTTATTACAAAAAAATTACGGAGAAATTTGTCTCCGTTCGGTTTTTTGTTTGTACCCAGTGATTCTTTATTTACATAAGAACGACACTGTCGTAATTGAAAGTTGTATCAACGAAATACCGCCACGTTTTGCAAAACCGTTATTGAAAACTTCGCCAGAACAGTACGCGTGTGCCACCAAAGCCGTGGCGGCCATTTATTGGATGTGTTGATCCATACATAATTTGCAACTGTCTATATTTTAAATCAATACACATTTCAATTCTTTGCTACCGAAAACCACGTGTTATTTAAGACTGGTTGACCCGATAGACGTTGTCCTGTCTAAATTTCAATACAATTGTTTGAGACTGTTTTTTTTCCTGAAAACTTTTCCAAGATCATAACGAACAAAACAAAAAAAGAATTACGCATTTCCATCGTTTGAATCGTGACTTATTCAATTCGACTATTAGTTCATACAAAAATCGGATAGAAAAAGCACGTCCAGTTTTTCCAGAATTTTCCAATTTTTCTTTCACTAAAGATTTTATTCGAACAATTACGATCATTTAAAAAAAATAGCCAAATCGGTCCAGCCGTTATCAAGCTTACCAAGGAACATCACATAATTTTTATTTATATAGATTCACATCGTGTGCCCTTTTTGTAACCATCTTTATACGGGGTATAGAAAAATATGCTGTATTTTATTGAAAAAGTTAATGCCTCAGTTTATTTTTCTTCTATAATATCGCTTCAGATTAAAAAGAGGACTGATACTTCAAAATAGATCTACGCCGAGGTTCCGCTAAAAATATAATTTTTCCCTTCTGCATAACACGTCGAAAACCAATTATGAACAGTATAAAATTCATACAGGCATATCATATTGATGTTGAAATATAATTATGAATGATGACAACGACGAGTCTTCGACTTCGATCTACTTTTCGGGATATGCAGCGATAACGATCTGGCTTTCGTGACGTTCGGCGGTATTAATAGTAAAGTTTCGTATCGATAACATCTTCAATTGTTGAAGCAAATTAAATTAGATCCCTTCGAAGTTGTTCTACCCTTACTGTTGTTCATTTTTTGCTAACGATATTCCTTTTGTTAGATTTACCGGGTGTGGCGGTTAATAATACTTATTTTTTTCTTGAAAAAAGTTTAATCTAGGAGAAAGGTAACAAACGGTTTATTCAAATTATACACCATCGCTTGCTGCAAATTTTCCCCATCTCTATGGCAATTTGTGGATACTCTCCCAGAAAAACCGTAACTTGTATAGGTACCTAAACGGTATCTTTTGAGGTCCAGTCATCAGGCCATTTTTCGACATCTCGGTAATGAAACATCGATGAAATAAGTGGTAGTCGGAAGGGACCAAGTCTGGTTAAAATGGCGGTGGTCTCTAAGATTACTTTTTTGTGTCTTGTAACCCATTCTGATCACTTTTCGATTAATGCATGGTCTAAATTGATCATGTGTTGACCGTATTTACTGTTTCACCAGGTTTCACAAGTTCATGATACACGACACCGTTTTGATCCTATCAAATGCCCAGACAGCATTGTCTTTTTGCCAAAGCGAGTCGGTCTAGTGGTCGATGTTGATGGTTGTCCTGGGCCAACCCATGATTTCCTGCGTTTTGGATTCTCGAAATATATCAATTTTTCACGATCCGATCTCATTCTCAAGCCGAAAGCCGATCTCCATCTCCTATCACACCGAGAAAGCATGAAGACAATCACAAATGGTTCGGTGACCAACATTTAAGCTCTCTGCCATTTATTGTTAAGTTTGCATATAGTCTTCTTCCAACAATGCTTACAATTCCACATCTTCAATTTTTTTTTGGTTGACCTGGGCCATCACTTTTGAATCGTCTAAATCAACGTCCACAAGGACATCGTCACCGTAAATTTCCATGAGTATACGATGGCTTTCACGCGCGTCTATCTTTTCATCGAACAAGAAAACCCATCGAACCCCCTCAAACTACACAGCATTCGGATTTTCTACTGCCCAAATATGGTTGTTGTGGAAATTATTTACTCCATTTCTGGAAAAATGTAACCTCATCGGTAGCCAAAATAAATTGGGTAAAAATTTAATTTTTGTTGTACTGATGTAAAAGGCACTATACGCGAAGATATTTCCACTCTAATTAAATAATCTCCTGATGATGCTAACATTAGGTTTGCAAAACGTGCGTCGAGAAGTTTATAAAAAGTGATTTGGTGTTTAGTGATAAATCTTTTCGAGTTGAGTGTTTCACACCGACGGTTCCAATAGAAGAATTAAAAGCTACTGACAAGATTCAACACTTCTACGATAATCTTCGTGTTGTAACACTTGTACCCGTTGATAATGATAGGGATAAAAGTGTAAGTAAGTTAAAATCATAAAATTAAATACGCACTATTATTCGACGACTGGTCAAATTGATCATCACATTATCACATTCAAAAGAGATATGGTACAAGAAAACACAAAACTAGTCATACCCAGTATCAGAAGTATACAAATTCTTTACGTGTTTACTACGTAGTGGTCGAGAATATCAAAAAATCAGCTCTGTTTTCAAATTTTGTAACTGTTAATAACTTCTTTATTTTCCATCTTCTATATAGATGATGATAATATATATATATATATATATATATATATATATATATATATATATATATATATATATATATATATATATATATATATATATATATATATATATATATAAGCCCTACCCATCCCTTACATTGGAGGGCACATGTTTCGTCTGTTGGTGGTTAGACTCATCAGGCTACCGACATATGCTCTCTCGCCAAGAATAGGGAATCCCTCTCCACAATCAAACAACCCATATTTTCGCCGACTTCTCGTCGTATGGCTTATACTTTGAGTTTTTTTACTTCTTTGGACGCAGCAGTTTGGACGCAGAACCCTTCTTGTCCTCCCGGTCAAGCAAATAACCATTGATCATTATGGCGGAGACGCAGGTTGTTCCGTTCCACATAAGATTGTGGAACCCAACTGTATATATATATATACATACATATAATAAAAGAGGTAATAGACAACACAAGGAAAAAGTAGAATGCACCACCAGAAATGGCCAAAGTTTGATAAAAACAAATAAAATAAAAAGAATTTGTTGTGGTAAAAGTGTGGGTTATGTTAAAAATATAGGACAAGCAGGTAGATTCTTTATGAAAAGGATAAAAGGGATTTTCTTAACTAAAAAGACAATTCTAATTATGCCCCCCTTACCCACTTGTTAAATGAAAATCATTGTCTCTATAGTGTCTTCCATAGTGACATCTCATAGTGACAAAATACTGTAAGTAAATTAAAAAAAGTAAGTTCAAAATAAAACAACACAGCAAAAAGAACAAGAAGATGCCATTCTACATGTTCATTAAAATTTGATCGAATGAACTTAAGAAAATATAAAATAAGAATAGAAAAGAATAGAACCGAAAAAAAAGATTCTTAAATATTTTAATTTAGAAGAGTCCAATAATATATATGATTCTAACAATATATCAATTGTTTTCCACATCTAGCACTTTCAATGCTCTCATGTACGGTTCATGACTATTTTTAAGCATCGCCTCAATCAATATCGTATATTTCCTTGAATGTTCCCACATAAAATGGTTAAAATCATTTTTAAACTAGAACTTTCAATTTTCCACGTTTGCATTAAAACATTTCTTAAAAGACATATTTCAAACGAAACAGAACATTCAGGAAAATAAAAAAAAAGTGCGGTTTTAAATGCGAACAAGAAAAAATGAAGCAGAATAATTTTATTCTTGAAAATAGTCAATACATTTGTTTAGTTGTTTGCAAAAATAAAAATACCACATTTATAAGATTATATAAAGTATTCTTATATTTATTTACCTTACCTCTTCTATGATTATTTATTAAAGGATGATTTTTATAGTGCGTCCGAATTTTAAATTCAAATAAAGAAACAACCAAATTAAATGCCTTGAAACTTTCTTCTTTACACATTGTTGAGTGAAACATGCGTTTTGTACTGGTGTGCGTTGTTTTAACCTTAGTTTAAAGTATAACTTGGACTGTTCTGCTATACTTGCTGCATTCATTTTTTAAAAAGGATAAAAGTGATAGATAACAATGTAATCAATTGTTTTATTCCGTTTTAAAAAATGAACTATCACAAAGTAACGGACAAATCAATCAATAATTTGCCTTAAAACTATTTTATGTGAAGTGACATTCAATGACATTAAAGTTTGAGAACAATTTCGGACAAATGTCCGCCGAGGCTACTTCTGATAAAGCGCATTCTCTCAATCCAATGTCTCACCATTTTTTCAAGCAATTGGGGTCTTATGTTTCCATAAGCATCAATTGTTGCAGGTTTATCGGTGTAGACCAAATATTTAACATAACCCCAAAGAAAATAACCTAGACGGGTTAAATCACATGCTCTTGGTGGCCAATTAACAGGTCGGTTCCCTCAATAAATCGATTGCTGCATTGGGTGTATGACGTGTGGAGCCGTCCTGTTGGAACCACGTCTTTTCCAGGTCAATACCATTCAAATTCGGAATGAAAAAATAATTTATCGTTGCTCTAAAACGATCCCCATAAACGAATTTGGATTTTCATCAACACTGACAGCAACAGCGGCGATATTTTTTTCGTAAAGTACAGTTTTTTTGCCTTGTCTTTGTTTGAATATCGATCAGAGTGAAATTTGTCGATAATACATTGCTCGATTGGGCGATTATGTGCACCATAACATTTACGGAGTGGTCTATAAATTTAGTGCATAGAACACTGATTTTGATAATAAATATATCACCTTTTCTTGGTTTAGAAGCAGAGCGTTTGGTTCATTATTCAGTTGTGTACAGTGAATTTGAACTGTAATTGCTTCGTTCGAGGAGAAAAAGAAGAGTGGGAAACAAAATCGGCTCAATATATACAGGGTGTAAGGAAATGTACTTTCCTAAATGTATCCAATGATTCTAAATACCATTTTAAAGAAAAAAAGGTTTTACAAGGGTTATAAACTTAATAGTTCTTGAGAAAGTTATTAAATCACCAAATAAAAAGTTATTAAATCACCAATCAAAAAGTTAATAAATCACCAATCGAAAAGTTATTAAATCATGGCATAATAGTAAAGTTCAGCTCTACAGGCCTAGTGGCTCTTGGCTTCGTTCTTTCACTCTTCTGGTCCAAAGGTCCAAAGCATCATTTTTCCAATCCCAGACTCGTACTTTCCTCAAATCATTCATTACCTCATCCAGCCATTTCTTCCCCGGTCACCCTCTTCTTCTCTTTTTCCTTTCACCTCCCATCAATATTCCTTTAACCCATCTCTCCCCGGGCATCATCGCTATGTCCGAGCCATCTAGCTGTCTGCGCTCTCACTACCTGAACAATGTTTGATTTTTTTGTACTGTTCTTCTATTTCTCTATTTATTCTTCTTATAAATTCGTTCTGAACTTTGATTCCTCAAAAAATCATCAATTGGCGCCTTTATTTAAAGGCAACGATACCCAGAAAGAGCGGTTCCAGCTCGGCAAAGATTTGTCGAAGCTTCTCAAATACAGGTTGTGTTCAATGTGGGCGGCATCAAAAATCGAAGAACTAATTTTACATCTTGTTGAAGAGGATTTGTACGAGAAGAACTCGAAGTGTTGTGCGAAGTTAGAGTTTCCCATTAGATGGTACATAGAACACTAAAAGAGGCCGGCCTAACGTTGCGCTCGGATGGTTGTTTCTATTATTGCCTAGCCCTCACACAACCATATACATTTAAGTATTGTCTAAATGATTGTGGCGTGTTCATAAGGTTTTTTCTTCTTTAAGTTTTTCGCCACGATCTAAAACTCAAAAAATATCAAAAATATCTGTCCTTATGTAAATAAGAACAAATCTTTTTGATATTTTTTGTGTTTTAGATCGTCGCAGAAAAACCCCAAAAATAATATATATATATATATATATATATATATATATATATATATATATATATATATATATATATATATATATATATATATATATATATATATATATATATATATATATATATATATATATATATATATATATATATATATATATATATATATATATATATATATATATATATATATATATATATATATATATATATATATATATATATATAGATATATATATATATATATATATATATATATATATATATATATATATATATATATATTTACATACTCATACACACACACTCACACGCTCATACACACACATAAGTGTTTGTGATTGTTTCTAGGCAAGAATGTAAAATCGTCACGTCAGTTAAAGGCTGGGTAAGGTCAGATACCTTCTGAGTGGAATTCTACATTGGTCAGTCATCAGTCGGTAGGCTACCTGATAGGCTTGCGGGTGGGCACAAAATCAAGGATTGATAGCACGATCAGTGTGGTGGCTCATGACCGTGGTTCGGAACCCACGTCCAGTCGCTAAATAGCTTGTTTGATGCTGATGGGCGTCTAATTCAAATACCTTTACCTTTACCTTTACCAAAAGAGTAATAACTCCACCCTTATCATGTGTGTACAAAAGGTACAACAAGTATTCGTGCCTGCTGATTTTTTCCTCAGACAAAAATATTGTGAATGGTTAATTAGCCAAAACCAAAGGAACCAAATGTATCCCATCAAGTGGCGTCTATTCTGAACAGGACAAAATCAATAGTTTATGTTTTATTGAACCAATCCCGGTATTTATTTAACAGAATATAATCTACACAGATTTATCACTAAACACCAAATCACTTTTTTAAACTTCTCGACGCGCGCTTGGCTAACCATGTTAGCATCATCAGGAGTTTATTTCATCCTAATAATTAATTAGATTAGCGATAGAAAAGCGATATGCTGTTTAGTTATAAATCTCTTTGAGTTTAGTTTTTCACACCAAAGATTCAATGAAAGAATTGAGTATGTAATCTGTACAATTATTTTGCCCAATTAGAAACGCGGATACTGTATTCAGGACAGCCCTTATACCCTGCTTTTATTAACTGACACACATATGTGCAACACCGAAAAAAAGATAACACCTGCCAACTTTCAACGACTTTCGATATTTCCCAGACGTTTTTTTGGTTGCCTATATTTAAATATTTTTTGCTAGTCACCCCTGTATCATAAACACTTATATAATAAATAAAATACAAATAAATAAGTTTCAATGATACAAGCAATCACTTCTGGCCCATATTAACACTCTAAAACACAGCTATACATACAAGAACGTATTGGCAAAATATAATATAATTTAAACGAGCTGCTGCCTTTTTACAGCTGTCGTTTCAAAACATTAATAAATATCGTAACAGCTCACGGATAAATGCAAACAAAAAATATATAGGTACAGGTATATAAAAAGAAATAATAGCACATTAATTCATACTTCACGGCGTTCACTTGCGAGCGAAAGATCAAAGGTTCCGACAAGAGAACAAGTAATATACATACGAATAGTACGTAAGTATTATACATGGAAAAAGCTTGTCAAATGTTTGTTAAAGTTTAAAAAAACGTCATTCGATTTCAAACAAATATATCTGGTAGCGTTATTGCAATTAATTAATAGTAGAATCGTTGTGACTATTAGTTTCAAGAAAATGTACGAAACTATAAATTTACTCAGTAAATTTCCAATAATTCGTCACGTCTAGGATCTGATCAATGTCCGATTTTTAAATACACCAAACTATCTGACCTCAAACAAAAACATGCTTAAAAACAAAGATATAAAATGAATCACTAAGAACAGACGGATTTGAATTACTCGCTATTTCTCATCTGTCAAACAATTTGACGTTTATATTTGACAATCACCTGTAAAACTCAATGTTATGCTACACAATCGCTAATAAAACATTTATTATATTGGCGGTTTTTCCATTGTTTATAAATAAGGGATTCTAGTTCACTACTCAGATGTTGCATCCGATCATATAAACATTCCTTTTTCTGTATTAAAGTGAATTTCACTGCGAAATATTGAGTCGACCGACGGTTTTTAAAAAAGTACGAGAGATATTTATGGGTAAATAATGATTATGACTTAGTTACAGAAATAGTAACAGAAATTCACAATTTTTATTTCTGATACTAAAGCAAACTTAATAATTATTAATAAATTATTATTTATTTATAAAATTAACGAATTGATTTCGCTGTTATTAATCCACGCGGGTCATTACAATTATATATTTTTATGTTCCTTTATGTCTTTTTTTCCCAGTTCAGTTGGATTTTAAATAAAGTGCGGGCCGTAGAAAAAACAACTTCATTCTTCCAAAAATTTTCGGGCGATGCGAGTGATATTAAGAATTACCGCTCTCTGCATTATTTTAAACAGATTTTCTTCTAGTCCCAGAAATTTGATGTTATTTTTCAGATTCTTTGGTATAATGGCAGTTGTTGAAATTATCAATGGCACAATATGGACCTGGTCCAACTTCCATATCCGTTTTATTTCTAACTTGGGGTCTGTATATTTTTGTACTTTTTCTTCAGCCGTCTGTTGAATGTTGTGTTATATATTATTATTATTATTAGGTACGTATAGACCGGTTGGATCACGCAAATCATTCTGACTCATTTTCGAGTGCTCTTTCTGATCCTATCCTCCACACCTCTCCCATCCTTTCTCTGTAGATTCTCTTTCTCTCTTCCGTCCACTTTGTCTCCGATCTCATCGAAACTGCGCTCTCTGATGCAACGTTTCACATATGTATTTTGTCTCTGTACGTGACTGTTGGTAAGTCCTGTCGGTGGGAGTCTACCGATATGTCCATCTGTCAGTTTTGGGCCGCGAATTTTTCTCATAATTTTGGAATCTTCTTTTAGTATGTTTTCAATGGCGCTCAAATGGCGTGTAAATGTTTCGCTTGAATATAGTACCTCTGGTTGCGTATATATATATATATATATATATATATATATATATATATATATATATATATATATATATATATATGACCAATGGTTAGTTGCTTGATCGGGAGGAAGCCCCACCCATCCCTTACATTGGAGGGCACATGTTTCGTCTGTTGGTGGTTAGACTCATCAGGATACCGACATATGCTCTCTCGCCAAGAATAGGGAGTCCCTCTCCACAATCAAACTACCCATATTTTCGCCGACTTCTCGTCGGATGGCTTATGGTTAAGTGCTAATAGGCATATTTTTGATAATCTTGAAATTCTATACCCTAGGCTACATCTTTAGGTACTGGGATCAGAAATTTTCCAATTTTTCAGTGTTATTTTTTAGAACGTGATCCTAAATAATCATACAATTAAGCGCAGTCATAAATCAAACAATGAACCATGTTAATTTAGTAACAAAAATGTTTCATTGGGTCGTGGTTTAAAAAATTATTTCATTTCATCTTTTTTTTTAAATGTATTACACTACCCTGGGCAGGTTATTTCAAAGATGGCCCATTTCATCAAGATTTCAAAATGGTGCAAGAATTGGCTCTTTTCTTTCCACAAAAAGTATTATTGCTTATCTTTTTGACAAAAGACCACGTTTCCAAAAACTTATGCCATGATAAAAATACTTTCAATGACGCCAACTACTTGGATTTTCTCCAAAAAAACAATTTTCAGAGTTTGCTAGAAGATGTACTACTCAATATCTACAGAGAAATGTGGTTTCAACAAAACGGTTGCCGTTGGTTTTCAGGCTTTTTGGTTTTCAGTTTCTTTCAGCTTATGGTTTTATGGCTTAATCATCCTTTCAATAATCTTTCAAATCCATAGGATAGTCTCAAAATGTGTTTTCTTAAGTTTCTTTAAATTTTCTTAGTTCTACTTAAAGGTAGCTATTCTTCTACTGCATCTAATAATCTGTTTCTCTTGAATTAATTTCATTTTTAACCTTATTGTGTTCTTCTTTTTCGTCTTCGTGTAATGCTAGCTCTAGTCAGTTAATACTCCCTGACCTCCTGCCACCTTCGACTCCATCCGATCGATCTCAGCAGTTTTTTGCCTTCCTGATGTTCAATATTTATTTTTATGTTGCCTCGCCATTATTGGCGAGGGTTACCCCATTATTGATCGCTGGATGATTCTCCTTGGTATTTTCGCCACCTTTCTGACATTCTTACCACCTATCCCGCCCATCTGAGCAGCTAAACTCTAAAAAATATTGCAAGCATCTCTTCTGTTATGAAGATCCACGTCTCGCAGTGATAAGAGACTAGTTTAATAGGGTGATTCGTTGTGGTCTGAGTGTCGATCCGTTTCTTCTGTAAAGAGCCACGACGTTTCGCCAAAATCTCATTTGGCATTTTCAAGTGTTGTTGTTTCGAGTGAAGAAGAGAGGTTCGAGAAGCACTCGCTCTGATAGATGGCCGGCGACGGCGTAGATTTTATCGGGGTAGTTCGGTGCTCTTTGCGGCGCTCGGCTCCGCTTCCGAGATATAAGAAACTGATCTTGTATGAGGTCGTATGATTATCTGAATTATCTGAAGATCGTCCTCTTCTAAACCCTCCACGATTCTCTATCCCCTATCTATGCCTATGTTTGTAGTAATTTTATAAATTGTACAAAACAACGATATTTCACGATAATTCTCGCATTTCAGTTTATTTGTTACCTTATAAATCGGATATATAACCACCCACTATCACTACTCAGACATCTACTCAATTGATGAATAGCATGAGCTAATTCATTGCCTCCAAGCCTCGGTAGTTCTGAAGGTATGTTTGAGTTTCACTAAACTTTTCTCCACCTACCGCAGTGAGGCTCCCAGTTCTACCAGTGTCTTAGTGAAATTAAAATTTTAATATCTTTTTTCAGTGCTTCTCTGAGTGTATTTGTTTTTCTTCGTTACCCCATTGTTTCTTTATATTTCTGTAGTCACTTACACCATCGAAGCCTACACGATGAAAGATATCGAATAGAAAGCTATATCTGATAATTTTTGCAATTTTTTTGCAATAAATATGCAATTATTTTACTAATTGACAAGTATCAATTAGTACTATAAGCAATATTAAAACGACTGATTAAAAAAAACAATTCTGCCG
Source organism: Cosmopolites sordidus (assembly GCA_031761425.1). Classification (NCBI taxonomy): domain Eukaryota; kingdom Metazoa; phylum Arthropoda; class Insecta; order Coleoptera; family Curculionidae; genus Cosmopolites; species Cosmopolites sordidus. The sequence continues at coordinate 1,157,409 of JARFXV010000714.1, read as the reverse complement.
AAAAACTGCCAACATTAACTGGCGTTTGCTACAAGCGCAAAATACGATATAACATTATAAGTTCTAACAATATGTTATTTCAAATTTTAAATGAGTATTTTTTCTCAATACATTTATAAATTCTGAATTTTTATTAAAGAAAATTGCCTAATTAATTTCCACATCCAATAATTATAAACAATTATAATTTTTTTTCCATTATCCTCCAAATTGTTAATTATTCTCCAATATGATAATAAATATGATAATAAGTGCGCAAAAAAGATTTTGGACGATTAAAAGGATATTCAGTCTTTCCGTAAATAAATTTCAATTTATGTTGGAGGAGAATTAGCATCACCCAAAAAATGCAAATACAGACAAAAAATAGAAATAATACAACTTTTTTTATTCTTTGATTGTATGTGGATTGAATGTGTTGGATTGTATCTTTATTAGTGGTGGATGTATTGTATCTTGAGTAGCTTTGGATGAAAATATAAAAAAAGCTAAACATACACAGACTGAAGATAGGGTGCTGGAAAATGAAAGAGATTGGACTGAGTGAATTGATGTATGCAGATGACATGATCTTTGTACCTTATTATATATACTATATTTAAATTATATCATTTAAATATATTTGTTATTATTAATTTAAGTCTATAATATAGGTGAAATTTGTTCTTTCTTTTTTAATTATACATTAATTTATAACTAATTATTTTTATTAATTTTCCTTTTTTGTGTTCTGTAAAGCAAAGATGTTTACTAATTTATTATTATCAGTACTTAATTCCAATAACCTCTTGCCATTTTTAACAACCTGCGTGGCCGCCTAATCTCTTCCACAAGAGGCTACATGTGTCGTCTCTTGGGGTTTAGGTACTCATACCGAGACCTTACCATTGTCTACTACATCAATTAAAACATAACGAATTTTCGTCATTAGTTTTTGTTTTTCGTCTTCCTAATTTTGGATTTTAAATGCTGCCTGTATCACTGAATCTTTTCACCGTTTTTGAAACTGTTGACTTAGTAATGTTTTTATTCGAATATATTTTATTAAATACTCGAGAAACTTCAGCATAATTGCGTTTTATCGTATCCAACAATTACCATAAGTGAGTTTTATCTTATCATTGCATCTAATAATTATTAGTATTTCAATCCTTTCTCTTTCAGTTAAAATGCATATTAATTCCATAGAAAAATTGAAAGAAATTTGAAATTCACAAGTTGACGTTAACAGTTGTGAAGTGAAATCAAATAATTCATCTGTCATCTATAGTTTCATAGACTACTAAACGAACAATATATTTACCCCAAAATAGACCAAAACCCCGTTTAGCCATTTTTTTAAAATCAATTACGAAAAAAATACCATACAATATTTACCTCGTTGAATTCAGAAAAAAATGCTCTTTCCAATAATGCTAAATTCAAGTACGATCGTCATTAAAAAATCATGTTAGCCTTGGATTTTGGCAAAAAGTGGCAAAAAAATTTATTAAGAAAGCATTCTCAAGATGAAGAACTCTCCATCTGCCTCTGTATCATGCTGATATCAATCAATCTTATGGCTACAATAATAATATAAAGATGAACAAATTCAAGATTAATTCTTCTTTTGGAACCTTTGGTGTGAAACACTAAACATGAAGAGATTTACCACTAAACTCCAAATAACTTTTTTTAACTTCTCGACGCACGTTTCGCTAACCGTGTTAGCATCATCAGGAGATTATTAAAATGAGCGTCGAGAAGTTAAAAAAAAGTGATTTGGTGTTTAGTGGTAAATCTCTTCAAGTTTAGTAAATTCAAGATTGTAAAAAAAAACAAGAGCTGCTCACGCCAACTGTTGAATATTTGCCAGTTTTTTTGCTATTGATTTTTACGACACCATAAATTTCAGAGAAGCAGTTAAAATATATTCAAAGACTAAATTTATAGTCTATTCAGCCAAATTATAGGCCAATTAATAGTCTTTCGATGTGTGACACGAAAATTAATTATGAAAAAAAAACTATTATATTTACCTATTATTTAACTATTATATTTACTACAATATTTACCTCGTTGAATTTAGAAAAAAATGCTCTTTCCAATAATGCTAAATTCAAGTACGATTGTCATTAAAAAATCAAGTTAGTCTTAGATTTTGGCAAAAAGTGGCAAAACGTTTTATTAAGAAAACATTCTCGAGATGAAGAACTCTCCATCCGTCTCTGTATCATGCTGATATCAGTTAATCTTATGGATACAATAATAATATAAAGATGAACAAATTCAAGATTAATTCTTCTTTTGGAACCTTTGGTGTGAAACACTAAACATGAAGAGATTTACCACTAAACACCAAATAACTTTTTTTTTAACTTCTTGACGCACGTTTCGCTAACCGTGTTAGCATCATCAGGAGATTATTAAAATGAGCGTGGAGAAGTTAAAAAAAAGTGATTTGGTGTTTAGTGGTAAATATCTTCAAGTTTAGTAAATTCAAGATTGTAAATAAAAAAATAAGCGCAGCTCACGCCAACTGTTGAATATTTGCCGGTTTTTTTGCTATTGATTTTTACGACACCATAAATGTCAGAGAAGCACTTAAAACATATTCAAAGACTAAATTTATAGCTTATTCAGCCAAATTATAGGCCAATTAATAGTCTTTCGATGTGTGACACGATCGTATTATGTCATCGAAAGAGGAAAAAAATAAGTCTCGTTGTTAGTGTTTGTCGTTCGGTTGTTTCTAAACGAAAATAAAATGCGCTTCGTGTATTTTCAATGAGCCGTAACACGGACACATGATAGAACAGTTGTTTTATTGGTCGCTATTAACCTTCGGTTGGCTGATATCGTCGAGGAAACAAGCTTATTCACTTTAGAATTGCTTCGTAGGAGCGATTGACACGGGTCCCAATAGGCTAAGGTCTTACATTGATGGAGAACAAATGAAAACACCGAAACATAATTGATAATAGCGGTGTCCCAATTAAAAACAAAACAAAATTAATAACAATTTAATTAAATATAATAATCAATTTTGGACTGGAACCTTCAGAGTAGAACACTAAACTCGAAGAGAATTAGCACTAAACACCAAATCACTTGATATAATTTCTGGACCCATTTTAATTTCTGGATGCATTTCGCTAATCAGGTTAGCATCATTAGATGTAAAGTGCGGATAGGACTCTTCAAGTCAATTTACATTCGAAGGAGGTTGTACTATGTATTTGGTGGGACTGGAAGAAGACGAAGAAGAAGAAGAAGCGGGGGGTTCTTCCATATCCCTCTCCACCGTTTGACCCTGAAGGGGGCCGCTTTGTATGATCACGTTTAGGGAAAAATAACTAATTTGGAGTGGTTAAAGATGGATTCTATTTAAATATTGCTTACTATCGAGTATTGAACGCTTAATGATTACGTCCTCTCCACTTTGCCTTAGGAGTAAACTAAGTTTTCGACGAATTATTCACGATTCAAACCTTCGTCACAATGTCCTTCTTATGGCCCCACGTTTTAGCACAGCCATATTTCATCGTTCTTTGAGCTACAATGCTGTAAAATTGTTTAACTCTCTAACTAGAGATTTCAAATGTCAACAGAAAGTACATTAGATTTAAATTAAAAAAAAAAATCTGCTATCAGCTCAGAGATAGTCTTGTATGTTGTTGTTCATTGATGAATCTTAATTATTTTGCTTTATATCATTGTTTTGTAATTTTCAATATGGACCGAGCTATTATTTGTTATTACTTGTTTCTGTTTGTATGTTTTATTTTCGCACATATGCGTTGTTATTTTTGGTATTTTTATCTGCAGAATGTTCGTTTATGTTTATAGATTTTATTTAATGTACTTGGTTTTTGGATACGGGTTGAGTACGAGTGGCTCGCTGAGCTAGACTTCGCCCTTTCCATAAACATTTAATCACGGGCGCAGCCAGGATTTAGTTTTGGGGGGGGGGGGGGTTAGTTTGAAGTAAATAAAAGAACAAAAATATACTTACATGAAATTTAATATCTATATATTCATCGGAACTCTCTATAGAGAACTCTTCATTTAACTCTCTTCACTCCTCGTATTTTATCGGTATAATATTAGGTAATATTTGGCTTATTTCGGGGGGGGGGCTACGCCCCCTATTGGCTACGCCCGTGCATTTAATTAATAAAATTAATAAACGCATTTAATATTATTATTATTATTTCACATTTGGAATGAACGAAAAGGGGTTTTACACGTGTCTATGTACTGTTACCTATAGCGAACCTAACCAACCTTATTGATTTACAACAAGAACATAATTTCTGGAACACTGTTAAGTTCCACATGGAAAACAAAGATATTCGATGTTTGATCCAGAAATTTCGAAAATATCAGTAATATAATTTTCAAGACTGACTTTAATAAATTATTATTTATTTAATATTTTATTAACGTTTCGGTTTATTTTAAAAGGATCCTCAGAACAATTATATAATATATATATTAGTTTTATAAATATTACCAATTTATATTTAAAAACATACCAGCTATATCTTATGGAATAATAAGACTGGCCCCACCCATCCCTTCCATTGGGGGGCACATGTTTCTTCTATTGATGTTTAGACTTTTCAGGGTACCGGCACGTGCTCTCTCGTCAGGAATAGGAAGACCCTATCATTAGTCAACAACCCATATTTTTCATCGACTTCCCGTCGGATGTCGGATGGCGTATATATATATATATATATATATATATATATATATATATATATATATATATATATATATATATATATATATATATATATATATATATATATAGGAACCTCTGTTGGGCGAACACTTACGAGGCCCTAAAAAAGTGAATGAAAAGTTGACCCCCCATAAGAGTGAATTTAATAAACAATTAACAATTAATATATAATATATTATTTATTAGAAACTACAAATACATACCTAATATAAAGAAAATATTATACATAATATCAAATCAAAGTTGAGTCATCAAATATAATGATAATAAATGTTCTATAAAAAGCTTTGAAACTTTTAATAATGCCCTGATCTAGAAGCTGGTATACAGGAGTGTTGTGATGTTGAAGGCTTGTCTGGGTCAACTAGTGATATTTTGCGCTTTGGGTCAATACAGATCCACTTTTTATCACCTGTCACAACTCAATACAAAAAACCTTTTCTTTTCTGTCTGGCAAGGAAAATGTTACAAGTGGTTTTTCGTCTTTTAATGCCTCTTTCCTTCAACTCATATGGAACCCATTTTCAGTCAACCTTTCCCAATGAATGTAGACGTTCAGAAATGGTGGATTTGGGCTATATTCTGGTACATAACTCGACATATTCAAAGCTATAAAAAACTATGTTTTTGGCACAATGACAGTTAATAACGAATTAGCTTTTGATGGCCTATGTTTACCCTCTAATACGCCATACACGTCATTAGTGTATATCAACAAATGTACTAGTAACGCCATCTCTAACAAAATCGACATTATTACCCGAAACATCTTTTAGTTACCCTCCTAAGCAGTCTTGAGGATGGGATAATCTTGCGTATAAAGCCTTTGGGTCACGATGCTCAGTCATGAGTTCGACGACTGGAGAGATCTTGATTGTAGTTCCATCGGTCTTGATGTAGTTCCAGAAAATTTTTTCTTCAACAATTGCATTTAATAAAGAATGCAAAACCTTTTTTCTAAAAGTTCATTTAACGAAAAAAGTGTGACGAATATTTATTAATTTCAGAAAAATGTTTATCCCTGGAACGACCGACCGGTGGTGGAAAAGGCAAAAAAATGCGAAAACCGCGCACAATCTACTCGAGCCTTCAGCTGCAGCAACTGAACAGGCGATTCCAGAGGACGCAGTACCTGGCACTGCCCGAAAGGGCAGAACTGGCAGCCAGTTTGGGCCTCACCCAGACTCAGGTAAGTCATACAGTTTTGATACTTGCACTCTGACTTGCTTTGAATTTTATAGCTTCGGCGTTACTAAAGAAAAAAATGAATTTTGAATACCAGCGGAGACAAAACTTAAATCTCTTTCAAAGCATTTTTAAAAATGAAAATGTATAATTTTTCGTGCACTTATCATTTTGTCTAAGACGAGGTTTTGTTTTATCCATCTACGGAACCCTCATTTAATCGCGAAATTCATCTGTAAATGTGGACAACCAACACGACAAGTTGGTAATTAGTTGGTTTATTTTCTTTGAAATGTATACAAAGTTTATCGCTAATAACGAAAATAAACATAATATTGGACCACTTCTGCCTTATTTTGAACCTAAAGTAGGAAAAAGTTAAAATAACTTCATGGGAGTAGATACCATGGAATGAAAAAAGAAGAGAAGCGCATGTCAGATTTCTTACGGAAAATATAGTTCATGAAATCAAATGTATTTTAGAGGTGCTTTTAAAATATTCTTTGTTGCTCAGGTAGCTCAAGAAACTAATAAAAATCTTATACGTTGTATCTCGATGACAGATCTAGGGGACATTTTAGCATTATTTCTTATGGCAGATGATATCACCTTTAAATAATTCAACAGAAAATAATTAAAATTCGTAAGTTTAAATAAATCACTAGCCATGCGAGGTAGATTATTTTGTTATGGAAATAATCACTCAAATTTTGCCAACAAATCGACATTATTAATCGAAACACCTATTAAAAAAAACACTAATAAAAGTATAAAGTATATATAATAATTTAACAGGATATGTTTGATGCATATGACAGTGAAGACCTTTAATGAACAAAAAATACGTAAATAAAATATGGTATATTGAAACAACTCTCTATACAGATTAATAGGATTTCTATCGTAACGATGATTATTAATCGTAAAGCTAATCTTCATCATAATCACAAGCCATTTTCCGATAGATTGATTGAGTATCGGTGTTCTGGTAATTTGCCTCCAACGCTTGATTGAACGCTTTTATTTACTAAAAGCAATTGCTTTTCGTCCATCAGCTATGCTCTCGAATAAATTGTTCCCTTTTTTTTATTATTTATGTGCTCGTATTTGTCATTTGATTGGTTTTGTCTCAATCAACGATAGTTGATGTACCCCTCCACCCCAAATACATTTCAGTTATTATTCATAAGGTTTTGTTGTTTTTAGTTTGATATCGTCATTATTTCTAATTCTATAGTTTCGTTCCATAATTTATTTATGATTGTTAATATTAAACGAAAATTATATATATATATATATATATATATATATATATATATATATATATATATATATATATATATATATATATATATATATATATATATACATATCCCTCAAGTGTGCTAACAAAAATGTATACATTAATCAATGCACACCTCCCGGTTAACGAAGAAAATAAATCTAATCCTAAAAAGTAAATAAGTCCTGGGAAATTTTGGAAAAGACTATCTCTAAAATTCCCTCTAACCATATAAAAACCCTATTGGGTGATTTCAACGTCCAACTAGGCAAAGAAAAAAAGTACAGGAAAACAGTCGCCAGTTTTCCCGCACATAAATGAACTAACAATAATGGTAGAAGATTGGTTGAACTATGTTCGCAGTTTAATCTAAAAATAATGTCAACCCATTTTAAGAAGAAAATAACAAAACAAAAGACCTGGATATGCCCAAACACGTACATGGGTGAATTTCAAATTGACCATATTGCCATTTCGTACCCCAATTATAAAGAGATTTTGAATGTTCAAGCCAGGAAAGAAGCTAACATAGACACGGATCACTACTTGACTAGAATCAAACTTAGCTTAAAACCTCGAAAAGTTATTCAAAAGAGATTGCTAATACCAAAGTTCGACCCTACAACAATAAAACCAACCCTAATAGAAGAGCTTGATAAACAATCAACACAGAACTGGCAAGAATTGAAACAAAAAATTATTAAAACAGCCTTAAAGTTAATTAAGATAATTAAGATAATTAAACAGACTAAAAGAAAAAATGAAAACAATCAGCTTAATGAAATAGAAAAAGACAACACCCGAAACATTTACAAAACATTTAAAACTAAATTAACAGGCTATCAACCCTAAAGCCTTTGCTTCCAAAAGGAAAACGGAAAATAAGATCTAAATAACCAAGACAATTGCAAAGAACTTGGGAAATATTTGGAAAGATGCTCTAATCCATTCACTACACAAAAAAGGAGATAGAACGGATGTAAACAACTACAGAGGGATAACTCTTCTCCCAGTTTGTTACAAGATTTTATCTCAATGTCTACTAGAGAGAGCACAGGGACAGTTAGAACCTTAAATTGGTCAATATCAAGCAGGTTTTCGACCGGGCAGAACCTGCCCTGAACAGATCCTGAATCTAAAGTTGATCCTAAGACATCAAAAACTGTACAATAAAATTTTCGTCTGTACATGTGTGGATTTCAAAAAAGCATATAATTCTACTGACCGCGAATCTTTATTCCGAATATTAAAAGAACAAGGACTAGATCTGAAAACGCTGGCAATTATTAAAGCAACATTAACTAACACAAGGTCAAAAGTTAAATTCATCGGTGACATCTCAGAGCCCTTCGAAATTAAAACTGGAGTGAGACAAGGGGATGGACTCTCGCCACTCTTATTAAACTGTATTCTAGAAAAAGTTATATTGGAGTGGCGTGAAAAAAAGTCGGACCTGAATATTGACCAGCCCACTGAACTGAGTAGAACCAACATCAAAACTGATTGTCTGGCATTTGCTGATGATCTAGCAATTTTGGCTCAAGATGTATTAACGGCACAGAAATAGATTGAAATCCTAAAAGAAGCAGTAGAAAAGGTAGAACTCCAAATGTCCTTTGAAAAGACACAATACATGACCTGCAACAAACTAAGAACACCATTTCTAAAAACAAAATATGGTAACATCAGACGAGTTTCTCAATTCAAATATTTAAAATGGAAACGGAATTGAGACTTACACAAAATATTTGCAACAAAAAATGTATATTCAAAAACACAGAACTGAGACATTACAACACAGTTATTAAGCCAGAATGTCTATATGCTGCAGAAACGCTCATTTTGAATAGAAAGACAGACATCGACGACATTGAAAAGAAGGAAAGAAAAATCATAAGAAAAATCCTAGGCTCCAAACAAATAAATATCACAACATACCGACTTCGAGAAAACCAAGAAATCAAACACTAAACATATATACATAGCGATATGAGAAAAACAAGACTTAAGTTTTACGGACACATAAAATGGATGAATCCGAGTAGGCTAACTAGACAAATAGTCGAATTTTATGAAAATAGGAGTAGAGCTAAAGTAGAAATAATTAAATAGATTGCTGCAATTAAAGAAGACCTAAGATCAGCAAATATTACACAAAGTGAAATTCAGGATAGAGGCTGTTTTAAACACAAGGTTAAAGTTTGGGGGTTGGCCAGAGAGAAAAATGTAGGAAGACTGGAACAACTTGGTTTGACGAAAGGAATAAAGCTCATAGCGAAATAATGAAATCAGTATGGGCGCAAGGGAAGGCTAACAATAACAAACGCCTCTAACTGTACTTCGCGTACAGCCCCTACGCGAATAATATATATATATATATATATATATATATATATATATATATATATATATATATATATATATATATATATATATATAAACAATATATATATATATATATATATATATATATATATATATATATATATATATATATATATATATATAACAATATATATATATATATATATATATATATATATATATATATATATATATATATATATATATATATACATATATATATATATATATATATATATATATATATATATATATATATATATATATATATATATATATATATATATATATATATATATATATACATATATATATATATATATATATATATATATATATATATATATATATATATATATATATATATATATATATATATATATATATTTGACTAACTTTTCTTGCGCTTATTCAAATTGAAAGTTATAGATTTATTATACTTATTTTTTAAGTAGAATATTTATTCAACCGTTAATGAATTTTGATTTGATAATACGTTTTAATTTAAATAAGTTCAAGATCCTTATATATATATATATATATATATATATATAAATATATATATATATATATATATATATATATATATATATATATTCCCAAAATTTCAACAGTATTTAATTCGATTTGAGTCGAGATGGATTAACAACCGTCTTGCAACTGGTGGAACCGTCAGAATTTTAGACGGAAAACAATGTCGTGGAAAAAAAGCGAAGATAATTTTTTCTTGTTTCTGCCTCCGCTTCTTCGTCGTCTTCTTCTGGTTCTTTTCTTAACGTTGACGGAATGCCGGCGATGCGAAAGCATCTGATTACCGTCGCGCGGCATTTGCTAGCGGATTTTTCGGCCAAGACGTTTCCCGCAAAAAAGAAACGGATCAAAGAGTGCGACCGGCGGCGGCATTTTTACGATGTCGCACGACCGTTGCCCCCTGGCGTTGATCGGACGAAGTAGGTGACGTTCCGGAGACCCATGGCCCATTGGCCCCACCTCTTCCTCAGAAAATAACTGGTGAAGAAAAAAATGATAATTTTGTTTTTATTTCTCACTACATACAATAATAAGTTCTTTTGATATAAGGCCTAGAACAAAGGTAAGATGTGTTGACGACACACTATCTGTTTAGGAAAGAATATATGATCAGGAGGATACAAATTTCATTAAAGGAACTGATACTACATAATAGGAATTCAATACAGAATTTAATGGAATGGAATGAAAAATTAAAACGTCATAAGGGATCTGGGAATTGATGGAAGTAGCTCACTGTTATTTCAGTCTGTACAGCTCTGTGTATTATAGAAATTAGTTTTGCCGAAGATATCAGCATAACAGAAACACCATTGCCAGATGTGGGGCAAACCTTCCACGAAGTGCGAGAGAAAGCTATTAAAATTGGTTTACAGGTAAGCCAAGCAATGCATGTAGAAGAATTAGACAACATTTTACAATTAATGACATGAATTTCGAAGTAGTTAGAGAGTTCACTTCTCTGGGGCTGACTTACAATGAAGTAAACAACTTTACTAATATAGCAAGTCACCGACTCACATTTGGCAACAGGGCATATTATAGATACAACAACTTTATGAAATCAAGAATAATTTTTGGCCCTGTTTGTGAGGAAGATGGATGTAGAAGCAGATACAATTACGAAAATAACGAGATGTGGATACAGTAGAAGATATAAAATTCCTGAGGATGAGGTGGGTAATGCACATCGTACACATGAGCAAGGAAAGGGTTCAGAAGCGAATTTTTAAAGTAGACATAGCAGAAAACAGATCTGAATGGAAGAAACAGTTTCGGGGGGAAGAGATTCAAAGAAGAGGAGACTAAGTTCCACTAAGTACATTATAAAGTTTGGCATTGTTGACTGTGTACGTACTCAGAACGTTTGGCCATATGAACGCTATTTGTGCTGTTTGGTAACTAGAAAATTTCATCTCAGTCAAAAAAATGGAATTAACTCGTGAGAATTTTTGTACGACGATTTATTATGACTCTCGACGTAGATTATCTTAACAACCGTGCATCGATCAACTCAATTCGAGGAAGCACAATCTAAAACCACTATATATCACTAATTTTGTGAATTCAATTGTGGCCGTTATTCGCTCACGAACGAATTTAAAGAAGATCGTTCAAAATCTGCTATTGCGCCAGAAAACATCGATGCTGTATGTGAAATGCGATAATGTATGATAAAGCAAGATCGTCATGTGATATACCGTGAGATTGAGGCATTTCTGGCTATTAGTATGACAAGCATTCACAAGATTTTACATGAACATTTAGCTGTGAAAAAGATTTGTGCGCGTTGGATTCCATATAATTTGACTATCGGTCAAAAAAAAGACTAATGTCGATTGGTGCAAAGATATGCTCACAAAATACAATCGCGGTGCGCCAAAAGCCGTGTATAATATTTACACAGGTGACGAATCTTGGATCTTTGCGAATGAGCCTGAGTCAAGATGAGGGTATCAAGGGATCAAGGGTATTTCAAAATGAGTCAACCAAACCCAACAAAAGTTGTTCGTCCAAGAAGTACTTCGAAGCAAATGATCTCCTGTTTTTTTGGGATAAATGGACATTTGGCTACAGTATCACTAGAGAGTCGCTGAACGGATTATTCTGAATGGTACACAACCATTTGTTTGCCAGAAGACTTTGAAAAAATAAGAACAAACAACCAGCTACGCAGGATCATTCTTTACCATGACAACGCGAGCTCTTACACATCATCGAATTGATGGGTCATTCACCGTACAGTCCTGTTGTACATCTGTGTACACGTCTGTTCTTATGAATTAATACTAAGATTTAATTCTTTGATAACCCTTAATAAATTTCGTTAGAACTTTTTCTCACTTCTTCAGGAGGAATAACACAATGATTAAAATTGAGTTGAAATGTTAAAATATATATAATAAAAACGTTTCTAAGGAAAATATATACAATTAAAATCAATTCTCTTCTGCATACCCAAGTTGATTTTCCTCGAGACCTCAATCTGCCTACTCCCCAGAGTTCACAACTAGAAAAAATCATTTTTAGATTCTCTTGAAAATGGTTTCAAAGTGGAAGCTGAAACGTCGAGATTTTAGAAATCTAAAACGCGGTTCTACCCGAAAACCTAGTAATTCTAATATTACTTAGGGAGGGAGATTATAGATTAAATTTGTATTACTCTTTGCATAAATAAATGTCAAAGAAGGTCTAGAAATAAATTGAAGACCTAGTACATATATACAACAGAAATAAACAAAATGGTAAATTAATGACTGAAATATTAGTGTTTTTTTATTTTGGATATATCAGGTCTCGTTGATTGAGACACAAGTCAGCTAATGATGAACGATCTACCAAGGCAAATAAATAATGAAACAGGACAGAAATTACTCGAGTATAGCTAGCGGACGAAAAATTGGTTTTAGGTAAATAAAAGTGTTCAATCAAGCGCTTAGACAAATTACCAAAAATATCAGTAGGTAATCAATCTATCCGAAAGTGGCTTCTAATTATTATGAACCTGTAAGATATACAGGTAGTATTGTAGATCAAAGGTCATAGTCGTATTCAAATTATTCAATTTTTAATAAGATATAAAGAAAAATATTGTTTTCTTGTTTGTACTTGTCGCATTCTATCTCAATTATTTTTTTTATAAATTGGGTGGTTTAAAAGAAAACTTAAATGTTGCCCTAGGGATGATATTCTGCGTCCTATGTAGAATAAAATAAATAAGTACAAGGGTCGTTCGAAAATGCTTGGTTATTTTTAATACGCTCAGTATAATGCGATTCATCCAACTCAGCTGGCTCAGCTTTGGTCTAATCTAAGTTTTAAGTGGATCTTAATCAGCCCCATCAAGTTCATTCTTCAATAAAAGAAAAGCAGATTTCTGACTACCTGATCGTACTAATAACACTAGTTAACACAAATATATTGTTTCAAAATTAATTAAGATGTCGAATAGAAAGTCTAAACAAAGTTCTGAACGTTTTGGCTACGTTTGTTGACAGTTTATATTTTCAAAAAAAAGTAGACTCATTGTAGATTCGTTAAAATGTGCATATCTTCAATATTTTGGATTTCTTTCTGCAAACCCAAGATAAAAAATGGATGGATTTCACATCAGCAAAAAAGAAATTTCGATAAAAACGAAAACGAATGTCTTTAAAACCATCTTTAATAACAATAATAATAATAAATGTCTTTATTACTCAATCAAATGTTAAAGGATAGGGCGAAGTCTAGCTCAACGAGCCACTCATACTCAACCCGTATCCAAAATCCAATTATAATAAATTGTACTGACTTACATAATGTATATAAACATAAACTAATATTCTGTAGGCAAAAAATACAAATAATAACAACCTTTATACGAAACTAAAACATACAAACAAAACAAGTAACAACAAATAACAAGGAAAATAACTAAAAAGATTCATCAATGAAAAAAAAAAGAAGGTAATCATAAAATAACATACAAGGCTCTATCTCTGCGCTGATAGCAGATATTCCCTAAATTTAAATCTGATGTGCTTTCTGTAGAACATTAAGTGACATCTCAAATCTCTAGTTAGTGACATTTTAGCAGCATTGTAGCTGAAAGAACGATGAAACATGGCTGTGTTATCACGTGACACCACAAGAAGGGCACTGTGACGAAGGTAAGAATCATGAATAATTCGGCGAAAACCCAATCTACTCCTAAGGCAAAGTGGAGAGAACGTAATCATTAAACGTTCAATACTCGACTGTAGGAGTTACCTAGTTTTTCACTTAAATTAGTCTCTCTACGGAGTCCCGATCTGCACATCTAATAGCGATTCCCCCTCGTACTGTCCTGGTATCACTGATACAGGCTTTTATATTCCCCGGATTAACATTAGTGGTAGTAGCCTTGAATATTTCGCTGCTGGAAACGTTTTGATTCTTATTTTTTACTATGAGGACAGATCGTTTATCTTCACTAGATTTAGTAATTTCACTGTACAAATCCACCAAATTTCTCTCTTCAAACACTCAATCTTTTTATGTAACACCTTAGTATAGTAATTCTCCCCTCGTTCGCCTAAAACAGACTTGCTACTAGAACACCATTGATCCTTGCAATCGTCACAGAACCAAAACAGATTTCGATTCTCATTCACTATTTTACATCACGAATCTTTCATATTAACACACGAAGAATGAAACGGTTTTTCACAATTTTTTTTTTAATATGCTTGTTGGAAACATTAAATTTCTCCGAGCAAACGCCACACACGTACACGTCGTCCGCCATCTTCCAATCCATCCGGTTCTTCAATCTTGATCCGGTTCTCACATTTGGCTGCGAAAACTGGGTCCTGACAAAAGGTATCAGGTTAAAATTTATAATACTAAGCGTGCTGGGTATCGCAAGAAAGGATAAGATAAGAAATACGTCAGTCTGGGAACAACTACAAATCCATCCAACACTTAAAATAATAGATTGTCAGCTGAGTTGGTTCGGACATTAGTCGAACGAGTGTGGGACTCAAAAAGAAGCAACAAAAAACAATCTTGTAAGGCTTGGGATGCCAGCATCAACAAGATACTGACAGAGAGAGGTCTTACAAGAGCAGACGCCAAAAAGGTTGCTAAGGATAAGACGAAGTGAGAAGTTTTCACCTTTATTTCTTCATAGATCTCACTCAATAATCTTTTCGAGCTTGGTAATATGTTTAGGTCATCTGCATATCCTACGATTTGTTTTTTTTTAATTTATCACTGTTCCATTGAGATCTATGTTTGTTTCGTTCATGACTTTGTTCAATTCTCATCCTTCTCTCGCAAAACTTCTCGGATCTCGAATTTTCGTGTGGTTAGTTGTTGGATTTTTGCTACTGCCTTAGAATTAAATATCGTCATCCAGGCTCCATTGCCTCATACCATATACGACTGCTTTTTACGTGGTCATACGCCTGTCTGAAATCAATAAATATCTCGAATAAAAAACTTCAACCTTTGATATGTTCTCCATTATTTAGCAATACAATTAAGTTACTAAGCTTATTAACATAAGCTTTCTGTTATATTCCTATTGTTTCACTCAACAAAGAACAAAATCAAAAGGCGTTATATGACCTTGGTGATCAATTAACGGATTCGTTCCTAGAAATAATTTTTTCACCGAATTCCTCGCTCAATAAATCGATTATTACGTTAGCTATAGGACATCTGGAGCTGTCCTACTGGAACCACATCTCTTCCAGATCAGCTACAGCCAGCAACAGCGGTGATATTTTCTTCGGAACGCACAGTTTTTTATCTTGTTTTTAATAATATAATCCTTGTTTTTAATAACATAAAATCCACAAAGTGCTCTATAAGTTTGGCGCACAGAAGACATATTTTGATAACAAATTTCGACAATTTGTAAGAGCTGCTCTGATGTTAAATGTTCCAAGATAATTTGCCAGATTAAATTGACTAATTTTGTTACTAAAAACGTGCAAACTCACGGTTTGTTTGACAGCGACCTACACGGTTCCTACACACTAAAAAATCATCCTTTATATTGGTTGTAGAGATATTGTAGTGTAGTGATTACAGTGATGTGACACTTAATTAAAAAAAACACATTACAATGCATACAGATATTTTCCTCATTGTTTTCCAGTTTGATGGAAAAAAAACGAAGCAAAAAATGTATTTTTTTTTCTATGGATCAATAACCGAGACAATACCCGTATAATTCAAAATGTTTAAATAATAAATTAGGTCCTAGTTCTCGATAACATGTTTGAGGGGGAAAGGGTTAAAAATTTCCCTCGTCAATAAATGATATTTTCACTGTGGTGTATCTAGTCTCGGTTTTTCCGCTTTACCTTTTCAGACTGTTTCAGATTAAATATTAATTAGTTCGCACCTGTAGTTCTGACTTTCCTTAAAACGCAAAGTCTCTACTATTCCTCGTGCTGTCTTACATAATTTATAAACATTTGTTTGATGAATGTATTTTACCAAATCAATTTTTATGTCGATGTTACAGTGTAAGGTGAACATTATTTCAGCCTAAGTGAGCTTGAGAATTCCAAGAATAAAGTACCTTCATTTTATAATAAAAGGAAAAGAGATGACTGAATTAAATTGGTCCATTTTAGTTACCATTAATAAAATGATTATATTTAATATTTTAATCATTTTAAACCAACAATGGTTACACGAATCAAATTTTTTTTCTGACCATCGTAGCAGTTTCTAAAGAACCATTTTTTATTATACTTATGGATTAAAAAAAAACATTTGAAACATTAATAAGCTAAAGTTATTTTTTTTAAAACCTGATTTTTTATAGGCTGCATACATATTATATTGCATACACTATATATATATATATATATATATATATGTATATATATATATATATATATATATATATATATATATATATATATATATATATATATATATATATATATATACATACTCAGTGTGGCAGTTAATAGTTCTTATTTTTTTAAGAGATGTGGCTGGAAAGAAAGGTCGATTCACAATCTAATCTCCTAAGTCATTATGTTGATACGGCACATAGGACTTGACTTCCTGTCAGGACATGTTCACTCTTTTCAATTCATGATTAATAGTTCTCCTCCAAGTTTCTGCAGGCCTTCCAATACCTCTTTTACTCTGCGGATTCCGGTCCAATACTATTTTGGCTTTATAGTTGTTTTGTTTGGTGTGATGGAGCAAGTCTTCGTTTCGAATCTGGTTCGGCCAGAATATGAATAGTATTTTTCGCAAGCATTTATTTATGAAGACCTGAAGATTTTTTGTTATTGTCTTCATTATTTTCCTTGTTTCACATACGTAGAGCAAGACCACCCTAACATTGGTGTTAAATATACGAAGTTTTGTTGGCGTGAGTATGGTATGAGTGTATTGATCTCCATACAGATCCTAGAGGCCCAAAAGCTCCTTGAGCTTGTCTTATTTTGGTTTTAACATTACGATCTCCGCCTCAATTTTTGTGAGAATGCTGCCCAAGTATGTAAAACTGTTCACATCTTCTTTGGGTGATCCGTTGGGGAAGAAAGAGCGGAAATTTCTAGTGTTGATTTTCAGCGACTTGGTTTTGCAAGTCTGTTTAGCATACGGACCATATTGTTGACCATATGTTATCCGCGTATTCAAGGCCCGTCAGTCTAGAATTGAGGGTCCATTGGATGGCGGATTGACCTTCTGATCTAGCAGAACATTGAAGAGAAGAGGAGACAAGACACACCCCTGTGTCACACCAGTAAAAATGTCAAATTCTTCGCTTCTACATATGTCCACCATGGGCTACACAGCACTGTACATTCGAATACATTTCCCGAATAAGGCGTATAATTTTTCCGGATATTGCTTTTTATTTTAGTACTTTTCATAAGGCAGGGTGGGCTAAACTGTCAAATGCTCACTCAAAATCGCTGAATAATAAGTAAAGCGGTGATCTCCATTCAGCTGACTGTTCTAGTATGATCCAGAAGCCTGGTCAGAAGCCTGCTTGACCTGAACGCATTTCTTCTACCAATCTTGTTAGGATGATTTGTGTTATAACTTTAATGATTGTGTTTAGTAATGTTATACTACGCCAATTGTCACATAGGTCTCTTTTTTTGGCAATTTAATTATTAATCCCTTTTTCCAATCGTCGGTAACATTGACTCCCACATCTGATTTATTAAGGGTATTACACGACGTACAAAACAGGACTCAGGGTCTGCTATAAGTAATTCTGCTAGTATATTATCCAGTCCTGGAGCTTTGCTGTTTTTAATGCTTTTATAGCTCGTTGTATTTCCTTTTTCGAGGGTGCATCAAAGCTAATGAAAAGTTGCCTGCTTTCTTCTTGTTGTTCTGCTCCTTATTGTTCGGTTTGTGGTGGGCCACCCAACATCTCTTGACAATGCTTCTTCCATCTACTGAGTTGTTCTGGAAGTGCGGTCAGAATTTGCCCGGAGATTGCTTTGACGGGCCGTGCATCCATGCACCTTTAACCAGATAGTTTCTTGGATATTTGATAAAATTGTTTGTTGTTGCCGTTTGTTGTAGCGGTTTGTGCTTCTTGAGTAATTTGTTCAGCCCATGCTATTTTATCAAAAGTACCACAGCGCCCCATCCGTTACATTCACCACACTTGGTCCTTTCCTTTGTACGGTTTTTCTGGGCGGGCAACCACAAATTACTAGGAAAATGGAAAAAATCTGCAGTTAGCGTTGGCGCATACTTTGAATAAACCATCTCGTCATGTTGACTCTAGAGAACCCGATGAAAGATAAGACATTTAAACTGTAAACAAAACTGAGTATACAACTAAAACTAAACTATACTCTGTTTATATTTTTTTACTCAGAAATAATACGAAATTTTGGTGACCTGATACAAAAAAAATCATTGGAACAAAAAAATATATCAGAAGCAACGGTGAAAGCACAATCAACAACATAGACTTCCCGACTAGACTTTCCCTCTACTTGGAACCAGACTGATATCCTCGTTGATTTTTTCACGTTGTAGTTGGCCGGGAAAAGCGTCGTCGTCGCCGTTTGTGGCGTCCGTCCGTCGAGCTCGACGGTCGCCTCCCGTTCGGCCGCGCCACCATAAATTCCGCCATCAATTAACCGGTTCTCGGTCCTTCGAGCCATCGGATATTACTAATTGCCCCGCTAATTGTGTTTTGATTTTAATTACGTTATGTAAACGAGGTGGCGTTAACTTCGCATTCGTTTTAAATGACCGATTTACGATCACCAATTTAATAAACGCCGAAAGAGAAAAAAATTTGTTCATATATCATACTTTGAAGACGAAAAAACACGTTAAAATTTATTGCTGTATGCTCAGAGTTGACTATTGAACATCTTCATTGATATTCATTTTTTTCTTGCATACTAAATATAGGCATTCAATTTTACCATGGTAAATATATCAGGTTGTGGGATAAATTCGTCCCATTTTGTATTGCTTTTCATGAATTGTTACTAACTTCACGTAAGAAGATATAACTTTTAGTATAAAATATGTTAAGATTTTTCCAAATAAGAGTGTCTGAAATTTGAAACGTAACAGCGGCAACATTGTTTAAAATGTAAACGTTATTCACAGGGTGTTCTCAATACATTATGTTAACTGGGATTAAAAAAAAATGTCACAAAAGGAATATATATATGTTTTATTACGAAACTATTTTTATGTTTATTTTTTTCCTTATAATTAAAAAGTTATATTAAATTGAAAATAAATTCTTAAACCTAGTACCTCGAAAAAAACCCGAGCGCATGTGACCTCACAATGTTTGTTTCCCATCCAACATTTCAGGCAGCTGATACCAGTGTTTTAGTTTTTAATCAACTTATTCTTGTAATTATCATCGATGTATTGATAAATTTATTGAAAATGTCAAATTTAATTAGTCATCGTATCTGTTTCGTACAATTTTATAAGAATACTACAAAAACAACTCTCAAAAAAATGTTTTTAAATGTCCCATAAGACGTTAAACGTCGAAATCAATGGTTTCAAACAGCACGGCGTATTAATCCTAAAACATCAAATTTTTACAACCACCTGTCATCAAATATGCACGAAAGGGAATTATTTATAAAATTATATCAATTTTTTTATGTTTGAGTATTTATTACCTGCTGAAGCCATACAATCGTGATATTGAGTGCATTGAACTTTTCTTAGTTTTTCATTAATAGTTAAGGTGTATAAGCTTTACCCACAACTTTATGTTGTGAACATACACGTATTTAATAGAAATATTTTGTTCCTTATTTACATTTACATTATTATTTTTAAAAAATCTCAAATTAATGATGCTTTAGCAACTCGAATATCAGCTGAATTGAACCGAATGTCGTTTTTGAGAAATTATGTGACCATAAAAATATACACACCAGGTATATTATCAGAATTGGCCTTTATGAACCCTTTTCACACAATACTGAATTAAATTTGTAATCAACACTATTTTTTTGGACTAAACTTCAATAATTTTTAGAGTATGTACACAGGTAGAGGCCGTCGACAATACTTTCGTGAAACACTTTAACATAATGACGTCACAAACGTGCCAGCCAATTGTGGCGCTTTCATAGTCATCTGATATTATTTTAAATTTTATACATTTTAATTCATTATTATTTTTTCTTTAAATAAATACCCCCAAGAACATTTACTGATATTACAATCTGATCTAATGTAGATCAATAAGAAATTCTGTTCTAACTTAAATTGCTACTTCGAAGACTTACATCTAAGGTTTTACTCACTAGAATACCTTAGAGTCTAATAACTTATTTACACTAAAATAATGTGTACCGCACAACCGCACTATTCTCTAGTTTACACTAGCACTTGAGTCTTTTTGTTAGATTGGTGTTGTCGAGGAGCTGGATTCCCTCAACGTTCAAGTGTTGGTGGAGCTGTTGGTCGTGACTCTGTGCAAATTTGGTAACAGTCTGGTCAACAGTGTCTATCTGAAGGTCTCGATATTTTACTGAGTTAACGTAAGGAATTTGGACATTATTTATGTTAATTGGAATCTGTTGTTCTCTTTTATTTGTGAATTTGATGTGTACAGACTTGGTCTGGTTCAGTTTGTTTATTTGGTTAACTGATATTTAAAGTTTATTTTCAGCCTCTTTATGATCTTTGCCTACCACTAGGATAGCAGTATCGTCTGCAAACATGGCTATTGTATCTTGTTCTAGTTGCGGGATGTCACTTGTGTAGATCAGGTACAGTATAGGCTCTAGGACGCTACCTTGTGGAACTCCTGCTCCAATTTCTTTCAACTCTGTGTATGCTTCCTCCAGATTTACTCTGAAGAATCTGTCCGATATGTAATACTCTAATAATTCAGAACAGGTTTGTGGAAGAAGCATATTCAGCTTATATTTTAAACAATCCTGCCATATTTTATCAAAAGCATGTTCAACATCAAGGACATTAGTTACATTAGTTATTCTGTGTACCTAATCTATGGTTGGATAGCTCTCTCTAAAACTAAGTGCCTTTCTTCATTAAACGGTTTCATCTTTTTCAAGAATATTTTTTAAAATAATTTTGAGAGTACAGGTATTAGAGAGATTGGTCTATATTTTGCAGAGCTTTTCCTGGCTTAGGGATCATAATGACTTCTGCCACTTTCCACACCCCAGGAACATACCTTAATCTGAATGATGCATTAAAGACGTGTGTAAGTTTTATTATGGCTTTCTTTGGAAGTTGTTTTGATACCTCTCCAGTGATTGAATCAAAGCCAGGAGCTCTCTTTGGGCCAATATTTGTTTTTGCTATTTCCTTTGGAGAGGTTGGTTTGATGTTTATTTCTTGTTGAAGGGGAGTTTGTCAGTTTGGTAGGCCCTCTCCTGGGTGTGGTTGGAATATACTTTTAAGATGTTCTGCAAACCTGTTCGCCTTTTGCATATTGTTTCTAGCCCAACTACCGTCTGCATTCCTGATTGGAGCATTTTGCAGTAGCGGCCCTTTTATTCTCTTAGTGGCTTTACAGATAGAATAATAGAATAGTCAGTGTTTTTATCATTTGTCAATTCATATCATTTGTCCTGTCATTGATAAATGTGGATACAAACAATGTTTTGTTACATCGAACATTTTCACTGACGGTAGATAATGTTCGTAAATCATTTCGGGTATCAATCTGTTCATTCTGAGAAGGATCACGACGTTCGCCAAAATATGTTGGAGTCTTCACTCGAAGCGCAAAATACTTGAGAACGCCACATTATATTTTGACGAAACGTCGTGATCATTCACAGAACGAACGGATTGATACCCGGAGTGATTTACAAACAAATAGTATTTTCTTTCATCTAGATAATTCGACTTAGTACCACATCTCACCACAATCGATTTATCACAAGAAAAGTTTGCTTAATTCACCGGTTGATATAAATAAACAACGAACAATTTTTGACGTTAAACGAAACATTGAGGCCACCATTTAAAACATACCACGCGATACGTGTGAAAAAGTAATCCACCAGACGAAGCGGAGGAAATATTTGAATGACATTATTTGTTGTTCAAGATCAAGATTCCGACATTCTTAATTATTAATTATTATTAATTATTTGGGCAAAACAATTTGGGCAAAAAATTAATTAATTATTTGGGCAAATAAAAATTAAAACGGTTGCAGCGTTCTTTACTTTCGCCTAGCGGTACGAAGTGCGGAAAAAAACTAGCGAAAATAGCAATTAAAAACAAGTCCCGGCAAGAAAGATGAAACTACTGAAAACAGCCTTAGACAGTCAGGTACCTTAACGGAAACATTGTTGTTCTATGAATCTTCGTAAATGGGTTCGCGGCCTTATTGGGTTTTGAATTGCGGGGAACTGAACACCTGATTTGGAGACCGCTTTTTTGCGCCAGCGGTGCCCTGTTTGTAAACTCGAACGCAAACAAAAAACGGAACATAATCTGAATTCGTTTTAATGATGTGATATCAGTTCGTTTAGTAACAGGACAAGTCAATGAAAAAATGTGCCAGTAACATCCTTGGACGTTGAATTAATACTAGGCTAACTAAAATGATAAAACAAGCTTATAGTTGAAGAAATGACTTTATTCTTTCGTATATTCTCTCTTAAGCTTAATATATTTTTACAGCGGTTCTCCAATAGATCTTTTTACGGCTGGTTGCGCGCAAGCGCGTCCGCTATATTAACAATGCGTTAATGTGAAAATTTCGGGCACTTTTTGTAAATATGGCTGGACAACAAGAATCATTATCCGCATAATCAGTGCAACTAAATGAAAAATTAATTGATGGTGCTTTATTAGTGCATCCCACAATAGAAGCACATAATTGTATTCAATTATAATAGTTAAAATGTCAGAGCAGTCCCTAACGTGGAAAAAAGCAGAATTTTTTGAAAGGTTAGAATGACAATTATATTCATATTACTTTTATATTTATTATAATTACAACATTATATTTATAATAATATATTTACAACAGTATATTTATAATATTATATTTACAACATTATATTTATAACATTACATCTTTTTTATATTTAGTTTGAAGCAAATTTTAATTTTGATTTGTTTTAATATTTTAATAATCTATGGGAGCAGTTTTTTAAAATAGTTAACTTACCCTCTCAGTTTGTTTATTTTGTTAGCTACTTTTACTTTTACCTACAAAAAACCTTCATCATTTGAGATTCTTACATAAGCTGTTACATTAATTAAATGGATTAAAATTACCTGATTACCTGATTTTTTTACACAACTGATGGGGTCAGGATGTTCTGTTATTAGGTCACTTTTTCCTTTGAAATGAAGTGAACAAGTTTTCGTTGATTAATAAGTTTTCGACGATATTCAAGACAAGGTTTTGGAAAACTAATAAAGTAATACAAATGTTCCGCAAATGATTTGCAACACGTATAGCTCCTACAATCCCATCACAACAACGTTCAACGTATAACAATCTACATCAGACAGTACAAAAGAGATATGTGTGACTTCAACAATGAGAGATGATATAAAACAATCAGCGTGGTGATCCGAAGACTTAAAACAAGCCATTAAGGATAAAAAAAATCATGAAAAAAATATTTAAGTAAAGAAA
Source organism: Cosmopolites sordidus (assembly GCA_031761425.1). Taxonomy (NCBI): domain Eukaryota; kingdom Metazoa; phylum Arthropoda; class Insecta; order Coleoptera; family Curculionidae; genus Cosmopolites; species Cosmopolites sordidus. The sequence goes on along the minus strand of JARFXV010000714.1, from coordinate 1,133,214 downwards.
CTATGAATAAATTTGAATATTATAAAAAATATAGGATGGTCCAAAACAAAAGTCATGGGAGAAATTTGGATATAGAATGGAAAAAAAGTTTGCAGGAAATCAAAAATAATGTTACATAGTGCTAAAAAAATAATATAAAGAAAAATATAAACAAGATTATTTATAATAGAAATAAAAATAAGGAACTGCTGATGCAAAGATGGAAAGAACATTTCGAAGAATTGTTGGAATTATAATGGGAAGATGATGAAGAGTTTGAGGAGAGTCATATAGAAATGTACAATGAAATTATGAGAACAGAACTTATAGATAGAGGCAGACGAAACCATATACGAATGTTTTATAGATATTTCAAAAGCATTCAACTCAGTAAATAGAACGTAGATTTGGCCAATACTGTACCAGAATCATACTAGTAAAATCAGAGAGTTAGGCTGGGAAAACTGTCCTCACCCACCATATTTTACAGATTACTATACTTTCTTCGTGGAACTATATTTCCTATAAAATTTACAGTATCAAAAACATACATTACTTATTAGTATACCTAAATTTCTTAAAGATATTTTCTTTAATTGTATTACTATTATTATCAAGGTTGATAATAACGGCCACACTATCTATGGAAAGTTTTACTGTTAGGCTCTACTAGAACAAATACAACTAATTTATCTATTCGAACTTATTTTCTTTCTAATGCAAGTCGAGTACCACCAACGGGCTAGGCAAACAGTCTGAATAGAAGCGGATACCTGGCGGAACAGTACCGCGACCAGAGCGTGAAGTGAAAGATAAAAAAAAATTGGGCGTTAATTTAGAGTGGCTGCGTCTTCGGTACCGCCATAATTGAATGAATCGAATGTGTAATTGCGCGAATCTAATTCAAAATTACATTGGATGAACGGTGCGCGACGAATCGCTTTGCTTTCGGAGCGGTACCATCGTCCGGTACGACCCTCTCGCGAACGGTAGCGATAAGAAATTAGTGGATTTCCGTTTCGGGTGCTCGGCGGTTTTATTTTTTTCATTACGACGATGAGGTACTGACAGTCGTGGGTTTTGTTCTTACCCAACGTGATCGTACTACTCTTTTGAAAACCGTAACATCAATTTTCTCGGTTAGACTTTATAAATCTTATTAGGTTTGTGTAATTATAATTTATAATCAAAACATTCTTTGTTATAGTGTTAAAAAAACTTGAGAAGAGAAAAATTTGAGAAAATGAAATGGATAATAATTTAGGCAATGTTAATAATGTCTGAATGATTGTGGCGTGTTTTTTTTTCTATATTTTTTCAATATTTTTTCTTTTTTTTTTGGGTTTTTTGCCAAAAACTATTAAAAATATCTGTTCTTATGCAAATAAAGAATTACTGGGTAAAAAACAAAGAAACAAACGGAGACAAATTTCTCAGTGACTCTTTTCTGTAATAAATTTGCCTAACGAACAAAATTTAAAAAATGTAAAAATGTTCTAAAATAAATACAGACTTTTAACGTTAACGTTTTGGGAGGTCTTCTCCCGTTTTTAAAACGAATCTAAAAGATGAATTATATATAAATATAATATAAATATATATAAATATATATAAAATTTCTATATATAAAACAAAGATAGGAAGAAATATATTTTATGTGTATGTCAAAGATACTTACATTCCAAATAATAGTTTTTAATGACAGTGACATACTACCAAAAAATATGTATAGGTGAGGTTTACTGTGCGATTGTTTACTGTACTGATTGTGCATTGAAATAGAGAGAGAGAGAGAGAATTTTCAAGTTTAGGTCGCATCGATATCAAGATCATTTAGCGACCAGGAACTTTAACTTATGAATATGGAACTCACTCAAAAGACAGACATTGAATGGATTAATAAATATCACAGGTTATTAGTATCACAGATCAGTTCTATCACAGATGGCTTCTATCACAGATGGGTTTCGTCGCAGGATAAGCTATCACAGATGTGTTGATAAGTTTGATTTTGCTGCAAATAACTCACACTAGAATGAAATGTCGCTAGCAGTGACTAGATTTTAGTGAGATAGTTAATTTCTTTCAGATAAGCTAAGGTGTTAGATATGTTGTCTGAGCAAAGGTTTCGAGAAAGGTCCTGATTGAGGTCAAAAAAGGATCTGAGAGGGTATAATGCCGTGCATTCGGTAAGAATGTGCTTGACGGATAGGGGATCGTTGCAAAATTCGCAGAGCGGGGGACCTTCTCGTTTTAGTAGATATTCATGTGTAAATCTGCAGTGACCAATCATGAGTCTCATCCATTTTACTGTAATTTTCCTACTTACCAGATGTTCTGGTGGAGGTTGGGAGAATAATGGTTTAATATATCTCAGCTTATTGACTTTCTGTGGATCATCCCAGTAGGATTGCATTAAAGATTGCGAGAAGGATTTCACCGATGAGAGATGGTCTTTTGGATAGAAGCAGCGCATATAAGGTTGACCATGCTGAATGGAGGCTACATTGAAATACTTAAATGTTTTTAATTGCATTATTTAGAATCGGGAACCATATTGAATTTAAATCTACCGAAGGCATAGCAATACAATTATTTTTATTTAAATTAATTATAGCGGTTTCTTTTATTATTCCAATTGATTTTATGTCCCGATTCCCATGCGTGTTGACAAATTCTAGATTTATTAAAATCGCCCTTTCTAAGAAGGTTTTTATGTTCTTTAACATCTAATGGTCTGGAGGTCTTACCTATATAGAATTTGCCACATTCGCAGGGAATTTTATAAACCACATGTTTCGTATTCTTTTGTGTGTTGTTTGGTTTGGTTTTTGTTAATATAGATCTAAGAGTATTTTTTGTTTTAAGTGTCGTTCTTATGTTGTATTTATTTCCTACTCTTTTAATTGTGTCAGAAATACCGCGGATGTAAGGAATTGTGAGGTTAATTGTTTGAGAGTTATTATTATTGTTATTAATAACTTGTCTGTTTTGTCTGGTATTAAAAGATTTAAATTATTTGTCTATGAATTTTTTTCGGTAATTGTTTTTTATTAAAATGTCTTTGATGTGATTCGTTTCTTTTTGTGGTGTATCTCTGTCGTTACAAACAAGTTTTGCTCTGTCATATAAACTTTTAATTGCTCCTATTTTGACTGATTTTGAGTGACGGGAAAAGAAATTGAGATACCTATCTGTGTTTGTCGGATTTCTGTAAACTGTAGTATCGAGGAATAGCAATTTATTTTCCCTCTCCATCTCTAAAGTAAACTTAATTGTAGACCCTCGAGAATTTATATTTTGCCATTCCGAAATTTTGTTGATAATAATGATTTTCTCGGGACGTTTTCGCATAGGAATCGGGACGTAAAATCAATTGGAATAATTCCAAAACGGTATTAAAAGAATCGGTAACAAAATACAGAAGATTAAAAGAAACTGCTATAATTAATTTAAATAAAAATAACTGTATTGCTATGCCTTCGGTAGATTTAAATTCAATAGAGTTCCCGATTCTAAAGAATACAATTTAAAAATATTCAAGTATTTCAATAGACAATCAATACAGTAAACAATCACACAGTAAACCTGGCCTATTTATATATATTACTATTATACTATTTATATATAGAAATTAATATAATTTATTTTTTAGATTCATTTTGAAAACGGGGGGAGAAGACCTCCCGAAACGTTAACGTTAAAAGGTTGTGTTTATTTTAGAACAGTTTTATGAAATTTTGTTCGGCAGGCAAAATTACAGAAAAGAATCACTGAGAAATTTGTCTCCATTTGGTTTTTTGTTTTTTACTTAGTGATTCTTTATTTACATAAGAACAGATATTTTTGTTATTTTTTAGTTTTAGATCGTGGCGAAAAATTCAATATTGAACACCAGTCGGAGTTACAGCTTCATCACCCTCATTCTCAAAGAAATGCGGCCCAATTACCAGAATAGAGTACCAGAGTTAGTTGCATTACATCCTCTCAAAGGAGACTCGTCTTTATTCAGTTTTCTACTCAAAAAGGCATTGTACCGGTTAGCTATACACCATATTCGCTTAATCTAGTTTGAAGTGAATGCGCTACTGAGCGAAGTATCAAAACACAAGCTGAAAAAGTGACTCGAAATGAATGTCATAGCGTGTTTAATTTTTAAACAGCCGGTCTTTGATAATAAAAAAATGTAACTCTACCAAATAATTCACATTAAAAGAAATATTCTAATTAAGGAAGCGAAACGCCTGATCCCATTCAAGCCCAATTAAAGTTCATTCATTGTTATGTAGATTAGCGTAACACTAATAAAGTTACCAAAGCAAAAATCATATAAAATTATACAATTTTGCCGGAAAACAACATTAACGGAGCTAATTTATACTAAACGGTTTTACAATTTTTTGCCTCTTTCATTTAAACAGTCACGGATTTACAAATGCGATCGCATAATGAACATTTCTCCTTTTTTCTGCGTTTAATTAAATGAAAAATGAATCTTTTCGTCGTTATTTCGCAATTTCATTGAATCGATCGTCAATTACGGTGTAATAATGGGTCGTTTGTAGTGATTTTCAATATTGTTGCTGTTTTTTGAGCGATAATCCGATGAGTGTGGAGAGTGTGGTGGACGAGATAAAGTGTATTATCTAAACAATCGGACTTCTTCGGACATATTCGTTTCGACGAATATTAATTTTTATTAAACATTAGGTTCGTTTATTATTAGCCCTTAATTAGCCCTTAGTTAAGGACCGTTCTTGCTCGGACACGGGTTTTTCGAGGACTAAGTTTTTTGTATATCAGGATTATTTTGACGTACTAGAGTAGTCTGAAAACTTCCTAGCTTCAACATGAAGATGGCATTACTCGCCATAAATATTCTGATAATATAATTGCGCATGTGTTGAAAGATAACCTTGAAATTTCAGCCATGTTAGATGCTCAGTTGTTTTCTTGTCATTTATGTCAGTTGATATTAGCGTTTCCGTAAAGACGTTCGAACCATCATTACATTCTAGTATTTGAAAGGCAATAAGCCTAGGCAAATGAAAGCCACGGTGGATGCTGTTTAAGGGGATTCTGCACCATTATTGGCCACCGTGAAATTTTGGTCAGCTGAATTTAAACGTGGTTATACCAGCTTGGTTTACGATGTAATTTCAAGGGGGCTAAAAACTGCAACCATTACTGATAAGATGGAAAAAGTTCACCAGATGGTGCTAGACTACCATCAAATTAAAGTTAGAGAGATAACAGAAACCGTGGGCATCTCGAACGAACGTGTTAGTCATATATTGAGTAAAGATTTAGGAATGAAAAAGCTAATCTCTCGTTGGCTACCGCGATTGCTTACTAAGGACCTAAAACGCATTCGAATGAACATTTCCGGAGACCTGATGAAGTAGTTTAAGCGAAATAAGTCAGAGTTTTGGCATCTATTAATAACCATAGATAAAAGTTACGAAGGGTGAATCGGTTCCGAAGAAGGCGAAAACTGTCCCATCGACCGGGAAAGTAATGTCGATTGTGTTTTGGAAGTCATCATAGTCATCAAGTTGTATTTACTATCTAGATCTACTTCGGAGGCGTTGCAGTTGCTGATTGCACGATTTGATCAATGTGATGGTTGAATCACAGTTTCCTATCGATATACACTCCCCCAGCTGCACAATCTTCCAAAGCAGTTCTTAACAAGAAAAACTGGGATTTGCCAGGACCAGCGGTTAGTTTATGCTGTAACTCATTAATGGCAACTTTTATGTCAGCAACCTTAAGAAGTTATAGCGTGTGTGATTCATTTGTGAATGTATCATTATCAACAGAGCAAAACTGCTCACGATGTCGCTCGGGGTTCTCAATTCAGCAGAGTTATATAGCATATTGCGAGGAATCCAGAATGTGCTTTTCCTGCGGGATATGTACTTAGAAAGGATTGCATTTTATTAATGTAGTTTTGGTAGGGTTGAATTATTTTATTTTTTATTTTGCGGTGTAAATCACTGAATAAATTAGAGATTTATTGAGAATATCCCCTATAATGTCAGCAGAAAACCAGTTGGGATAGTGCCTGGCCTAATTAACACTGGTTAGAGTTGGGACCGTGACGTTGAGGCACAAGATAATGTTGCTGTTGAGGAGAGCAACTGCATCATCAACAGTGCCCGCCTGATAGAATATGGGCCAATCTATATTTTAAATTAGGTTATATATGCGAATGTAATCGGCTTTGTAGAAATTATATCTTTCGTTAGAGTTGAATGCTGGTAAATGAAAGCGTGTATCCAGAACAGACAAGTGAGATTCAATCGATAGAGCTGGATGATAATGGTCCTCGAGAACTAACGGAATAAGTAACCTCTCTAATAACAGTACATGTCAAATTTGCAATAACTAAGTTGAGTATATTGTTTTGTATATTAAATAAGTGATTGTATTGGTGAATATCAAAAATTGCCTGGAAGACATGCATCATTTCTTGACAAGCTGAAGACAGAAATTGCGGAAAAATAACCGCATTTGAAAAAAAAGAACTTTGGTTCCACCCCCCTAACACATTAAATGGCCTCATGGCAAAAATTCACTAATTGGGATTCAAATTGATTGAACACCCACTCTATTCGCCAGATCTGGCTCCCAGCAACTTTTTCCACTTTTCTAGGTTGAAAGTTTCGGTCGTAAAACATCAAAAGAGGCCATCACAATCGTAAACGACTATTTTGCACAATCATATGTTCATCTACTATTTGGACGGTTTAAAGTGGTGGTAGCATCGCTAGAAAAAGTGTCTAGAATCGCCAGAAAACTATGTTGGATAAAACTGAATTTGTAAATAAAAACTTTTTGAAAGCTCTTTATTTGATACAAAAAAAGAATAATGAGATGGTCACCGTGGTTATTATAACACTTTATATTTCCGCGAGGTACAAAATTAGATGATTTCTTATAACAATGAATCCCAAGTGTCATTTTAGTTGCTGACGGATGGAGTAATCGCTCAAGAGCTTCAGCTATCTATCCATATTTATGGATGATTTTGGTATTTTGGTAGTTGAATGTGTCATCAATTATGCTCTTGAAAAAGTTATACAAGACAGCGAAGGAGAACCTTCAAGAAATTCTTCACTGACCACCATTAGCACATTAACTATACAAACCACCTATAAAAACTGAACGGTCAAGTTCGATGGCTTGTTGTTGAGTTAGACCACATTGACAATCGTAAAATATTATGATGTAAAATATTATAATGTCAAAAATAGTAAGACTGGCAAAACAAAACCAAACGTCATATCATCTTGAAATTGATACGCTGATACTCGAAAGCAAGATAGAAATATAATTACATTTGCGAACGAACTGTCACCTAACGGAAACTAACTTTTCACTAACTTCTCGTAGTTCAAATGATGTTTGATATTTTGAAAAAAATTAGGTTCTATACCAAAACGAATAGCAAAAAAAAGGAAATCTAGCAGAAAACTGGTGACGCCTCACGGGTCAGGATGTGGCCGACCTGCTCAGTTCAGGCGCATTAAAAAATTAATAGAAGATTAAAGATATTAAGATTTATGGACGTTGGGCCAAGCTATTTTTTAATTGTTAGTTGGGGAATTCGGCGAAATTGAACGGCGTTTTGCCCGATCCGAGATAAGGCCTTTTTTCGAGACGACCACGTACGAAATTTTCTTTTTTTTGCATCTTTCGTTTTGGTGCGAGCGAAGGACGAAGATTTTTGCTTTTCTTTTCTTTCCGGCAACGGGACTACGTTTTGTAAGATAATAAAGCGCGATTGTTCATTGGATTATCTTTTGTGTTTTTTTTTCTTGTGTCAATCGATGGAAGATATCAGGTAGGGAACAAAACATAGGACACATCTGTATTTGCGATTATTTTCCATATTATTCATGTCTTTTTGTATTTAGTAATAAGTTTATAATTATCAATGAATAACCATGAATCCCCTACTTTCTCTAAATATTATTGCTATTTTGCTATTTTGAGGGAGTCTCCCCCATTCCATGCCACGATGCTACTACAACTCAGTTGTTACTTTGAGAATTTTTTTCTTCCTTTTTCCAGTCATTGAGGTAGTAAGAGCAGACGTCCGGTCCGTTCAGAATAAAAATATTTTCTAAATATCTCCAAGTTTATTGTTTCAAATAGGTTTCTACCGAAGAAAGGACCCCATGTTCCGTTGAAGCCACAAAAAAGTAAAAAAAAAATGTTTTTGTTTTCCAGTGTCATCAAACCTTTCTTTTTTTTATTTCAGCTATTTTTCGCTGGAAAAATATAATTTAAATAAGGAAATAATTAGAAGTATCTCAAATCTGTACTCGGAAACTACAAACTATGTCCGAACAAAAAAAATAGAGTATCCCAAAGGTTTACAACTGCATCTGACATGAGACAGGGAGGAATATTAAGTCCCTATCTGTTTAACATTGTAATGGACGCGATAATTAAGAAGTGTAACAAGGGAATAAACGAAACAATATGGGGATATTTCAATTTAGAAAAGATAGAAATTAATCATTTGGCTTTTGCGAATGATATAGTACTAATTAGGGAAAAATGATCTACAGCGTAACTCAAATGTATGGTATGAGGAGCTGGGCCAAAGTCAATTGACAATAAAACGAAGTAAAACAAAAATATTGGTCGTATCGAGAAAGTACAAGAACATAGGAACTAGATCCCAACTTTGACATATGGCTGCGAAATGTGAAAGCTAAATGAACATCAGACGGAAGAATACAGGCCTGTGAGATGAGAGTATTGAGAAGAATTATAGGACTAACTCTGAGGGATCGCGTATCAAATAAGGACATTAGGAGGAGATTGGGGGTAAAATCTGTAGAAGGGATACAGGAAAATGCAGTGCTATGGTTTGGACATGCCTTGCGTATGCAGAATGCCTTGTACGAGACTGATCAAGCGCGTGTGGAAAATGGGAAAAACTGAAAGGAACACGAGGGGTAGTCCACGAAATAAATGAAACGATGAGATTGGCAAATATCTTAGAGAAGTGGAACTGGACTAGAGACGAACCGAGGTGCTTGTGAGGGATAGAGGGTTGACAATGGCCGGTAAACGACTATAGATCATGATGCTAATGATTTTTTCTACTATTATCTGGACTAGGTAGGTCACGTATATTTTGACACCTACAAAAGACATTTTGGAGCTAGTTTTTATTAATGCGTGCAAATATAAGGATTGGGGAAAAAAATAGTTTCGTTTTTATGTAAATGAAATCTTGTCCATAATCGATAGGTACGAAAAATATAGCTTTTCCCTTCCACACAGACAGGCAGGACAGCGCCGTACAATTAATAATAAATAATGGGCACTTTCGAATGGAATAATACGCGCGGTCACGCCCCTTTTACGCATTTATTTCAATTTCGTATTTATTCGAAAAAGGAGAAACGGCACCCCTTTGGCCTGGACGCGGCCCATAAATTACGGCCCTAATCGATAGAAACGGCAACGTCGCCTTCCCAGCACCACCACCACCACCGATTCCTGAATTATTGAAAACGAACGCCGAAGACAAACCCGCACTTTCTAATTTGTTCCTTTTTTATGGATTCTGTTCAAACCTTGTTTTTCCCTTTGTCTTTTGAACTCCCACATATTTGACGTCCACGTATATATCGTGGCGTTAAAGGAGATTGTCCACGGAAAGGGCGCGTTCCTTAAGGAAACATGACTCGATTAATTTTTTTTTATACAAAAACATTTATTAACATTAAAATAATTAGTCTGATAATCCATTTTCAAAGCTTAAATTCAGAAAATCAAATTATTGATTGATTTGTCCGTTGCTTTGTGATATTTAATTTTTTAAAAAAGGAATAAAACAATTTTTTACTTTGTTATCTATCACTTTTATTTTTAAACCAAATTTGTGTGACTATAGTTTCGCAATACGACTTTACATTCTCAAAGTTCTTTGTTCAAAGTTCAAAGACTTTGCATTCTCAGTTTTAAAGTAGTGTTTACGAGTACAAAGCTGGTGCGAGTTAAGCTGGGTCCACATTAATACACATTTGCGTTGTGCGGACTGTATGTTGTATGTGGTGTGCCTGCGTGGCAATGTAGACGTTCTGACACACAAATATTGTCGCCGCACAGCACGCAAACGGACTATCTGTTGTCCACCAGATAATTCGAACAAATTGTTCCAGTAAATTTAACACATACACAAAATTTTATTGATATGGACCCAGCTTTATAGTAATTTGCTTTTCATTTTCTGATTTAGGAGTACAAAATACTTCGTATACACCTATTTTCATCAATGTTGTATTGTGTTCACCTCAAAAAAGTTTAAATTTGTTGAGTTGTGCTATTAAGGTGTGAAGGTGTATTATCGTGAATCAAAAGCCATGAATAGTTTAGCACAGTGTCTCTCACACTTACTTGGTGATTACTTAGTACAATATATTTGATTTTGATAATGTTTTCTTGATTGATGTTTTATATTTTTTTGATTCTCGTCTTTATAAACGAGGTTCAAGCATCACTAAGCACCTTGAACCATTTGTAGAATTTTTTTTTTAAATCAACACAAAAATATCGTCGTTTATACAAAATTTATTGCAAATTTTTTGTTCGAAAAATTATCCATTTTTAAAAATCGCTGACAAAATGTTGTAACAATTACATAAGACATATTTTCTAACTTAACAAGCGAGATGGTATGAAACTGTTATCGAATGTTGAGGACAGTCATATCAACTTAAAAAAATTAATATGGTTGTAACGATATAATCGGGTCAATCTAGACATTCAAAGGTACATAAATGCACATCAACCTGGAAGTGAGTAAAATTGTTCAAAACATTTCAAAATTCCCCATCATTGCGGTACGTGGAAAAAAATTGACTCGAGGCCAAAGTTAAAAAAATTGGGGTGTTCGCGATTTTCATCAAAACGGTTTTATCGTAAGTTTTATCGTAAAAATTATAGATCATAAAATTATCTATAAAATGGTATCTTTTTCTAAGAGTCATCGTTCCTGAGATATAACGATTCAAAAAGTTGTAAGCGACAAAAACGATGGAAATTAAAAAACAGTAGAAACATTTATTCGTTCGATTCATAATCTTCAATTACTTCTTCTTGTTGTTCTTCTTCTTGATCTTCCTCTTCTTCTTGATCTCCTTCTTCTTGATCTCCTTCTTCTTCTTCATCCTGGGTGATAGCAAACGAATCCTCTACTGTTGGTCATTCAACATTAGAACACGACTGGCCTTGATAATTCGTACATGCCAGAGAACAAAACAGTCCAACTTTTTTTTCAACCACATTTAGCACTGCATCCCTTTTTACAGTTGCAAAAAATTGTGTTTAGCAGTTTTTCCGGCGCAGGTGGGAGTAAAGTCTGAATTGGTTCTAATGTATTGTCGACCAACTTCCAATCCCAGTCTTGTGGGTCTAGCTGATAACCAAGTCACAGTTGAACTTAGTAATATACCCGAAAAAGATGTTTGTTGATGAGCAGCAACTGAAGTTGGAGGAAGACAAGCTAATTGCACTTGTTTTTTATTTCGAGTGTTTTTAAGAAAACATGCATATCGATACTTATCTAAGCAGGTAGTTTTCTTAGGAGCTCCGTACATAGAAAGAAGAAAGCGAATTCCGTTGGTGATAATTTCTTGTGGAGTTGAATTACTTTTTTTAAAAACTTCAGCACATTGAACTAAATCTTGTTTTTTAAACATTTTAAAAACTGTTGTTTTACCCCTCCTGTAAAATGCAGATGTCGTTGGCACCCAGTTATTGCGTGTAAAAATAGTACATGATTTTGACACTTTGCAAAAGTTGATAAACTTTTTGATGAATATATTTTCGATTGATTTTGAACTTTTCCTGGTTTTAAAAAGAAAATTGTTTTTTTAGTTGGAGTTTGAGCAGTGAGTAATACGAGTAAGTCTACATCTTCACCAACAACAATAGTTATATTTGTCAAATTAAATTGTTCTATTGCTGTTTCAATAATCAGTACATCGGCATCGTTATTGGCTTGTTTAACCAATATATTTTCAGCAGTAAACTTTTCTTTCAACATTGAAATGAACCGAGACTTGTAAGTATTTGCAAGAAATTTCTGTTGACTGGTAGGAACTGTCATAAGTTTATCAAATAAAATATCGGAAGATGAAGATGTTGCTAAAGTTCGACGACGTTGTTCTGTTGCTTTAATATTTGTCGTGCAATCATTATAGCCATCAAATACGACAGTAATTCTGGGACCAAAATGTCGACGTACATACTGAACGTATTTATCAAAAATAACGTTTGATTTTTTCTTCGCTATCCCACACAACATGGTGTAGTAAGTATCCTCCGTCAATGATGTATGTCGCATTAGTGTTGTTAATATCAATATTTACCTTTTCAAAACAATCGTAAATAGCAGACTTCTGTGTTTTACGCACCCCGATGTCATCAAACAACGATAAAGGGTACGGAGTCAATTCATATTCAAAATATTTCTCTATTTCATCTTGAAAACACTTTTCTTCATGAACTTTTATAGAACTACTCATAGCTATTTTAAATATAAGTTATAATCACCGATAGAAAAATATTTTTACTTATATTACAGCTACAGAGATATACGTGATGTACTTATGCATATTATGACGCTTGCAACTTTTTAAATCGTTATATCTCAGGAACGGTGGCTCTTAGGAAAAAAAATTATTGATATCTTTTTTATAGATAATTTTATGATCTACAATTAATGTCGGAGATAATTTTACGATAAAACTTACCGTTTTGATGAAAATCGTGAAAAACCCATTTTTTGACATTTGACCTCGAGTCAATTTCCACGTACCGGAACGATGGGGAATTTTGAAATGTTATTTTTAATTATGTTTTGAAAAACTTTACTTACTTCCAGCTTGATGTGAATTTATGTGCATTCACTCTTATTTTTCTGTCTAATTTGACCAGACTAAGGAGCTCGAAACTTTTTAAAAACAAAAGCAATGATAAAAGAAAAAGATTCAGTTATACTACTTTAATATTAATTTTTTAACAACAAATCAACGTGTCGGTGAGTGAATCCTAATTTAATATTGGATTATCCATTCTCGCAGAGTATTTTCTATGCATCATCAACGAAATGACACAGCTTAAACCAACCGTGCCCCAAACACAACAGCCGCCTAATCAGGCGGAAAACGACCGTATAAACATTACCCATTGAAGAGAAAAAAGAGAAAAAAAATTGCAAGTCATGTCAGCGTAGAATCGGGAGAACAACTTCGAGGGCGATTGAGATGTTGCGGGTCCTGTTGACAAACGAGGTGTTCGGCTACCCGCCACGGCAGTCGAATACTGATGAATCGGTCGGTCGGACACGGCTGATTTAGTGTCGTGCGACAAAAACCATTCCGAACGGTTGTTTATGACCTGTTCGGTTCCGATGGTATTTTGTAATGGGCCTGCGGTGATCCCGGCTTTGACATTCGTCCTTATTAGTATGCAGAAATGTATACGTAGTACGCGCTTCACTATTTTCCTTTTGTACAACTGATCCCAATTATGACATTTAAATAAAAACTAACAATTATTGAAACGGGCGATTATAACAAATCAAGAACTAATAGTATTAATGTATTTAAAAAATAACAAATATTCCACGGTGGAAGAGAATAATTACTAGGCTAATTAAAACGTTCGCGGAACGACACCGAGGAGAGACACCGGAGAGACACCTATGGAGCACGAAAATATATATATAACCACTACATTTTGAAGTTTTATCCCTCTTACGAACATATGTGAAGTTTCAAGTCGCTTCGTCACTTCATTCGTACAAAAACAGCAGCGTATCAGTGTTATTTTTTAAAATAGAAAATATTGAAAATCGTACTCTGATTGAATTGTTTGTAAAAAAAAAGGTTTATAGGCAATGGAAATCCATAGTGAAATGGTAAATGTATAAGGGGAGTCTGCTTCTTCAACACAATGGTTTGTAAATGGGTAGGTGAGTTTCAATGTAGTTGTACGAGCATGAATTATGACCCTCGTTCAGGACAAATAATTAATTCTACACATGATATGATTATGGATGACGGACAATTGACTTTGAGTGAAATTGCTAAGGCTATGGACATCTCACCCGAATGGGTGAGGTAATCAATTAAAAAAATGCCTTTTGAATCCCAAAAAATTGACGCCATAAATTTTTAGGTCGATTTTGATCACTTTGGCTACTTCGGAGCTGAACAACTGGGCTTAGTCCACTCTGCGGTTTGTTATCGCAGTTCAAGATCATACTGATAAACTCTCAAGTCTCATCCATAGTTACAAAATTACGTTAAAAATCTATTTTATTCTTACCGATAGTAACACTTTCTTAACGATGATGACCTGGTTTTCGAGTGGGCAAATGCTTTTATCCCGATATCAACCATTGTTTTTCCTTATGTGAAGAATCCACTTTGTATTTCCAATTATAATTTGATATGGCACCTACATTTCTACTCCTGGTAATTTAAACTCTAAGAGATTTACCACCAAATCACATTATTTAACCTCTCGTTCAATCAGATTCAATATCTTGGAGAAGTTAATTGAAGTAATGACGATGATGAATTTAATTATATAGTCGCCTCAGGGGCTGAGGCTATTTTACTATATAATAGAAAGTAAAAAGGAGGAAGGGGAAAGCAAAGAAGATCTTCAGCAGCACTATTTTCTTCTACGTCTTCCCACTTTAAAACCCACGAGCCGCCACTGCTCAGTAGGTTCCATATACCATCAAAAAGACTTAAATCACCGTCGTTGATTATTTAAATTAACGTTGTTATCCATGTTCTGTTATCCAAGGCATCAGGATGGACCCCATTAATGACATTAATGATATTGTTATGCTTTAGAAACTCATAAATCATCAAATGTCTCATATAGAACTTATCAACACTTTGCTGTTCCATTCTTATAGGGTTCACGACTTTTTTTCAAAACTTAATAATGACTAATAGTAGTTTGCACGGTTTTTATCGGTTTCTCTTATAATGGACCAACAGTAATCCCTTAACATGTTTTCATCCTAAAATCCTTGATGTTGTGCTTCGAAAATCTTTAAATATTGGTGAAAACGTTCACCACTGTTCATCACTCATGCTTCGTAACTTTTCAGCGAAAAAACTCAAATGCGAGTGCTATAACAATAACAATATTACCCTTCTCTTTTGAAAAATTCTGAGTAAACTTTGTTCCTGTTTCTTGAGTTTCGTGTTTGGTGTTAATAAATTCTATTATAGGCGAGAACCAAGAAGCTTACTGTAGATCTTGATAGTTATAAATCTCTTATAAGATCATTTAATTCAGCTTGGTTTAATTAAATCACCAGAAAAATCACCAGAACCACTAGAAATCAATTTAACTTCAACATGACCTTCATTGTCATCTTCTAGTATATTTTGACTGGGATTACCGGGACAAATTGGATATGGAAGATCCTTCGACTGTAAAATTGGTTTAATAACCGAAGGAATTTCGGCATATAAAATACTCGCTTTATTTTTTGTATTATATCCCACTGTCTTCGTAACACAAAAGTAGCAGTCATGTTCATGACTAGTAGATTCTCTCCTTAACATAGATGAACCAAATGGAAGGTATACATTATCTCCTGATTACCACTGGAGTAAAATGATTCTACAGCTTTCACAAAACATATGAGGCACCCACTATTTATCTGGGTTTGCAACAGAAAATCCAAAATAATAAAGATATGGCCTTTTTAACGAATCTACAATGGGTCCTCTTTTTTTTTAATATAAACTGTCCACAAACGTAGCAAAAACGATCAGAACTTTGTGTGACGTGATAGAATATTTCTGTTAACACTTTTAGGTTTAAGGAAGGTAAATTAACATATTTATATACATTTATATCGGATATATAAAAAAATTGTAAACTAATGTAATTAACTAGCCCACAGTTAACTAAAACAACGGTTATGTTATAATAAGTTAAATTATTGTTATATTAATAGATGGAAATGTTTTTTAAATTTGAAAAAAACACCCTTACTTATGGGTATCGGTAATAGTTTACCAACAAACTGATAAAAGAGTCAAAAAAAGTTCTAAATAATGGTACGCCTACAAAGCGAATAATTCTTAAAAATCGCAAACCTCAGCCATATATCTAATACAAAAAAAACATAAAGCTATATCTTTTGTTTTAACGATCTCAACTCATTCTCCGCGCAACCCCCATTCAATATCCACCCTTGCCATCCCCCGGAGTCCCGTTAGTGTTACAAATTAGATCGACGACGTCAGATAATGAGCAACCGATTTCGGATAGTCGAATTTATTAGGGGGTAGGGGGCGCCCCGCCCTTAGTCGAGTGGGAGGCTATGTCGGCAACGCGTTTCGTTAATTACAGGCAACCGAAAACCTTTGACATATGACCTGATCCACTAACGAAGCGCTGGCGCTTTTGGTTACGCCGAGAGGGGCGGGAGAAGGGTACATAAAGGAAGGGTAGGCTGAGAGGTGAAGGAGGAGAAGGCTTGTTCGCTTAGGATGTGAAAATCGGAAACAGCAAGAGACAAAAAATGAGAATAAGATGAAAATTTTGAATACATAATTTATTTCACAATTATGTATTCAAAATAAAAAAAAATAGTTTTTGATTTATGAACAAATTTTTGGACAAGTGGAATATTAAAATTTCAAAACCATACCACCAATATATATCAGAAACAGAACAGTCGTGCAAAAGCAACTAATGATTTGTTCATGCCATGATAGTACCAAGTCAATGGTGGAAGAATTACACTAAAATGTATAGTAGAAAGAGTAACTTTGTAGAAGTGTTGAAAAAAAAATGCACCACTTACTGGTTGATGAACACAGATTCCAAAAGTCTACGCAGTGGCGGCTCGTGGGTTTTTAAACAAGATGCTTAACAGTTTCTTGAGTGTTACATGACCATTAAGGTGCACTATTTACACAGCTACTTAGACCTCAAAATTTAGGAAACACCAGTAAGGGACAAGGTAAAAGATTTTCACGTATGAGAACCGTCACCAAGGAAGATGGGATACGCACATGATGGCAGATTACTGCTGGAGTTTAAAAAGGGACTATTCCAAATTACATGCAACAATGTCACGGAAGAGAAGATTCTGTTGTGAATCAGAACACAAGAAGTGTTCAGTGATTAGTTGGTTTTATCGATGACTTTTTCCTATATCTTTATATATAATAATATTTATATAATAATAAAAATTCCGTGTTTGAGTGCTAACTGTCACCGTGCTGAGTGCTGAGAATGAAGATGTTTGCACATTATTTCCTTCTATTTCTATACCTACATAAACTACGCAAAACTAATGCTAGTTAAATGTACCAGGTGTCCCATTAAGGATGGATTGCGGCCGTATCTTGAAAACTATTTATCCCACAGCTTTAGGGGAAAAAAATTGTACTAAAAATGATCATGAGAAATTCACCAAAAATATTTTTAAGCTTCTAAAACGACCGCAAGAGGGCGTGACGAGCTAAACATTTTTAAAAATAATGTTTTTTTGTGTATTTTGTGTCTCCTACAACTTTGTTTTATAACATTTTGTCGTAATTTCACGAATAGAGGGATGGGGGGAGTTTTACCTATTGAGATAAAAAGTCGTCTAATGTCCGTTTGCCTTAACCGATTTTCCTCAATTTAGATTCATTTAAAAGGCAATTGCTGGGACAATCAGATAATCTAGGAGATAAATTATTTAGTTTATAAATGAAACCGCGAGGTGGCGTTACATTCAACAATAGTTTTTTTGAAGTTTTGTTCAGTTTTTTCAAATGGAATGGTACAGCTTTTACTACATGGCAAGAAAGGTAATTTAAAGAGGAATCGTCCAGTGAAAACCCGAAATCGACATCATTAACATGTCAAGAGATATTTCGATTTTTCTGAAAAAAATCAGTTAGTTTTAATTTTTACCGTAATATTAAGTTAAAAATTGGTTACGTTCGATTCGTAATGGAGATAATGTCGTAAATGTTCTGGCTTATGTTGAGACCAACCCCCATTTAAGTATCAGACAAATATCTGAAGAATTAGGTGTTAGCAAGACATCCGTTCATCGAATCTTAAGAGATAACAAGCTGCACCCCTATCATGTTGTCTTACACCAAGCCCTTTTGGATAACGATTTCGACAGACAGTTAGACTATTGTCACTGGTTAAAAAATATGTGTCGTGGAAATAAACAATTCTTAAAACGCATACTATGGACTGATGAAGCTACTTTTAGCAGTGATGGAGACGTTAACTTACATAATATGCACTACGGGGCAGTTGCTAATCCACACTGGATGTTAGAAATCAACCACCAAAATAGATGGAGTGTGAACATATGGTGTGGTGTTTTGGGAGACAAAATTATTGATCCCTTTATTTTTAATGGACATTTGAATAGTGAAACATATTTAAATTTTTTACAAAATGGACTGCCAGAACTAATGGAAGATGTTTCGTTGGAAACAAGAAGACAAATGTGGTACCAGCATGATGGATGCCCTGCCCACTTCTCGCCGGTGGTTCGAAACTTCTTGGATGCTTCGTTTCCAAATCGTTGGATAGGACGGGGTAGTTTATTTTCGTGGCCGGCGCGCTCACCGGTTTTGACAGTCCTCGATTTTTACTTGTGGGGAAGACTAAAAGACCTTGTTTTTCAAACTCGTCCGACTACAGGAGAAAACATGATTGAAAGAATTCAAAATCCAATAACCAGCATTTCAAGAGCGGAAATTGAAGCTGCCGTTTTTAGTACTCGTCGAAAAATAAATCTTTGCATTTCTAAGGATAGAAGGCATTTTGAACATTTAGAAAGGCGTTAAAGTTCAGATTCTGTTAATTATTATACTGTTGTGCTGTTAATTTTATTTGACTGTTGTTATTATTATTATCTTCGTTGTTGGCCCGTCGGCCTTTAAACACGCTCCAAATTAATATGGCACGAAGAATTTGGACCAGTCCTAAGCCTGGGTAAAGTGTGAAGGAAGGCAAACATTAGGTTAATATTTTTTTAACTTGATGCAGGTAGTAGTGAAATAATAACTGATTTCTTCAGAAAAATCGAAATATCTCTTGACATGTCAGAGATATCGATTTCGGGTTTTCACTGGATGATTCCTCTTTAAATTACCTTTCTAGCCATGCAATAAAAGGTGTACCATTCCATTTGAAAAAACTGAACAAAACTTCAAAAAAACTATTGTTGAATATAACACCACCTCGCGGTTTCATTTATAAACTAAATAATTTATCTCCCAGATTATCTGATTGTCCCAGCAATTGCCTTTTAAATGAATCCAAATTGAGGAAAATCGGGTTAGGCAAACGGACATTAGACGACTTTTTATCTCAATAGGTAAAACTCCCCCACGCCCCTCCATTCGTGAAATTACGACAAAATGTCATAAAACAAAGTTGTAGGAGACAGTTTGCTAATTATAACTGAGAATTTTTCTTACTCGGTTAACACTTGAAAATACACACAAAAAATGATTTTTAAAAATGTTTAGCTCGTCACGCCCTCTTGCGGTCGTTTTGGAAGCTTAAAAATATTTTTGGTGAATTTCTCATGATCATTTTAGTACAATTTTTTTCCCCCCAAAGCTGTGTTTTCAAGACGCGATCCATCCTTATTATCACGGCCGCTGGTATACTTACTCTAGAGGACGTTATGAGAAATCTAGATAAGAGAAACTTGAGTAATACATCTGATTTCACTACTTACCATATTTGCCAACACTCACTGGACAAAATTCAGTGTTTTTTTAACGAATTTAACCAGTTAATATGATTTTTTTTTGTTTCAGGTAAGACATTTATCATCACTCAGTGGAATCAGTGGTGAGTCAGCTATCTTAGTAAATTTCTATCATAAAAACATTTGTTTATATGCGAAATGCAATTCCGAAGTTGGAACATTTAAATATCATATACGTAAGTGTATACGACCTCAAGGGATCTGAAGTGGCTGTCAACTCTGTGACGTTGCAGGGATCGGAAGAGGTGAAAATCCAAAGGAGCTAAGTTTGGAATATATGCCGGTTTCGATAGAACCCCCCCCCCCCCCACCTCAACCGAGTCCTTTTTGTTGTATATCTAATCAAATGTTATCGTCATCAGGAGATGATTCAATATAATCTGACGATGTCGTTGAGCTATCCATGATAGCATTATCAGGAGATGGTCCAATCTGATTAGATTTGATTAATAAAATGTTAGAATTATGAGAAGATGATCCAATCTAATCAGAATGAATCATCTCCTGGTGATGCTAAATGGTTAGCGAAACGTGGATCGAGAAGTTTTGAAGTACTTTGGTGTTTAGTTGTAAATCTCTTAGAGTTTAAACATCATGGAGATTCCAATGAAAATTGAGCCAGTCGTTCACAGCAGCGATTACATCTTCATCAACAGAAAAGTTAGTTTTCTATAACTGTTCTTAGATTGAAAAATAAAATGTACGAAACAAACGTTGTAGATGGCAGCCATTCAAAATATAACTCTTGTGAGCTATGACAATAACCAAGTGAAACAAAACGTCGTTTTTCGAAACATTTATACTTTCCAGAAGTAGAAATTTTCAAATGATCTCGAAATGTTTTTTGATATCCGAATGTGATAAATCAGGGCTATGTTATGTCGAGTTAAACGGTTTTAATAACCAGACTGTTTCTGAGTACATCTCCTTAACAAGATTATGTATGAAGCAAAATTGTTTTCAGCTTAATAACAGGTTTTACGAAGAACAAGAAGGACTGGCAACGGGCAATCCTCTGTCACCGTTCTTAGCCAACTTATTCATGAGTAAATTTGAAACTGATATCTATTTAAGATATGTGGCTGAGGTTTTTGCAATTTTCAATTCAAAAAATTAAAAATTAGATGATTTCATTAAGAACTTAAATAATAAATTCCAAAACAGAGTATTTACGTATAAACTCGAAAACAACGATGGTTTACCAACCTAATTAGGTTAGATTTTGATATTTTTAGAAAAAAAAAACACCACCATGAGATACATTCCTAACGATTCGAATCATAGTTTCCAAAATAAGATGACTAGTTTACATTTTATGGTTTTTTGGTCAATTTTTTTTAAACTAAAATAATTATAACAAAGAATTAAAATTAATTTAAGGAGGTATCTGAAGTTAAGGGTTATAATAAGAACATTGTAGACAAATTTATTAGAAAACATAAGTTTAGAAAATTATTGAAACAATCTTCGATTTTTCAAAAGGATCAGAACAAAAATACATTCACGGTAATATCGTTTGATGCCCAATTAATGCTCACGAGGGCTACACAAAATTTTGTTAATTGGGCATCAAATGGTATTACCATAAATTTCTCTGTGTTCTGATTCGTTTGAAAAGTCAAAGATTCTTTCAATAATTTTCTGAACTTATGTTTTCTAATTGATTTATCTACAATGTTCTTATTATAACCATTAACTTCAGATACCTCCCGAATTAATTTTAATTTTTTGTTATAATTATCTTTATTTAAAGGAAAATTAATGAATCTATTTTTTTTTTAAATTTAAACTAGCCATCTTATTTTGGAAGCTATGATTTGAATGGTTAGGAATGTATTTCGAAATGGTGGTGTTTTTTCTGTATGTATGAAAATCTAACATATTTTTATTGTTTTTACTGACTAAACCATCCAGAAATAGTAAACTATCGTTGTTTTCGAGTTTATGCGTGAATATTATCTAAATTTTCATTTTTCGAATCAAAAATGGCAACAATGTCATCCACATATCTTAACCATACCTTGTGACATATTATTTTCTCTTTTGAAACAAAATAAAAAATTTATAGATCACAGCGACGGCAGCTGTTCGCCGGGAGCACCGGGAAGAAGGTCCAGAACAGAATGAAGCCACGACAAAAGTTGAGCGCCACCCGGTTACTTCATATATCGGAAAAGACCCTGGAACCAGGAAGGGGTCTATCTTAAATAAAACGGTGTACTAGAATCATACATATATATATATATATATATATATATATATATATATATATATATATATATATATATATATATATATATATATATATATATATATATATATATATATATATATATATATATTTATTACAAAAGCACACAAAAAAAGGAATAACTACAACTATCAAACAAAAGACACGGGAAGGTTTAGGGAAGGTGGTTCTCCAAACCTTACCGTGAAAGAAATCAAAAATCACATAAACAGCTCTGAATTACACCAGCTGGTCTCTATGTCCCTATACTTACAAATTAGAGGTTATTTCCTCTATTCTGACAATAGTAAAAAGATAAATATCTAAAGCTAGGGTAACCAAGAATGGTCAGACGGCAAATAGATACAAAATATAAGGTGATAACGTGACCATTATCAGTATAAGAAATTATGGTAAAAATGAATTTGTGAAAAATAAATGGTAACTGCAATCCTTAATGGTACATGAAAATATAATAAAAAAAAGTGTTTATCTGGCCTTATTTCCTGATGTTGTCTATCCTTGCCTATCCGGTACTGGGTGTTCAAAAACACTGAGTACGACTGCGGGCAGTACGGTATCCCTATGCGGGGGTCCCGAAATAATCTCGATCTGACTAACCGGTTACTGGGCCATGTGGCCCCGAAAAGGTGTAAGGTTTCCACGATGGTCGGGCTCTGTAATAGGTGGTCGTTCAATGGCCTGATGTCTGTTGATCGGATTCTCTGCTGCCGGGTCGTAAAACCCTCAATAAGAATATCAGAAAAATCAACCCAAGAGTGACTTGGCCAGCAAACCTACGTACCTCGGTCGGAAGGGTAAGGCGCGAAAATGTCCGCTCACCTGGAGATTTGAAGTTAGACTGTCTTGCCTTGTCCAAACGATACCGGAGCTCTTTCAGTTCAGAATTTGTCCGAAATAAACCTACCAGTGGTGATCAACAATTTACGAATGCTACCTGTAGCAATCAAGAATTTGTGAACGCTACAACCTTCTGAAAGTAACTGAATTCATCTTTTTGGTTTCAAATTTACTCATAAATAAGTTGATTCCGATCAGTCAATTTTTTCAATTATTAATGTAAGGCTTAGTAAACTTTACGGTTCATAATTTTTACACGCTTCGTTGGGTAGGGTTTTTCACATAAATAGAACATAGTTGAGTTTTAGAATTAGATTAAATCATCTCCTGATGATGCTAACATGGTTAGCGAAACGTGCGCCGAGCAGTAAAAACAAAGTGATTTGGTGTTTAGTGGTAATTCTCTTCAAGTTTAGTGTTTCACACCAAAGGTTCCAGTAGAAGAATTGAATAGATCTGCTGTTTATTAATTCGCATAGATCCAATTAGGACATTCTTTAATTCGTCCGTAAGCGAATGACGGCCACGATTGAATTCACTAAACCAGTGATATGCAGTAGTTTTAGATGGTGCTTCATTGCCAAAGGTCAAATTGAGTTGATCGATACACTGTCGTTAAGATAATCCACGTCGAAAGTCGTTATAAATTACCGCATGAAAATTCTCACGAGTTAATTCCATTTTTTGAGTCAGATAAAATGTTCAAGTTATTAAACAACACAAATAGAGTCCGACTAAACGTTCTGAGTACGTACGTGAGTAGTCAACATTGTAAAACTTCACGATGTATATGTCAGATGGAGCCTAGCAATATAATTGTTGCTAATTCCGGATACATAAATAGCAACCCTCGTATAATCAGATGTATATATTTCTATATGCACCTTATAATTAAGAGAAGCTATTTAAATTATCCAGTTCAGAAAAATTTTGATTTGAGTGGTGTACGTAATAAATTAAAAAAAAATACGTTCATGGTACAGTAAGTATGCAAATACAGTACAGTTAACAGATGTTTCCCCCCTTCCTCGAACTCCCCGACGAAGATATTCAAGCTGTATCGTCTTGGATCACGATGCGGGCCAGTTGATCCATATTCATACGTGGCGGCTATCAAAATTGCTGCAGCCGTGGCTTGGCGGAGACCTCCGCAGCCGCCACATTCTTATCGCCGCCTAATATCGCGCATATAAATCTTCTCGAAGCTCCCCATAAAAAAAATTATATAATTTTTCGATATTTAATTATAGACGAGCGTCGTTCAAATAATTTATAGATTGTCCAAGGAGGTTGTTCCTTTTTTGCTGGTTCGAGGAAGATCTTCACTTGGACGCTTCGGGGTTTCGTACTGTGTGGTGTTATATTGCTGGCCATCGATTAATTAAGTCGTGTAATGTGAAACGTTTAACTTTTTGAAGGAAACGAATTAATTGTGTGACATCTATAGTAGATACATTTTTTGTCCACTTGAATGATATTATATTTTGAACTGAAATATATAGGGTTTATTAACAAGGATTTTTTAGACTGAACAGTTGTTTTGTTCATACAAAACAATTTGTTTGTTTCGAGTAAGTCCTATTTGGTTTCTTTTTCTAAAACATTGTCTAGAAACGATTGTAAATTAAACAAAAAAAAATTGATGGATGCCTGCATATTTTTTAAAATTGATAATATACGAGGTGTATATATATTTATGTGTTATATATATTTATTATTTATAAAATAATACAAAAAAATATTGATCATTTTTAGACGTAGTCTCCTCCATGCTCTACACATTTGTCCCAGCGGTTTGGAAGCTTGTTTCCTTGCTCGTGAAGTTTTGAGTTTGGGTCAAATCAGAGATCAGCTCAGCTCAAAGCATCAAAGATGAGCCAATTGCGCAAACAAATTACTCAACATATTGATGGTTGTCGAATTGTAGCGCTCCAAGTGTATATTTTAAGAGCGCAAACAAAAAATGATCACAGGGTAACAAATCCGGGCTGTTTAGGAATGTTTCAATGCATATTCTCTAGTTTTTCCTTCGTCAAGACCGAACCCATGGGGCACAGATTTTATTGAACCCAAGATGATTTCTGATGATTGTTGGAGCACTTCCAAAACTAATGTCCACCTTTAGAGCGACTTCGTGAATAGTGAGCCGCCGATCACTTTCGCTAGGGTCGCAAACTGTTATCAGCAGTGACACAAAAAACAGAACACAAGGTGCGTCTCATGGAAAAGAGGACTTTTTAAAAATAAGTATTTTTAGTGGCGCCATCTTTTGACGGAGGTAAGCGTTGCAAAGGCGCATCCTTCACTGACGTTCTGACAAAATTTCATAACATCTGGATCATTAGAAGCCAAGTTATCGCGTTTAAAGTGTCAGTGTGTTTATACCGACATCGATCGAATATTAAGTTTTATTTTAAAATTGGTAAAATATTTACCGAAACGTTTCAATTAATGAAATAAGTATAGGGTGATGATTGTTTATCCTGTGGCAGAATTCACGACTGATACAAACGATTCAAAGAAGGTCGTGAGGACATCAACGACGACGAACATCCTGATCCAAAAAAATTCCGTGCTTGAATTTAAAAAAAAGTCAGGCCAAATTTATGGTGATAC
Source organism: Cosmopolites sordidus (assembly GCA_031761425.1). Taxonomy (NCBI): domain Eukaryota; kingdom Metazoa; phylum Arthropoda; class Insecta; order Coleoptera; family Curculionidae; genus Cosmopolites; species Cosmopolites sordidus. The sequence continues at coordinate 1,107,709 of JARFXV010000714.1, read as the reverse complement.
ATGGAAATGAAATTGAACATGCCCAAAGATTCAGTCATCTCATTTTGACCGATCATCTGGGACTTCGGAAGGTTTATGCACGTTTTGTGCGTTCGCAAATTGACTGACGACCAAACATTGTTCTGAATCGAACATTGCAAGGACTTGATTAAAGAGTCAAAAAATGATGAAAACTTCAGGAATAGCATTGTTTCTGCCGATGAGACGTGGTGTTTTCAAGATGATCCAGAAACGAAGTCAATGTGTCGAATGGATCATCTTGAGGAGTCAAAAATCAAGACAATGTTGATTTGTTTCTACGATTCGGGAGGGAGGGGGAGAATTATGCACAAGGAGTTTATTCCACCTGGTCAAACGATCAACGAAACGAATTATCTTGGTGTTGTGAAGCGTCTGTTGTCTCGTGGTCGTCGGGGGCGGCCACAATGTATCGTCCCGTTGCTCTTGCAACTCATTACTGATTTTTTTACCAAAAATGGCCTTTTAACCATCATTCATTCACCGTACTTGCCTGATTTGGATCCCTGCGACTTCTACCTCTTCGCAAAATCTCACTTGGCGATGAAAGTATAGCGATATGCCGACATTAAAGCCATTCGACCGCCACATCTTTGGCCGAGCTCAAAAATTAATTCGTCAATCAAATTAACCGTGTAAAACGTTGTATTGACAATGATTTTTGCCGGAAAACTAAATATTTGTGTTTTTTTTAAAGTTCCTGTGTTCCATGAAACACACCTTGTATGTCCGTTAATTTATACACTTAATAATAAAGTTTGATGTATAATCGACACCAATTTGAAGCTCCAAAAGCCTAACAATGCTATGAGAAAACAAAACAATCCACATATATAAAGAAAGAAAACCAAACCGAAAATTAAAATCTAATAAGACGTTTGAGTTGTCGCTGCAATCATTATGTTTACGGTTTTCTAATTACGGACGGATTATGTCGAAATACCGTAATTACCACCCGATTGACGTGCCGCCCCCTCGGCCCACCGGGGTCCCCTGGAGAGGATGCGTAAGGCGGGACAGTGCATTTGTGCCAACGGTCATCCCCCGTCAGACTGTGGTTGCCCGTTTTCAACTGCAGCCGTGTAATTAGTTCGCGAACGCAGAAACAGCGAGAAAAAAAAGAAAAAATTGTATGTACGATAGAAAGCCGAATGCAACTAGGGGGGTTATTATCCGGTTATGCTCTAGTTGTAAACTGCTTTTCCTCGATACATTTTCAGTTTTTCCGTAGAATACAAGGTGTTATGAAAATAGAGGTACTACATGTTTCTATAATAATAATATCATATACTCTGATTATTTATAAGTACAGTAATTCCTCAGTAATGTCTGAATAATTGTGGCGTGTTCATATCTTCGTTTTTCCTTTTTTTTTGGGTTTTTTTTCCACGACGTAAAACTTAAAAAAATATCAAAAATATCTGTTCTTATGTAAATAAAGAATCAATGGGTAAAAAACAAAAAACCAAACGGAGACAAATTTCTCAGTGATTCTATTTTGTAATAAATTTGCCTGACAAAATCTTAAAAAATATAAAAGTTTTCTAAAATAAATACAAACTTTTGAACGTTAACGTTTCTGGAGGTCTTCTCCCCCCCGTTTTCAAAACGAATCTAAAAAATAAATTATATTAATTTCTATATATATATATATATATATATATATATATATATATATATATATATATATATATATATATATATATATATATACATATATATATATATATATATATATATATATATATATATATATATATATATATATATATATATATATATATATATATATATATATATATATATATATATATATATATATATATATATATATATATATATATATATATATAAAGCAAAGATAGGAAGTAAATATATTTTGTGTATGTCAATGATACTTACATTGACAATAATCAATAACAATAATAATGAGAAAAAAATATATACAGTAATCCCTCGTCAACCGCGTGGGTTCCGACCCGGATAGAGGGCTGCGGTTGACAAAAACGCGGTTGGCAAGAGATTTTCTGGGATTACAAAACAGAAAAATATAAAATATAGCTTGTACAATATTAAAAGCGTTGCACGTCATTAAGCACGTGATCAAAATTTCGGCTGCGAGGGTGCCGGATTGCGATTAAACATCATAACCTTACTTTAGCGAATCATTTTTACAATTTTACTTTAATACCAATTAAAAAAATTATCTCCAAATTAAATGCAAATTACAAAGTATGATACAAAATTATAATAAACGTTGAAGGTCTTGGAAGTGTCATTGATTTAGTACCTCTTGATAGATCAGGCACATGTAAAATGCTTCGTTCAAAAACCATCGACCTTTTTAATATTTGAATGGTTATTAAAATAAAAATATTATATAACTATCAGTTACATTTATTGATATATAATCTAAACAAAAAAAAAAACAATTAAATATCTGCATGCACTTATTTTCATTAATCGGAGTCTTAAAAGTAGTGGCTGGAATCACTGCTATCATCTGCAGTATTTATAATTAAGGGAAGAACTTTCTTGCCACTGTCTAAAATAAAAATTTTTAAACAAAACTTTTCATATTGTTTGCATATTTATGTAACTTACCTTTTACCATCAACTTAAATGGTTTTTTACACTCCTCTTATTATTATCTTGCCATGAATGACTTACAGTACCAGTTTAAAAAATCCAGGTTTCATCTAAGAAGACAAATTTGTACAAGGCGTTTTTTCGTGTCAATAAATATCAACAAGACAAATTTTAAATCCGACAACGTCGCATATGCCGCCAACTGAACACAGCCGCTAAATTTATAATTTATTGCATATATTCCATTTGATTATTCTATTATTTAATTTTTGTAGTGGTATTTCTGCCGTTCTTTAATAGTGTCATCGATGACATGCAACGGTTTTAGTTTTGTACAGGCTATATGTGTGAAGTGTATGACACTAGACCGGGTTTCTCACGGTAGGCGTTCGTTAGAAGTTTTCGTGCTTAGAAAAAGCTTAGAATTCTGAATTTTTAGACGTCAGAGTTTCTCTTAAGAGAAAGATTCTCTTTCATCTTAAAATATTTTCAAGGTCATAACACTTCTGCTTACCCCAGAAGTCGCCAGTAAATTCCTTATTTTAAATGGAACATAAATTATATCATTTTTTGAATTCCTGAGAATATTTCATGATGAGTTCCATTAGATTTCCCTATACCTATTCTGAACTGTTCTTAAATATCTTGATTCTTTTGAAAATTTTGAAAGATATGCCCTGATTTTCAACACTACGCCTTTTACCCATTTTCAACTGGTGCTAAGCGCTTCTGGGGTAGACAGAAACACAAGAATTATACTTTTGAAATCCACATTGATAATTAATTTATCGCATACAGGGTGTCCAAAATTTGATCACAAATTATATTATTTTCAAAGTTAAAAAGCTCTTCCAAATATGACATTCTGTATATTATTGGATGGTCGGATGCAGAATTTAATTCTGCATCGATTCGCTATAACTTTCCTTATGCCTATTTTCAACGATTTTCTTGTTAATCCATATTTTCTATTTTAATGTTATTTTTGACAGAAAGCGATACATCGTCATCATTTGTTTTTGGAAACAAAATGAACGTGACTGAAATGGTACAAATTCACTTTAATTAAAACATAAAAACAAAATAGGAGCATAACAAAATTTAGAACGTAATAACAAATGAAAAATATTAAAAAAATCGAACATAATTACAAGAAATAATAAATGAATGTAAAATTACAATAATTGTTCTATATGACCGTCATTTTGGTTTAAAACAGTGGATAACTCTGTCATATACTCTTCGCGAAATAGACCTCCGAATAAGACCTGAACTAGAGTACACTATATTGTGTACTTTTATATAGTACATAGTTTCATATAGTGTATAGTATATAGTTCTTTTATACAACATTTATCAAAATGAACGTGACTGAAATGGTAGAAATTCATTTTAATTAAAACATGAAAACAAAATAGGAACATAACAAAATTTTGAACGTAATAACAAATGAAAAATATTAAATAATTGAAACATATTTAGAAGAAATAATAAATAAATGTAAAATTACAATAATTGTTCTATATGACTGTCATTTTGGTTTAAAACAGTGGATAACTCTGTCATATAGTCTTCGCGAAACAGACCTCCGAATTTCGCCTGGACTAAAGTACACTATATAGTGTACTTTTATATAGTACATAGTTTTATATAGTGTACAGCATACAGTTCTTTTATATAACATTTTTCAAAATGAACGTGACTGAAATGGTAAAAATTCACTTTAATTAAAACATGGAAGCAAAATAGGAACATAACAAAATTTAGAACGTAATAACAAATAAAAAATATTACAAAAATGGAACATAATTACAAGAAATAATAAATAAATGTAAAATTACAATAATTGTTATATATCACCGTCATTTTCGTTTAAAACAGTGGATAACTCATATACTCTTCGCGAAACAGACCTCCGAATTTCGCCTGGACTTAGATTAGTGAACGCATTGTGAACACGGTTCAAATATTCCTCTCTAGTTTGTACAGGTCTAGAGTACACTAGTTGTTTTATACGAATCGGGTGATCTAGGTGGTCAGTTTCAGAGTCCATGGGGGTCAATCCACCGATCCTCGAACATCAAGGTCAACGGCTGATGTACAGCTATACATAATATGACTGAAAATTTAATTTAGGCCATTTCGCAAGACAAAACCGCGGATAATCAAAACCGTGGTGGATTACTGTACTATTATTTTAAATATAAAGAGACATGATACAGACAAGTTTTGCACTTGAAGAGGCTGCAAGGCAAATGGGACTGCAAATTAACATACAAAAAAAGAAATACATGTATGTCCTCATGTTTCCTCATATTTTTTTCGTATGGTAAACAAGTCGAGTTTCGAGCCATATAAAGCATTTGCGGCACGAACTGTTTTTTTCCTCAACACAAAGAAAAACGCGCTTTGGATGTTGAAAATGAGAGATGGTAAAGGTCACAGAAACAAAATACGCAACGAAACTACTTCCTGGACTATTCTGTGTTAGATTTTTTGCCTTGTAAACTTTTAAACTGCAACTAGAGGAAGCAAGATGCAAAGGAGAAATAAGAGAACTGAAACCCGACCAATTATTCATTTACGACCTAGTTGTTGGTAGTCGAGGTGCTTTTTTTTCCATCCTCTATACCTCCCGCCCCACCTCTGCGCGCCCATTAGCCGCTGATCCAGGCAGCAGCGCCGACTACCGGAAAATTGCATACTTGCGCCGCTGAAAAATTACAAACAAATATCATAAGCCGCGTATTCGACGCTTAATAACGATAATTATCGGGATTTATCCCTGATATTTTGCTCGGCCAACGTATAATTTCGTTCATCTGATTGAAATCGCATATCCGAGTGAGCCGAACGAGCACAGATAGACGGAGAGAGAACGAAAGAGCGGAGCGAGATGGAGAACGGGGTGACCTCTGGCGGTCGCCCAATTAAAAAGGCTTAAAAAAAGTGAACGCTGCTCGATCGTACGGAGCAATAAAACCCGTTTATCGGCGGTATTTTTACTGCAAAGTCGAAGCTGATTTATCGACAGAAAACTCTAAACTGTAACATTATAGATTAGTTTGAAGAGAATGGATGCGATGTAGGGTTGACTCAAATTCCACCAGAAGAAGTGACTCCCCTCCTGGTGCCTTTTTTTCAAAAAACAACAAATAACTTGTTAAATGCCCTTCACCAATCATGATACCATCATCAAAAAATTAATAGGTGTACGAATAAGTGATGTACAACATTAGAACTCATTTATAATTTCATACAGTTTTAATCTACAATATAGCCTCCACAAATAAATCCCTCTAACAAATTTTCTATTCCCTTTCCGGAAAATTAATTTTTTCTACGAAGAAAATGTTCCATAGATCTAAAAACATGGTGGTGCAACATCATGAGAATATGACGGGTGACAAATTACTTCCCAGACTATTTCTCTGATGATTCCGACATGCTTTTTAGTATTTTTTTTTTCTTTTTTTGGGCTTTTCGCCATCTAAAACTCAAAAAATATTAAAAATATCTCTTCTTATGTAAATAAAGAATCACTGGGTAAAAACAAAAAAGCAAATGGAGACAATATATATATATATATATATATATATATATATATATATATATATATATATATATATATATATATATATATATATATATATATATATATATATATAGGTGAGGTTTACTGTACTGATTGTGTATTGAACTATTTAAATGTGATTAATTGCATTCTTTAGAATCGGGAACCATATTGAATTTAAATCTACGGAAGGCATAGCGATACAGTTATTTTTTTTAATTAATTATAGCGGTTTCTTTTAATCTTCTGTATTTTGTTACCGATTCTTCTAATACAGTTTTGGAATTATTTCAATTGATTTTATGTCAGGATTCCCATGCCTGTTGACAAATTCTAGATTTATTAAAATCGCCCTTTCTAACAAGGTGTTTATGTTCTTTTATTCTAACATCTAACGGTCTAGATATCTCACCTATATAGAAGTTGCCACATTCGCAGCGAATTTTATAAACCGCACACACCCGACATAAACTTTTAGTTGACTAGGACATTTTGGTCCATCCACCGTACTCTTCCGACTTGCCGCCCTCCGACCACACCATTTATTTAGATACATTGATCATTTCTTTAGCAAAAAAACTCAGACTTTTTATGAACGCGGTATTATGCAGCTACCTGAGAGATGAAGAAAGGTCATCGAACAGAATGACACATATAATGTTGATTAAATATTATTTTTAAAAGAGAAAATGTTCTTCAATTTCTTTTTGGATTAGCTCAATAACTCTTGCATTGGCTCAGAAATTGCTTTGTGGAAAATATTTTTAGTTTCCGTATCAGCAAACAAAAACGTACCCCAACCAAATTGAATCGTGTATGTATAATTTAAACTCTAGACAGATGAAACCTCCGTCAAAAAAAAATCGTTAAATAAAAAAAGGACTAAAAAGAGGGAAACTATTCGGGTCTAATTATAATTAATTAAAACAAAAACTGATCCTTGATCGGTTTTTATAGTCGAATAAAATTTTTTATTGGCCACTAAAACTGCCCATAACTCTTTTGCCCCGCATTCGTCATACGACCGGCCAGCTGATAGAGGGCCCCTAAATAAGAAAAAAATATAAAAACCATCGTAAATAATAAGCGAATACGGTCCTGACTCGCGCTTGGAACACGAGAAAAATCCACTTTTTATGATAACGTGGCCCCTACACTTAAAATTTTCCAAAGAACGTTCGTGGCTCGGTATAACTTTTATGTTTTGGAATTGTTGAAATTGTATCAGGCTAAATGCATTACACTTTTGTTGCTGATGCGTTTAGCCTACAAGAATGTTTCTTGTTACAGAATAATTAAGTTCTTTGGATTTTTGATAATATTATTTGCAAAATAATTCAGGAAGCTACGGTCACTATTTTTTATATAGAGTGATTTTTTTAAGTTAGTGCGTCAGAACTTTAAGTTCAAATAAAATAACAACTAAATTTTTAACCAAGAGAAAAAGATTTCCAAAAAAATAAGACCCGAAACTTTTACAAAACATTTAAAACTAACAGGCTATCAACCCCAAAGTATTTGCTTCCAAAAGGAAAACGGACAATTAGCTCTAAATAACCAAGACAATTGCAAAGAACTTGCGAAATATTTACAACTACCAAACTGTCCTGATCCCTTAAATAAATTACGAACACTAAACCCTAAACAAACAAACTCAGATTCATTACCTCCGAATGAAGATGAAATAATTAGGCAAATCAAGCGACTTAAAAGTAACAAAACTTCTGGTGAAGATGGAATCACTGCTGAACTTTTGAAATCCGCTAGTCCAGATACAATCAAGGAAATAACCAAAATTTTAGAAGAAGTTTGGCGAACGGAATGGATTCCGGAAGATTGGAAATATGCTCTAATCTATTCACTACACAAGAAAGGAGATATGACGGATGTAAACAACTACAGAGCGATATCTCTTCTCCCAGTTTGTTACAAGATTCTATCTCAATGTCTACTAGACAGAACACAGGGACAGTTAGAACCTAAAATTGGTGAATATCAAGCAGGTTTTCGACCGGGCAGATCCTGCCCTGAACAGATCCTGAATCTAAAGTTAAAAATAATAAAAATATTGTCTGTACATTTGCAGATTTCAAAAAGGCATACGATTCTACTGACCGCGAATCTTTATTCCAAATCTTGAAAGAACAAGGACTAGATCTGAAAACGCTGGCAATTATTAAAGCCACACTAACTAACACAAGGTCAAAAGTTAAATTCATGGATGACATCTCAGAGCCCTTCGAAATTAAAACTGGAGCGAGACAAGGGGATGGATTCTCGGCACTTTTATTTAACTGTTCTAGAAAAAATAATAGAGGAGTGGCGTGAAAAAAAAGTCGGCCCTGAATATTGACCAGCCCATTAAACTGGGGAGAACCAACATCAAAATTGATTATCTGGCGTTTGCTAATCATCTAGTAATTTTGGCTCAAGATATATTAACGGCACAAAAAACAGATTGAAATTCTAAAAGAAACAGCAGAAAAGGTAGGACTCCAAATTTCCTTTGAAAAGACACAATACATGACTTGCAACAGACTAAGAACACCATTTCTACAAACAAAATATGGTAACATCAGACGAGTCTCTCAATTCAAATATTTGGGTGAAATAATAATGGAAGATGGGTTGGAAAAAGCGGCTAATAAGGTTAGATGTCAAAAAATGGAAACTGCATTGAGACTCACATAAAATATTTACAACAAAAAATGCATATCTAAAAACACAAAACTGAGGCATTACAACACAGTTATTAAGCTAGAATGTCTATGGGGCTGAAACGCTCATTTTGAATAGAAAGAGAGACATTGAGGACATTGAAAAGAAGGAAAGAAAAATCATAAGAAAAATCTTAGGCCCCAAACAAATAAATAGCACAACATACCGACTTCGATACAAATCAAGAAATCAAACAATACACGGATATACATAGCGATATGAGAAAAAGAAGACTGATAAGATAGGATCAGCAAATATTACACAAAGTGAAATTTAGGATAGAGGCTGTTTCAGACACAAGGTTAACGTTTGGAAGGTTGGCCAAAGAGAAAAATGTAGGAAAACTGGAACAACTTGGTCTGACGAAAGGAAAAAAGCTCATAGCGAAAGAACGAAATTAGTATGGGCGCAAAGGAAGGCTAACAACAACAAACGCCTCTAACTGTACTTCGCGTGGTCCACCAGGGTCCATACGTGAATAGTAATAACCAAATTAGATGCTTTGAAATTGTTTTTTGTTAAGTGACATTCAACGGCAATAATGTTTGAGAACAATTTTGTGCAAATTCCGCCGCAGCTACTTCTGACAAAGCACATTCTGTCAATCCAATTTCCGACCACTTTGTCAAACAATTGAAAGCAAAAAAATAATTATCGACTATTTACTTTATTTTAAAACTTTATCATAAATAATATTGATAATCGATGATAAAAACTTATAAAAATGTGCTACAATCATTTATGAATAAATTAAAATGTATAAAATTAAAAAAATCACGTGTCTACGAACGCGCCGCGATTGGCTGCCATGTTTGTGACGTCATAATAGTAAAGTGTTTTCATGTCAGTACTATTCTACCTGTATATACTGTCAACATTATTGTTGGTTAAGTGCAAAATAAAATATTGCTAGTAGAATTTTAAATATCCCGAAAAACACTATCTGGTTATGCTAGACGAAAAATAACAGGAAACCTTTTAAACCAAAATTTCAAAACACTTAAAGTTGGTGACACTGAAAGAGAAATGGAATGCTATTTATAGTTACAAGGCATGTCTATACAAGATCCTACATTTCTAAAAAATATTTTATACATAGATGAAGCCAGATATATATACGACAAATGGTATCGTAACACTAGTAAAATATTAGATTATGGGGTCAAGATAACCCAGATTGGGTGATACAATGTAAGAGACAATATTTTACTAAGGCAAACGTTTGGTGCGGTATTTTAAATGACATTATTATTGGACCATATCTTCTTGATAGAAATTTGAATGCAACTAGATTTCTTAGATTTTTGCAAAATGAGTTTGATGGCCGTCGAGATACCCGGACCTCACGCCTCTTGATTTTTTTCTCTGAGACACAATTAAAAATAAGGTTCATGTTTCGAGACTCCAAACTCGAGACGATCTTTGTGATAGTATTAGGCAGGTTTGCCGTAACATTATCAAACAATAGTTGAGAAAAGTAGTGAATAATACCCGACGACGTATTGAAAAGTGTTTGATAGAAAATGACGGAGTGATAGAAATGTCTAGTATTTAAGTTTAATAAGTCCAATTTAGATCGACCTGTAAATAAAATAAGTTTTTTGTTAAGAAATAGTCTGTAATTATTAGAAACATTATTAATCAATTATTATTGTGAAAATATCATAAAATACCTTTATCATATCATAAAATTTAGTACCATAAAAATCGGTACATTGTGGTTTAAGGTGGTGCTGGTCAAGAATCTGTTGTTATTTTTTCTCTAAAAAAGCCCTACTAAAAGTACTTCTCGAAAATGGGAGCCACAAAAGTTGACGCAGTTAGCCATGTTATTAGGAAAAAATACATGTGATATACTTTTATAATGTCGTTTAATGAGATCTACCCAATAAAAGAAAGTTTATGTGACAATTGGTCCAGATATAAAAAAATTAAGGGTGTGGTAAATCCTTATCCTGGACACACTGTACTGTATATATGCAGTACTGGACTTGGACTTACATTGAAGGGTACATGTTTTGTCTGTTGGTGGTTAGACTCATCAGGGTACCGACAGATGCTCTTTCGGCAGGAATAGGGAGTCCCTCTCCACAATCAAACCACCCATATTTTCGCTGACTTCTCGTCGGATGGCTTATACATGGAGTTTTTTGACTACTTTGGACCGCGTCCAATGAGACAACAGTAGTCAGGAATTATACACCCCCGACCGTTGGGTTCCACAATCTCATGTAAAACGCCCAACAACCTGCGTCTCCGCCATAATGAGCATTGATTAGTTGCTTGACGGAGAGGAAACCCTACCCATGAAATACATTGGGGGGCACATGTTTCGTCTGTTGGTGGTTAGACTCATCAGGGTACCGACATATGCTCTCTCGCCAAGAATAGGAAATATATATATATATATATATATATATATATATATATATATATATATATATATATATATATATATATATATATATATATATATATATATACATAGTGTAGGAGAAAATACTTTCGTATGTATAAACAATGATTCTTCACATCAAAATTAGCATTTTCAGCAAATATGTTAAACATTTTTTTTTATTAAGAATCATGCCCTACATCAGCCCTGAAAGATGTAGCAACATCGCAATATCGTATATGACTATAAAAACATTATATTATATTTTCAAATGATACCTTAAGAGGCCAATGCAACAATGAATTTCAGTGGATAGAAATAAACAAGGCGATGAGAGGGCTCGATCGAAATAAACAAGACATTGCGATTGTTGTGAAGATTGAAATGAATATTTTGACCTGTTTTTGTTCAAAAATTTTTGTTTAAAAAATGTAAAGAGTCGTTTGTTTATATTTACGAAAGTACTTTCACTTACACCCTGTATATATCTACTCTACTTGGTATTTTGGGCAATTCACTGAATATTGAAATAAATTTTAGGAATTCTAATCAGTACATAAGAAGGTTCTATAGCTTGTGGATTCGTTATTTGAGCGTCGATTAATTAGATAATAAAGGCGGAGACGAACGCAATAAATAATGGAAACGTTGCGCGTACCGGCGGCTTCAGCCCTAATAAATCAGGGTGTTTTAAGTTGCGAAGCACGCCGGCAGAAAAAAATACGATTCAACTGCGATATGGGCCTCGGATTCAAGTAGTTTTCGATTAATGGCCGATACCATATACCGTACCATTGTTAGAAACTTCAAAATACGACTACGAAATATCAAGGTTTGTTTTAAATAGCTGAAAAAGAACTTCCAATTCATAAAAATTGTATTTTATAAAGCACTATAATATACTGTGATTTGATACATGTAGTCGTAATGGATATTCCCTGAAGAACGGTCAACTTACAAGGTTTGTTAACGAGTAATTGTTCCTAACATAGAGTCACACATATGAAGCATTATATAATGAATATAATAGTCCTTAACTCAATAATATTCATTTATTAATATAAGAAAGTATCTCTACAAAAAATAATCAGACATCCATACAGAATAAAAATCATGGAGTGCGCCTTCGCTGGTGATATATAAAGTGATGGTGATAACAAATAAACAAGGAAAGGTACAAATTATAATATTTGGATGTTCCATATGAGGAAAAATGAAAACAACGAAGAGATCTGAATCAATATAAAGGAAAAAAAAAAACAAAACAAATAATGTATGCCACAAATTACGGATTTTTGAACAGAAAATAAATAACAAGCCCAACAAAAATAAATGTATTTAAAGATAGATACAGACTAATTCTTACTTTATGAATGCGAAGCGTGGGTCCTCTGTGAACATGAAAAACAAAAGTTAAAGGCAATATAGAAGAAATACTTTAGAAGAGCACGACCAGTTATCAGAAATAAAAAATAAGTGAATATCTAAACATGGGAACTTTAGAGGAGTATATAAAGCGAAAATTAGGATGGTGAGGACCTATGAACAACAGGCAAAAAGATACGAGAACACCGAAAAACGAACTTGGAACAAGGCTGTAGAAAAACCCTACAAAGACATTATTTTAGCCATCTTCACAACAAGTTTTTTATAAAAGATTAAATAAAATAACCAGGGCTTACTAATTTTTCGTAATTTGTTCTCAACAATATATAGGGTGTTTTAAGATAATGTCAAATAAACTTACCCGTATGGATGCGTACCCAAGAAACAAACAAATTTACAAAATATTAGCTTTGATCAGTACACTCGTAATTTTCAAGTCCTCCGATCGAAAGATCTAATCGAAATGTGTCGTTTCCGTTTAAGTAGTCAGACCTACTTGCATTTTCACGACATTTCGATGAGATTTCTGTTGATCAGGGGACTTGAATTGTATGCCGTAACTACATACGGGTCTGAGGATCACTTTGTAGATGGTTAACTTATTAAACAACTATAATTTGGATTTTTTACCAATTAATTAGTATAGTACAATATATTAATCGAAAATATGTTTTGTTTTCATTTTAGACTTCGGTCAAGTCTCATTTCAAGATATTTCGTACAGTCTGCTTGGGGGAGTTTCGTACAGTCTGCTTGGGAGGGGGATGCCCATTAAATGCTACACTCGGGCATAATGGCTTCCTTAAGGTGAAAGTGACTTGCTGAGATTTTACTTCGTTGATATTTTGACGCCACTTTTTTACCCATTCTTCTATTGAATCAAGAGCTTCCTGAAGCTTCTCAGATCATTTCTTGCTACTTTGCTTATTGCCATAACCGTGATACCATCTCTAAGGTAACTATAGATGTGTTTGGTGTGGTTGATAGGTCAGCAGTAAAGATTTGAAAAAGTTTGAAACCACAGATACTGCCTTGAAGTACTCCTGATTTTATTGCATATATATATTAGTTATTTCTTCTTTATATTTGACAGCAAAGTATTTGTTCATCAAGTACGGTAACAATACCTTTATAGTAAGGCTGGGTGCCCTACTCTATCGAAGGCTGGTGTAATATCCAAGAATGCAGCCGAGCAGTACTTTTTATCTTCAAAAGCGTTAGATATTTAATTCGTCAACCAATGGCTTCAGTCTCTTTAGGAACAACTTCTTAAAAAGCTTTAACAAGACAGGCAAAAGTAGGATGGGTCTATGATGATGCTTCCTCCGTCGGTTTATCAGGTTTTGGAATCAATATGTTTTGTCCTACTTTCCACTGGGGCGGATAATGGTCGACTCTATTGTATTATAAATTTATGTTAGGACAACAAATGCTTTTTCCGATAATTGTTTAACTACTAGCCTCTTTGTAAGATCAAATCCTAGACTTTTCTTTGGGTTGTGGTTTCTATGAATCATAGCCTTGAAGTGCACTAGTTTTTATTGATTTAATAGGATATGCCATTTGGAATGGTGTTTCACGGTATAAGGTTATTTCTTCCTCTTCTTCTCGTGAAAATTTTTGTATAAGTAATGTTTCTCGTAAAGTTTTTCGCAAAACTTTAACATTCAACGGGATTAATGTGTAAGTTTTTTTTTTTGTAAAAAATAAAACAAATTTATGCCCAAAGGTATGGAATAAATGGCTATAAAATTATTACATATTATTTTAAAATAATACCTTAATAGAACAATGAAACAACAAACTGAATTTTCCAAATTCTGGCGATGTTGCCAAGTGCATGGAAAATACAAGAGATTTTTCCGTGGAAATGGTTGCATTTTGGATATATGTTTTAAAGAAACTTTTTGTTCCAAACAATGCAAAGAATCGCTGATTAAATTTACGAAAGTTATTTCCCTTACACCTTGTATATTAAGCTATTTGTTTACAAACAATCACTGAACAAAATTCAGTGATTTTTTTGTCGAATTTAACATAAATCATCTTTTTTTTTGTTACAGGTAAGACATTAATCTTAATATCATTCAGTAGAGTCAATGGTGAGTCAGACATCTAAGTTAATTTCTTGCAAACTATATTTGTGTATATGCTAAATGCCGATATATATATATATATATATATATATATATATATATATATATATATATATATATATATATATATATATATATATATATATATATATATATATACATATCATCATCAGCCCGTGTCGATCCAAGCACTCTGCCACTCTGGTCCAATATACTTAACGATGTCATCAATCCATCGTGCTTTCGGTCTTCTTCGCGGACGTTTGCGATCAAGCGGTATGCACTCCAGGATTGCCTTGGTCCATCTCTCATCCCATCGCGCCTCGCTATATGGCCTGCCCATCTCCATTTCAATTGCTTTACTCTTCCAATAATGTCACAGACTTTCGTTTGTTCCCTGATTCAGGACTTTCTCGCAGAACTTTCTCTCTCGTCTTGTAATGCCAATCATACATCTTTTCAGTCCCCTCTGTGCTACCCGAAGTTTTTGAATTGATTGCGATGTGAGTGTCCAGGTTTCACTTCCGTATGTCATAACGGGTAGAACGCACTGATTCCCCTCCATTGAAATCCTCTGCCCAAGATATATAAAGCTGTCCACAATCTCCAAATCCCTTCCTAAAACTGAAATTCTTCTGTCCTGAGAGAAGTTATTGAACATAACCTGACTCTTTTTCAGATTTATTTTGAAGCAAATGATTCTCCAGTCCTTTGCAGTTCTTGTATGCATCTTTGCAGCTCCTCTGGGTCTTATGAAAGGAGAACGAAAGCATCTGGAAATCTAAGATGGTTTAAATTTACACCATTGATCTTTACACCATCCTGTTCCCAATCCAGTTTACGGAATACTTCTTCAAGGCCCGCCGAGAAAAGAATAGGCGATATTGCGTCACCCTGCCGTACACCTCGTTCTACATTAATTCCCACTTCAAGATCATTATGGTGAATTGTGGCTGTCGCTCCATCATATATCGATCCTAATAAGTTTACATATGCTTTAACTACCCCTTGGCTAAGCAGTGCATCCATTATTGCATGCTTTAGGATGGAGTTAAATGCTTTTTCGTAGTCGATAAAAGCCAAGCACAGTGGCATGGTGTATTCGTTGTGCCTTTCTATGGCCTGCTGTACAACCCGGATGTAATCCATTGTACTGAATCCACTTCTGAATCCTGCTTGTTCCCTTGGTTGTGCGTCATTCAGTTTTTTAATATTCTTTTAGAAATTATCTTAGTGAAAACCTTGTAAATTACTGATGGGAGGCTTATTGGATGGCAGTTCTTTAAATTTCATGTGCTTCGTTTTTATGTAAGGATCACTTCAGCATTTTTCCATAAGTCAGGTACTTTTTGTTCTTTGAGGCATTTTGAGTATAATTTTGCTAGTGTTTTATGTAACGTTTAGCATTTCGACAGTTACAATGTCCTTTCCTGGAGCCATGCCGTTTTTCATCGATTCTATAGCATTTGTTACTTCCTCCACTAGGATATCTGGTATTTGTTCTTCCGTGGGTATTGTTGTCTTGGATTGGTTCTGATCTTCATATAACTGGGAATAAAAGTTTCTGACACCTTCTGATATTTGCGTACGCGCCCTACATACTGTGCCATCCTAACGCCTTAAGGCATATATTTGCGTTCTTTTGTATATATATCGAACCGAAAATCAAATATGAATTTGTCTTATATTCAAGAATGTTTATTCTGAAAATTTCGGTGGAAAAGTTTGTTAACTTCAACTGAAACAAAACCGGCAGGCAGATAAAATATAAAAAATATAAAGTGATATTTTGAGAATAGCAAGTGGGAATATCGATTTTAATTTCAGTTACAAGTGACTTAGTGTCTTATTGTGTGTACACGTTAATTTGAATTGCCTTACCGATTTATATCAGGGAAACTAGAAGATCCATACTAACTAGATATAAAGAACATATTGCCTACATTAGATATGGGAGAAATGAGAAATCTTGTGCTGGCCAATATAAGTTCGAGCATGAACATATATTAACTTAAAACTATTAGAAGTGTCACCAATTATAGAGTTTTAGACGCATATGAATGGCGGAAAAAATAAAATTAAGAGATGTAAATAAAACAACCTATTCTACGAAGTCAACTTTTTGAATTATTAAGGTAACGCTTGATCAACTGCAGAGTTCATGATTTTTACACCTTCATTAGGTACGGTTGTCACAAATAGAATATAGTTAGTTTTAGAATTTGATTTTTAACCATCTTCCAATGATCTTCTTAATGATGCTAACATGGTTAGCGAAACGCGCGTCAAGAAGTTAAATGAAGTGATTTGTTGTTTAATGGGAAATCTTTACGAGCTTAATAAATATTGTTAAAAACTGCAATATTTTCATTAAGTGTTAAGTAATTATGTGTTTAAATCCGTTTTTATACACAATTCAACATGTTGAAAATTGCCAAAAACATTTAGCGTCAATCATAAACCAAACATTTGTTCATTAATCAAAAATAGTAATTACGTGAAATCTGTAACATATGCTAATAACTCTACTAATTTAAATCAGAAAAAGGTTTCCTGATAATTAAAACATTCTATTTAATCGAACTACTTTCGACACTTATTCATTTGAACGGTATACACAGACTGTTCATATTAAAAGATGATTAATACGAAATGAAACACAGGATGATATTTACTTAGAGTTTTTTTGTTGTTTCTTTAACACAGACTCTTGTGTAACCAATATATTAAAAGGTGTACAAATAAGCTTCCGCCGTTTGACAAAAGATGGCCCCACCAGAAGGTTATATTGAAATTGTCGGATGTAAAACGTAATATCGTAAATTTGGTCATCTGGTAATAACATAACCTTAAAGTATTAGTAACTCCATATCAGCTTCACATAATTTTTTTCTTGCGAACATGTCAAGTTTTGTGCCGAATAAGCGTCATTTGCGGGGACTTTTGATTCACTTCTTTAATTTGAAGAAATCTGCAGCTCAGTGGCATCGATTGCTTGTAGAAACATATCGGGAGAGAAGTTGTCGTGAATGGTTTCAAAAGCTTAAAAACGGTGCGTTTGACGTGAAAGGTAAATAACGCAGTGGAAGGCCGAAAGTGTACGAAGACACGGAATTGAAAGTATTATTAGAGGAAGATTCATCCCAAACGCAAAAAGAATTTGCACTTACATTTGATGTGACTCAACAAGCAATTTTATATCGTTTAAAATCGTTGAGAATGATTCAAAAACAAGGAAATTGGATTCCATATGAACTGAAGCCGAGAGACGTTGAACGTCGATTTTCCATGAGTGAAATGCTGCTTGCCAGGCATAGAAAAAGTTTTTTGCATCGTATATTCACTGGTGGTGAAAAATGGATCCGCTACGATAACCCAAAGAAGAGAAAATCATAGAGACCACCTGGTCATGCTTCAATATCGACAGCCAAACCGAATATTCATTGAAAAAAACTCATGCTGTTTATTTGGTGAGATCAGCTTGGTGTCGTCTATTATGACTTATTTAAACCGAGGAAACCATTACTGGAATTCTCTTCCGAACACAATTAATGAGATTGCGCCGAGCACTCAAGGAAAAACGCGACCATTACTACTCCAGACACGACAAAATTATTCTCCTACTTAATAATGCTTGTCCACATGTTGCGGCGCCGGTCAAAACCTATTTGGAAATACTTAATTGGGAAGTCCTATTGGTCCCGCCGTATTCACCAGACATTGCCCCTTCCGATTATCGCTTGTTTCAGACGATGGCACATTGTCTATCTGATTGTCTACCAAAAATTGGGTCGATTCGCGGATAGCCTCAAAAGATGAAGCGTTCTTCCGACGTGGTATCCCAGTGCTACCAGAAAGATGGGAAAAAGTAGTGGCTAGTGATGGATAATACTTTGAATAATAGTTATGTACCGTTATTTCACAATTAAATTCCTAATTTTTGATAGAAAACGACGGAAACTTATTTGTACACCTTTTAATATTCTGGAGGGTAGCGTAACTTTTACTAGTTTCATTTTAGGAAATAGCCTGAAGTCAGGTGAATATGAGGTTTTACCTACGTGTTAATAAATTGCATACAGTGGATGTGGAAGCATGGAAGTTCTTTGAAGGGTCTGGTAAACATACTTCGATCATTTTAAAGAATTTGAGACTCTTTTCGGATAGTTTTTAGAGAAGGATCAAATTCTATTGTTTTATCCATTATTTACCAAACGTACCAAATTAAAAAAAAAATCTTAGCCACAAGGAAAATTTGTATTCAATTTTTAGTTATTATTCTATTTTTCCATAGTTGAATGATTATGTTATAGTTAAACAAAAGCTGTACCAGTCAAGGTTAAAAGTAAAGGGGATATTTTTCTAAAAAGTTCACACCATTCTCTCCATTTCGACTATTTTGTCGCTGAAATAACATGGAATGAAATCATTTACGACTGTCTCAAAGCTCGTTAACGAACTGTAATTAAATTTGTAATTAAAACTATTAGTTTTTTTTACTTTCGTCTTCTTCGAGTGAAGATTACCCCACTAATGATATTTAATGTATATCTGTAAATATTTTTCTATATACAGGTTTCGAAAAATAAAAAAATCTTTTAGGTGTACGCATTCATTTCAGTGCATATAAATGGTTGTTCCATAAGAGTGTTAGAACATTAAAATGAGACACGATAACTACAAGTGTTTACTACTACAAGTAACTACAAAGTTTCTGTCAAATAATGGAATTATGTTTGAAAATATTGTCGTTTAAATGTCTCTCTAGGTTGGAAACTCAATTTCCGATTACTGTTTCACTTATATCGCGTGGTATATTTTCAATACTGGCCTGAATGTTTCGTTTAACGTTCGAATTTTTTATTTAGCGTTCACCATTAATTAAGTAACACGATTTCCATCATAGTGTTAAAAAAAATTAAGGTCCTATCACACCTTCAGACCAAAAACCGCACCAAATAGCTGCTTTTTGCTACCATTCTACTATAAAACACTTATTGAGATTGCAAAGTGTTATCTTGACGAAACTTCTTGGAAAAAAATGGCAGAGGAGAGCTCAGAACCACTCGAGTTGGAGATAGACTGGGAGGCCTTCACCCTGCAGTGGAAAATGGCTGAATGATGCTGATAAGCAAATAGTTCCCAATGTGTACTTAGGAATACTGAACGGCAGGCCAGAACCGACAAAGAAAAAGCGAAAGTCTTCTCCAAACACCCGAGAAACATGTTTAAGTCCTTTTCTTCCGCAATGTTCATAGATGAAGAAAACGAAACAACCGACTCTCTAAATGTGCCATTCTGAATGGAATTTGCCTCATAACAAATTTACGGTTAAACAAACAATAATGGAAGAAATCAACATTTAAATGGCACTCGGATTTGATCTAATCTCTGGCAAAATTTGCGTATGAACCACTTCCCTAGCACTTGGAAAGTGGCTTAAATCATTATGATTATCAAACCTAGGAAAACGCCAGAAGATGTCTCCTCCTACCGGCCTATGAAGCCTACTACCTATGCTTTTCAAAGTTTTTGAGAAGATGTACGTTAAAAGACTCAAAATAATAACATAAGAAGGGAAAATTATCCCGTAATATCAGTTTGGATTTCTTAAGAAGCACAGAATAATAGAGAAAGTGCACAGGCTGGTCAATCAAATAAACAAAGACTTAAATGTTAAAAGATATTGTTCAGCTGTTTTTATTGCTTTATCCCAGGCTTTTGACAAGATATGGCACATTGGATTGCGAGTCAATCTAAAAAAACTTCTACCTCAGCCCTACTTTCAACTATTGAAATTTTATCTCACACTCAAGGTAATGAATAAACCTAATTGGGTCAAATATACTCAGGAGTTTCTCAAGGCAGCGTCCTTGGCCCAATATTATACCTTTTGTATATAGCTGACCTTACGACAACAAGAACCACCACTGTATCGACATATGCTGTCGACACAGTTTTCTTAGCATCCCACAGTGATCCAATATCAGCCTCACGAAACCATAATCCAAAAAAGCCTCACAGGTTTAAATAAAATTTAGTAATGGTTAAAAAACATGGTGCATTAAAGCTCATGAAGTCAACTTTTGTAAGCAGAGGATGCCAAATAACTCGGCATGCAATTAAATCGACGTCTGAGATCGAAAAAAATATATTCTCAAAACTTGCTTGCTTTAAGCAAAATTTACTGACTTATTGGCCGTAAATCAAAATTATCCTTGGTAACAAGGTATTACTATACAAGTTAATTCTTAAGCCCGTAAGGATGTATAGAATTTAGCTGTGAGATACTACGTTCCCAATGAGGTAATTGAACGAGATATCTCTCTGGAATCCATCAAAGAGGTCATACATCTTTCAGTGCCCAGTACTCTGAAATAGTGTTAATGCCCCCAATCTACTGGTCAATTAGTTAAATGTGCGCTATATCAGTGAAGTCCGTAGGCTAAAACGTCTTCTGCCATCAGACCTGACCACAGGACTCTACTCTTGATTTAATTTTCAATGAGATCACTTACTGTAATTATACTCTAATGTCATTATGTCATTACCCTGTCCTTATACCAACCGCTTAATATTCTCTGGGCAGATTGCAGATTTCTCTAGGAGTTTAGAAAAAAGGAATTCTGAATAACGACTCGATTATTATAGCCATTACAATGTTGAAAAGGAGAGTAGTATTAATATCTTCACCCAGATTATGTTTTAGCTTTACTTTGACTTGGTATTTCATTTTTTTTGTGATTGGCTACCCACTTGAAATGCCCAATCAATACTTAGCAAAAAATAAATTAATACTGCAAAACAATATTTTGTTTTGCTTATCAATAATTGATTTATTTGAACAGAACAGATATACAAGATACAACAAGTAAAAAATAAACTGTCGGTGAAAGTTAAATTGAATAATTTTAATAAAATAACTAATACCAGTGGATCAAGACTTTTTTTACGTTAACTTCGAGTATGTCTCGGGCATCTGATAAAATTTTACAAAATCTACCTAGAGTGTTCCACGATCCAACTCTTTCCTGCTCGCCTGACAACAGTACCTTCTCCAGCCCTGTAGCAAAGTAAACCGTCTAGCCGGGCCAGCGCCCTAAAACACCCATACCTCAAGGGTGATTTTCGCCCATTCTGGGACTTGTGCGCGTCCGCATGGGCGTTCCCGAATTATTCTTTTCTTGGCCGCGTCGTGTTGCGCGGCCCAGGCCATGGGCGTTCGGATACGAACCCAAACCAGTGGCGGAGGAGATCACCCAGTTTTAGTGTATTCATTAGCTATGTCCCCGTTTTTATAGTTTCAAACTCAGAAATATCTTTGTTCGGAGTTTGCCGTAAAAGTAAAAAATAGTCAAAGGATGCTACATCGGAGAAATAGGGAAGACGATCAACGATTTAATAGCTGGTCTAGCTTAAATTAAATGATCTTATGATGCTCATATAGTTAGAGAAACTCGCGACACATTAAAAACAAGTGATTTGGTGTTTAGTGGTATATCACTTTGAGTTTAACTTCAATAATAATGCCACCCTGAAAACTATATTATTTATTATTATTATTCACGTATGGGCCCTGGTGGGCCACGCGAAGTACAATTACGGGCGTTTGTTGTTGTTAGCCTTCCTTTGCGCGCATACTAATTTCATTCTTTCGCTATGAGCTTTTTTCCTTTCGTCAGACCTACATTTTTCTCTCTGGCCAACCATCCAAACGTTAACCTTGTGTCTGAAACAGCCTCTATCCTGAATTTCACTTTGTGTAATATTTGCTGATCTTAGGTCCTCTATAATTGCAGCAATCCATTTAATTATTTCTACTTAAGCTCTACTCCTATTTTCATAAAATTCGGCTATTTGCCTAGTTAACCCACTCGGATTCATCCGTTTTATGTGTCCGTAAACCTTAACTCTTCTTTTTCTCATATCGCTATGTATATCTGTGTATTGTTTAATTTCTTGGTTTTCTCGAAGTCGGTATGTAGTGCTATTTATTTGTTTGGGACCTAGGATTTTTCTTATGATTTTTCTTTCCTTCTTTTCAATGTCTTCGAAGTCTCTCTTTCTATTCAAAATGAGCGTTTCTGCCCCATATAGACATTCTGGCTCAATAACTGTCTTGTAATGTCTCAGTTTTGTGTTTTTAGATAGTCATTTTTTGTTGTAAATATTTTGTGTAAGTCTTAATGACGTTTCCATTTTTTGACATCTACCCTTATTGGCCGTTTTTTTTCAACCCATTTCCCATGATTATTTCACCCAAATATTTGAATTGAGAGACTCGTCAGATGTTACCATATTTTGTTTTTAGAAATGGTGTTCTTAGTCTGGCGCAGGTCATGTATTGTGTCTTTTCAAAGGAAATTTGGAGTCCTACCTTTTCTGCTGTTTCTTTTAGGATTTCAATCTGTTTTTGTGCCGTTAATATATCTTGAGCCAAAATTGCTAGTTCATCAGCAAATGCCAGACAATCAATTTTAATGTTGTTTCTCCCTAGTTTAATGGGCTGGCCAATATTCAGGATCGACTTTTTTTCACGCCACTCCTGTATTACTTTTTCTAAAACACAGTTAAACAAGAATGGCGACCCCCTTGTCTCACTCCAGTTTTAATTTCGAAGGGCTTTGAGATGGGCCATGAATTTAACCATTGACCTTGTGTTAGTTAATGTAGCTTTAATAATTGCCAGCGTTTTCAGATCTAGTCCTTGTTCTTTCAAGATTCGAAATAAAGAGTCGCGGTCAATAGAATCATATGCTTTTTTGAAATCCACAAATGCACAGACGAGATTTTTATTGTATAGTTTTTGATGTCTTAGGATCAACTTTAAATTCAGGATCTGCTTAGGGCAGGATCTGCCCGGTCGAAAACCTGCTTAATATTCACCAACTTTAGGTTCTAACTGTCCCTGTGCTATGTCTAGTAGACATTGAGATAGAATCTTGTAACAAACTGGGAGAAGAGATATCCCTCTATAGTTGTTTACATCCGTTCTATCTCCTTTCTTGTATAGTGGATGGATTAGGGCATCTTTCCAATCTTCCGGAATCTGTTCGGTTCGCCAAACTTCTTGTAGAATTTTGTTTATTTCCTTGATTGTACCTGGACCGGCGGATTTCAAAACTTCAGCAGTGATTCCATCTTAACCAGAAGCTTTATTATTTTTAAGCCGCTTGATTTGCCTAATTATGTCATCTTCATTCGGTGGTAATGAATCTGGGTTTGTTTGTTTAGGGTTTAGTGTTGGTAATTTGTTTAAGGGCTCCGGACAGTTTAGTATTTCTTCAAAATATTTCGCAAGTTCTTTGCAATTGTCTTGGTTATTTAGAGCTAATTGTCCGTTTTCCTTTTGGAACCAAAAACATTAGGGTTGATAGCCTGTTAATTTAGTTTTAATGTTTTGTAAAAGTTTATGGGTTTTATTTTTTTTGGAAATCTTTTTCTGTTTCATTAACATGATTATTTTCATATTTTCTTTTAGTTTGTCTAATTAGGTTCGAAGTTTCTTTTCTTACTTCCAAAAAGAGGTTATAATTTATTTCTGTTTGTTGACTATTCCAATCTTTGAATGCTTTACTTCGGCTTAATACTGCTTGCTCGCAAACTTCATCCCACCACGGATTTTTTCTACGTTTTTGTAAAGGCTATAACTTTAAGGCTGTTTTAATAATTTTTTATTTCAATTCTTGCCAGTTCTGTGCTGGTTGTTTATCAAGCTCTTCTGTTAGGGCTGGTTTTATTTTCGTTGGGTCGAACTTTGGTATTAGCAGCCTCTTTTGAATAAGTTTTTGAGGTTTTAAGCTAAGTTTGATTCTAGTCAAGTAGTGATCCGTGTCTATATTTGCTCCTTTCCTGACTTGAACATTCAAAATCTCTTTATAATTGGGGTACGAAATAGCAACATGGTCAATTTGAAATTCACCCATGCACGTGTTTGGGCACCTCCAGGTCTTTTGTTTTGTTATTTTCTTCTTAAAATGGGTTGACATTATTTTTAGATTAAACTGCGAACATAGTTCAACCAATCTTCTACCATTATGGTTAGTCCATTTATGAGCGGGAAAACTGCCGACCATATTGTTTATATATATATATATATATATATATATATATATATATATATATATATATATATATATATATATATATATATATATTATATATAGTGTGTCCTATTTAAAATTCGAATTTATGCAGAATCATACAGGTTGAGGGGTCACAGTTTTTAAGATATTCAACTGAAATCTGAACTTTAAACTCAGCCTACTACGAATTCACAAACATGCTTATATGCATTACGCATTAGATATATCAAAAAAGCTATTACAAAAAGTTGTTCGGAATATTATTTTAACTCCACATACACTCGGTATGTTCATGATAATGCATTTCTAATTTTTCCATTATTTTGTTCTATACGCAAAATTATTGCTAGTTTATTTTTTAATTTGATAATTAGTGTGGAACTATGGAAAGTAATAATTTGACACTAGTGTTAAATGTCAGTCAGATTAAACTTTAGGTTTATTGCGTTCAGTTCTAGTCAATGATCAGGTAATTAAAATACCATTGATTTTAAGAGAAAAAATGAAAATAATCTGGTTGTTTGAAGATTTTGCTCGTAGTAGCAGAGAAGTTACTACAGAGTTTAACATAAGACATCTCTAACGTGCTCCCATCATTCATGAAAAAGCAGCCGGTGTAAATGGTCTTTTCAATGAAACTGGCAGTGTTATTAAAATCCATCAAAATTATCGACTTCATCGAATACATCCGTATCCTGAGGATAACAATATGTTGCCGACAAATCGAGCAAATCCATGCATGAACCTTCAAGATTTATCATCTCAACTGAATATTAGCATGGATAACATAAGAAGATGTTTCACTCGTCACAAAATCCGAAAGTATATTGAAATAAGGTGATATTAAAAGATTAGACTATTGTTATTGGGCCCCACGTAATTTTTTAAATGACAGATATTTCCCGAACAAGATTATGTTTACTGATGAGGCTACATTGCCCACTACGGGGTTGTATCGTCTCAAAACTGTTGATACTGGGCCAACGGTAATCTTCACTAAGTTATAAATTGTAAATGCCAATATTCCCAGAAAGTCAGTGACTGTTTTGGGATTTCAAGAAACCGAATAATTGGCCCTTTTTTTTTAATGTATCATTGAATGCTGGTTGTTTAGTTAACTTCTTCGATGGGGAATTTTAGGATCCAACTGAAAATCTTGCTCTTGATATGCGACAGGATATGTATTTGCAGCTAGATCGTATATCCATCCACAATTCAAGTATTGTTCATCAGCGGTTAAACGAAAAATTTCCTATGCGCTGGATAGGAAAATTGGGGTCTCCCAATATGACACTTCTCGATTTTTATTTTTGGAAAATGGTTAAAATTAAAGATTATAAAACTAGGCCCAGAAATCGAGATCAACTTGTGCCAGAATAAAGAAAGCCTGTCAAGAAATCAGCATCCTGGAACTTAAACGAGTAGCTAAACTGAGTCGTAAAAG
The DNA here is from genome assembly GCA_031761425.1 of Cosmopolites sordidus. Taxonomy (NCBI): domain Eukaryota; kingdom Metazoa; phylum Arthropoda; class Insecta; order Coleoptera; family Curculionidae; genus Cosmopolites; species Cosmopolites sordidus. The sequence continues at coordinate 1,081,404 of JARFXV010000714.1, read as the reverse complement.
AATCGAAAAATGTATTCGAATAGACGCAGGTCTAGTTAAGAGAGATTACATTTGATAGTTAATTATTTGTATTATGACAATTATTGTTAGATACTTTTTCCTAAGTTTAATCAATTGCTAAAATTTGTTTTTCCATAAGAATAAAATAATTATTCCTTGCTAGTGCTATTTATTTTACTGAAATAGTTGAATTAAATTGACAATGTATCAAGTTTTCACGTACGATCTTTTTACCTTTTTTTCCGATCAAGCATGGGAGTCGAATCCGTTACCATGCTGGCCATAGTTCATCGCCTTAGCCACTGTGCCAACGTAATCGATGACTTATATAACTAATATGAGGAAAAAAGAAAAAGTAATGCGGTATCAAATCAGGCAAATATGCAGCCTGCAAAATAATTAATACATTTTTGATTACAAAAACTACAAATTCGCTTTTATTTCACTTTAATAGAATCAATAAAAATTGTAATCAAGTAAAAATACAACAGCAAATATAATGCGCTTATATAAATGAACTCAACTACGTTAGGACCAATAATAAATTTTCAAAACAAATTGAGTTCTTAACAGTTATGAACGACGTAATAAAAGGATATAATAATATAATTAAATATATGGGGTTAGTACAATATTAATCAAGTGTCAATCATCAATCACCAAGAAGAAAGAGAAAAAAAAGAGGAGAACCATAATTTGTAAATGTGGTATGAAGAGTTAAGGAGAAGAAAACTAAAAATAAACAAAACAAAAACAATGGTAATACCAAAATCACTAGTCGAGATAATTATTAGTACGGAGAACAAAGAGATTGAACAAGTAGAAATATATATCTTACAATTACTAGGTTCTCGGGTAGAACCGCGTTTTAGATTTATAAAATCTCGACGTTTCGACTTTCACTTTGAAGCCATTTTCAAGAGAATCTAGTTGATTTACTCCAAAGCCTCAATCTGCCTACTCCCCAGAGTTCACAACTAGAAAAGAACGTGGACGGCGGGACCTCTGTATTAATAGGTGAGGTTGTAGGTGGGCCGTTCGGTTGAGCGGTGAGACGAGAGGTGGACGTTTGACTGGAAGGGTTTCGAAATGGCAATTTGGAAATAAGCGCTTTCCTAAGACCGTCGTCCCTCTTGTTTAAGCAGTCTGTTCAATTGCTTCTTGGATCTCAAATGCTTCACGAATTATGCGGGGTTTGTAGGAATATATAGGTGCGATTACTTTGGCCTTGTCGAAATCTATTTTGTGACCCGTTTGGATATGATGTTCTGCTAAAGTGGACGAGAGATCAGATTTTCTTTTCTAGTTGTGAACTCTGGGGAGTAGGCAGATTGAGGCTTCGGAGTAAATCAACTAGATTCTCTTGAAAATGGCTTCAAAGTGGAAGTCGAAACGTCGAGATTTTATAAATCTAAAACGCGGTTCTACCCGAGAACCTAATAATTCTAATATTACCGACCGCGGAAACCTTTCCGAATATATATATATATATATATATATATATATATATATATATATATATATATATATATATATATATATATATATATATATATATATATCATCATCATCATCAGCCCGTATCGATCCACTGCAGGATGAAGGCCTCTTCAGCATGCTTCCAACCTTCACGGTCCTGGGCTTTCCTCTGCCACTCGGGTCCAATATACTTAACGATGTCATCAGTCCATCGTGCTTTCGGTATTCTTCGCGGACGTTTGCGATCAAGCGGTATCCACTCCAGGATTGCCTTGGTCCATCTGTCGTCCCATCGCCTCGCTATATGGCCTGCCCATCTCCATTTCAACTGTTTTACTCTTCCAATGATGTCACAGACTTTTGTTTGTTCCCTGATCCATGCGCATGACTTTCTGTCTCGTCTTGTAATGCCAAGCATACATCTTTCCATTCCCCTCTGTGCCACCCGAAGTTTTTGAAATGATTTCGATGTGAGTGTCCAGGTTTCACTTCCGTATGTCATAACGGGTAGAACGCACTGATCGAATACTTTTCTTTTCAGGCAAAGTGGGAGTCTGCTCTTAAACACTATGTTGAGCCTACCAAATGCCTGCCAGCCACATTTAACACGCCGTTCCACCTCCCGGGCGGTATTCCCCTCCATGGAAATCCTCTGCCCAAGATATACAAAGCTGTCCACAATCTCTAAATCCCTTCCTAAAACTGAAATTCTTCTGTCCTGAGCGAAGTTATTGAACATAACCTGACTCTTTTTCAGGTTTATTTTCAAGCCAAATGGTTCGCCAGCCCTTTGCAGTTCTTGTATGCGTCTTTGCAGCTCCTCTGGGTCTTGTGAAATGAGAATAATATCATCTGCAAATCTAAGATGGTTTAAGTTTGCACCATTGATCTTTACCCCATCCTGTTCCCAATCCAGTTTACCGAATACTTCTTCAAGGCCAGCCGAGAAAAGAATAGGCGATATTGCCACCCTGCCGTACACCTCGTTCTATATTAATTCCCACTTCAAGATCATCAAGGTGAATTGTGGCTGTAGCTCCATCATATATCGATTCTAATAGGTTTACATAGGCTCTCTCTACACCTTGACTAAGCAGTGCATCCATTATCGCATGCTTTGAGATGGAATCAAATGCTTTTTCGTAGTCGATAAAAGCCAAGCACAGTGGCATGGTGTATTCGTTGTGCCTTTCTATGACCTGCTGTACAACCTGGATGTGATCCATTGTACTGAATCCACTTCTGAATCCTGCTTGTTCTCTTGGTTGTGCGCCATTCAGTTTTTTTAATATTCTTTTAGAAATTATCTTAGTGAAAACTTTGTACATTACTGATAGGAGGCTTATTGGACGGTAGTTCTTTAAATCTTCCTGTGCTCCTTTTTTATGTAAAAGGATCACTTCTGCATTTTTCCATAAGTCAGGTACTTTTTGTTCTTTGAGGCATTTTGAGTATAATGAGTATAATATATATATATATATATATATATATATATATATATATATATATATATATATATATATATATATATATATATATATATATATATATATATATAGGGTGTTCCTTATTTTTCAAAGTTTTTATTTTCTAACGCATAGGTTCTAGTTTAAATTACTTTATTTATTGGATCCAAAAAAATTAAAACAAAATTACCTATTTTGGAGCGCTGCAACCCGTGCCAACTTGCGCGGAAAACATGTTCAATGTATATGTTAAGCTAATTCAAGACTTCCACGGTTTGATTACTGCAAAAGAAGAACAACAACAGTTCCAACAACGCTGTGTGCAAGAACATAGAAAGATGAATCCAGACTGCAAAAAAGATACCTTAAAAAGAAAGTATCCTGAATAGTTGTATTATTTTCTTTGTCAATATGATTAAATCCATTACTTAAACTTGTCTTTTTATTAATAGTTACCAAAAGATATGCGTATTTGCGATGGCCTACCTAATAAATAAGTGTTCAAACAGCAGTTTACGTAATCTTTGGGGACCTGTCGGCACGAGTTAACATTTACCTAGGGAAATGTTGCATCTAAGTGTAGCTTACTATAGTATGCGTTTCGATAATTGCATTTTTTTTTCATTCAAAATAAGGAGCAACCTTCATATTCTATTCATATTCATATTCTTCATGGTTTTTCTAGTTTTTTATATATATATATATATATATATATATATATATATATATATATATATATATATATATATATATATATATATATACCAGTGGTGGAGTTAATCACACATGTAATGATTTTTCTGCTTGCTTAAAATAATGAGAGTGCCACGGAGACGCCACTGGATACCCACCGGCTAACGTCCACGATATACCGTCCCTATACACGATACCGGGCGTCAAATTTTCTTTTTCCGTTTTTCCCGGGCTATAATTTTCCCTGCTGCTTGAATATTCAACGTTAGAGTCCGCCCAGGTTTCCTGCAATGCGGATGAGATTTTTTTTTTCGGTCAGTTTCCTTTAGATGGAATGAGGATGGTGAAAAAAAATATCCGGACAATGAATAATATGCAATCTCGTGATACCGGTACTGTTAACTTCTAGATACGTTTATTGAAGATAAACTAAACCAGAAATCAGTAAGCCTTACAGGCAGTATTTTGGTTTACGTATGAAGTAAAATAGAGAGACAACTTTTGTTCTCATTTCAAATACAAGCATTTTTAAAGAAATGTAAACACCACTAAATTTATTTCAAAATTTGTATGCAGTAATGTCAATAAATGTTACGGACAATAATTCGTCAGCCACCCATGTTGTATGCTCTATATTTGAATTCTCTGTTGTTTCAAAGTTGAGGTATCTAATATTTTTGAATAAAGTTAATTTAAATGCATATAAAATAATTTTTATACATTTGTCCCACTTGTCTGATAATTTGTAGATACCACGCCAAAAAATCTGTTGCACTTTTGAGGCAAACCAGTCATCGAGGCATTTTCGTAAAAAGTGAAGTGCTGCTCAGCAAGTGCATGTTCAATCGATGCAAATAAGTAGTAATCGGACGGAGCCAAGTCTGGTGAGTAAGCCGAATGCAAAAGTATTTCTCAATTAAACGCCTCCACCATTTCCTTTTGCAGTGTGTGATGGTGCATTATCATGAAGCAAACTCACTTTGTGTTGCTTCACTTTTTTGATATTCTGGTCGTTTTTCACGCAAAGCTTAATTCAAATCGATCATTTTTATCGGTGACGTTCATTAACGGTTTTGTCAAGTTTTAGCAGCTCATAACAGATCACACCCTTCTGATCCCACCAAACAGAGAGCAGTGTCTTCCGTCCATAGCGATTTGATCTTGCAGTCGTTGAAAATGATTCGCCTGGAGATATCCATGATCTTTTACTCTTAGGATTCTCAAAATATATTCCCTTTTCATCGTCAGACAAAATTCCATAGAGAAATGACTTTCTTTTGTACCTGGCGAGCAGTATTTCTCAAGTGTTTTTTCGGTTTTCCCGCTGACTTGTATTCAGTTCATGTGGAACCCATTTTCCCATCTTTTGGATCTTTCCCATGACTTTTAAACGTATAAAGGCGGCTTCTCGTGTCGCATTTAATTGATCTGTGATCTGATCGCCACTTGTGATCTGAAACCACTGTGATTTAACAATAGTATCCCCACCATAAGCTTCGACAAGCACTCAATGCGATTTTGAAGCAGTTTTCTTCAAATGGTAACAGAAAATCAGTGCTGCCCGCAAATCGTAGCTTGCAGGCACAAAATTCGACATGTTCAAAGCTATTACAAACTATGCTATTGTATGAAACTTGTATTGTTGTGAGTTGGAAATCTTGTAAAATCATGGTGTAAGATTTTTCGTATGCTTTTGAGCTAAGCATTATTCTTAAGGTTATGTGAAAAGTGTAAAAATTGGGCAGATTCGTAAACCACGTCCTTTCTGAGTCGAATTTAGAAATGGACGAGCAATTGGTATGATAAAAGCAGATTAAAGGTTTTATAAAATTGCTAGATGATTGGATTGTGTTGGTTCTTCCATTACAAGGACATGGGAAAGATGGTTCGATGATCAGACTTATGCGTGATGTAGATGTTTTGTATCTTAGACTTCTGACTGTTAATCTGCATTTACTTGCGATAGGGTTGTTTGTTTATTGTCGTGAGTACTTCCTCTTACAGCACAAGAAACGTCACCTAAAATCATAGCAAGCTACAATTAAATGGGACCTAGAATGAAACTCTATTTGTTAAAGTGATGAGTCCAGATTTGGACACAAAAGAGTCACATATTTTTAAGATTAAAGGCACAATTTAACTTTCGCATAAGAACGACGTACAACTGTTACTCCAACAATTATAGTATGAAAAAAATAAAAGTATACTTGGAAAGCAGTAAGTGCACATCTCTCTCTTCAAACAATATAATTTTTCGATTGGCCGACGAAATCCCTAACACATCGATCAGTCGATTCGCGATTCGCGACCTCCATCCACCCGAGATTATTTTCTAAAATAATCCCGAAACTTCACTGCTGGTAGATGGGATAAAGATTTCCGTAGCGTTCGCCACTTACAAAACCGTTTATTTTCTCTTCCTTGGTGTTTCAGCAGCTTGGCCGCCGGATGGGGTGGGCCAAGCGCTTCGTACCACTCCTCTCTGGGGGATCTTAAGATATTATTTGATTTTGTCAATGACACTAAAGGTGTCTTGGCTTATGTCATCTTTATTACCTTGTTTACCTGAAAGAGAAACACTTTACGCTTTACTAATTCCTTTTTCTTTTCCAAACTTGTCCCTTTCCCTCGGCGGTCGTATCCCTCATTGGGCAACAGTCAACCTAGTCCTCCAGAAGTTGGAGTTTCGGTCTTCTATGCTGTCTGCCACCCAAAGCTGCGATAACTTCCGTTAATCTTCGCAGTTCTTGTTTTAGGTGGTCATTAATCTTCAAGAAGGCTTACTCCGCCTTTCCGTGCATGCATCTGCATGTATTTGTACATTAGAGATGTACCATGTGGCATCCAGAGCCAGTCTCACCAATTTCTTTTCATAACTTTCAAGTCCTTTGGTGTAGGATTTTGCCGCGTAGCCCCTCGTGATCGATCCATACATCATAACGCTTCTCACTAATGACCTGATCATTAGTATCTTTAGCTTCACGTCTAATTTGCTTGTTCTGCAAATTAGCGGGTAAGCCATCTTCGCTACCGCTACGGCGTTAAACCGTGCGTTCTTGATGTGTTGTCTCCATGTAATCCTCTTGTCAAATGTGACACCTAGATACTTTACAGTATCCTGCCATGCCACATTTTGGGCTTCGATTTCCAGTTGGCGACCGGATCCGCTCCTTCTTTGACATATGTATATAACCTGTGTCTTGTTGATTCACCTTGATCTTCCAGGCTATCAACCCCTCTGTTAGATCGTCCAGGTGTTCCTGGACGTATTCAACGGCATGGTCCGGTCGTTTGTGTCTCTCATTATGGCTGTATCATCAGCATACAGGGCTAATCTAGTGTTATTCCTCTTCGGAATATTACTAGTGTATATGTTGTAGAGGTGGGGGCGCTAATACCACTCCTTGCGGTACTCCAGCCTCCACCCATCTTCTTGCCGATTTGACTTCACCTATTTTGACAGAGAAACTTTGTTTTCTTAGGTATGAGTCAATCAGCTCGACGATCCATTCCGGGAATCCCATCTCGCTCATTTTATGGATAAGGCCGTCGTGCCATACCCTGTCGAAAGCTCTTTCGACATCGAGTAGGATGACTGCAGTTCCATGTCTTCTGTCCAGAGCTTCTGTTATGTATTCTGTGACACATAACATTTGCTCTTCCGCAGAGTGATTTTTCCTAAACCAGAATTGTTCGGGCGGAAGGATGCTATTATCTACGAGCACCTTCTCTAATCTCGTTAGAATCACTGTTTCTACAACCTTGCTTATTGATGACAATAAGTTAATCGACCTGTAGTTTTGTGGGAACTTCTGGAATCATTTTCACCATTGCGTACTTCCATCTATCCGGGAAGTACAGCAGTTTGATGACTACGTTGGCAATGGCGGTGATGGCTGCAATCTCTTTCCTAGGCAGCTTCTTCAGCATGCGATTGAAAATTGAGTCTAATCTTCAGGATGATGCCCTTGGCCTCTTTCGGAGTCGCAAACTCCGAAAGCGGCCTGGGATCGGTCAGTCGAGCGAAGGAGTGATGGGACTGTATTTTATGAAGATGATGATGGAAATCGTTTTACTGTTACTAGTGACAAATATATTTGGTCTGAACTGATAAATGTGGATATAAAGAATGTTTCGTCACCAATCTCGCCAGACAATCGAGTTATAATAAGAAAAGTTTCATGAGTCTGTTATTTCGCGAAATGGTAATGTCAAGTGGTACTAAGATCATGCGATCTCACGCCCTTATACATATTTTTGTGGGGTTATGTTAAATCTCTGGTTTACCGAAATAAAGGCCGAACAATTTTTGCCCACCAAGATCATGAAATTTTACACCGTCGGACTATTTTCTTTGGGGTTACGTCTAAAGCCAGGTCTATAAGAACAATCCACAATCAATTCCTGAACTAAAGGATGAAATTATTGTAGTTATTGGTGAGAAAGAAGCGCGGTTATGCCAAAATGTCATCAAAAACTTTGTGGAGCTGCAAGAGGTGATCATTTAGCAGATATTGTCTTTCGTGTCTATTCTTTAATTATCAATCAAACGTTTTTTGGAATCAACGCAAGAATTTAAAAAAAAATACTTAATTTGAAAGACCCTTTAGGTATCATTGTGCCAAATTTTGTAAAGTCCTAACACCCTTATTGACAACCCTTTAATTCTAATTATAAATAAGTAAAATAAACAAACATGTTTAAACAGACTGATTGACATTAACAATACGAAATGCTGTGAGGAATTAGGTAAAGGTTGAATTATGACCGAGTATTTTTCCTTGACACCTGTTTTATTCCTTCTAATTTTTATTCAATTATTGTCGTTAGAAAACACATAAAAATCGCCAATTACAAATGACTTTCCTTGAGTGCTAAACACCACGCGATTCCTGAAGTGTAAAGCCGGCATTTGAATGGGCATTTACCAGCGACCAGCAGTATACGATTGCGTAATGTTTTTCATATTAAAATCGACAGCGCTCGACAAAAAAAATACATTGCCGTTTTTTTCCAGCATGTGTTTGTATTTGTGTATGTAACCAGTGGGAATTGTACGGGCGATCCTTGAAAGCGAACATAATAGACAGGATTTGGAATGGAGAGCGTTGTGTCGTCACTTCCTTCTTGACTGAAAAAATAGAAACGAAACGAAATGAAATAATAAAAAATACACCTTTATTGTCGTCGAGGATCATCCTGTGGAAAACACGAAATGATTTGCTGCGTTCTGTTGGTAATTAAGCGACACACTTTGGTGCACATGCTGGGAAAGACCCACTGTTTTGTCGTTCCGATGAATTCAAAAGACCAAACGACTTATATGTATTTTTTTTTATTTTAGGAATTAGGTTGAGCTCTGTACTGTGTAATTTTTGTATGTGACCCTGTTGAAAAACCTTGAATTGCAGAATTGTAGTAATATATAACTAGATATGTTTCTTAGTACACATCAAGATGCAGTATTATCATATAACATAACAAAAATTCCTCCTGTTTTTGACACTAGATGGCATTGCATAGCAAAACGCAAGTGCTATCTACATAGTCTTTAATTAATACCGAAAGCCACGTGACCTATAAATATAGACAACCAATACCACACGTACGTAATTATTAATACGAATTAGAGAAATTTACTTTATGAAATCAGTAATTTCTAAAATACAACATATATTTATTGTTTTTTTAAGTTTTTATAAATAATTTGTTTCTTTGAATTATATACAGAGTTTAATTCTAATAACGAAAATAAACATAATATTTGGGCAATCCTACAAGCTAAATTTAAAACAAAAATAAAAATAACTCCATAGTCCTTTTCGTAGTTAAAATTTTGTTATGCGCATGCCCCAAATTCCGCCATGTTTTTCGGGCACTTTATGGGTGTATAAGCTGTAAATATTTTATTTTCAAATTAACAACAAAATATATTTAATTATTAATTCACTATCAATAGTACAATTTTAATTGTTATATACTTGAAGTAAAATATGAATACAAGCATTTTACGTTACACAATACAAGCAAACGTTGTTGTTATGGGATATGTCGGAGCTATACGTGAAGTAAATCATTTTCGGAGCATTTATATGACTTTATTAGTTTTCCAAATCTTTGTCTCAAATATCGCCGAAAATTTTTTAAACCAACGAAACAAACACATAAAAATGTACTAAATGTGATTTGTGAGTTAAGACATGTGGACGAGGTGATGGTCGATTCCAACTGATTGATCATCTTAACAAACATACATATATTTGTTCACTTCATTTCGAAGGAGAAAGTGGCCTAACGACAGAACATCCTGACCTCATCAATGCAGTAAAAAAATAATAATGTAATCAGACAATTTTAATCCATTTAAATGTTAATTTGTCAGCTGATGCTATAACCTCAAGTGATGAATATATTTTTTTAGGTAAAAGTAACAGTAGCGAAAAAAAAAAAAAACAAACTTTTGGGGTAAGTTAATTATTTTGAAAAATTGCTCCCATAGATTATTAAAGTATTAAAAGAAATGAAAATTAAAATTTGCTTCAAACTAAATATAAAAATAAATATAATGTTATAAATATAATGTTGTAAATATAATGTTATAAATGTAATATTGTAAATATAATAAATATAAAAGTAATATGAATATAATTGTCATCCTAACCTTTCCAGAAGTTCTGCTTTTTTCCACGTTGGGGACTATTATGACATTTTAACTATTGTAATTGAATACAAGTATGTGTTTCTATTGTGGGATGCACTAATAAAGCACCATCAATTAATTTTTCATTTAGTTGTACTGATAATAAGGATAATGATCCTTGTTGTCCAGCCATATTTATAAAAAGTGCCCGAAACTTTCATATTAACGCCTCGTTAACATGGCGGACCCGCTTGCATGCAACTAGTCATGAAAAGGTCTATTGCAGCAGATGCCATGGAAGGATAAAAGAAGAAGATAAGCGCATGTTAGATTTCTTATGGACAATAACAATATTGTTGATGAAATGCAAACAACGAAAATTATTTCTTTTAAATAATCAAATATGTTTAAGAGGTGTTATTAAAATATTTTTTGTTACTCGGGAAGCATAATAGAAAGTAATAAAAATGTTAAACGTTGTTCTAGATGGCAGATCTAGTGAAAAATATAGTAACATTTTTAGTAACCAATGATACCACCTTTAAATAATTCAACATAAGTTCCTAGGTTTAAATAAATCACTAGTTACTTTGGAGAAGGAGGGGAGGGGTTGATAGTTGTTTTACTGCTTTATAGGTATCTCTCCGCGATTTATGCAAATATCCTAGTATACAGCTTGTTATTCATCATGAAACCGGTCCCAATCAGCCTAAACCCAATTTCTCACAACTTCTTTAAGTTGTATCACGCATATCGATAGTTAAAGAGAGAGTTAGGAAGAGCTTTTTTATTCATATGGCTGGGTATCCATAGGAATCTAATTCTAGAGAAATACTGTTCACAACTAAATGAACCAAAGCCATTAATCGACCAAAAGAGCCAGAATTAGCCAACAGAAAGAGCATTGCATTCCATTGAGACATTACTAGACAAAGATGTTTCAGGCTACTCGACACAAACTTGATTGGGGTGTTTTAATTAGAATGTTTTGGTTGGGGTGTTTTGAATCGGATATTTTGATTGGGATATTTTGATCGGGATGACTGGAGTGTTTTGGTCCATCCAACGTACTGTCCCAAACTTATGCCCTCCGATTTAACCAGAAACCTCAAAACTTTTATAAGTGTGCAATTATGCAGCTACCAGGGAGATAGAAATAGGTCATCCACCAGAACGGCGCATATATTGATTAAATGTAATTTTTAGTAATTCAATTTTTTCATCAATTTTTCTCAAAAACATGGGATGAACTTTTACACCAACTTAATAATGTCACACAAAATATTGCTAGAATCCATACCTAATCAACCCTCCCCGCGTTTCAGAGCTTCGACTCCTAATCAGGTGAGACGTGAGTTAAACAAGATATTAAACTCACACCATTTGACGATCATCTCAATGCGAATCTGAGAGAGGCTGAATCATCCTGTATCCAACTACACGACAATATCAAAAATACAAAATGGGTCTGTCCGTACTCTTTTTTAATAATTTATAAAATATGAACGGAAAACTGTCATATTTTTACCAGAATGTTATTTATAATATAATATCATTCATTATATATGTTTGGAGAAAATTTAATCATAATTACTGGATAGCAAGATTACAATGAGAATGAGTATTTTTCCAATATATACTGGGGAACAAAAAAATTAACACGTTTTCTGGAACGGTTTTCGAGATATGATCAAAAACACCGAGAGAACAGTATTTTGGCAAATTCTCCAATATTTAAAAAATAATATCTCGAAAACTAAAAGAAACAAAGCAATTCTGCCTGGAGGTTCTGCGTGGTTTGGAGTGTCAAATATTTAAAAAGGAGCTGGTTCTAATTTTTCATTACATTTCATTAGGTTTGGAAATTTTTCAAAAGATCCTATGAAAATGTTCGAAAACCGAATGTCGCTCGATTTCTTTGAAAATATGCTAAAAAGTTTAAATTGTATATTGAAACAAATTGTTAATATTGACACTTTTTTATTTTTTTTTGACTAGCTTGGTCGACGGTAACTTTTTAATAATTAATGCATTTGAAAACATCGGCGACAAAATGTTTTAACAATTATAAAAAACGCTGTAATTTCTAACTTAACAAGCGAAATGATAAATAAATTCTGCCATATGTCAAACGCAGTCATACCAACTTAAGAAAACAATAGTGTGTATCGATACGTACAGCAGGCGATTTTTTAAAACAACACTTTTTTTTTGATCATAGTATATCACATACCAGATACAGGGGCAAATAAAAATAAATCCCAGTTCGTCAGTCCAAACTGTCAAAAATGTTTTATAATTTCAAGTATCTCATCAACCCTACGGTAAAGTGCCACCCAGTTAGCTGAATTGTTTCAATCTTTTATTAAACACCACAACGAACAACCCAAATCTCATCTCGACATCGGACTGTCACTTGAAGTGAGGCGTTCACAGAAAGAGTCAACTAAAGCTATTATGTCGCCTTATTACGGTTCTGAATAGGTTCACGGGTGGTACTTGTACCTGTCCTTCAAAGTAGTTTGTAATCTTAATGGATTTTAATTTTTCTTTCGTTTTTCTTGAAAGGACTGAAAAATCTTTTCATAGTTTTGTAGTGTTAATGAAGGTTATTAAAATGCCCTATGGGTGGGATTGTTCACCTCGATTTGAAAGGCTAGCAAAACGTTTTATATATATATATATATATATATATATATATATATATATATATATATATATATATATATATATATATATATGAAGGGTCCTCAGTGAGATAGATAATATATAAACAGATTTGTATTAGAGTCTGTTCAAAAACTGACCGATGAGAAATATAATTCGGTTATTCATTTATAGTTTTTATCATTTAAGCGGTCGTATCATTTTTCAAAGTTGTTAAAATTTTTGTAATGTCATTTTGGGATTCTCTGAAAGTCACTGGAGCCAAATCAGGCATTTTTGTGGGATGATGCGCTGATAAATTGTCGTGTAGCCAAAAGTTTGCACAAAGTCGTGCATGTTGTTCTTGGTATTTGTGTAGAATTTAAATAGTCCTTGTCATTTAATGATACATAACGTCGAAGTAATAGTGAGCCTTTATAGTTTCATCTTCTGGGAACAATTCCTTCAAAATTATTTCTTTAGGATCAAAAACAGGGGCGAGCAGGGCCATGTTTCGTTCCTTCTATATTCACGCTTTTTTCGTATCTGGTTCTTCTAGGCTTTTCTATTCTGAGATCTGCCCTTTGTAAGGAGGCTCATGTACTCTTTGACGTACGCATGTATATCGCCTGTGATTTTTAGACTCCTGTAATTTAGAAAGCCTTTTTTTGGATATTCCTTCTGCTTTTTTATTGTGGTTTTATATATCTTTTATTTCATACGTTGAATTTTCTGTAATTATTCATGGTTCTCACCAGAAATTCATCAAATACTCTATCCATCTTTAAAAATGTTTTCTCTTTCTTTTCCATCTCTTAATTTACTCCCAAATGTTTCCCAAAACTGCTTTTTGATTTTACTTTTCTTCTGTTTTTATCGATTTACCTTTACTTCTTTTTTTATCCATGTTTATATATCAAATATCTGTACCATGCATTTTTCTATCGAAATTGTTCCCGTTCTGCCGGAACCATATCTCCTCCATCTCAATACCATTCAAATTCTGAATTAAATAATCATTGATCAACGCTCTGTAACGATTCCCATTAACGGTAAAGTGCTTTCCAGCTTGATTTTTAAAGAAATACAGTGCGTTTTTCTGGATACAACGGTAATTGTTGAATCATTTGCATATTATTTTCACTCCAAATGCGGCAATTTTACTGAGCAAAATTTTGCGGTTAAATTCTGAATTAAATTATAACTAATTTTGAGCCAATTCACTGAACCTATCAAGCAAATGAAAGTCTTGCGGTTTGAGTTCTTAGATAAGCTGGGTTTTGGAAGTCACTAGACCAAGATCTTTACACAAAATTTTCAATTCAGTCGAATAACAAAGCCCAACTTCCTGCGAACGGCGATGAATTGATACATTTGGATCTTCATCAACACTGAAAATCGAGATGAACCTGAATTAGGCGGGTCTGTCAAGAAACCCGCATCCCGGGGCTTAGACGAGTAGCTAAACAGAAAAGTAAATTATTATTAAAATTATTGTTTTTTTTAAACTTTTTCCTAAATTTAATTAATTACTAAAAATTATTTTCCCATAAGAATAAAAAAATTATTCCTTTGTATGTGTTATTTCTTTTATTGAAATATAATTTATTCTAATAACTTCTCTAATGTGAAGCAAAATATTTAAAATTGACTCTGAAACCGTAGTAGGCTGAGAGTAAAGTTCAGATTTCAGTTGAGTATCTTCAAAAATGTGACTTATTAATCTCTATGATTGTGTAAACATTCAAATCTGTATTCCTTCAAATAGCGAAAACATTGGGATGTTTTTATGTTAAACGCGACACCCTTAATGCTGTTAGCATCTACGCCCATACTGATTGCATTCTTTCACCATCAGCTTTCTTCCTTTCGTCAGGCCAAGTTGTTCCGGTCTTCCTATATTTTTCTCTCTGGCCAACCTCGCAAAAGTCAGCCTTGTGTCCGAAACAGTTTCTATCCTGAATTTCAGTTTGTGAAATATTTACTGAACTCTAGGTGATATATATATATATATATATATATATATATATATATATATATATATATATATATATATATATATATATATATATATATATATATATATATATATATATATATATTCTTTCAATTTTAGCTCTACTCCTATTTCCATAAAATTCATTTATTGGTCTAGTTAACCTACTCGGATTCATCCGTTTTATGTATCCGTAAAATTTAAGTCTTCTTTTTCTCTTATCGCTATGTATATCTGTGTATTGTTTGATTTCTTGATTTTCCCGAAGTCGGTATGTTGCGCTATTTATTTTTCTGGAGCCTAAGATTTTTCTTATGATTTATTTTCTTTCTTTTCAATCTCCTCGATGTCCTTCTTTCTATTCAAAATGAGCATTTCTGCACCATATTGACATTTTGGCTTAATAACTGTGTTGTAATGCCTCAGTTTTGTGTTTTTAGATATGCATTTTTGTTGTAATTATTTTGTGTAAGTCTCAATGCAGTTTCCATTTTTTGACATCTACCCTTATTGGCCGCTTCTTCCAACCCGTTGATTATTTCACCCAAATATTTAAATTGAGAGACTCGTCTGATGTTACCTTATTCTGTTTAGAGAAATGGTGTTCTTAGTCTGTCGCAGGTTATGTATTATGTCTTTTCAAAGGAAATTTGGAGTCCTACATTTTTATTTGCTGTGTCTTTTCGGATTTCAATCTGTTTTTGTAATATATCTTGAGCTAAAGTTGCCAGATCATCAACAAACGCCAGACAATCGATTTTGATGTTGGTTCTCCTCAGTTTAATGGGCTAGTCAATATTCAGAGCCAATTTTTTTAACATGCCACTCCTGTATTACTTTTTCTAGAACACAGTTAAATAAGAATGGCGAGAGTCCATTTCCTTGTCTCACACCAGTTTTAATTTCGAAGGGCTCTGAGATATCACCCATGAATTTAACTTTTGACCTTGTGTTAGTTAGCATTGCTAATAATTGCCAGCGTTTTCAGATCTAGTCCTTGTTCTTTCATATTTTTTCAGTTCTTGTCTGTTCTGTACTGGTTTTTTTGGACTTTGAGATTAGTAGCCTCTTTTGAATAAGATTTCGAGGTTTTAAGTTAAGTTTGATTCTAGTGAAGTAGTGATCTGTGTCTATGTTAGCTCTTTTCCTAACTTGAACATTCAAAATCTCTTTATAATTGGAGTACGAAATGGTAACATGGTCAATTTGAAATTCACCCATGTACGTGTTTGGGCATCTACAGGTCTTTTGTTTTGTTGTTTCCTTCTTAAAATGGGTTGACATTATTTTTAGATTAAACTGCGAACATAGTTCAACCAATCTTCTGCCATTATGGTTGGTCTATTTATGCTCTGGAAAACTACCAACTGTTTTTCTGTACTTTCTTTCTTTCCCTAGTGGGGCGTTGAAATCACCCAATAGGATTTTTACGTGGTTAAAAGGAATTTTAAAAATAGTTTTTTCCATAATTGCCCAGGACTTATTTACTTTTATAGGATTGGATTCATTTTCTTCGTTAACTGGGAGGTGTGCATTGATTAATGTAAGCGTAAGCAACACCGAAATGTGGTGTATTTTTGACAATTCTTATCTACAACGCTAACAGAGGATTGTTTATCTCCTGAGGTAATTTTGTAATTACTAGAACACTACATCTTATACTTGGAATTCAAAGTTTGCACCATGACGGTTCAGAGCTTAAGAGGTTAATGCGTTAGTTCCAGAATTTAAATCTCTGCCGCACTATTGGTGAACAGACGCTGACCACTCAACCGCTTGATACAAGTCAGACGCTAAGTGGATTTAGTTTTTTTTTGCCTTGGTTCGGGGCTGCTTATTTTGAGATATTCACAGCTGTCCATTAATATCCAAAAGTTCTTTTAGCGCGGAGTCCATTATTTGACTGAGAGATGGGGAAAAGTAATAGTTAACGATGGCCGATACTTTGATTATTAAAGTAATTTATTTTGTTATGGAAATAAAAGCTCAAATATTTCGAAAAAATCGTCATTATTAACCGAAACCCCTATTATTAGTGTATATTTTTGTTAAGCTGTAAGCATATATAGTCGAATGATCTTTCTTCCATTGCCAAGGTATTTAAAACTGTCGAGATTGGTTGACAAAAATGTATTTTCCTTTTTGTTTTTTTCGACGATCGTCCCGATCGGTTTACATATTAACGCCAGAATTACAGTTCGCTTAATGAAACGCCAGTGTAACGGCCAACAAAATGCTCTTTATCTAAATCCCATCGACACATAAACAGGTTTATTAACAATTTCTCACGTTACACGAATCTCGAACGCGGCGAACCTTCTTGCCACCTGTGTCAGACGTCGTCTTCGAGGTCCACGCACTTGGTAGAATACCCCAGTTCATTTATCCTGCTAAATTATCGTTATAATACTTTGCTAAATGTATGCAACAAATAAATTTTCAGATTAAATTTGTTAATTACAAATATATTCCAAGCACATTTAAGATCACACAAAACATTCATTTAAGATCTCAGAAAGCAGCAGGTTCTCCAAAACCAATCATCTTCACCAAAATTGCGCTTGGTTAAAGACATTTCGACGTGCTTCCTGCGATTTTCCTCCGTTCACCTGCGTCACTTTTATATGCAGCAGTAGATATTCTACTATGATTAAAAATTAAGGTGACTTTTTTAATAAAATACAAAATTTGTATTTATTAAAAATAATCTCCTCTCATTCATTTAAATAAAACCAACAATTTTACAAAAATAACATGTTAGTTTATTTTAACAAAAAGTAGAGACATTCAAATGTCTTCCTCGGTTATTTTTACTGATGGCCGTTCTTAGCATAAAATTGTCAATTGGGAATTTGGGCTTTTGAATAAAGAATAAATATCTATTTTTTTTACTTTATTTTTAAACTTTATCATAAATAATAATGAAAATCGATGAGAAAAATTTACAATTAACTATGAATGAATTAAAATTATTAAAATTAACACTTTCTGTGAAAAAGATACCGGGAATGGGTCAATAAAACACAAAATGACACACGATCAGTGCGTCCTACCCGTTATGACATACGGAAGTGAAACCTGGACACTCAGATCGCAATCAATTGAAAAACTTTGGGTAGCACAGAGGGGAATGGAAAGATGTATGCTTGGCAATATAAGATGAGACAGAAAACCCTGCGCATGGCTCAGGGAACAAACGAAAGTCTGTGACATCATTGGAAGAGTAAAGCAATTGAAATGGAGATCGGTAGGCCATATAGCGAGGCAATGGGACGATAGATGGACCAGGGCAATCCTGGAGTGGATACCGCTTGATCACAAACGTCCGCGAAGCAGACCGAAAATACGATGGACTGATAACATCGTTAAGTATATTGGATCCGACTGGCAGAGGAGAGCCCAGGACCGTGAAAGTTGGAAGCATGCTGAAGAGGCCTTCATCTAGCAGTGGATCGACACCGTTATATATATATATATATATATATATATATATATATATATATATATATATATATATATATATATCTATATATATGCCCACAAGGTAGCGTAACGGAACCGTGGAGGGAAATATATCAGAAATCTTTCACCCTTTCTCCACGTGGTGCCACCGATCGCCTTCGCCGAACTGTCAACCCTGCGACGTCACGTGTCTCTCGGGACCGGTTTCTAGCCTTTCAACTGTCATCAGCCGAGTTCTAGACGAACGCAAGGAAAGCAGTTCGGAGAGACGATCGGGGCCAGACCAGATTAACTGGCCATTTTAATGACGAGTCGTGATCGCGCACAACTCACGCCATCATACGGCGAATGCTCGTAGCAGTCAGGACCGCTCGTAACATTCTGCCTGGAACCTCGGGTATAGTACCAGGTATGCCCACAAGGTAGCGTAAGAGAACCGTGGAGGGAAATATTACAGAAATCTTTCACCTTTTCTCCACGTGGTGCCACCGATCGCCTTTGCCGAACTGTCAACCATGCGACGTCACGTGTCTCTCGGGACCGGTTTAAAATGGCCAGTTAATCTGGTCTGGCCCCGATCGTCTCTCCGAACTGCTTTCCTTGCGTTCGTCTAGAGCTCGGCTGATGACGGCTGAAAGGCTAGGAACCGGTCCCGAGAGACACGTGACGTCGCATGGTTGACAGTTCAGCGAAGGCGATCGGTGGCACCACGTGGAGTAAGGGTGAAAGGTTTCTAATATATATATATATATATATATATATATATATATATATATATATATATATATATATATATATATATATATATATATATATATAATTTGCTTGCATTGCTTTTTATAAATAAATAAGAATGAATAAATAATTATGAAGTTTGTTTTTTGTATCAAAATTATTTATTATTATATTATTTTGACTCAAAACTAAGTATCGCTTGTACTTCGTCCGAGCGTACGAATTTTTAATAAAAAAATCAGCTCAGTGACGGTTGGTATAAGGACACGTGGACACGTCCTCCCGCCCCCCCAAATAAAAAAATTAATGAAAATTTGATATCTGACAGTTACTCTAGTTTTCCACACAACAAAGTGTGTCTATGATGCTAACAAATGTAAATTTTTTGGTTGCGACGCATTTTCCTATCCCCATTCCAAAATGTGGTTATACGTGCCCCACCTGCTTTTTCCCCACGAAGCGCCGCTGGGCCAGCTTGCTGTTTAATCATTATAATACTTTAAATTGTCAAATTATATTCACCGAAGTAAACACATACTTAAAAATTCTCATGTTAAATAAAACGGTATCATGAAAATAAACAAAAAGAAAACATTTATTAAGATCTCACAATATAGCAGGTCCTTCAAAACCAATCATCTTCACTTAAATCGCGCTTGGTTAAGGATATTTCGGCATGCTTCCTGCGATTTACCTTCATCCCGTTCACCTGCGTCACATTTAAACGTAGCGAGTCATTTACGACTGCTTTCGCACGGACGACATCTCGCTGAAGATGGATGCGTTAGGATTTCCGGTCCGCGCGAGGTCTCGGTCATGCCGTTCTGCGTCCGGACGTTTCGTTTCCATCGAGAAGAAGGTCATCCTGTACGCTTCGTATCCGCAGATCTAACTCGGAAAACTACCAGGTGAGGCTTCCTGCATTCGAACGACGGACTTGGTCAAGTGCATCAATCAATAACGTCAGTCGATCTTTACAAAATTCACCTTTTTTGCTGTATTATTTTCACGGGCGTGTGTTAATTTTATAATGTTCTTTTTGAAATATTGTCTAGACGGACATAAACTGTAGTTGTTCAAGAGCTTCTTTAATTTATTATTTAGTAATCAAGAATTGATTTCTCACTTCTAACCGCGATAGTGTAACACAACCTACATCCTTGTAGGTAAAGAACCTGTTAGGTATCATTGAGTTATTGCTTTAAAAAGAAGCCAAAAAGCATTTTCAAAAACAAGGGGGCCAAGCTTTTTACAGTAATTATAGGGGTATATCGTATTAAGCAGTAGCTGGTAAAATTCAGTCAATCTGTAGAAATTCGTCTTTCTTGCGATAATATTTTCACGGTGTGTTAATTTTTTAACGTTTTCTATTTGAAATATTGTAAGAATTGATTTCTTACTGCTATTCGCTCGATCGCTCAATTGATTTCTCACTGAAATTCACGCTCGTTAATCTTGGCTAATCTTAGAATAAACTCGAATTCAAATATACATATATATATATATATATATATATATATATATATATATATATATATATATATATATATATATATATATATATATATATATATATATATATATATATATATATATATATACATATATATACATATATATGTACATTTTTGTTAGGTGCTTGACCAGGAATGAGACCCACCCATCCCTGTAACTGGAGGGCACATGTTTCGCCTCTCGATGTTCAGGCTCGTCAGGGTACCGACACTTGCTCTCCCGTCAAGAATAGGGAGACCCCATCCACAGTCAGCAACCTATACTCTCGCCTAGATTTCTTTGGACCTCGTCTAATGAGACAACAGTAGTTGTATATATATATATATATATATATATATATATATATATATATATATATATATATATATATATATATATATATATATATATATATATATCATCATATATATATCATCATCATCATCATCAGCCTATATCGATCCACTGCAGGATGCAGGCCTCTTCAGCATGTTTCCAACTTTCACGGTCCTGGCCTTTCCTCTGCCACTCGAGTCCAATATACTTAACGATGTTATCAGTCCATCGTAGTCCTGCGCATGGATCAGGACTTTCTGTCTCGTCTTATAATGATAGCATACATCTTTCCATTCGCCTCTGTGCCACCCGAAGTTTTTGAATTGATTGCGATGTGAGTGTCCAGGTTTCACTTCCGTATGTCATAACGGGTAGAACGCACTGATCGAAGACTTTTCTTTTCAGGCAAAGTGGGAGTCTGCTCTTAAACACTGTGTTGAGCCTACCAAATGCCTGCCAGCCACATTTAACACGCCGTTCCACCTCCCGGGCGGTATTCCCCTTCATTGAAATCCTCTGCCCAAGATATATAAAGCTGTCTACAATCTCTAAATCCCTTCCTAAAACTGAAATTCTTCTGTCCTGAGCGCAGTTATTGAACCTGACTCTTTTTCAGGTTTATTTTCAAGCCAAATGGTTAGCCAGCCCTTTGCAGTTCTTGTATGCGTATTTGCACCTGCTCTGGGTCTTGTGAAATGAAAATAATATCATCTGCAAATCTAAGATGGTTTAAGTTTGCACCATTGATCTTTACACCATCCTGTTCCCAATCCAGTTTACGGAATACTTTTTCAAGGCCAGCCAAGAAAAGAATGGGCGATATTGCGTTACCCTGCCGTACACCTCGTTCTACATTAATTCCCACTTCAAGATCATCAAGGTGAATTGTGGCTGTAGCTCCATCATATATTGATTCTAATAGGTTTACATAGGCTCTCTCCACACCTTGGCTAAGCAGTGCATCCATTATCGAATGCTTTGAGATGGAGTCAAATGCTTTTTCGTAGTCGATAAAAGCCAAGCACAGTGGCATGGTGTATTCGTTGTGCCTTTCTATGACCTGATGAACAACCTGGATGTGATCCATTGTACTGAATCCACTTCTGAATCCTGCTTGTTCTCTTGGTTGTGTGTCATTCAGCTTTTTTAATATTCTTTTAGAAATTATCTTAGCGAAAACTTTGTACATTACTGATAGGAGGCTTATTGGACGATAGTTCTTTAAATCTTCCGGTGCTCCTTTTCTATGTAAAAGAATCACTTCTGCATTTTTCCATAAGTCAGGTACTTTTTGTTCTTTGAGGTATGTTGAGTATAATTTTGTCAGTGTTTTATGTAACGTTCAACCACCAGCTTTTAGCATTTCGACAGTTACACTGTCCTTTCCTGGAGCCTTGCCGTTTTTCATCGATTCTATAGCATTTGTTACTTCCTCCACTAGGATATCTGGCATTTGTTCTTCCGTGGGTATTGTTGTCTTTGATTGGTTCTGATCTTCATATAACTGGGAATAAAATTTTCTGACAATCTCTAACATTTGGGTACGCGCCGTGCACACTGTGCTATCCTCACGCTTTATAGCATATACTTGCGTTCTTTTGTCTCTCAGCTTCTGTTTAGCTTTGTTAATTCCTTTGTTTTCTTCCAGGGTTTTTTGCACTGGCTGCATATTGAATCGGCGCGTGTCCTCTCTGATACGTTTTCTTATAGTTTTGCACAGCTCAGTGTACTCGACCCTGCCAAAAGGACTACCTGCATTTCTCATTTCTCGCCGTTTCTTCGTTAAATCAATGGTCTCACTGGAGATTTTTGTTTGTTTGAGACATTTTTCTTCTGGTGCTATTGAAGCAGCCGTTTGAAGTACATTGTGGGCGATTTCTTCATATTGAAATGATATTTCCATCTCCTCTGGATCTTGTAACGCAGCAAACCGGTTTGACAAAGCAATTTCAAAATCGCTTCCTCTCTCCAGCAGTTTTCCAGAATCCACCTTGCCCTTCTTTGATCTTACCATTCTTTCGCGCTCTTTTCGACAGTCAATCCGAACCCTTGCTCGTACCATTCGGTGGTCACTTCCAACATTAAAATTGTACACAGTATAATATATATATATATATATATATATATATATATATATATATATATATATATATATATATATATAGATATATATATATATATATATATATATATATATATATATATATATATATATATATATATATATATATATATATATATATATATATATATACATACACGGGGTCACTATTATGAATGGCAACGGTCAAATATCTCGAAAACGCTTTGAGATCTTATAAAGAAAATTATATATAGAATATTATATTATTGTTATATGATGTTTAATGACAAATCTCTTCCAATTTAACCTGTTTTATGTTGGTATTCTGTTGTATGTAAGCTCACATTTTTATTGCACTTTAGCAAACTATTGCTTCTGCGAAATAATCCAAATTATCTTAAAACAATTCCCCTTGATAGTGTTTTAACATGTAATAACTAGTAATAAATCTTTTTCAGTAGATATTGTTGTAGTAAGCACTTATGTTTAACGTAGGATTAAGAGATAAACATTCGACTTAAAAACAACAACATTTTGCTATATGATTCATTAGCATATTTTCAAAACACCATATTTACCAGACTTATCTTTTGCATACTTCGTATTTTTAAATTTTTCCCATATAAAAATTTTTGATAGTCATTAAGACACCGCAAAAAAATTAAAAGTTCAACTAAAGGCCACTTTCACGACATTGTTTTGGATCCCCGTCTGCACGTGTGGTAAAACTGGCCTTTTAAATGTTAAGTTTGCTTTACCAATCAACCACCTGTGCAACAATTTGGCGTGTGTGTATATACATTGTCTTGGGAGTCTGGTGAAAAATTTGTTTAATGTCAGATGGCTTAATCAATAAAAATTGTCTTCTTGATGGATCTGAAAGGAAATATCTTTCGTCCTAGCGAAATTTCTATTAAATGGAATTGTCTCTAATATAGAAAGAGACATTTGGTAGGCTTGAAAGATTTGAAGTTTTTTTGTTACAGCAGGTCGGTGGTGGGGAAAAACGAGACGACATATTTTTACAGTCGAATATGTATTTAATATAAACATGTAAAACGTGTTAAATCAATGCTAAGACATTACTGAGAATTATGTGAATAAGATATATTACATGACATGGCATACATCAACAAAAAATTTAACTTTTTCCTCTTGAGTTCTGCAGCATCATCTCTTTTTAAAAACCATCAGTTCTTTTTAAAACCTAGGGTTCCAGCGTCCCTAGTATCTTGCTTCCATCATCCTGATGTCCTGGAAAAAACTTTTTTCCTTGTTCATCGCTTACTGCACCCAAATTTTCCGGAAAAATCCAAATGGGGGTGTAAAAAATACATTGTTAAGGTATTTTATGACGTTTTTATAGTTTTCATTTTTCTTGTTGCCCAGAAATCCTTTCACTACACTTACAAAATACTTGTAAGTGTAGTACACTTGCACTCCAAGCTGCTACTTCATTTTCATTTAATTTTTCTTGAAAACGAATATCACCTAGAAGCTTACTTATTTAAGGACCAATAAATATGTCTTCTTTTAGTAATGTATCACTGAATTGAGAAAATATTTCTTTTAAATACTTAAAACCGTGGGTACTAAAAACGATGCTCGTGGGGTTTTAAAGTGGGAGAGCGTAGAAGAAAATAGTGCTGCTGAAAAATATTTTTTGCTTTCCTCTTCCTCCTTTTTAATTTTCGTGCTATTGAAACCATATAAAGGAGATGAACCTGTGGTGTCTTGTCCGGAAAAAATTGTTTACTGTGATAAACTCTGGAGGGGTGGCGCCCCAATGCCCTTCTTTACGAGCCACCACTGCTTGAAACCAAACCATTATCTTCTTTGTCCGTGGTCCACGCAAAAACACCATTTTCATTAATATTACAAAAATCATGTCGATCAATGAAAAAGAAATATACAGAATAATTGACTTCTATGGCTTTTTGATTATTTGCCGAATGTTAAATATATGTTGTCTTTATAAGTCATGTCATGGGGAATCTGCCATGATAAGTCGGATTAAGCGTTCGTTGATAATTTTACTGGTATGGGGAATGAGAGAGGTGGTAATTTTCGCATTTCTCCCTAAACCTTTTTTTCTGTAGAGGTATAGATGTTGAGATCATCCTCTCTTTCTTTATACTTTACGTTTTCTTGTTTAATTTTGTACCTTACTTTAGAAAAATTACCATCACCATGGCCTTTGGCTGTTTAAAACAACTTTGTTCTAAATACTCAGGTTTTAAATTTATTACCAGTTAGATATGTCAGTTATCGTCTGATTTGTGTTCTTTCTTTTGAGACATATTTAATGTCTGGTTCGACTTCCGTTTCTCGAACAGAATGTTCTTTTTTCACGGTTGGTTAGGCTAGGAATACACCGAAATTGTCCAGGTCCGACAAATGCTCACCCCCTTGGGGCAACAATAAAAATAACACTAATAACAATAAAGAAACACCGACCACACCTACGTTTCATAAAAATACGGTCGTTCCGATTGTGGCGACAGTTGGACTATGAGGGTCCGAACGAGAAACGTCAAAATCGACGTCAGTTTCAGGTCGACCGGGACTGCCGGGGCCTACCCATCTCTAGCCAGCCGTGGAATACGGGTAGTTTAAAGTGGGCCCCGAAGACCGGAAGACGCCGGGCCGTATATCCGGTTTAATTGAGTGGAAACGGCACGCTAAGAGTCACAGTTGTTCATCAGTGACGGGTACAAGTTTGCTGCAAGTTCGATCAACAAGAATTTGATTTAGATCTATATCAGAAACATTTACATTTTAGGCATATCAGGTATCTGTTCTTTATTCATTTTAGTATTAATTTTTCTCTTCAGGTAATGCAGTAATAATAATTATTAATTTGTTACTAGAAACTGAGTATATGTCATGGGCAGTATATATAGACAATGACTTCATGAGCCAGTATATATAGACGAAGGAAGATATTATTGATTGATTTGTCCGTTACTTTGTGATAGTTCATTTTTTAAAAAGAAATAAAACAATTTTTTACTTCTATCATCACTTTTCTAATCTATCACTTTTATTTATCACTTATAAAAGTGATAGATAACAAAGTAAAACATTGTTTTATTCCTTTTTTAAGGGAAGATATGGCGGCCCAGGACTTTTATAGTATAGTAAATTCACCCACAATTTTATATATACAGGGTGTTTAAGGAGGAAATGTCAATATTTCATTCATATTTAGCTACATATTCAGGAACTGACCAAATTATCTCTGTAACACTTCAGAATAGGACCTATGTTTATAGAATCTTTTATATTCATTTTCGGTCCCTGAATATGTAGCTGAAATAGTTACCTTTCTTCCTGAATCACCTTGTATATATACATTATTATTATTCACGTATGGGCCCTGGTGGACCACGCGAAGTACAGTTAGAGGCGTTTGTTGTTGTTAGCCTTCCTTTGAGCCCATACTAATTTCATTCTTTCGCTATGAGCTTTTTTCCTTTCGTCAGACCAAGTTGTTCCAGTCTTCCTACTTTTTTCGCTCTGGCCAACCTTCCAACCGTCAACCTTGTGTCTGAAACAGCCTCTATCCTGAATTTCAGTTTGTGTAATATTCGCTGATCTTAGGTCCTCCTTAATTGCAGCAATCCATTTAATTATTTCTACTTTAGCTTTACTCCTATTTTCATAAAATTCGACTATTTGTCTAGTTAACCTACCCGGATTCATCCGTTTTATGTGTCCGTAAAACTTAAGTCTTCTTTTTCTCATATCGCTATGTATATCTGTGTATTGTTTGATTTCTTGGTTTTCTCGAAGTCGGTATGTTGTGCTATTTATTTGTTTGGGGCCTAGGATTTTTCTTATGATTGTTCTTTCCTTCTTTTCAATGTCCTCGATGTCCCTCTTTCTATTCAAAATGAGCGTTTCCGCAGCATATAGACATTCTGGCTTAATAACTGTGTTGTAATGTTTAAGTTTTGTGTTTTTAGATAGGCATTTTTTGTTGTAAATATTTTGTGTAAGTTTCAATGCCGTTTCCATTTTCTGACATCTACCCTTATTGGCCGCTTTTTCCAACCCATTTTCCATGATTATTTTACCCAAATATTTGAATTGAGAGACTTGTCTGATGTTACCATATTTTGTTTTTAGAAATGGTGTTCTTAGTCTGTTGCAAGTCATGTATTGTGTCTTTTCAAAGGAAATTTGGAGTCCTACATTTTCTGCTGTTTCTTTTAGGATTTCAATCTGTTTCTGTGCCGTTAATGCATCTTGAGCTAAAATTGCTAGATCATCAGCAAATGCCAGACAATCAATTTTGATGTTGGTTCTCCCCAGTTTAATGGGCTGGTCAATATTCAGGGCGGACTTTTTTTCACGCCACTCCTGAGGTACTTTTTCTAGAACACAGTTAAATAAGAGTGGCGAGAGTCCATCCCCTTATTTCACTCCACTTTTAATTTCGAAGGGCTCTGAGATCTCACACATATATATATATATATATATATATATATATATATATATATATATATATATATATATATATATATATATACATACATATTATTTGAGATACTCCATCAAATTCTTTATTTGTTTTCAATAATGTATAAACGGAAATTAATCTTCTTATGAACCCATTAATTTGTGTTTTTTCCTAATTATCGATAATATGACATTTTATAACTAAACTAAATATTTAGTCTTATATTTTTCTTAGGTCTTACCATTGCTATTAGCATATATATAATTGGACTAATAAATAATTTTTATATTGCATTTTTGAGAAGTCAGCAGATTTTTGAATATTCTAAATAGACTTTTTTGTATTATTTTCACTGTATGTACTTGATATTTTTCACGAACAAAGTCCTCTAAAATATTCATTAATTTTCTTTTCTGCTATAAGATGGTAACACTGTACCAATTTGAACGCGATTGGTTAACTATATTTATATATATTATATATATATATATATATATATATATATATATATATATATATATATATATATATATATATATATATAGGGTGGGCCTATTTACTGAGAAAAAAATTGTCCCATTGGGAAAAATGTTTAGTTCAATTTTAAAAGGTGTCGGTGATCATTTGAAATTTTTGATTCAAATAATACTTTAAAAAAATTCTTCATTATAAATGTAATAAGTTTGGATCCGTTTGATAATTTTTCCCACGTATATTCTTGTAGGGCATTAAATTCTCCAAAACCCCATAATAACCCCAGAGTTAATTTTTTAGACTCGAAAATACGTACACTTAGGGGCTATAAAATTTGAAAAAAAGCAGAAATATACAGTTTTAGGTCTTTATAATTGGAAATAATAATACTAAATGAAAAAACTTACACTAAAATGAAAAAAAAAAATGTGCGAATAATGTTGATTATTAACTGAATTTGTCAAAGTGAAAAAGTTTTAATACAATTTATTTATTTTACATATTAATGAATTAAAACTATTTTCTCTTTGACAACTCTAGTTTATAATCAACATTATTAGCACATTTTATTTCATTTTAGTGAATGAATCTTGGGCTTATTTTTCGAGACTTTAATGCCCTACAAGAATACGCCTGGGATTTTTTTTATCCCAAACCGTTCAAATGTTATAATATTTTTAATGAAGAAATGAGAATTTTTTTTCTCAGTAAATAGGTCCTTTTAAGACAATATATTCAATAGGTTAGTTTTTTGACTCTAATGTATCGTGTTGTTTTTATCTGGTTCTTGGTGGATTCTGTACAATTAAAAGTTGAACCTACTTGTATATATACTTTTCTTAGCATCTGAAACTCGAAACACCCTAGCTTAATCATTTTTTTTTCTGAACATTCACGTTTCGGAGCCATATGTCACCGTCGGTCTTATTAGCGTTTTATGTATATTCCCAAATCATTGCGGATATCGATACGTTCGTTCTGTAAAGAGTTACGACGTTTCGCCAAAATTTATTTGCCATTTTCAAGTATTAGAAACCGTATAAGAAATATAAGGGGTTTATTTTTACACAACACAGATAACCCCACAAAATATAATCTAAAGGTCTGATCAATTGTCTAGTGAAATATTTCCATGGTATTGTATTTATGTATTCTGCTAATATTGCTCGTTTTCTTATATTCTGTATCGCCTGTATTTCTGGTGGGATTTTCTTTCCCGCTAATACTATTCATATATTTCTGTTGCTAACTGAATCTGGTTTTCTGTCGCTAATATTCTCTCTTTTTTTATGACCTTCTTTCTTCTCCCTCAATCTGTTTCTCCGTCTTTTCGAAACGCCGCTTGACCGTCCTCTAATGTAGGTTTAATAAAAAATCTTATCCTTTTCTCCAATATCCTTTCAGATATTTTTTCTTTTTTTTGGGTTTTTTTGCCACGATCTAAAACTAAAAAATATATTTTCTTATGTAAATAAAAAATCACTGTATAACAACAAAAAACCAAACGGAGACGAATTTCTCAGTGATACTTTTCTGTAATAAATTTGCCTAACGAACAAAATTTTTAAAAATATAAAAATGTTCTGAAATAAATACAAAGTTTTAACGTTAACGTTTCGAACGGAGTTTTCTTCTCCCTCCGTTTTCAAAACGAATCTAAAAAAATAAATTATATTAATTTCTACATCTTAAGTAAAGAAAAGTAAATATATTTTTTGTGTATGTCAATGATACTTACATTGACAATAATAGTTTTTTATGACATTGAAATGCTACAAAAAAAAAAAAAAAAATATATATATATATATATATATATATATATATATATATATATATATATATATATATATATATATATATATATAGGAGAGGTTTACTGTGTTATTGTTTACTGTACTGATTGTGAATTGAAATACTTAAATGTATTCTTGAATGATTCTTCATGAAATAATAAATTCACAAATATATATATATATATATATATATATATATATATATATATATATATATATATATATATATATATATATATATTCTTTACAATCAGGAACCATATTGAATTTAAATCTACCGAAGGCATAGCAATACAGTTATTTTTATTTAAATTAATTACAGCGGTTTCTTTTAATCTTCTATATTTTGTTACCAATTCTTTTAATACCCTTTCGAAATTATTCCAATTGATTTTATGTCTCGATTCCCATGCGTGTTGACAAATTCTAGATTTATTAAAATCGTCATTTCTAAGAAGGCTTTTATGTTCTTTTAATCTAACATCTAAAGGTCTAGATGTCACACCTATATAGAATTCGAAATATTCGCAGGAATTTTATAAACCATATTTTTATATTCCGTTGTTTTTTGGTTCTTTTTGTTTTGTTTTTTAGATCTATATTAACATTTTAACAATCGTTTGTATTATTTTTTCTGTTATTTTTAGCACTCTGTAAATTTATTTTTAATTTCCTGTAATTTTTTTTCATTTTATATCCAAATTTCTTCCATAATTTTTGTTTGGCTTTTAAAACTGTATCTTTCGCCTTTATTCTGTATTTTTTATAGCCTTCATATGCATCGGTAGTTTTCCTATTTAAATATTTCTTCCAGGAATGTTTTTTATCCTTAATGGCTTCTTTTACGTCTTTTGACCACCACGCTGATTGTTTTATATTATTTCTCATTGTTGATGTTCCACAAATCTCCTTTGCAATGCTTACATTATTAGAGATATAGTTAGCTTGTTTTTATAGCATAAAATTGGAACGCCGCATCTATGACTACTAAGAAAAAAGTCCATCAAAATATATCAAGGATTTCCCAGTAAGCAATTTTAACAAACAAATAACCAGATTGAAAAAAAGAAAAAAAAAGTGGCGATCAACTTTCAAACGACCTGGAAAATGACTAATGCGTTAGTTTTAGCGAACCTATACACACATTTTTTTTTCCTTTCTATTTCCTCTGTTATTAATCATGTACTTAGTACTCTCATTAGTTGGAAGCGGCATTAATTAAAACGCGCACCGTCGGCGGATGTACTTTGACTTTTCCTAAGCCTCTACCTGCAAAATTGCTTTTTGTGCTCGCCAACCGTAATTACTATCGTTAAACGTTTTTACGTTTTGGTACTAGTAGTACTGCTTGCTTACGAAACCAGGCGTTACTTAACCAGGGGGTGTTACGCAAAAAAAAATTGCCTTCGAGGTCGTGGTTTCGATATTTTTCGATTAACCCACTTTTCTTTAGTACTTTTTTCAAATTTTCAGTGGCATTTCCTTCAGTTTTTTCTACCTCCTTGTATATATATATATATATCGAAAATAACGTTACTATTGGTCAAATTTTGTTTGTAGTTCAACATTCTTAAAACCAAGGAATTGTTGATACAAATGAACAATCCGTACGTACAGTGTTATCCATTTCGTGGTTAGGAAAATATAGCCCTGTAGTTTGACAACTATCTTCGAACTTAAATGTCATCGAAAGTGTGATTAGTTTAGTTTAAGGTTTGTCATTTTACAATATGGATCGTTTAAGCACTGAACAACGCGTTAGGATTGTTAAATTTTTTGCAAAAATGTCGATTCTACCGTAGCCACGTTTCGCGCCTTACGAGTAGAATGTGGTCACCATAATCGTCCTTCTGAGCGCACAATTTCCAAAGAACTCAAGAGATTTGAAAATAATGGGTGAGTTACCGATGTGTTAAGATATGTGAGCGTTACGCTCGCTCGATGGAGAATATCGCTGCTGTTTTTGACTGAAAAAAGTGTGACTGAAGATTCAGATGTATCGATTCCTCGGCGTTCCTTACAAAGTTCATCTCATGCACGAATTGAAGCTCGCCGATCATGGAATGAGCTGTCCATTGCGTCCGCAAAAGGTGATTGTTTAGTGTGCGTTATGGTATGGTAGTGTCACTGGTCCGTATTCCTTCGAAAACGAAGTAGGGGTGATTGTTAACGTCAATTCTGAGCGCTATAGCTGTATGATAACCGATTATTTGGTAAAGACTCTTCTAATTTCAACCGTACTTTATATATTACCAAGCGCCACATTTCTAGTAATATTCAGCTACGCAATATTGTCTAGGGTGCTAACCTACACACTGTTCTTCGAATAACCTTTTAAATAAAAATCACATGCCGTTAAATATGGCGAACCTACTGACTAAGGACTGACTCCTTATCTGAAGATTATATGACTGGGAAAGAATTCTTCTTTTGAAACTTTCGGTGTGAAACACCCAACTGTAAGAGATCTGCTACTAAACACCAAATCACTTTATTTATAATTCATTTTTCAGACTGAATCATCTCCTGATGATGCTAGCATGATTAGCGAAACGTGGAAAAGCTAAATAAAGTGATTTAGTGTTTAGTGGTAAATATCTCAAGTTTTGGGAAATAATAGTTGATCGATATCCTTGTGGTGTGTGTGAGTGTGCGCGCGTGTGTGTGTGATCTTGTTGAAACTGTAATTACTAATTCTGTCTATTATGAAGAATTATAAATTATAAAACTTTTGAACAACGACAATATTTTTAAAATATTTTAATATAGATTTTATATAGATTAATATTTTAATAATATTTCTTTTTTTTCCAGGTATGTACCAGATTTATGTTACATAAGTATGTTAAGTGGTAAGTTATTTTACAAAGCACACACATATTCATCTATGCCAATGCCAAATAAATGATGCATTCAATGATATTTATTATTGATGAAGCTTAAAATGATTAATATATAATATCAATACAGAGTAATTATGGTACGAAGAAAATATTATTAAGCTTAAAGATATCCAATTTTAAGATGAGCTTAGCTCATTTCTTTCATATATCCCTTTCGATATGGCTTTTTAGAATAGTGATTACTTTTCCAAAAATTAACTACAGACGTTTTTTTAATGACTCTTTTTTGAATGAACTAAATATGAATGGAAACAAATTACAAAAAAAATATAATTGCATTAATTTTCTATAAAATTGAGTTTTTCGAAACAAAATCATTTTTATACTACGCCATTTTTATTTTTTTTCCCATACAACTTCCATTCGTTCTACGTTTGATGCCACACGCCCCATCGTGGGTCAACTTTTCTTTCTACTTTTTTAATTGATTTTTTTCTTTTTTTTTGTGACGTAACATTGTTTATGTAAACGAATGGAATGGATTTTTTTGGGAAAAAAAAGATAAAAATAAAAAATCTCGAACTTTTTCCCGAACGATTTTTTCCGATAAAATAAAAAAAATTATAGATGAATTGAACAAATTCTTTTTTGTAATTCTTGTAGAAAAATGTATTTACAACCGAAGAAACGTTTTTTAAAAAATTCATAACTTCAGCGAACGACATCGTCATCATCAACAACCCGCATCAATCCACCGCAGGATCAAGGCTTCTTCAGCATGCTTCCAACTGTCGCGGTCCTGAACTCTACTCTGCCATTCGGGTCCAATATACTTAATAATGTCATCAGTCCATCGTGTTTTCGGTCTTCTCCGTGGACATTTACGATTAAGCAGTATCCAGTCCAGGACCGTCCTAGTCCATCTTTCGTCCTCGCTACATGGCCTGTCAAATCAATTTCTTTATTCTTCCAATGATATCACTGACTTTCGTTTGTTCTCTGATCCATGTGCAGGTCTTTCTATCTCGTCCAGTAATAAATCATTTAGCTTGAAAATAAACCAGAAGAAGAAGTCAAGTCATGTTCAATAAATTTGCTCAGGACAAAAAGATTTCTATTTTGGGAACAGAATTGGAAGTTGTGGATCACTATGTATGTCTTGGGCAGAGGGTTTCAATGGAGGGGGATACCGTCCGGGAGGTGGAACGACGCGTTAAACGACGCATTCAACA
Organism: Cosmopolites sordidus; assembly: GCA_031761425.1. NCBI lineage: Eukaryota > Metazoa > Arthropoda > Insecta > Coleoptera > Curculionidae > Cosmopolites > Cosmopolites sordidus. The sequence goes on along the minus strand of JARFXV010000714.1, from coordinate 1,047,567 downwards.
TAGTGTTTAAGAGAAAACTACCACTTTGCCTGAAAAGAAAAGTCCTTGATCAGTGAGACCTGGAAAATCACATCACAGTCAGTTCAAAAACTTCGAGTAGCACTGAGGGGAATGGAAAATCAATCAACCTATATTTTCGCCGACTTCTCGTCGGATGGCTTATACATGGAGTTTTTGACTTCTTTTAATTGCGTCGAATGAGACAACAGTAGTCAGGAGTTATACATCCCCGACCGTTGGGTTCCACAATCTCATGTGGAACGCACAACAACCTGCGTCTCCGCCATAATGAGCATTACTTAGTTGCTTGTTTTTTTTTCAAATAGTCATAACTCTTCCAAATTGAGCATATAAGACTTTTTTTTTAATTATTCGTTTTTAAATAAACTTTTTAAAAAGATTACAAAAAATGTCTGTTTCGCGACGGAGTTTGCATGTCTTAAGAAACTACCAATTATGGCATATCGATGTAATAAAATGATATAAACTGAGAGAAGAAAAATTTAAACAGCCTTGAGGTATTTATTTCACGTTAAGCTAGATCTTCATTTCCAAGATCGACCGTTCGTATCTGGTAAACGGTTAGAGACGAACTTTTTTTAAAAAACTTTTCGAAACTGCTAAAACTGAAATAAACGGTGCGGAAAATCGTCGAACAGATACGCTATTTTAGATTTATTTATTATTTGTCGGCTTCCGTTTGCTGCGTTGCACTGGCCGAACGCCTCGAGGGGCAGTACGGCTTAATGTAGCGTGTTACGCAAGTACCGTTTGGCGGCGAAACGGCGGAACTGCGGTACCGTAGAGAACCCACCGCATTACTTTATTGATAACGACGAAGTTCCAGTTGCAGATTCGAATTTCCCGGACCTTGTGGCAAAATTGACAGTTTGGCAACGTCGACGTAGCGTTATCTGTCGAGTTTCGTTTGTTACACCGACTTTTTCTCACATAAATTTACCTGATATGTAAATGTGCTTGCGACGTTGTCAAACTCGCTGTTAATAAATGTTTACTTTCCTAATATTATTATATAAATCTTACAACTTATATGTTTTTTTTAAATTTTAATTAAACACAATGTTGCCATTTTTGTTACTTTTATTTTTACATAAATATGGTTCTTTTTTACCAATGACAATTTAAATATTGACATCATTACGACGAAAGCAAAGGACCGCGATAGTTTCCAGGCCTTCATCCTGCAGTGAATGGACACAGACATAATTCTCTTTTATGTCCTCTATCGACTGAAAACGGGTGCCTACGAAGTGGTAATTTGAGTTTTGGTTAGAGAAAGAAGTCGGTGGGAGCCATATTAGGTGAATACGGTGGTTGTTTGATGGTGTTTGTTGAGTTTTTGACCAGAAATTCGTTCACAATGATAGCCTTGTGAGATGGTGCGTTGCAAAATCGTGATGCAAAATCCAAGAGTTTTCTTTGCAGAAATCTGGCCTTTTTCGGCGAATTTGCTCTCTCAAACGCCGCATAACGCTCAGAGAATATTCTTTATTTCTCGTTTGAAATTCTGGCAAGAATTCCAAGTGCACAACATCGCGATAATCAAAGAAAACACTCTACATCACTTTAACTTTTGATCGACTTTTTTTCGGTTTCGGCTCAGTTGGAAGGTACCATTCCGAAGCTTGTTGACTGGTTTCATGTCAAACTCGTATACCCATGTCTCATCACCAGTTACAATGCGTTTTATGAATGTGGGATCGGAATTGACTCGTTCTAGCATGTCTTCAGCGATCTTTACGCGATTGAGTTTCCGAAGAAAATTTAGGTATTTCGGCATTAGTCGAATGTCCAAAGAAACGTTTAAAGTGTACAAATGGATTCGTGAGACACAGAAAGATCAGCGGGTGTTTCTCTTAAACTTAAATGACGATTTTTAGTCATCATTTCCTTCACTTTAGCGATGTTAACTTCAGTTGAAGAAATTGATGACCGGCCAGATCGAAACAAATCTTCCACCACATCTCGACCGTTTTTGAATGCACTGTACCACTCATATGCACGTGTTTTTGATAAAGTCGATTCATCGTAAGCCTTCTGCAACATTTTCAGCGACTCGCGGCAAACGAAATTCCATTTGCAATGCAAAATTTAAGATGAATTCTTTGCTCGATGCTTTTATCTATTGCTAAAATCGCAAAACACACTAGAAATGAACTGACAAAATCGAGCAGTATAAACAAACTAAATGACAGATAACGTTCAAACTTCGCGTCATTATACCGGACTGTTTGTCCGGGAGTACATCCGATCGTTTGTGTCCCGTTTGTTGGGAACGTGCAGACGTTTCGCCAAGGTCACACTTGGCATTCTCAATGCTTGTCTGAAGACTGAGTCTTCAGTTCCCAACAAACGGGACACACACGATCGGATGTACTCCCGGACAAACAGTCTAGCATATATATATATATATATATATATATATATATATATATATATATATATATATATATATATATATATATATATCATCATCATCATCATCATCATCCGCCCGTATCGATCCACTGCAGGATGAAGGCCTCTTCAGCATGCTTCCAACCTTCACGGTCCTGGGCTTTCCTCTGCCACTCGGGTCCAATATACTTAACGATGTCATCAGTCCATCGTGCTTTCGGTCTTCTTCGCGGACGTTTGCGATCAAGCGGTATCCACTCCAGGATTGCCTTGGTCCATCTGTCGTCCCATCGCCTCGCTATATGGCCTGCCCATCTCCATTTCAACTGTTTTACTCTTCCAATGATGTCACAGACTTTTGTTTGTTCCCTGATCCATGCGCAGGACTTTCTGTCTCGTCTTGTAATGCCAAGCATACATCTTTCCATTCCCCTCTGTGCCACCCGAAGTTTTTGAATTGATTGCGATGTGAGTGTCCAGGTTTCACTTCCGTATGTCATAACGGGTAGAACGCACTGATCGAATACTTTTCTTTTCAGGCAAAGTGGGAGTCTGCTCTTAAACACTATGTTGAGCCTACCAAATGCCTGCCAGCCACATTTAACACGCCGTTCCACCTCCCGAGCGGTATTCCCCTCCATGGCAATCCTCTGCCCAAAATATACAAAGCTGTCCACAATCTCTAAATCCCTTCCTAAAACTGAAATTCTTCTGTCCTGAGCGAAGTTATTGAACATAACCTGACTCTTTTTCAGGTTTATTTTCAAGCCAAATGGTTCGCCAGCCCTTTGCAGTTCTTGTATGCGTCTTTGCAGCTCCTCTGGGTCTTGTGAAATGAAAATAATATCATCTGCAAATCTAAGGTGGTTTAAGTTTGCACCATTGATCAATATATATATATATATATATATATATATATATATATATATATATATATATATATATATATATATATATATATGCTGGCTTGTTTTATTCAATTGGCTTCTTTGGTACTTGTGAAACGATAAAAGTACCGTCGATAGGGTTGGGTATCGTCGTGCTGTCATCTACGATACCTAATATAAGTGTAGAACATCTACTTCTCCTTCTGTCTAGTGATATATCCACCACATCTCATTTGGCATGGTGAAACGTCGTGATTCGTCACAGAATGAATTGATCGACACACGAAATAATTTAAAAACATTATCTACCATCCGTGAAAATATTGGATGTAACATATTAGTTTTCGAGATATGATTATTTGAATATCGAAGAAAATGAAACATTTTTGCAAAAATTGCATTCCCCGAACAATTTTCTGCGAATATCTCGAGAACTGTTCGAGATATCAAACTGCGCTCTTCACCATTCGATTCCTCGTAATTTTTTCCATTTTGTGGCTGAATTTCATATAAATTGAGTGAGTTTCGTTTTCCGCATGTTTTCCTATGGTACAACCTTAGAAAATTTTTCGACCAAATTGCAAAACTTAAAAATCAATAATCGCGCAATAATCAATAAGCGCATCAATAATCTGGCACCCGTTTTGATTTATCTCTTTTAATTTTCGAGATATGATTTTTTGAAAATCGAAGAAAATGGAACTTTTTGCAAAAACTGCATCCCGCCATCCTCCTACCCTTACTGAACTTAAATCTTCCTTGCATTCTTAACACATGACCCAACCACTGCAATCTAGAAGACCTAACTAACTGACTTATAGATTAGCTATTCTTCTCCGTATTGTCTCTTGTACTTCCATTCCACCAAATATCCTCCTCAGTACTCTTCGCTCCCAGACATTGAATTTTTCTTCTAAACTGTGATGCAAATTATTTTTGCATACGAAAAAGGATAAAATCAAGAACTTCGAATAAAAGAAACCGCCTAGCAAGTTTGATTCACAATCCGCTTTTGATCTTGGCAAACAAACCTTCCGTCTTCGTTTAGACGACGAAACTCCTCGAGTCCTCGATCGCTTCGCGTTCCGGTAAAACGACCATTCGGGACATTCGCCGTTTCCCACAGGGACGTACGGGGAAATCTTGCAAACAATGGGTTTTGTGAGCGTTCAAGGTCGCGGCGACCTATCGCAAAATATTCGAGCGCGAAACAGAGAGAGAATGAAGAAAAAAACCGCGATGCACTTTAATGCATTCGATGAGGAAAAGCGGATTATGCAACGTTGCACGTTAGTCATTTTGGTGTGTGTGTTTTTTTTTTTATTTTAATTAATTTGAATCAGGGGCGAGAAGAGAGCGGCATATGATTGATGTTGGTGTTTGTCGGATACGATTGATGATTTTGCTTGAGAACGAGAAAAAACCAGTGTTTGTTCTTTATAGTAGATGGTAATAGATGATAAATTATATAACATAACGCTTTTTGTTTGTGTTGTTTGTATTGAATTTAATTAAAATAACTAGTCGAAATTGTACTTACTAAAATATATTTTCGTTAATTATTTACGAGATAATTTTTTTAAGAGATGGCCCTGGCTGAACAAGTGTCGGTTCACAGTCTAATCTCTTATGTCATTTTGTTGCTATAATAGTACTTTTCAAAACGCCGTTGATGTTTAAACGATTTCGAGTTAGCGTCATATTTTTTTCATGTGATAAACATTAGACTAGGCCGAAAAAATCGACTTTTTTTTTAAAGGGATACCGAAAATATTATTTGTCATCCCAAAAAAAAAAAAAAATTGTGTCCATTCAACTTTCGGTTTTTTAATAGCAATCGCATCTTTCGTCCAAAACTCCTAAACCATCAATTTGAAAAATTTGAGCTATACATATTCATGAAAGGAATTGAATTTTCTACAAAAAAAGGTCTCAAATTATTGATTGATTTGTCCGTTACTTTGTGATAGTTCATTTTTTAAAGTGGAATAAAACACTTTTTTACTTTGTTATCTATCACTTTTTTATATAAAAGTTTGTACAATTTTACTATTCAAATTTGAAAAAATACAATACAAAAATACAATAATAAAGAAAATTGAATGCGCTACAAAAAAGCGCTACTCCTTCCAGAGTTATTCAAGTGTATATCTTCATCAATAAAACAACTTTAACCTTGAATAACTTTGGAAGGAGTGAATTTAACGAAAAATATTAAGATGCCTTTTTTGTAGCGTATTTAATTGCCTTTGAAAGTATGTATTGTATTTTTTCAAATATTGATTCATTCATTAGTTAAATAATTTCAAATTTGAAAAGTAAAATTGTAAAAACAGATCAATGTTCAAGGCACGACTACATGGAAAAAGGCTTGTTTGACGTAAATTTATAATATGACCTTTTTTGTAGATAATTTAATTCCCTGTATTAGTCAAATTTTTCAAATTGATGTTTTAGGAGTTTTGGATGAAAGATGCGATTGCTATCAAAAAACCAAAAATCGCAATGATACACTTCTTAATATAAGTATTAAGGGCTCTAACTTTCACAATATTTTTTTTTTGTCATCACAAATAATTTCGAGCGAGCCAAATAAAGTGCATTTACAGCACGTACTGCTTTTCTTGTTCAAACAAAAGAAAACCGCGAGTGAAAGCCGTAGTATACTTGCACGCTGACAATATTCCAATGCAAGAGACGCTTATGGGCGTTGGTTTAGACGACTCAAAAGTGGTGCTTTTGACTTGAAAGACAAAGAATGCCCAGGTCAACCGAAACAATTTGAAGATGCCGAATTACAAGCATTGTTGGAAGAAGACGATATGCAAGTTAAATTTCGGGAGCCAGTTAAATTTCGGGAGTGGAGAAACAACTTTTTAAAAATCATTCACCAAAGGCTTGAAATTCTTTATTCAAAACTTTTTACTATGCTAACAGTTTGGCTATGAATAATAGAATATAAAGATATTTGTTTTTACAATAATATATATACTAAAAATATTGCTGATGGTGCAGATGACGTGGAACTTCCTCTCGGCTGATGCAACGGGGTTTACTGGAATATAACTTGCAAACTCAACAACAAATGGCAGAAAGGTTAAATGTTGGTCGCCAAACCATTTGTAATTGTCTGCATGCCATGGGAAAGATCCAGAAGGTAGGAAAATGTTCGATAGAAAAGCGAAAAACTGTGTGCGAAATTTGGCTTTCTCGGCATGAAAGAAAGACATTTTTGCCTCGGATCGTGACTGGAGACGAAAAGTGGATCTATTCCGAGAATCCAAAACGTAGAAAATCATACGTTGACCCAGGACAACCATCAACATTGACCGCAAAACCGAATAGCTTTGGAAAGAAGGTAATAAGGGTGTCATATACCACTATTCTGCCCTTAGCTGGGAACTCTTTCCCCACCCGTCGTTCTCACCAGACTTGGCCCCTTTCAACTATCACTTGTTTTCATCAAACACATCATGAAACACTTACAACACTTACACACAATTACGGAGATGCCGAAAAATGACTGTACCACCTCAAAAAACGGGCAGTTTTTCTGGGAGGGCACCTTTATCCCAAATTAAACGTGTTTTTTTTTTAGAAAAAATTAAGAACTATTACCGCCACACCTGGTATAATGTCATAATAAATACTGCTCAATAAAAAAAAGGCTTGATGCAAAATACATTGAAAATATTACCAAATAGATGCAAAAGTTCGTACCATTTTTTTTTGAAAAACGTTTTATTTACTAAAAATTTAATATAATCAGTAATCGGTGGACAGTTCTATTAGATCACCTTTCTCCATTTCTCCGGCACCTGCATAGTCCACCGCTCTTAGAAGTTTTTGAGGTTTCTGGCTAAAAAATTGATCGAGGTGATTTTATTAGTCTCCAAGGAAGTAAAGTTGTTACCATTTAAGCTGCTTTCAAGCGATCTAAATAAATGGTAATCGAAGGGCGCAAAGCCGGGAGAATATGGTGCATAGACCAAAACATCCCAGTGAAGTTGTAAAAGTGTGTGTGTCCGATGGTCATAGACACGTATGGTCTAGTATTGCCTCGATGAAACGCAATGTCCTTTCTGTTGGCTGATTCAGGTCGTTTCTAGTCGATTGCTCGCTTTAATTCACCTAGCTGTGAACAGTATTTATCCAAATTAATAGTCTGGTTTCCAAGTAATAACTCATAATAAACGATTCATTTTTGGTCTTAGAAAATGCATAACATTAACCTTCTTCGGATGAAAATTGGTTCCGGGCTGGTTGAAGTCAAGTCAAGTTTTATTACTCATTGTTAGTGTTTTTAATTTATTTCAAATATAAGTGTTTACTTTTCTTGGGCATCAAAATGTTAGATACACTTGTTTATATTTTATCTTAATTCTCTACACGTTTTATCACGATTTAACAGATTATTTCAGTTATTCGTTAGATAATTTTGTGGATTTGTATAGAAAAAAATATTACAATTGTGATTTATTATAGAAAAAATAAGTGTTTTTAAGAAGAAAGACGATTATTTTTTTCGTCACAGCCAAACGAGTTGTAGGGACATAGGCCGATTATTAAAACAAAATTTTTATTCAGTTGATTGTCACGAAGCTACAGTGGAAACAAGAGTTAGAAATGTCCAAAGATTATTAAAAAAAGTGAAAATATTGTATGAAAAAAAAAAGTTAATTTAGATGGGTCTGATATTTTTCCTTTTATTTTCATGATCTCTGGAAGGAAGTGTTATGGGTTTGACGAGTTTTGGCTACAAAAAAAAAAAACTTTCTTATCGAGTTAACTATCTAGAATTATTAAAAAGCACCGCCAAAGCCAAAACACTGGCATAGTTTCAAGAAGACAACATCCCCATTTCTTTCGCAAATATTATAACTGATTAGTTTGAGCAAAATATTATTACAAAACTGGCCTGGACTGTTTATCTCTGCAGATTTAAATATCTAAGTAATGTCTGAATGATTGTGGCGTGTTCATATATTTTTTTCTTTATTTGGGTTAAATAAAGAATAATATAAATTAACTCTGTGCTTAAAAATCACGTATTTTCAATTAGAAAATGATTATTATCAACAAAATTTCGGAATGGCAATGGGTTCTTCTCTTTCTCCTTTGATGAGTAATATTTTTATGGAGGAACTCGAGAATGACATATTAAATAAATCTCTTAAAGAGTCAATAATATGGCTTAGATATGTTGATGATATTTTTCCTATATGGCAACATAGCATTGACGATCTAAATATTTTTTTACAAGATATAAATTCTCGAGTGTCTACAATTAAGTTTACTTTAGAGATGGAGAAGGAGAATAAATTGCCATTCCTCGACACTTTAATATTAAAACAAAACAACAAATTAAAAACTACAGTTTACAGAAAACCGACAAACACAGATAGGTATCTCAATTTCTTTTCCAATCGGTCAAAATAGGAGTAATCAAAAGTTTATATGACAGAGCAAAACTTGTTTATACCGACAGTGATACACTACAAAAAGAAACAAATCACATAAAAGACATTTTAATAAAAAACAATTACCCAAAAATTTTTATAGATAAATCGTTTAAAACTTTTGATATCAGACAAAACAGACAATTTATTAATAACAATAATAACAACTCTCAAACAATTAACCTCACAGTTCCTTATATCCGCGGTATTTTTGACACAATTAAAAGAGTAGGAAATAAATACAACATAAGAACGGCATTTAAAACAAAAAAAAACATCTTAGATATCTATTAACAAAAACTAAACCAAACAACACACAACAAAATACCAAAAATGTGGTTTATAAAATTCCCTGCGAATGTAGCAAATTATATATAGGTGAGACATCTAGACCGTTAGATGTTAGAATAAAAGAGATGCTAGAAAAAACCTTCTTAGAAAAGGCGATTTAAATAAATCTAGAATTTGTCACGCATGGGAATCGGGTCATAAAATCAATTGGAATAATTCCAAAACGGTATTAAAAGAATCGGTAACAAAATACAGAAAATTATAAGAAACCGCTATAATTAATTTAAATAAAAATAAATGTATTGCTGTGCCTTCGGTAGATTTAAATTTAATATGGTTATATATGTATATATATATATATATATATATATATATATATATATATATATATATATATATATATATATATATATATATATATATATATATATATTTATATATTTTTTTTTGTAGTATGTCACTGTCATTAAAAACTAATTGTCAATGTAAGTGTCATTGACATACACAAAAAATATATTTACTTTCTATCTTTTCATAATTTATAGAAATTATTATACTTTATTTTTAGGTTCGTTTTGAAAACGTGAGGAGAATACTTCCCGAAACGTTAACGTTGAAAGGTTGTATATTTTTTTTAGAACATTTTTTCATTTTTAAAATTTTGTTTGTCAGGCAAATTTATTACCAAAAAAAAATCAGTGAGAAATTTGTCTCCGTTTGGTTTTTTGTTTTTACCCAGTGATTCTTTATTTACATAAGAACAGATATTTTGGTATTTTTTGAGTTTTTGATCGTGGCGAAAAACCCAAATAAAAAAAAATAGATTTAAATATCATTGAAATTATCTGTTTTCAAGGCGAGTTAATAGTGAACCAAGACAATTTATAAATGTGGAAAATTTGAAAAGTGCTATTCAGGCCTCATGTGAATAAATTCCACAACAAACAGAAAAACTGTTGTATCATTCATTACCAACAAGAATTTTGGATTTAATAAAATGTGGTGAAAAGACCATGAAATATCAAAATCGTGTTTGTTAATGTTTTCTTCTTGTTAACTTTCCCCTTTCCGATAAAACTGAGAGCATGTCTAAAAAATTTAAAATATTAAGTTTTTTTTTGTGAAATGTCTTCAGTTCAACTTAAGATGTGTTCACATTAATATATTAATGTTATGCTGAAAAGTATTATAAAATAATTCAAGTGTTTTAACATTTTGGTACGGAGTGTATGCCTAATACTTCGACGAATAAATTCCACTAAATAAAATGACAAAAGATAAGAATATCGTTAAAAACACGTTACACAGAAAAGGCTGTAAAATGTATATTAAAAACAACGTACAGGTTCTAAAACAACAAAAACAAAATACCAAAACGGAAAAAAATACAGACAAGATGACCTTTCTCGGTAAAACTACAACAATTCGAAAACGTATTTGAACAATGCGCGCCTGAGTTTGGTACCGACGACCTTCTGGTATTACTATTTTTTTATATTATCTTTATCTATGCAAACGTTATACGACGGCGCAGTTATTATATCGAGAACTAGTTAACGATTCAATCTAATTTTTGCTATTTGTCGGCTTGCTAATAAGGTTTTCCTTTAAACAGGAAATTATCAGAGAGTCTAATAATGTCAGAGTGAGAGGATGAAGATGTTAATTGGAAAAAATACTCCAAATATGTTTAATTTACATCTAATTATATCGTCATATTGTTGAAAGATTTATTATACAGGTTGTTTAAAAATAAACGGAACATTTGTGCTACATAATATAATTCGAATCGAATCGAATTATATCATGTGGGGTAAAATTAATGTTTGTACTAGACAGTTGTTCCAGATGTTAGTAGATTTTAAAAAGAAATACGAGTGTGTACAAGAATGGTACCTCTGCCACTCGGGTCTTATATACTTAACGATATCATCAGTCCTTCGAGCTTTGGGACTTCTTCGCGGACGTTTGTGATCAAGGAGTATCCACTCTATGATTGCCTTGGTTCATCTGTCGTCCCATCACCTCGCTATGTGGCCTACCCTTCTCCATTTCAATTGCTTCACTCTTCCAATGATGTCACACACTTTCGTTTGTTACCTGATCCATGCGTAGGGATTTCTGTCTCGCCTTGTAATGCCAAGCAAACATCTTTCCATTCCCCTCTGTGTTACCCGAAGTTTTTGAATTGATTGCGATGTGAGTGTCCAGGTTTCACTTCCGTGTGCCATAACGGGTAGAACGCATTGATCGAAGACTTTTCTTTTCAGGTAAAGTGAGAGTATGCTCTTAAATTCTATGTTAAAACTGCCATATCCCTGTCATCCACATTTAACAAACCGATCCATCTCCCCCATTGAAAGCCTCTGTCCAAGATATATAAAGTGGCCCACAATCTCCAAATCCATTCCCAAAACTGAAATTCTCCTGTCTTCAGCGAATTTATTGAACATAACCTGACCGTTTTTCAGGTTTATTTTTAAGCCAAATGATTCGCCAGTAATTTGCAGTTCTTGTATGCATCTTGGCAGCTCCTCTGGGTCTTGTTGATCTTGAGAAAAGAACAGGCGATATTGCGTCACCCTGCCTTACACCTGGTTCTACATTAATTCCCACTTCAAGATCATCAAGGTGAATTGTCGCTGTTGCTCGATCATATATCGATCCTAGTAGGTTTACATATGCTTTATCTACCCCCTGGCTAAGCAATGCATTCATTATGGCATGCTTTGAGATGGAGTCAAATGTTTTTGCATAGTCGATAAAAGCCAAGCATAGTGGCATGGTGTATTCGTTGTGCCTTTTTATGGCCTGCTGTACAACCTGAATTTGATCCATTGTAGTGAATCCACTTCTGAATCCTGCTTGTTTTCTTGATTGTGCATCATTCAGTTTTCTTAATATTCTTTTTGGAAATTATTTTAGTGAAAACTTATTGAACGGTAGTTCTTTAAACCTTCCTGTGCTCCTTTTTTCCGTAAGCCAAACACTTTTTGTTCTTTGAGGCATTTTGGGTATATTTTTGCCAATGTTTTATGTAACGTCCGATCGCCAGCTTTTATCATTTCGACAGTTACTTCCCTGGAGCCTTGCCGTTTTTCATCGATTCTATAACATTTGTTACTTCCTCCACTAGGATATCTGGCATTTGTTCTTCCATGGGTATTGCTGTCTTTGATTGGTTCTGATCTTCATATAACTGGGAATACATTTTTCTGACAACCATCTGTGCCATCCTCACGCATTAAGGTATAAATTTGCCTTCCTTTGTTGCTCAGCTTCTGTTTAGCCTTGTTAATTCTTTTGTTTTCTTCCAGGGTTTTTGACACTAGCTGCATCTTGAATCGGCACGTATCCTCTCTGATATGTTTTCTTATAGTTTTGCAGAGCTCACCGTATTCGACTCTGCCGAAAGGACTCATTGCATTTCTCATTATCGGTCGTTTATTTAATAAATCAATGGTCTCACTGGCGATTTTTGTCTGTTTGAAACATGTTTTTTCTGATGCTATTGAAGCAGTCGTTTGAAGCACATCCATCTTCTCCGGATCTAGTAACACAGCAAAGCGGTTTGACAAAGCAATCTCAAAATCGCTCCCTCTCTCCAGCAGTTTCCCAGAATCCACTTCCTCCTTCTTTGACCTTACCAGTCTTTCGCGCTCTCTTCGGCCGTTAATCCTAACTTTTACTCCTACCATTCGGTTGTCGCTTCCAACATTAAAATTGTGTAATTGAAGGACAGTATAATTACAAAATATTGTTTTATCGTGGGTCATGATTTCATTAATTTCAGTTGTGAGTCCAGATGGTCTTTTCCATGTCCATTTTCTACTGATATTTTTCTTATATAACGAAGCATCCTCTGCTTTGTGGCTTCCCGCTGCCGTAGGTAGTTGTAGCCTTATATATATATATATATATATATATATATATATATATATATATATATATATATATATATATATATATATAGATATATATTAATTGGCGTTTAGTTTCTTAATGAGTTATAATCGAGATACAACACAATATCATGTTTTTAAAAGGTTTAACTAGTAGTTTATTACATTGTAATGTAAATATAGTGCATTGAAAAAAGTTATTCTGAAGATGGATGAAAAAAAAATTGATGCTTTGATTAATGATGTTTAATTCCAAGGCCATAGTAAAGGCCATAGTAAAAAAACACACCACTAAAATAAAATTTGCGATCGGAGAAGGGTTGGGGCAGGGGCATGAACTCGCACCAGTCCTGTTTAACATTGTACTGAACAAAGTAATCATCGAAACAGACATAGACCTAAATAGAATGATGATAAACAAAACAAAGAAAAACAGATCGTAGGATATGCAGATGGCCTAAACGTATTAACACAATTAAAAAAAATGTTAAGAGAGGCATATGATGAAATGGAGGTGAAAGCCAATCAGCTTTGTGTCATCATCAATATCATTATTATTATGTTTCATCAAAAGCCAACACGCAATCAATCGAAACTATTGTATATATGCATAGTCCTATTCTGTAGCCTTAATGCTCATGTTACAGCTAAGGAATCTGAAATTGTTAAGCATTTTGTTAACTAGTTCAACATAGTTTGTAGCTTTACGTTTGCCCAGAAAATTTTCGACAATTACAACAAATTGAAGTCCAATCTTTTCGGTCAGCCCCATTCATCGAATTTTCGAAGGCCGAATCCTTAATGAGTTATCTTATTTGTGGTCCGGTTGGTTTTCTCTCATCCAACTAAGGGGTCGTTAATGATATTTTTTTCCCCAACGTTCATGTGTCCTCTCTTATGCCTCTCCAGGGGCATAAGAAGTAACATGCTCAACAGATTAACTCAAAGAGATTTACCACTAAACATTTTTCCCTAACCATGTTAGCATCATCAGGAGATGATTTAATCTAATTTTAAAAACTAAACTATGTTCTATTTATATGAGGCTTTATTTGCTAACCTACTATTGCTATACTACAAATCGAAACGTACTACCTACCTAATAAAGCGTGTAAAAAAATACGAAAAAGAAAAAAAGGGAAAAAGAAGAAAAAAATGGCGAAAAGAGAACAAAAGTTAGAAAAAAGAACCGCGAATTTAACTGACCCTTACCTTAATAATTGGAAAAGTTGACTGAACGGAATAGGTCCTTCATCCCGGTTCATTATTTACTTGCAGTTTTCTATTTGAATGCTTTCATATGCATCCAAAGCCCTGTTGTTATTTACACTTTTAACCAGCCTTAAATTACTAATGTCTATGTTGTGGTCATGTTCGATTGCATGCTGGGACGATAGACGGGATTGCATGCTTTAGTTTTTAAAATTAGATTAAATCATCTCCTGGTGATGCTAACATAGTTAGTGACACGTGCGTCGAGAACTTTAAAAAAGTGTTTCGGTGTTTGGTGGTAGATCTCTTCAGGATTCAAATCATCTTCCTCCGGTCCCCTCTACAAGCATCGATATTATTATTAAGGTACTTTTTCCATTCAAGTCGCATTATGGACAATGCCATATTCCTTTTCTGCTTGTAAATTCTCCAATTCTGCTCATTTATTGTACGATGTTTGCATTATCTTAAAGAAGAGCATCTAGAAGAATTTTTGGTGCTGTGAATGACTGGAATTTGGAGGATCAGGCATAATTTCAACTATGTGAGAGTTATTCGCCGCGATTCAGAAAACTAAATACCAGAAATTCGCAGATAACCGAATACCAAAGAAAATCATGTAAACAATACTAAAAAAAAATTCTTTAGTTCTATTCTATTGGAACTTTTGGTGTGAAACACTAAACTTAAAGAGATTTACCACTAAACACCAAATCACTTTTTTTTAACTTCTCGACGCACATTTCCCTAACCATGTTAGCATCATCAGGAGATTATTTAATCTCAATCAATTGAGACAATCTATGGTAGTTACTAAAATATTTATTATTTAAATACATGCATACTGAATTGTATACTATTCTGCTCCCCGCTTATTTGTAATGTCTATTTTCAATGATCTTTTATTATAATTTGAACTTACCCAAGAAGGATTGGGAGTTAACACGGTTTTAAATTTTTAAAAATTAAATTAAAAATAATTTTAAGTATTAACTATTGAAAAAGAACTCTTAAAAACATTTCGTGAATATATACAATAATAAAAACAAAATATGAAAATTTTATACAATTGATTGATTTGTATATAGTACATTTTTAAATTTAATAACACATTTTTACTTTGTTATTCATCACTTATTGTATTAGCAACTTTGTAGCCATAGTTTCGTAAACAAGCTCACATTATCAAACACGGCTTTACAATTAAGATGTTATCCTAAAAACTAGAGACACTCATCTAGAACCTTTTCAAGTTGTGAGCCCTGGGGAGTAGGCAGATTGAGAACCAGGGGCGAAACAACTAGATTCTCTCGATAATGGTTGCAAAATGAAAGTCGAAACGTTGATATTTTACAAATCTTAAACGCGGTTCTATCCGAGAACCTAGTAATTCTAACATTACCGACTGCGAAAGCCTGTCCGAACATTAGACAGTTTGGTCGTTTTTCGATCTCAATTGCTTCACGAATTATGCGTGGTTTGAAGAGATATATAGATGCGATTAATTTGGCCTTGTCGAAATCTATTTTGTGACCTATTTGGTTATGATGTTCTGTTACGAGTAGAGGTGAGATCTGATTTTCGAATGGCGAGAGAATGATCGTATATGCGATTTTGTATACGTCTGTTGGTTTGACCGATATATGATCGAGAGCAGCCAGAACAAGGAATCCCATAGACACCATGTGGCTCTTGTGGGATATTATCCTTGACTGGTCTAAGGAAACTGGATATATTTCTTTCTGTTGTAAATATCGGTTCGATATTACGGAATTTGAACACGTGGCAAATGTTGTCGGTATATATGTATAGCAGAAGGATTTTGTGGTTTTGGGACAATTCTTTAGTGGATTGGTGGATATGACTTGTTGGCTGAATTTTATCAATAGCCTTTTTATTTGACGCCTGTCATAACCGTTTTGTATTAGGTGCAGTAGGCAGATTGAGGCTTCGGGATATATATATATATATATATATATATATATATATATATATATATATATATATATATATATATATATATATATATATATATATATATATATTTTAAATAGTGGGGAATTTTGGAGATCTATCTGATTATATAATAACTGTCTAGACGGGTCTTTAAAATTTTTATAAATTTCTATAGCTTATAAAATGTTTAGTTTTTTGCTCTGTAAAATTTATAAATTTGTTATCTCGGGAAATATATGCCCGGCATCTGTAAAATGGTTTGTAAAATTAGATTTTTGTTTCTTTAGAAAGTGTGTCTTCTTTGGGTTTTGTTTCTTCTCTACTATTAAATATTTTATGTATTTTCCTGACCTTTTTATTTTTTTTTGTTTTTTTCTTGAGGCTTCTGTCAATAGTAATAATATGAATTATTTTTTTATTTTATCAATGTTTTTTTTGTCGGGCTGGAAGTTCTACCATATGTTCTTTCGGCAACATAATGTTCATATAAGGGGAACATATCAGGGGAAACATATGTAAAGCAAAATCTATAAGACAGATTTGAAACATTAAAAAGCTACAATATTTATTCTTTAACAACCTAATATTTACAAAAGTTCAACAAGGGTTAACTGTACAATCCATAAATATTACTTCTTGTACTGATTATATGCTGTAATCTCATTTCGCAACTGTCTGTATTTTCGACTAGAAGTTTTTCGTTTCCGGCCACGAAACTCTGGTTTTTTCTGGTTTTGGGATATATATATATATATATATATATATATATATATATATATATATATATATATATATATATATATATATATATATATATATATATATATAGTGGCAAAAATCTTTGTTAGGCCGAAAAGGCTTAAAGTATAATGTTTTGTCACTGGCTGGAGCATTTTCATTCTTCATATGCTTCAGCACACTCACCTTTGAATACGAACAAACTTCAATATCTTAAATTCTTGAACCGTTTCCTCAATTGTTAAAACAAAGTTAAAAGTGTTTTTTGTTGGTAAGAATTTCTAGGTTAATTAACATAAAATGTAATTCCTTGATGAAACCGAAATAACCTAAAATTCATTGTTAAGAAAAAAAAAATACTTTCTGGTAATTTCATAACCGTCCGTCGTGGGAAACCGCTTATCCATTCTGATGCATCATTCATGATAATGTGGAATGCAATTATTAAGTATTCCTTTATATCCGTTTTTGCATTATGCAGGTAATAGATTATGAATCCACTTCCAACTACTTCAATCGAACTTACCGAACTGCGACTAAATTAGATTGTCAGCTACCTAATTGATCATTTATGGTTGTAATTAGCAAAAATTTTTTAATTGGGAAAACAAGCTCGTTAAGTTTGAAATGTTTAAAATTACAATAAATATTATTTTTACAGTTTTTGTACAGTTTTTGTTACAGCTTTGTGTCAATTTATTGTGGATCTATACCCGATTTAACAGCGCGTACAATTTGAAGAAAACTTATACGGTTGATGACCCATCAATTTGCTTTGACCGGTCAAATATTGAGTTGTAATAAAAATATAAATAAATAAAAATATTGAAAAATAATCCTGGCTTGCTGGTTGTTCTTTCTAATTGCTTCAAATACTTCTTCAAATACATTCAACATTAACCGTTTTATGACTATCTAGTGTCCCTGTAGCCATATGCCCATTTATCCCAAAAAAACAGGCGACCATTTATTTCGAAGTGCTTCTTACGCGAACGACTTTTGTTGGGTTTGGCTCATTTTGATATATAAATAGTAACCCTCGTATCAATACATAAGGCGTTTGAATTTTTAAAAGTCATCTTACTTTTTGACCATAGTAGAATAATTCATCCACCAAATGTTGGAAAGTACTTTTCGAATTAGTGACATACCCACAACCCAAAGAATCCTTAACGAAAAGTTTTTTTTTTAACTTTTTAAAAATTATTTTTAAAAAGTATTTCAAATTAGGCGCTACAGATATCTGCGAGGCCTAAAACCTTCAACAAAACTTTTGTTATCACATAACTCAAAGATATTTACCACTAAACACCAATTAACTTTTTTAAATTTCTCGATGCACATTTCGCTTACCACGTAAGCATCATCCGGAGATGATTCAATATGGAAATTGATTCTGAGTGAATCATATCCTGATATTGTCATGTGAAACAACACGCCTGGTGATGTTAGCAAAAAGTGCGTCACGAAATTGGTGATGGTGAGAAAAAACTGATTTGGTGTTTTGTGGTAAATGTCTTTGAGTTTAGTGTTCCACACCAATGATTGTTAATAAAACTGTAACAGGTGTACCATTTTTACTTTTCTACTATTTGGACTTGACCATTTGGACTTGACATTACCAAGATATCTCCTTTTAAGACATTTTTACCTTGTCACCAACAATTTAGACCTTCCCCATACCTAATATATCTGTGATGTGAGTATCACACCATATTCGTCGACATTTTCATGAAGTAGCATTTAGGTATACTTTGTTGGTTAATAATGTTTAATTCAGTTAATTATTTCTATTTAGGATGATAGCTCATAATAGGACCACGAAAAACAATTTGTTTGGTGCCTAGGATTTTAGATAATAATTAAAACACTTGGTATTTGTTTCACAATATTCAAGATATTGAATATATTCTATTCAAGATATTCTCTAACATGTTTCGGCCTCGCGACCATTCTCAAAGAGAGTTATGTATAAACTAAACTAAAGTTTCAAAGTGCTGTCTAATGGAAGTCGGTTTTTTCATCTCGTTAAATTTATTACACTATCAATAATTGGAGTATTTCCGAAGTCTAGCTGGGTGTTTGTTAGGTTTTTGCCGTCGTATATGGCTTTTTTAATTTCGAAAATTTCCAGGTAATTTAACAGCCTGCTTTTATTGCAGCTATGTATTAATTTGGTATTATTAATGTTAAAAAAATGGTTCTGGTCTATACAATGTTCGGCAAAGCCCGTCTTTCTCTGATTGTGTAAAATTGAATATTTATGTTCTTTTAGCCTATCATTGAGCGATCGGCCCGTTTGGCCTATATAAATAGCGTCACAGATATTACATTTAATTTCGTATACTCCAGATTTGTCACAAAATTTTGCTCTTTCTTTGTTATTGTTTAACATCGATGCAAGATTATTCTTATTAACAGAGATAATATTAATATTTTCATTCTTTAACTGATTTGTGATTCTTGAACTTAATTTGTGAATATAGTTTATAGCATGCCAATTTTTAGAATCTTTTTCGGGTGTTGCGGCATAAAAATGTTTGGTGTTGTTTTTCTTAATCTTGTTTTTTATCATTTTATCTATGATGCTTGGCTGATATCCATTATTCCTTGCGATATTTTTGATAATATTAAGTTCTTTTTCATAGCTGTCTTTTTTAAGTGGAATCGTTAGAAGTCTGTGGGTCATAGTATGAAAAGTGGACATTTTTACATTCCATGACTGATTTGAACTTGCGTGAATAATTGTATCGGTATACGTGGGTTTTCTAAATATTTCGAATTCTAATTTATTCGGTGTTCTTATTATTTTTAAATCTAAGAAATTTAATGAATTATCCGTCTCTGTTTCTATTGTGAACTGGATTTTTGAGTTTACACTGTTTAAATATTCAAGAAATTGACCCAATAGTCTTTCTGTACCGGTTCATATGCAAATAATATCATCGACATACCTGGCCCAAAAATGTATGTGTCTTGTATAATTAGTGTCGCTAAATAAATTGTTTTCAAAATTAGCCATATAAATTTCTGCCAGGAGGGGGCTCCTGGCCTGGGATTAAACGTAATATGTGTGACGCTATTTATATAGGCCAAACGGGCCGATCGCTCAATGATAGGCTAAAAGAATATAAATATTCAATTTTATACAATCAGAGAAAGACGGGCTTTGCCGAACATTGTATAGACCAGAACCATTTTTTTAACATTAATAATACCAAATTAATACATAGCTGCAATAAAAGCAGGCTGTGAAATTACCTGGAAATTTTCGAAATTAAAAAAGCCATATACGACGGCAAAAACCTAACAAACACCTAGCTAGACTTCGAAAATACTCCAATTATTGATAGTGTAATAAATTTAACGAGATGAAAAAACCGACTTCCATTAGACAGCACTTTGAAACTTTAGTTTAGTTTATACATAACTCTCTTTGAGAATGGTCGCGAGGCCGAAACATGTTAGAGAATATCTTGAATATATTGTGAAACAAATACCAAGTGTTTTAATTATTATCATTGTTACTATGTTTCACCAAGAGCCAACCGCGCAATCAATCAAAACTAGGATTTTAGAGCTGATTTTAACTATCTTTGGGGTGCTAAATCTAAATATCAAATCAGTTTTTCTCTATCTGCTCTACTCAATATATTCAAGTATGGATGTTCTAAAATTATTATACAAGGATTGGAAGGAAAGGACTAGATGGCATTGCCTTTCCAGTAACGGGAGTGATCTTCAACGCTTGAAATTTAGTTGAGGTTAGCTTGTGAGTTCTCGCTGTACAGGGTAGATCGAAGTTTCTCGCATGATAATTGTGTTTAGAAAAGAGTTGTTAAAGCTAATCTAAAATGTGCTGTGTTGTATATTGTTGTATGTGTGTTGTTATGTAATTCATCCAGATGTGTTTCGCTACCTATTTGGAGAATACACGTTAAAAGCAAAAAAGAAAAACTGTTAGTAACTTTGTAAAGAGAGCTTATATTGGATACTTTACTATTAAGCTTGATGGTCAGGATAAAACCTGGTCTGTAAAACCTGTACAGAACATTTACGACAGAGGACTACCGGAAAAAAAGTCTAAAATTCGACGTAGCGATGGTTTGCAGAAAACCCAGAAACCATTTCGATGACTGTTATTTCTGCCTAGTAAATATTACTGGAATCAATCAAAACAACCGTGGCAAGTGGACTTATCCTGATTGAAGACGGACGACCCTCGTTCAGAGGAAGTGCCGATGCCAACGTTTGACCAGCTACCAGAGAGTATTTTCCTCTATCTTTGTATATAATATAACAATAAAAATTCCGCGTTTAGTTTTTTTTTGATCCAAGAATTTAACCGAAAATAGCGTAACGCATATTGCACCAAAAAGGTTATATATTTGTAATTTGAGCTCCGATCTAAAAATTAATACAATATTTGAATTCAGGGCATCAAATTCGTATGAAATAAGCACCAATATCCCGGCACCAAAACAACTGTTAATCTATATTATCGTTGTCATCAAATTGCAATTACCGAATGATAAATTGAGCAATATTAGCTCAATTATTTTTAGATACGATGATGTATTCCTTGCTACTTTCGTTGACAATGGCAACAGGCGTGAATAAACCTTAATATTGACGAAATCGCCTGGCTGGCGAGGTAAATAGAAACAGAAAAGCTGGCACGCGCTTGCTGCCTATTGAGTTCTTTTGGGGCGATGATTATAGGATATGGAAAACAGAGCCGGATTCAGTTGAGAAGAAAAGAAAACACATCGTGCCATAAAATCACTGTTTATATATATATATATATATATATATATATATATATATATATATATATATATATATATATATATATATATATATATATATATATATATATATATACTAACGATCGGATGTACTCCCGGACTTCCCGGAACAATGTCATCAATCCATCGAACTTTCGGTCTTCTTCGCGGACGCGGTATCCACTCCAGGATTGTCCTGGTTCATCTGTCGTCCCATCGCCTCGCTACATGGCCTACCCATCTCAATTTCAATTGCTTCACTCTTCTAATGGTGTCACACACTTTTGTTTGTTTCCTGATTCATACGCAGGGCTTTCTGTTTCGTCTTCTAATGTCAAGCACACATCTTTCCATTCCCCTCTGGGATACTCGAAGTTTTTGAATTGATTGCGATGTGAGTATCCAGGTTTCACTCCCGTATGTCATAACGGGCAGGACGCACTGATCAAAGACTTTTCTTTTCAGGCTAAGTGGAAGTTTACTCTTCACCTCCCGGGCGGTATCCCCCTCCATTGAAATCCTCTGCCTAAGATATATAAAGTAGTCCACAATCTCCAAATCCCTTCCTAAAACTGAAATTCTCCTGCTCTCAGCGAATTTATTGAACATAACCTGAATCTTTTTCAGGTTTATTTATAAGCCAAATGGTTCACCAGCCCTTTGCAGTTCTTGTATGCGTCTTTGCAGCTCCTCTGGATCTTGTGAAAGGAGAACGATATCATCTGCAAATCTAAGATAGTTTAAGTTTGAACCATTAATCTTTACACTATCCTGTTCCCAATCTAATTTACGGAATAATTCTTCAAGGCAAGCCGAGAAAGGAATAGGCGATATTGCGTCACCCTGCCTTACACCTCATTCTACATTAATTCCCACTTCAAAATCATCAAGGTGAATTGTTACTGTAGCCCCATCATATATCGATCCTAGTAGGTGTACTTATGGGTTGTCTACCCCCTGGCTAAGCAGTGCATCCATTATGGCATGCTTTGAGATGGAGTCAAATGCTTTTCCGTAGTCGATAAAAGCCAAGCACAGTGACATGGTGTATTCGTTGTGCCTTTGTATGGCCTGCTGTAGAACCTGGATGTGATCCATTGTAGTGAATCCACTTCTGAATCCTGCTTGTTCTCTTGGTTATGCATCATTCAGTTTTCTTAATATACTTTTAGATATTATCTTAGTGAAAACTTTGTATATTACTGATAAAAGATGATACTGATTGATTAGAAGCCTTACTGGATGATAGCTTTTTAAATCTTCCTGTGCTCCTTTTTTATATAAAAGGATCACTTCTGCATGTTTCCATAAGTCAGGTACTTTTTGTTTTTTGAGGCATTTTGAGTATAATTTTGCCAGTGTTTTATGCATGTTTCCATAAGTCAGGTACTTTTTGTTTTTTGAGGCATTTTGAGTATAATTTTGCCAGTGTTTTATGTAACGTTCGACCACCAGCATTTCGACAGTTACACTGTCCTTTCTTGGAGCCTTGCCGTTTTTCATCGATTCTATAGCATTTGTTACTTCCTCCACTAGGATATCTGACATTTGTTCATCCGTGGGTATTTTTTTTTATTGGATCTGATCTCTGGGAATAAAATTTTCTGACAACCCATAACATTTGGGTACGCGCCCAGCACACTATGCTATCCTCACGCCTTAAGGCATAAATTTGCGTTCTTTTGTTTCTCAGCTTCTGTTTAGCCTTGTTAATTCCTTTGTTTTCTTTCAGGGTTTTTTGCACTAGCTGCATGTTGAATCGGCGCGTGTCCTCTCTGATACGTTATCTTATAGTTTTGCAGAGCTCAATGTACTCGACTATGCCAAAAGGACTACCTGTATTTCTCATTGTCCGTCGTTCCGTCGTATATATATATATATATATATATATATATATATATATATATATATATATATATATATATATATATATATATATATATATATATATATATATATATATATATATATATATATATATATATATATATATATATATATAGTTTTATCTTGTAAGTGGATTTCATCGGTCAAATTTGTTTATATAGATTGAGTGACATTTGGCTGTTTGACGTATCTTAAATAGTGAGTGAAGTCCTCTATCATAATGTATACAAACGCCGAGATGACTGACATGCGTTTCATGTATGGACTTGCTGATGGCAATGCATTACAAGCTAGGCGATTGTACAGTGAACGATTTCCAGCCCGTAATGTCCCTGACCAAAAAATTTTCGAAAACATTCGTCGACGTCTTCGTGAAACAGGCACATTGAAACGAACTGAAGGGTCAGGAATATCACTGACTGTAAGAACGGTACCATTGGAACAGAATGTGCTGGACATGATAGCGGAAAAGCCTGGCAGTTCTACGCGAAAAATTGTAAATACTTTGAATGTGAGTCACTGGACAGTTTGGAAAATTCTTAAGGACAATTTGTTGTATCCATACCACATTCAGCGCGTTCAGGCACTACTACCTGTTGATTTTCCTCCACGTTTTGCATTATGTCAATGGATATTGCAAACTTTACTTCGCATTCCTCTATTCCTGACACAAATTCTTTTCACCGATGAAGCCACTTTCGCAAGAAACGCAATAATGAATTTTCATAATAACCATGTGTGGGCATGAAAATCCGCATGAGGTATGCGAATATAGTTTTCAACATCAGTTCTCGTTGAATGTTTGGGTTGAAATTGTAGGTGACTATCTAATTAGACCGGTATTTCTATCACAAAGACTTACTAGCGAGGTGTATCGCAACTTTTTGGAAGCAACGCTGCCTGAGTTTCTGGAAGATGTACCATCGTCAACAATGCATGAAATGTGGTTTATGCACTATGGTGCACCACCACATTTCAGTTTGGTTGCTCGTGATTTTTTAACAGCAACATACGGATATCGCTGGATTGGTCGAAGTGGGTCACACGCATGGCCTGCTCGACCTCCAGATTTAAACCCCCTGGATTATTTCTTCTGGGGATATCTGAAGTCATTAGTTTACGCTACTCCATTGAAGAATTTGGATGATTTGCGAAATCGGATAATTGCTGGGTGTAACTCAATTAGAAACAACCCTGGTGTGTTTGAAAGAGTTCAGCAGTCAATGACGAGAAGATTGAATGCTTGTATCAAGGCTGGAGGAAGTCATTTGTAGATTGAGCAACTTTACATGTACTTTTTGATAATAAAATGTTGTTATTGTCGTAAATTTTGTTCACCCTGTATCTTGGAAACAAAGTTTTTTTTCAAAAATCATCATACAACAAAATATTCTTAGAATAAGTCAAGGAATAACTCCTTTAATTTTTGCCGCATGTTTACCTAACACCCTGTATAAACTAGAAAAAAAATGTTCGCAGCTTTGAGTCAATACAACGTAAATGTTTCAAGATGTTAGTCTTTAAGATGGATAGTCTTTATCCACGATATGTTACATAGGCAAAAATTTTCGAGCTTTCTCCGATATAAAGTTCTGTTTTACAATTTCTTTATAAGATTTGTAGAGATACTGCACTTGGCACAAGCTACTTATTTTATTATCCAGTAGCGTCGAATAACTTTTGGTTGGGACGCTACCTATATATATATATATATATATATATATATATATATATATATATATATATATATATATATATATATATATATATATATATATATATATATATATAGGTAGCGTCATATATATATATGTAGTGTTAGATTTTTTTGGACTGCGTCTACATATATACGCCATCCGACAGGAAGT
Organism: Cosmopolites sordidus; assembly: GCA_031761425.1. Classification (NCBI taxonomy): domain Eukaryota; kingdom Metazoa; phylum Arthropoda; class Insecta; order Coleoptera; family Curculionidae; genus Cosmopolites; species Cosmopolites sordidus. Next base: position 1,022,162 of record JARFXV010000714.1, on the reverse strand, counting down.
CGGCGACAACATGGGTTGTTGGCTGTAGATAGGGTTTCCCTGTGGTTGATGGTATGGTATATGTTAGCGCCCTGATGAGTCTGAACCTCAGGAGACAAAACATATGTCATCCAGTTGAAGGGATAGGTGGGGCTCCTTCCGAGTCAAGCAACCAACAAAAATGTTCATATATATATATATATATATATATATATATATATATATATATATATATATATATATATATATATATATATATATATATATATATATATATATATTATATGTGTAAATCCACAGTCGTATTTGCATTATTAAATTTCTCAAGACATTTTTTTCGAATACGTCCCTGATTAGCAGCACGCCGCCTAAGCCTACTGCGAAAATGACCTTATTACGGTCATTATGTTAGACCCTCTCGTGGTCTTAACTATCCTTATTCAATCAGGGTTGCCATTGTACATTATTATTTTGACATTGCGAACATACTGTTGAATAAATCCCCGGCGATTATCGGTGATGTGGAAGTCAAAGGGGGAAAAGGGGATGCATTTGAAACATTCAAAATTAGCTGCTGCAAACTTGCAGAGGGAAATGTTAGTTTGTTGTATTTAAATTTTCTGATGTAAATGGAATGTTCTGGTTTTCACAAGAAAAGCCAAAATACAACGGCTAGTTTGGAAGATGGACAATATCAAAATGACCCCTCTACAAAGGCTCTATCAGTAAAAAAAGAAGGGAAGACCCAGAAAATGGAGTAGATGTTAAGAACAGATGTAGTAGATGAAGAAAATTCACTAAATAGAGTAAAATGAAGAAGGATAATATCGAGAATCAAATAAACCAAAAAAAATGGCATATACGTGGACTGAACTAAACTGAACGTCAGTTGGACATTCTGAAGCGGATTCGAAGCGGACAACATTTGAAAATGCCAAATGAGATTTTGGCGAAACGTCGCGACTTTTCATAGAACGAACGAATCGACACCTGGAATGATTTAGGAACAAGCAGAAGTTCCTCCATGGGTCTGTATGCATGCCTGTAGGCGATTTGGCATGCTTTCAATTAATTGATCAATTTGGGCTTGTGGATTTCTCTTCCATTCTTCACGAGCAGCATCTTTTAGTTCTCGCGGGGTAAACGGAGGACTGTTACGTTTCTTGATGCGTGTTGTCAGAATGTTCCAAGCACGTTCAGTCCTTGAACATTCATGCCAGGGAAATTTGCTGGTCATCCTAACTTTTTTATTCCCTCCTATTCCAGAAAAATTTGTACTGCTGCTGTTCGATGAGGAGGTGCGTTGTCATCCTTGAAAACGCCCACTGCACTTCTGAACAGACGCACAACAGCATTTAACACGTCCTCGATGTACACAGCACCGGTGACTCTTCTCTCCAGGACCCGCAGAGGTGTCCGTGTACCCTTCATAATACCACCCCAAAATATCACGCTCCCACCTTCAAATGGGAGTCATGGTTGAGCTGTTTCGAGTCGGGCTTGTCGATCTGGAGCTTTCCAAACTAATATTCTTCGTGAATCAGAAACCAAGCTAATTCTCGTCTCATAGGAGAATATTACGTTATTCCAGTTAGGACTATGATCCACCATTTCTCGATACCATTGCAATCTTACATTTCATTGCTGAAGGGTTAGTTTGGAAACAGGTCTGGTGTTGGGTCCCGTCCCGACACTCCCGACCGTTGGGTTCCACAATTTCATGTGGAACGCACAACAACCTGCGTCTCCGTGATTAGACACATCAGGGTACTGACATATGCACTCTCGCCAAGAATAGGGAGTCCCCCTCCATAATCAAACAACCCATATTTTCGTCGACTTCTCGTCGGATGGCTTATAAATTATGGCGACGACGCAGGTTGATGTACGTTCCACATGAGATTGTGGAACCCAACGGTCGGGGGTGTATAATTCCTGACTACTGTTGTCTCGTTGGACTTCGTTGGGGATTCCTCCCGGTCAAGCAGCTAACCATTGCTCATATATATATATATATATATATATATATATATATATATATATATATATATATATATATATATATATATATATATATATTATATATGAATGTATGTATATATTTTTTTTTATATGTATTTTCCTGATTTTAATTTTTACATTAATTTATACATTATTAGTTTTTATTGTTTTATTAACGTTTTGGTTTATTTATAAACCACCTTTGGAAAAACTATACTGTATACATCATTTTTACAAAAAAATTACAAATTCATATTCAAAAACCTACTAACTATATCTTATTGAAAAATTAATTTCCTTAATTTGTTTATTGACATATGACATTCTTTGTCGAATCTTCAGTTGACACATTTTTGAATTTGACATATTTTACAAATTTGTTACCTCTATATTTTTTGTCTATTTATTATATTAATAATTTAATTAATTAATTATAATTTATCATATTTATTTATTTATGAAAAACATTCATAATACCTTGACCTAATTGTAAATGTTATTATTGATATGTTTTTTTTTCTGACCCGTAAACATTTGCTTGTCAATCTTAAGCCCACCTGAAGTTCAAAACAAAAAAAAAAACGAAAAGACCCGGTGGATCGCCATCGGCTATCGAGATTCGTCTCCGGTGATTTATTATCCTCGAGCGGTGACAGCCGCAAAAGTCAAATTTAAATTCTAATTAATTCGGCCAACATTAAAATCTCATCATCCAACGGAGCGTCCTTCGCGGTGGGAAAATTCGTGGCCCGAAGAACGGTAGAACCGTTTTTTTTCTCTTTCAATACAGAAATGTCACATTAACGAACAGGAACACGAGACTAATGACCAGGATTTTGGTAGAAAAAGCAGTTTCGAACACTGGCCATCATCATCATTTACTCGGTAGACGTTCGGTGATGTGAACATTTTTTTCTTTCAGAAAAAAATATATAAAAATCTATTATCGACTATTTTTTTTTATTCGCTTCTTTAATTTTGCAAACTTCTGATCAGTCGAAAATATGAGGCTGTATAGTTGAAATCTAGTAAATGCGTGGGTTTTGAAATAAACATTTCAAGAATACTCTCCAAAAAAAGTCTCGTCTTGTGAATTGTTATACATTCCTAACGATTCGAATCATAGCTTCTAAGATAAGATGGCTAGTTTAAATTTAATGATAAATAGATTAATTAATTTTCCTTTAAACAAAGATATTATTATTAGTATTCACGTATAGGCCCTGGTGGACCAAGCGAAGTACAGTTAGAGGCGTTTGTTGTAGTTGTTAACCTTCCTTTGCGCCCATACTAATTTCATTCTTTCGCTATGAGCTTTATTTCCTTTCGACAGACCAAGTTCTTCCAGTCTTCCTACATTTTTCTCTCTGGCCAACCATCCAAACGTCAACCTTGTGTCTGAAACAGCCTCTATCCTGAATTTCACTTTGTGTAATATTTGCTGATTTTAGGTCCTCTTTAATTGCAGCAATCCATTTAATTATTTCTACTTTAGCTCTACTCCTATTTTCATAAAATTCGACTATTTGTCTAGTTAGCTTACTCGGATTCATCCGTTTTATGTGTCCGTAAAATTTATGTCTTCTTTTTCTCATATCGCTATGTATATCTGTGTATTGTTTGATTTCTTGGTTTTCTCGAAGTTGGTATGTTTTACTATTTATTTGTTTGGGGCCTAAGATTTTTCTTTCCTTATTTTCAATGTCCTCGATGTCTCTCTTTCTATTCAAAATGAATGTTTTTGCCCCATATAGGCATTCTGACTTAGTAACTGTTTGTTGATTGTAACGTTGTAATGTCTCAGTTTTGTATTTTTAGATATGCATTTTTTGTTGTAAATATTTTGTGTAAGTCTCAATGACGTTTCCATTTTTTTACATCTACCCTTATTGGCCGCTTTTTCCAACCCATTGTCCATGATTATTTCACCCAAATATTTGAATTGAGAGACTCGTCTGATGTTGCCATATTTTGTTTTAGAAATGGTGTTCTTAGTCTGTTGCAGGTCATGTATTGTGTATTTTCAAAGGAAATTTGGAATCCTACCTTTTCTGCTGTTTCTTTTAGGATTTAATTCTGTTTTTGTGCCGTTAATATATCTTGAACCAAAATTGCTAGTTCATCAGCAAACGCCAGACAATCAATTTTGATGTTGGTTCTCCCCAGTTTAATGGGCTGGTCAATATTCAGGGCCGACTTTTTTCACGCCACTCCTGTATTACTTTTTCTAGAACACAGTTAAATAAAAGTGGCGAGAGTCCATCCCCTTGTCTTACTCCAGTTTTAATTTCGAAGGGCTCTGAGATGTTACTCATGAATTTAACTTGACCTTGTGTTAGTTAATGTTGCTTTAATAATTGCCAGCGTTTTCAGATCTAGTCCTTGTTCTTTCAAGATTTGGAATAAAGATTCGCAGTCAATAATATCATATGCTTTTTTGAAATCCACAAGTGTACAGACGAGATTTTTATTATAGAGTTTTTGATGTCTTAGGATCAACTTTAGATTCAGGATCTGTTCAGGGCAGGATCTGCCCGGTTGAAAACCTGCTTGATATTCACCAATTTTAGGTTCTAACTGTCCCTGTGCTCTGTCTAGTAGACATTGAGATAGAATTTTTATAACAAACTGGGAGAAGAGATATCCCTCTGTAGTTGTTTACATCCGTTTTATCTCCTTTCTTGTATAGTGGATGGATTAGAGCATCTTTCCAATCTTCCGGAATCCGTTCGGTTCACCAAACTTCTTCTAGAATTTTGGTTATTTCGTTGATTGTACCTGGACCAGAGGATCTCAAAAGTTCAGTAGTGATTCTATCTTCACTAGAAGCTTTGTTCGCTTTTTTAAGTCGCTTGATTTGCCTAATTATTTCATCTTCATTCGGTAGTAATTAATCTGGGTTTGTTTGTTTAGGGCTTTGTGTTGGTAATTTGTTTAAGGGCCTGTTTAAGTTGTTCAAAATATTTCGCAAGTTCTTTGCAATTTTCTTGGTTATTAAGAGCTAATTGTCCGTTTTCCTTTTGGAAGCAAAGACTTTGGGGTTGATAGCCTGTTAATTTAGTTTTAATGTTATGTAAAAGTTTCGGGTGTTTTTGGAAATATTTTTCTATTTCATTAAGTTGATTGTTTTCATATTTTCTATTAGTTTGTCTAATTAGCTTCGATGTTTCTAATTTTTTGTTTCAATTTTTGCCAGTTCTGTGCTGGTTGTTTATTAAGCTCTTCTGTTTGGGTTGGTTTTATTTTTGTAAGGTCAAACTTTGGTATTAGCAGTCTCTTTTGGATAAGTTTTTGCTAAGTTTGATTCTAGTCAAGTAGTGATCCGTGTCTATGTTAGCTCCTTTCCAGACTTGAACATTCAAAATCTCTTTATAATTGGGGTACGAAATGGCAAAGATAATTAACATAAAATTAAGATAAAAAGATAAAAAAACGAAAAATAATTATAACAAAGAATAAAAATTAATTAAAAAGGTATCCGAAGTGAACTGTCATAACAAGAGCATTGTAGATAAATTAATTAGACAACATAAGTTTAGAAAATTAGGAAAGAATCTTCGACTTTTCAAAAGGATCAGAATAAATAAAATAAATTAATGGTAATACAGTTTGATGCCCAATTAACACTACGGCTAGACACAGTTTTGAAAAACGTGGACATTAAGGTTGTATTATTAACGTAAGGCTCAGTAAGCATCACGGTTGATTTTATTCTTTCTTTTTTTCGTTTTTCTTTTAACCTTTTTTTACAGGTTTCATTAGGTAGGTTGTACTTTCTAGTAGGTTAATAATTAGAGTTATCATATAAATAATACACGGTTTAATTTTAGAATTAGATTAAGTCATCTCCTGATGATGCTAACATGGTTAGCGAAATGTGCGTCGAGAATTTTTAAAAAAGTTATTTGGTGTTTAGTGGTAAATCTCTTTAGTTTAGTCCTTCAGTATGCTCAACTCTAACTCTAATTAGTATTTTATAGTAACAATCTTTAAGTGTTTGAGAGTGTGGTTATACACATTTTTCTTTTTCTTTATCGATCCTTTATGCCATGTAGGTGTCGGGTGTTACTAGGTTTTTATCCATTTCTTCCACTCTCTTCTGTTCTCGATCAGTTCTTCCATATTCGTCAATGAGTCGAATCATATTTTAGTCGAATCACATTTCAATGAGTCATATATTTTATTAAATATTTCTTGTTTTCTCTTCTAAGACTTGGTTTCGTTTGCTCCTGTTTTCCTTCTGGATAGTCTTTTTTGGTTCATACCCAAATTGATTCCAGAGAAAATCAAGCCAGGAATCGGGTTCGATGCAAAAGATGATTTTTCTCAAATAGGAGGTTCGCCCAGAATGCATTCCACCAAGCGAAACTGAGGGGGACATTTCAATAACATTATTTTTACCGACATTCATTTTCGATTACAAGTTATGTGATATATTATCAATGGGGGCCGGAATGTTCCGTTTAAGGTCAAGAATTGTTCGCGGTTTATTTCAGTAAACCAGAGTTTAACATAACCCGGCAAAACTTATGCAAGAGCGTGAGATCTTATGATCTTGGTGGTCAATTGACAGCGAAATAACACGACCAGGAAACTTTTTGTAATAAATCAATTCTCTGTCGAGATATGCGACACATCTTGTTGAAATAATACTTTTTATATCCATATTTATCAGTCCGGGCTAAAGATATTCTGTTAATATATTTCTATAGCGTTCAGCATTAACAACAACATGACTTCCAATTTCCCAATTTTCCAAGCTTTCGTGGTACGATAATGAAAAATAATCTAATAACAGACTGAGTATTATTTATTTTCCAAATAAATCTAAAAAAACCGCACAAATAAATGACTTTTATAAACAATAAACAGTTCACTGGATGCGTCTTATTTGATGTGCCATATGGCATTTGCACTCTTATTGTTTATTATCTGTTCTAACGTAAATTAAAAAAAAACAATGACTGTTTTCAGATTCGCTAACGCGTAAACCATTCAGTTGTCAAGCGTCATACATATCAATGGAAATAATCTATAATCGTTGATAAATAACAGCGAATAAGTGTATAAATGTAAAAATTTTCCGTTTTAAAGCAGTATGACTTGAGAATGTTTATCCTATGGGGCTAGAGTTATATATATATATATATATATATATATATATATATATATATATATATATATATATATATATATATATATATATATATATATATATATATGAAAAACAGAAATTTTTCATCCGTACTTCCACGTACCTCTGCTCGTCTCAAATCAGTCGCCGTCACCATGCCGAGACAAGTACCCCCTAGGACCGGTTTCTAGCCTCACAGCCGTCATCAGCTGGGCTCGAGCTCAACGCAGTGAGACAGCTGAAACGAAACGAACAGAGCAAGACCAAGTCAACTGGTCATATCGATGGCGGGTCGCAATCGCAATGAAACTCACGCCATCCTACGGTGAATGTTCGCGGCAGTCAAAAACTACGCGACACATTCTTCCCACAACCTTGGATGTAGGTATAAGGTTTGCTCAAAAGATAGCGTAGTAGGGCCGTGGGACACCTGGTATATATATATATATATATATATATATATATATATATATATATATATATATATATATATATATATATATATATATATATATATACCAGGTGTCCCATTAAGGATGGATCGCGGCCGTATCTTGAAAACTATTTATCCCACAGCTTTGGGGAAAAAAAATTGTACTAAAAATGATCATGAGAAATTCACCAAAAATATTTTTAAGCTTCTAAAACGACCGTAAGAGGGCGTGACGAGCTAAACATTTTTAAAAATCATTTTTTGTGTGTATTTTCAAGTGTTAACCGAGTAAGAAAAATTCTCATTTATACTTAGCAAACTGTCTCCTACAACTTTGTTTTATGACATTTTGTCGTAATTTCACGAATAGAGGGGCGGGGGGAAGTTTTACCTATTGAGATAAAAAGTCGTCTAATGTCCGTTTGCCTTAACCGATTTTCATCAATTTGGATTCATTTAAAAGGCAATTGCTGGGACAATCAGATAATCTGGGAGATAAATTATTCAGTTTATAAATGAAACCGCGAGGTGGCGTTACATTCAGCAATAGTTTTTGAAGTTTTGTTCAGTTTTTTCAAATGGAATGGTACAGCTTTTATTACATGGCTAGAAAAGTAATTTAAAGAGGAATCATCCAGTGAAAACCCGAAATTGATATATCTGACATGTCAAGAAATATTACGATTTTTCTGAAAAAATCACTTATTATTTCACTACTATCTGCATTAAGTTAAAAAAATATTAACCTAATGTTTGCCTTCCTTCACACTTTACCCAGGCTTAGGACTGGTCCAAATTCTCCGTGCCATATTAATTTGGAGCGTGTTTAAAGGCCAACGGGCCAATAAGGAAGATAATAATAATCATAAAATCAACAAATGGGAACCGATCGTGGTAAAGTAGGTTTCGTTAGGTCCGGGAATATTCAAGCTTTGAAACGACGCAGCTCGTCAATAGGTGACATGACTGGTTGCTGAGATATATCTTAAGTACTGATACTGAATATATATATATATATATATATATATATATATATATATATATATATATATATATATATATATATATATATATATATATATATATGTATATATATATATGAGAAATATATATGAAAAACAGAAATTTTTCATCCGTACTTCCACGTACTACTGCTCGTCTCAAATCAGTCGCCGCCACCACGCCGAGACAAGTACCTCCCAGGACCGGTTTCTGGCCTCACAGCCGTCGTCAGCTGGGCTCGAGCCCAACGCAGGGAAACAGCCGAATCGAAACGAACAGAGGAAGACCAAGTCCACTGGTCATATCGATGGCGGGTCGCAATCTCAATGCAACTCGCGCCATCCTACGGTGAATGTTCGCGGCAGTCAAAAACTTCGCGATACATTCTTCCCACAACCTTGGATGTAGGTATAAGGTTTGCTCAAAGGATAGCGTAGTGGGGCCGTGGAGAGAAATATTTGAAAAACAGAAATTTTTCATCCGTACTTTCACGTACCACTGCTCGTCTCAAATCAGTCGCCGCCACCATGTCGAGACAAGTACCTCCCAGGACCGGCTGGGGCTCAGGATCGGCTGGGCTCGAGCCCAACGCAGGGAAACAGCCAATGAGATTTTTTCAAGAGTTCGAAACAATTTTTATACTGGACTCTTGATATTTCTCAAAACGGTGACCACGAAGTGGTTTCTTTAATCTAGAGAATATGTAAAAGTCATACGATGTCATGTCTGATGAATACGGTGCTTATAGAATCGTATTTATTTGCGTTTTTGGCGAAAAATTGACGAATAATTACCACAAATTCATCCAATAAAGTATCTCTTCGGCAAATTCAACTGGATGATATTTTTTAAAAAAATGTCTCTGTTTCGGAAAAAGACACGAGGCAAGTCTAAATTAATCGTCAAAGAAGATTGAATTCATCCAAATTGACATTCTAATAATATCTACAAAGTCTTTAATACTCAATCAGCGATTACTCAGTATAAGATGAGAAGATTGTGCTAATATCTTGTCCATTATTTGAAGCCTTTCTAACAGTTGTAAACATTTTTTTTGACATACCTTCATTGACTTCAAACTTTCTTGATATTTTTAATGTCATAATTTAATTCAAGTTAAAAAATCGCTTTAACAACTATAAAAGATACTACAACTCCTAACTTAACAAGCGAATTTATATGTAATTTCTATCAAATGCGCGAATACAATTTCACATCAATGCTTAGAGATAATTTAATCTTACTGTTTGAGACATAACAGACGTTGAAGAAGTTAAGATTTGTACATCCACCGTGAAATTCTGCAAATCGGCTATGTATATATCTATTAGATGGTACTTGGTTCATCACCGAAATCCAAATGAAGATATTCGATGTACTATTGTTAAGTTCAACCATATTTAAAATTGTAAAAAATCATGGTGCGAAAACGTTCACGAACTGGGCGCAATCGGACTTTTACCACATCCATCATACAGCCCTGGCCTTATGCCATCCGGCTTTCACATTTACGATTCTTTCGCATGCTTCTTGCGAGAATTAATTAATTAAAACGAACAGGGTCATGTATAAACTCGAAGAGATTTACCACTAAATTATTTCATTTAACTTTTCGAGGGAGTTTCGCTGACAATGTTAGCATTATTTCCTGTTGATGTTAACAATGGTTAGTGAAACGCCCATTCATAAGTTAAATAATGTGATTTAGTGTCTAGTGGTAGATCTCTTCGAGTTTAGTGTTTCACACTATAGAAGAACTGAAGGTTATATGTATTATATATATATATATATATATATATATATATATATATATATATATATATATATATATATATATATATATATATATATATGTATGTATATATATTAAAACGTAAAAAAACTCTCTAGATCACAAACTGAAAAAAATGGATCCGTTGCTTTAACAAATTTACAGAAGAAACAAAAATAAATTCCCGATGATGCTAACCTAATTAGGGAAACTTACAAGAAGGAAAAAACTTCATTGGTTATTGTTACAGTCGTAAATTTCATTGTAGCAATCAAAACTGCGCAATAAACTCAAAGCAACATATCATAAGCGCATTAGAAAAAACATTAACTACAAAAGCGAGTTTCTGTCAATACATAAATTTATAAAATATCCGTTCGAGGTTGCGTAATGTTGCTGCCGTTTCAACTTGACCAATTTCTCGACAAACCCATTACAATTCGCGCACCTGTACCCATTAAACAGACACAGAAATTAATTACCGAACAATTAAAGTCGAATATCTCGTACGGTTTACGGCTTCTATCGGATCACATCTGATTCAGACCTACGGGGATCACTCTATATATTTTGTTATATTACTTAACTAACATAGATCGTGTACAAGTACGATGATAAGTTAAACATCTCTCTTGAGGGTGGGTCTGACACAGAGATGGTCCAAGTAAGACCAAATGACTATGATGTTTGTCGACTATGATTTGTTAGATGATATCCTGCGAAGTTTCAGACGCGTGTTTTGATATTTACTCAAAAATTGGAACTGTTAAAAGGTACTTAACTCTGACCGACATACGAGGGATTTTTCACCTTTGTTTTCGATGTTAAAATAGTGGGCCCCTAAATTAAACTGTGCTTGTACATCTATTCCAGTTGATAAACGCTCGATATGCCCAAAAACCAAAAGTATAGACTTATTTAAACTCAATTCTGTTGAGTTTAACGTGCAAACAGTCGACAGTAAGCAGATAAAATACTTGTGGTGCTCATATCTAGTAAAAGGCTAGAGCCAGGGATTCGACGCTTTGAAGTGTTTCCATATGTTTTGAAGTGTTTCCACATGCACTGTATTTGGTGAATTTGGTTCCCAGCGATTACTCTTTCCCCCCAAACCTGAAGAAATGAACGTATGTTGTATGAAGATTCACATTAAATCATGAGACAAAAGTTCAGACAACCGCTTAATTTGCAAATTTGGATGAACCAGGTACTGCCGAGGTATTAAAAAATTGTAAAGTTGCTACATCGAAAAATAAAAACGTTTATATAATAATAATGATAATAAATAACTTTAACTTTAATAATTTTATCAGAAAATGCATATTTAGGAAGGCATAATCAGCTTGCTAAGATAATCCACCAAAAACTGGCACTCAATCATGGTCTTTTACGAACATCAACTCCGCCGTATTATAAATAAGTCAGTCCTCAAGCAGTTCTGGAGTCTGACGATGTGCTGCTCTACTGAGATAGGCCAATAATAACTGACAGAGCTGTCGACTACAATAGACCAGAAATAGTCTTAATAAATAAGAAAAAAAACGGGGAACGATTATTAATATTGCCATACCACCGTCTTATAATATACATAAAACGAAGGTGGAAAAAGTTTCTAAGTATGATAATCTTTCTTATAAACTGAGGAACATCTGGCAACTTGAAAAAGTCTCTCTAAAAGTTTGACAAATTGTGGACCAAACAGAAATGTCATAAAAATGGGACAACGGGCTATACTGTTGCAAACCTGTTACATAATTCGAAAATTTTTGTCCTAATGCTAACGAAATACTGGGTTATTATGAAATTCCGAACTCCAACGTTGCGCGGGAGGAATCACAATTCCCTAGAAACGGTACTGATTCAAAATTGGTATAACAGGCATCAAATAAAAAGGCATATTGATAAAGCTCAAGCAACAAGGCATATCCACCAGTCCACTCGAGAATTGTCCCAAAATCTCAAAGTTCTTTTGCCATACACCAAGGAAGTCATCGATAAAATTTTCCGCATTTTCAGATCCCGTAATATCAAAAATTATATCCAGTTTCCTTAGGCCAACGAATGAGATTTCTTGTTCTGGCTGCTCCTACTCATATATCGACCAAATCAACAGACATACAAAATCGCATATCCGAACATTCTCTCGCCATCCGAAAATCGGAACTCTAATCAACTTTAGCAGAACATAATATCTAAATGGGTCATAAAATAGATTTCGACAAGGTTAAAGTAATCGCACGTATATATTCCTACAAAACCCGCATAATTTGTGAAGCAACTGAGATCGAAAAACATCTAAACAAGAGGAACGATGGTCTTAGAGTTCCAAATACATGGAAACCTCTTATTTCCAAATTGCCCATCCGAAATTCTTCCAGTCAATCGTCTTCTCTCACCCCATCCCTCAACCGAGCGCCCCATCTTACCTATTAATGAAGAGATCGCGCCAACCATGTTATTTTCTAGTTGTAAGCCCTGGGGAGTAGGTAGATTGAGACTCCGGAGCAACTAGATTTTCTTGAAAATGGCTTCAAAGTGGAAGCTGAAACGTCGATATTCTATAAATTTTAAACGTGATTCTACCCGAGAACCTGGTAATTCTAACATTACCGACCGAGGAAGCTTTTATACATATATAATATCTTATATCCATCAACCATCATATATATATATATATATATATATATATATATATATATATATATATATATATATATATGATGGTTGAGAACTTTTTGGGGGCGACCTTCGTAGTATGATTTTCTGAAAAAAAATGTTTAATCAATAATCAAAACTTTCATGAAAAAATTCTTGTTGTTGAAGTTATATTGAAGTTATACTTCTTTTGGCGCATTTGGGAAAACAGATCAGAGTGTAGTTTTAGCGTGAGACGAAGTTGCGCGTGCCGATATGACACAATTTATTTCAATTTAAGTGTTTTTTATTCAAACTTTTTTGTAGTATTTACTTTCGTCTATTGGTCGTTTGCTCAGTTAAAATTTGTTTGAATGCATAAAAAAATAATTTTCTTAATTACGCCAAAGAAGTATAAATTCTTAGGTGAGTACATAAGTGCACAAACGCTTTTTTTCTTTAATCAATGATAAGTTACATTTCTATGTAAATGGAGATATTCTCTTACTTGATCGGATATTATTCTTATGAGCTACTGAAGGAGTTTATTAGAAGCAACTTGTATGGCTTCAAGCAGCTGCAAATTTATTGGAAAGTTCCGAATCATACCAAACCCTTCGACAAATATCAGACATGTTCTATTGGTGATTTTGTGGAAACTAACACTTAATGAAACTTAACAAGTTTAAAACTGGTTAAGGACATGTAAACGATATAATGCTTCTCAACGTCTGTTCCCTGTTCTCCCAGCTGATCTGTTCCATATCCTTAATATTTGTTGTTTGTTCGTTATATGAATCTATATCTAAAAATATATGGAGTGAGCCTGGTATTCGTCTTTTTCCCCATTATTATCGGTGAAAGGAGCAAATTCATTTGGTTTGATTTCAAAGTTTTCCATTCAAGAAGGAAAAATTATTGAAAATTTCACGTCCTGGTGGTCGTGGTGACCTTCAGGAACAAGAGCAAGACAGAAAAAAAAACGAGAGCGGAATTGCTCGTTCGTATAATTAAAAACAAATCAAGGCGGTGGGACTTTTAAGCGCTAGAGATTTTTCAGACCGGCTTATGAATAATAAATTCAATTCGATTTTTACAGTGCTTAAAATTATGAATGGATAATGCGTTAGTATTGAAATAAAAGCACTTAGAAATAGGTTACATTTTTTTTTAATATAATAAATGTATCCATAAGTAATGTCGTTTTATGATGCTGTACAAAATTATATTTTATTTAATTACACAGTTAACACAGTTTTAATCTACTAAATATTCTCCATAGTTATTGACAAGCTTCGTTCACCTCTCTGACAAATTACCATCCCCTTTTTCTTCGATCTGAAAATATGGTAATCTATGGAGCAATATCAGGAGAATACGCTGGATGACGAAGTACTTTTCACTCCAACTCATTTATTTTTTCTTAAGAGATTCTGTTACTACGAGGGTTGCTATTTATGTATACGGAATAATAAATAAAAACAAATATTTATCATTGAAACTGGTTTTATTGTTTTTTAAAATAATTTCCGCGATGATCGATACATTTTTGCATACGTTTGAAACAATTTTCATAGCACTTTTTCCATTCCGATTGAGGTATCCCCAATTCGTCACCTGTGTAGGTGTTAGACACGGCTTTTGACACACTTCTCGAACATTTCTTTGCACCAATCGACTTGACCCTATTTTTCAGCGATTGTCAGATTATGAGGCATCGAACGCGCTCAAATATTTTTCACGGCTAAATGGTTCATGCAAAATCCTGTGTATGCTTGTCATGTTAATGCCCAGGGATGCCTCAATCTCACGATATGTCACATGACGATCTTGCTTTATCATTTCGCGCACAGCATCGATGTTTTCTGGCACAACAACCGATTTTGGACGACCTTCTTTAAATTCGTCCGTAAACCAGTGATATACAGTGCTTCTACATGGTGCTTCATCACCAAAAGTCGAAGTGAGTTGATCGATGCGTTGTTGTTGGGATAATCCACGCTGAAAGTCGTAGTAAAAAATATCTCAAACTATATAATATATTATCATAATTTTCTAATCTTCTTCTGGTATCTAAACCAAAACCAAACCTTAAAAATAATCATCCTACATATTAAAGGTATCCATAAGTAATGTCGTATTTTCCAAATTTTAAACATTGCCAAGACAACTTAATATAACATAACACAACCTATATAGTAGTTAAATATATTCATATCTAGTGTGCTCATTATTAAATTTTGAAAAAAAAATAGGTGAATGGAAGAGCAAAGTGAGGATAAGTTTCATATTAGACGTTTGATGCTCTTCGAATCGAGAATTGAAAGCATACCAATGTTGCTAATGCAATTAATGTAGTTTATCCTGGTGCCTTGGATCGAAGAACATGTTAACATTGACTTAAAAAGTCAAATAAAGAACAGTGATTTCAATTTTTTGGTCGGTATAAGATCTGGAAAACCACTCGAGTTTAATAAGGATCTGTTACTGGATGAAATTAAAGCTCAATCCAAAAAAAGTGTAAAGTGCAAAGTGATCAAAGTGCAAAGAGAAGGAATGTGGATGCCATATTGACTTACAGTTGAAAACAAAATTCATCGTAACCATCTACAGTGCACTTTTCTACAGGTTAAGTAAAGATCCTGTTTTTCAATAAATTCTTACTGGAGATGAAAACTGTATTATATACAACAATATGAATAAGAAAAATCATTTTCATATTCTCTGCAATTGCATCATCAGATTTCGATCTTTTCGGATCTATGGAACATTTATTTCTTAGAAAAAAATTCAAAACTTAACTCGAAGAATATTTTCCTTCAAAATCATTTTATCATCTTCATTTTAAAAAACAAGAAGAGAAAGTTTGTTTGAGGATGAATATTATCTATAACGAAGGAGTTTCTATTGTAGATTAAAACAGTATTAACTCTAAAATAAAATATAATTTTGTACAGTATCAAAAAATGGCATTACTTATGAACACCACTAATTCAACAGGCATCAAATAAGGAAGAAGCAGAGACCCAAGTTTTCCCAAGCTTATTTGTAACGCAAATCAGATAACTATAATAAAATATATCATTGAACAACAAATGAGTATCAATAACCAACACTAAACACAAGAAAAAACAATTGTATACGGATACCAATAAAAGCGGCTGATATTTGGGCGCTAAACGAATTATCTAATCGTTCGGATCGAACCAATCAAACAATTAACCGCTAACAACTGGATAATAACAATAAATAAAGACTAACGAGCGAGACCACAACCAAATAGGAAGGGTTACGGGTGCCTGGCGATAAATAAAAATAAAATAAAAACGAAACTAGGGAAGTCAGTGGTGGAGACCGCTTGTGCATGGACGGAGGGAAGTATTTAAATAACTATTTGTAAATATAAGAATGTTTATTTCGTTTTCATTTGAAATTTCTAACTTGTTTACAACGTTGACTCGCAAATTATTACTTATTACGTAACAGGCTTGGACAAGTAAAAACAAAGTTGTGAAATTAATACTTATTATAGTAACATTGACACGCATAAAGTGCATTGTCTTATTTTGTAAATGTGCCTAAATTTTTTATTAAAAATATCATTACGATAAATCGATCAATGAATAATGATATGCAAACTTAAATTAGTACTACAAAACTTAACTCTAAAGCCATACTCATTAGTATCCCTTAGTTTCTAGTAACTTCTTCTTCCTGTGATGTTATACTCGCGTTAGTGAGCTTGACCTCCTTCAACTTTCGCTTCCAACCGGATCGATATATCAAATCAATACAATCTAAATCTGCCTAAGAGGTGAGCAAACAGCGTAGTGAGATTGGTGGCGTAATATTCGATCTGACGAGACTGTTGGCTTCTCTTTTGTGATGGTGACAGATCAATATCTGATGCGTATTCAGTACGACTTAGCGTCACTTGATGGACTGAAAAAGTTCATTTTATAAACAGGATTTTTCTAGTGCTTTTTGAAAGTGAGTGAAAACAATTTCAAGACTTGAGCACGGTTCGACCGAAATGTTTGCAAAACTATGGAAACAGGCCTATGGGAACAGTGTTTTATGAAGGATTCAGGTTTTGAGGTGGTTCTAGGCATTCTCAGAGGGCCGAGACTAGATTGAAGGCGAGCGGTAGGCCTTCAACTGCAGGAAATAATGAAAATGAATACAAAATCCGGGATGTTTTGATCATCAGTTGACGGTCATGGAAGCATTATGATCTGGTTTACACTAAAAGAACATTAAACTGTATTAGTTCGAAAGGTTTAGTCCTACTGAGTCTTCTGATCTGATTCGCATCGTCAAGGAGTTGTATAGCTTCGACATCGACACGATGAAAATGGTTATGTTCTTGACTTTTGGTGAGTTTGTTAATGATCTAGTTAACGGCGTCCATTTCCAAGTCCCTGTAAATATCATTGTTTCTGGAATATACTACGGGGTATGCTCCTTAATACTTTGTTTTTAAATAGTTGTGTTATTTCTAAATTGCTCTTTGTTTTGGTGTAACCCCATATGCCATATGGCCATACAGGTTTGAGAAGGTGTTTGTACAAAAGCTCTTTGTTGTAGATTGAAATTTCGTCCAAGCAGCCAATAGTTTTCTTTTTGACGTGTACTCTCCAGCGTAGCTTACCGTCCAATTTCATACTCTGATATTTGCTGATATTTTGCTGTATCAGCACTTGGAACTTGAATATTATTTATGCTAATAGAGATATGCTGATTTCTTTTGTTTGTGAAAGTGACTCGGACAGAGTTAGCCTCATTCAATTTAATTTGCCATTACTTAGTATATTGTTAAATGAAGTTTGCAGATTTATAGTAGCTTCGTCGTGATCTTTACCTACGAGACATTATAGCAGGGTCGATGCAAGGGTGGTTATCGTGTCATGCTCTAATTCAGGAATATCACTGGTGCACGGTAGATAAAGGACCCCCATTGCACTGTCTTGTGGTATTCCCGCTTTAATTTCTTTTAATTCAGACTATGCATCTTCTTGCTTGTCTTTAAAGGCTCAGAAACCAAGAGAGCAAAGACTTGAAAATGCCAGATGAGATTTTGGCGAAACGTCGTCAAGAATGTGAAAACTCCTTATACGAACGGATTGGATATATATATATATATATATATATATATATATATATATATATATATATATATATATATATATATATATATATATATATATATGGGGGGGGAGTTTGGGGGTTCAACCCCCCCCCCCCCCGAAATAACCCAAATATTACCTAATATTATACGTGACGTGACGTGAGAGGAACGAAATTAATTTAACCATTTCATTTAAAGTTAAGAACTTTATAAATATGTCGTAATTTTTCCGATGAATATATAGATATTAAATTTCATGTAAGTATATTTTTGTTGTTTTATTTACTTCAAACCAAACCATCCCCCCCCCCCCAAACTAAATCCTGGCTACGCCCGTTATATATATATATATATATATATATATATATATATATATATATATAACATGCGGCAAAAATGAAAGGGGTTATTCCTTGTCGTATTCTAAGAATATTTTGACCTATGATGATTTTTGAAAAACCCCTTTGGTTCGAAGATACAGGGCGAACAAAATTTGGACAGTTTGGAAATTTCTTAAGGACAATTTGTCGTATCCATACCACATTCAACGCGTTCAGGCAGTACTACCTGTTGATTTTCCTCCACGTATTGCATTATCTAAATAGATATTGCAAACTTTTTGACACTGACACAAATTCTTTTCACCGATGAAGCCACTTTCGTAAGAAACGCAATAAGGAATTTTCATAATAATCATGTGTGGGCAGATAAAAATCCGCATGAGGTATGCGAAGATAGTTTTCAACATCAGTTCTCGTTGAATGTTTGGGTTAGAATTGTAGGTGACTATCTAATAGGACTGGTATTTCTATCACAAAGACTTAGTGGCGAGGTGTATCGCAACTTTTTGGAAGCAACGCTGCCTGAGATTCTGGAAGATGTACCATTGGCAACAAGGCATTAAATGTGGTTTATGCACGATGGTGCACCACCACATTTCAGTTTGGTTTTTTTTAACAGCAACATACGGATATCGCTGGAATGGTCGAAGTGGGCCACACGCATGGCCTGCTCGATCCCCGGACTTAAACCCCCTGGATTACTTCTTCTGGAGATATCTGTTTTCAAACTGGGGTTTTTGAAAAATCATCATACAAAAAAAATTCTTAGAATAAGTCAAGGAATAACCCCTTTAATTTTTACCGTATGTTTACCTAAAACCCTGTATATTACAATTGTACTACCCTTAACAATTTTAATGTTGGAAATGACCACCAAATGAAACGAGCAAAAGTTAGGATTACCTGTCGAAGAGAGCGCGGTAGAGATTGCGATTTTGAGATTGCTTTGTCGAACCACTGTGCTGTGTTACAAGACTCGGAGGAGATGGAAATAACAGTTCAATATGAAAAAAATGTGCTTGAAACGGGTGCTTCAATAACACCAGATGAAAAATGTTTCAAACTGAAAATGATAGAACGATGGACAATGAGAAATGCAAGGAGTCCTTTTGGCAGGGTCGAGTACAATGAGCTTTGAAAAACTATAAAAAACATGTTAGAGAGGAGACGCACGGGTTCAACATGCAGCTAGTGCAAAAAACCCTGGAAGAAAACAGGGGAATTAACAAGGCTAATCAGAAGCTGTACAGGCCGCGTACGGGATTGTTAGAGGTTTTTTAGAAATTTTATTCACAGCTATATAAAGATCAGAACCAATCAAAGACAATAAGACACACGAAAGAACAAATGCCAGATATCCTAGTGGAGGAAGTGACAAATGCTATAGAATCAATGAAAAACGGTAAGACTCCAGAAAAGGAGAGTGTAACTGTTAAAATGCTAAGAGCTGGTGGTCGAACATTTTGTTTGCATGAAGGCAGTGAGAATGCTGATGGAATGCCGCAGGCGAAATTTTCATTAACCCTGGGAATATTGTCACAGGACCTTGTCTCATGTCTACATGTACTCAAAAGGTCTTGTATCAATTACCGTTTCAAAAATTTTTTTAATTAATCTTCGGACAGTTGACTCGTTTGAAGCACTCTATCGATGAGAAATACCACACATTTTCCATACGATATCCGCAAAATTTTCATCGAATTTGCAATGAGTTTTAATAATAATAACATACTGTTCATTCGTAAAGCGTTTTATATCTTCTAATTGGAAGGGTCATAAATTTTAACTGTCAAAGTATCAGAATTACCACCCACAAAACAAAAAAAAGGCGCAAAATTTAAGTTCTGGATTCAATTTGATCCATCCTTTATAAAGAGTATTCCAATAAGGGTGCCAGAACTTTGAAACGTAATAGCGGCAACATTGTTAGAAAATCTAAATGTCATAAAGATACACGATTCAACAGCGTATGGAAACTGGAAATTGGGAAGACGACTTTGGACAAAAAAATATTTTTTTCGTCTAAGCGCACTTCTTGCTTGTGATGTGCGATGTTTATGAACAAACATAACTGGAGAATTTGGACCGATGACTATTTTCAAAGTAATGTCTGAATGATTGTGGCGTGTTCATATATTTTTTTCTATTATTTGGGTTTTTCGCTACTATCTAAAACTCAAAAAATATATATATAAAATATATTGTTGTCAATGTAAGTATCGTTGACATATACAAAAAAATATATTTACTTTCATTCGTTAATTTATATATTACAAATTAATATAATTTATTTTTTAGTTTAGTTTTGAAAACGGGGGGAGAGTACCCTCCGAAACGTTAACGTTAAAAGTTTGTTAAATTTTTTATAACATTTTTATATCTTTAAAATTTTGTTCGTTAGGTAAATTTATTACAAAAAAGAATCACTGAGAAATTTGTCTCCGTTTGGTTTTTTGTTTTTACCGAGTGATTCTTTCTTTAAATAAGAACAGGTATTTTTGATATTTTTTGAGTTTTAGATAGTGGCGAAAAACCCAAATAAAAGAAAAACAATATTTTCAAGGGATTCAGTGATTGAGTTTTTGGGGTAAAGTGATTAGGATCTTATTTTTTTTAGTTTGTTATTTTACATGTTTTACAGAAATAAAACCCGAATAATCCTTGACCCTAAACGAAACATTCAGACCACTATTCCAAATATACCACGCGATAAGGGTGAAAGACATTTATCGGACAACCCTTCACAAGTAAAAAAAATCAGTTATAAAAAAGAAATTTCAATTAACAATAGAGATAAAGTGAACTGTTACATAAAAGTGAAATATTTTCATTAAATTTTGCGAGTGTTGCTTCGAATCAAACTGATTCGTATTAAAGTGAAGCCTTATACAAGGCGAAATATTAATTCCGACAGCGGCCGGTCGGTTGGCCTGTTGTCGTAAGCCGGAGGCCCGAAACGAAAAAAATTATTTCCTGTTTTGTTTTTGCCGCGCCGTGTAACCGTAAATTCTTCGCAATACAAACAGCTTAATCCCGTGTCGGGTATTTAATCCCATCAACAGTCAGTCGGAACAGTTAATCATGCTACTTTTTTCACTTAATATACATATTATTTTTCGCTAATGTCAAAGCAATATAACTGAAATTATTATGAACTTGTTTTTACATAATTATAATTCATAGTCAGTTTTTTCATTAGCTAGGTTTCCTTGAAAAAAAAACATCACAGGATATCAGAAATCGTATTGTGAACTGTGACAAAACTACTTACTCCCTGCAGATCTAAAAAGATAGAAAAATAAATTCTTTTAAGTAGATTTTGTATTATTTTCAACGTAATTTCGGAGGGTCCTCAAATAGGCATCTGTTTGGGCGATGAGCTCCTCGTTGGGTGTAAACCGTTGCCCGCTGAGCCATTTTTTTAAGTTCGCAAATAAAAAAAGGTGGTGCCAAATCCGGTGGATGTTGTAATAATTCCAACTTTAATTCCATGATTTTGGCCATTGAAACTGTACAGGTGTTCACTCGTGCACTGTCTTGGTGGAAGAGGATCTTTTTCTTTTTTCAAATGAGGACGATTTTTTTAAATTTTCTTCGCTCAACTGGTGCAATAATGACGCATAATACTCTCCAGTTATTGTTTTTCCTGTTTTTAAGTAATCGGTGTAGATGATTCCGCGTACATCCAAAAAAACTAGGGATAGACTAACACTTTGTCTCTAGAGTGTAGTGGTGTATCCATGTTTCGTCCACAGTTATGTATCGATGCAGAAATTCATCAAGATTGCGACGAAAAAGAGCCAAAACAGCATCAGAGGCGACCACACAATTGCGTTTATTCTCCACTGAGACCAAACGCGGCACTCATCTTGCCGAAACGTTTTTCACATCCAATTGTTTGTGAAAAATTGAAAATACTGTACCTTGGGATAAGCCTGTGGCGTCAACTATTTCGCGCACTTTGATTCGTCGATCACTTAAAACCATGTCGTGGATTTTGTCAACCATTTCGGGTGTAATCACTTCCACTGGACGTCCCCAACAATGTTCATCCTTTTGTTTTATGTACGTCCCCGTTTCAACTCATTTACCCAATTATAAACAGTTATAGATACAGGAGCAGACTTACCATGAACTTCATCCAACTCAGCTTTGATCTCTTTCGGTGTTAAGCCTCTTAAAGATAAGTGTTTAATCACCACTCACTTGTTCATTTTTCTAAATCAACTAAAGTTTCTTGCTTCAATTTACAATAAAAATGAAACCATGTAATTAATATAACTGAGACTTTGACAACTATCTGGTGAATAATGATGCTGACTAAAAATATACCATTCCCGATGCTCCGAAAGGAGGTCTTGGATTTTCTAAGGACTTATTTAGATACGACCCTCGTATCTAAACTTGTAAAATGATCTACATTCAGGGTTGTTCAAAGAGATGTGAATGTATGGTGGCACTGTAGAAAATTTGGTAGGAGGGGCAAAAAGATAGGGTCGGTCTTAAACGATAGTTCAACTCAGGGAAATTTAGTCACCATGCAGTGCTACACGGAAGAAGAACGCCAGTTTTGTATACTGAAGAACGTCGACAACAACGAGATAGAGGCACAGGACGCCGTCAAGCCACGACAGAACTCCAGGAGCGCCGTCTTCGGCTTTTGGCTATAAGAGACTGAAGTTTTCCAACTTCAAGGTCAATTGCTAACCAGTGGTACGAAGAGCATGGAAGGTTAATTGGAATGTGAGCAATCTCAGATTTTTTGGGATCTATTCTTACAGACCGGTGTCAACGGTTGAAGTAGTACAGAGAAATACATCAGTGGGATTCGAATTCGAATCGTGTTATTTTTAGTGACGAGTCCCGCTTCTCTGAGTATTACCATCCAAAGCCCGTCGGTATCTCGAATAATCGGCTCGTTTTTCTTTCGATGACCACCAAGGCCGCGCAATAACGGTGAATTATCAGCGTGAATTATCATGCTTCAGATTTTTTTCACTCCAAGACGGAGCGATCTACCACACTTCCAATCTCTTTTTGCCCGTCGTTCAGGCTCTTTTTCCCGTGAAAATTGATTTCCCGAAGAGGAGACATTTGGTGGTCCCCCGAAGCCCGGACCTGACTCCCTGTGATTTTTAAATCGGGATATCTTAAAAGTCAACTGTACACAGAAATTGAAATGTATTTCTGAGCCGTAGATTTATTCGGTATATGAAACAAAAAATATTTCACCTAGTTATTTAAAAATATAGTGTTTGAGTTAAATACGAATAATTTACGTTATAGTTAATTAGGTTATTTTATTTTAATTTAAAACTTACAGTGTGTCAACAACAAATGTGTACCGATATCTTATCAAGTTTCGTATGCTAGATTTATGAAAAATGTATCCAAACCCAGTTTTTCTTCCGTTTTTGTTTTGGAACATTTAGATTAACATACTTCAAGATTCAAATTATTGTTCTTCTTCAGCATTTCTTTTGAATATGTTCGATCGCTTTCCAATCATCAATTCATGAAAAACATCTTATTGTTCAATATGGACACTTTGGGCGCGGATGTATAAGTCTTCAAGTCTTCAAGACGCGCATCAAGTCTTCCTTTGAATGCATCGAAAGTTGAACGAATGTGAGTATGGGGAATCGGTGCCATTTCCGAAGAAGCGCTGACTTCAATGCGTTCAAACTATCATATTTTTTTATTGACTCCTTAGCCTCCGAAATGGGCGATATGTAGAAGTCCATTGGATTCAAATCTGATAAGTATGGAGGCCATTTTTCCCCAGAAGTGAACTGTAGAACGTTATTTTGTAAAAATTGTGGTGTCAAATTAGCTTTATTGGATGGTGCCGAGTTCTGTAGAAATACCCAACGGTTGAAACCAAATTCTTTGTGTGTCCAAGTGATCAACGTATCGTTTAACACCTTTTGTTGGTACACTTGCTGATACGGATGAGAAACGATCAGAGCCAGGCCAAATCAACTGGCCATGTTACAATTAGACGTAGGTATCAGGAATAACTGAACCCAGTTGACGATGGCTGTTAGGCCAGAAACCGGTCCGAAAAACACAATCAGTGGCGGTTCGTGGATTTTTAAAGTGGGAGGGCATAGAAGAAAATAGTGCTGCTGAAGATTTTTTTGCTTTCCCCTTCTTCCCTTTTACTTTTCGTGCTATTGAAACCCTATACACGGGGTGAACCAGGAATATGAGTGAGAAAGGAAATAAACTGAACGAAAATAAAATAGGGTATTTTATTCTGAAAAATTGTTTACTGTGATAAATGATGGAGGGGCGGCGCCCCAACGCCTTTCCGCACGAGCCACCACTGAATTATATATATATATATATATATATATATATATATATATATATATATATATATATATATATATATATATATATATATGCATCACGCATCACGGTAAAGCACATCATGCATCACGCAATAATTCCTCAATTTTTCGCTAGAAAATGTACAAATACCATTCAACAAGTACCATATTCACCAGATGTGATACCATGTGACTTTTTCCGATACCATTGATTGAAGAAACCATATCGTGGACGCCGTTTTGACCCCACAGAAGCAATTCAAGAGAGTTCGCTGGGTGCCTTGAAGGTAACACCAGAAGACGAGGTTTAAACATTTTTTCGAAGATTGAAAAATATAAAGATTGCACTGAGAGGAGATTATTTTGAAGAAGATAAAACGAACTGGATAAATAAATAAATACTTTGTGTTTTATTTCAAAAAACCATACTTTTTGATCATAGTAGTATAACAATCTAATAAATTAAACAGAATAAACCGAAAAAACACGACAAAAAATAAACGAAACCACTGCATCACAAACGATAACATTAGAAACGTTCCCGCTAACCAGATCAACTGAATCAATGTCACGTTCCAGATCTCCGTTACCGTTACCATCAGTTAAATCTGGGCCGAAAAAAAACGCACACACAAAAAAAGAAAAACTTAAATCTCCACACAGACACATATATGTGTATGCAAAAAAAAATAAAACGCAAAAGAGACAAAACGACAAAATAAATAAATACAGTGGTTCGAGCTGAGGATAGCGAAAAAAAAAATAAATAAATGTCCAGTTGAGCATGAAGCTGAGCCTCGAGGACCCGTGTTCCGTTTCCGGTTTCACACATGACAGACCACGCATTAGCTTCGGTCCCCTATTCGTAGGGAGCGGCCCCGAGGATTCTCCCACGGAGACCGGGTCGCTTGCGTACGCCGATGATTGAGAGGTTATGCAACCGAGGGGGGAGACGCGCATCCGAAAAAAACGGCCGCATCGCAGTTAGCCATGTCGAAAATTAATTCGATTGTTTTATTCTCGACGACGATTCGATAGTCGTTTGTCAGTTGTTTAATTGTCGTTTTTGAAGGAAGGAATCGCTGATGCGTAACTAGAATTGAAATTGTGACTGGGTTTCACTTAATATCCGTTACAGAATCGTACAATTTTTTATTTGACATATTTCAAAATTGTCTTGGCCTTAGTTTCCGATGCGTGGACACATAAATTTGTGTCCACGCATTAAAGACATTCATATTACTACCATATATATATATATATATATATATATATATATATATATATATATATATATATATATAATACTACTATATTGCTAATATCTGTAAGTGGAGATGTAATGGAGTAAGTGAGACAGCAAACGTCTTCTTCTATATGTTTTTTTACTACTCGACCCGTTGTGCCCAAATTTCGGGATAAATAAACGTGACACAAAAACATAAAAATATGCAAACTGACGCACGTCTATAAGCATACACAATTCTCGGACATGCGCAAAATACTCAACGAAGTAGTGAAAGAAACAGACGTATATATGTCTACACCGACGATCTCCAGACCTTGCTAGCAATATAGTAGTATTGCAAATATGATTACTACAAATCCTTCATTTAGTCCCCGTATCCACGTTACAGATAAATGTGGACAACCAACACTACAAGTTGGTAGGGGAAAGTGACCAAATATGGAATAACATTTTGTTTTTGTAGCAAAAAAACACTATCATGAATTAAAGGCTTTTAATTATAACTCCGGTCGACACGATTTTTGGGTCTGGCCTCTGTATGTGAAATTTTAATTTCTCCTACTTTACAAATAAATAATTTTTCTGATCAAAGTTTGCTTTTGTAGAAACTAGAGCAATTGTTCGAATTCTCAAGAAAAATTACTGATATATATATATATATATATATATATATATATATATATATATATATATATATATATATATATATATATATATATATATATATATACAGTTATAATTTTATTTTAAATTACGATTCGAAAAGTTTTGATCATCACAGTCTTTAATTCAAGAATTGTGATAAACAATAACACGTAAACGTAAAATAACAAAAAAGCAAGTTCAAAAATGAATATTTTTAGTAGTTCTCTTATGTTTGTATGCTTTCCAGCATTAAATCCCAAATGTAATCTCCCATCATATTCTCGTTGTATTGCCCTTGGTAACGTCATTGCTTCTCCTTGCTCCTCTGAGTAGGCACCCATAGTATCTATTGGTCCAGGTGAGAATGTAGCATATGAAGTTTATGCACACATTTTGTACAAATTCAGATATAGGTTTTCGAAATGTTTTTATTATATACTTAACATAAACCATATAACATAACAAAAAGTGGTGGGGTCGTTCAAACACGATCGTTTTGACGATTACCTCTTTCAGGCTTTATTTACTCACTTTTTTAATTGAACTAACAAAAATGAACAAGCTAAATGGCTACTGAGAAGAAAATATTATCAATGTGAGTAGATTAAAAACTGTATGTTCTTTTGAGCGTTGCACGAGGCTACAGTTTAAAATTACGCTTGAGTCTTGGCGGCACCAAACTTTTTTTTTATTTTATAGACCTATATAGTCACTTCTCCTATTGGAACTTCGACGTGAAACACTAAACTCGAAGACATTTTTCACTAAACAACAAGTCACTGTTTAACTTTTCGATGCGCTTTTCACTAACCATCTTATGAATCTGAACCAATCTGATTAAATGCAGCTTATATATTACTGCTTCTAGCTGCTGACCAATAAACACTTTCTGATGATTGGATGAGCGGATATTAAGGGTAAATAATTTCGATTGGTATTAAATGTATTAAAAGTAGACCAAATGCGATTTAAAAACGAGTATCTTAGGAGTTAACAGATGAGCAACATGCATATGCTGAGTCAGCTTTAGTGTTCGGAGTTCAACAATTGATAAGGACAGATTAAGGTGGACCTGTTGAAATATCACTTGATTCCAGCAATTTAATTCTAGGGCAATATAATTCATATGCAGAACCATTCATCAGTTACCATTCAATTCAAATTGCAATTGTAAAATGTCTGATTCAAAGCAGTTGTTTTAGCAAGCCACATATCGCTGGAGAAGGTCTTTAGACTTTTGATAACAGTCTTGGAACTCAGATACTGGAATTGCCTTCAGATGACCAGTTACGGTCCTTTCGCTGTTCTCCAATGTTCCAAAATAATGTTCTCTGAAGTGGAATTTCTATTTTGGGAAAGCGAAAAAGTTGCAAGGACTCAAGTCTGGTAAATAAGGAGGCTGCGAAGTTATGTTTTTTACTTGCTTGCATTGTTGTGATGCCAAACCCATACGTTGAACCTTTATATTCCCATTATGGTTTTTTTATCATGGTGAGGTGTATTATTCCTGGCTCTAGCGCTTCGTTTCTGGATTCAGCGGTACTGATGCGTTCCAGAAATTAAGGATAATTTTTAATCCGCCCCAAAAAGTCAAGACATGTTCTATCGCGTTGTTCTTTTAATACTGCGATAGATTTTTCGGACTCATTTTCGCGCAGATCTGCTTCATCTCCAGTTCATTGGTAGAAATCTGATGAACGGATCTGTAAGACACTGTGTTCAAGTCTGAAACAAAAGCTTATTAGTGTATCGTTACTCGAACTTATCGTGACTCATTTTCAGAACGCACTAGAAAAATCCAGTTCACAAAAAGAATTGCTACACCAAGTAACTCTAGGAACTCGTACTGAAGGTGCATCAGATGTTGATCTGTCTCCCTTCGAAAGGGGAAGGTAAGAGAGTTGCCAGGTCGAAATCTACCTCACCATTTATACATCCCGTAAATATCAAGATAGCAATATGAATACAAATAAGAAATATATGGTTAAAAAGGCTTCAAACATTATCAGCAGATCAATTTCTATTATGTGATAAAGTAAATTGAAAAAGAGTTGAAATATTAATATAGCAGGCAACAATTTTCACCTGGGACAACGAAAAACGACAAAGACCTAACCGTTAATAAATGCAAAAAGGAAAAATCCATATCGGCAACGAAAACCGTACAAATAAAAGGGCTCGAAATCGAAAATTTCGTAGCAGGAAAGCGGATTACAAAGAGAACGGACCACAAACCAAGTGGAACGGTATCATTAAGTGTTTCGTTGCGGCCGGCGTTTGCTTTTTCTGTTTAAATATTAACGATCATTAGCATATCTAATCCGTTTGATAGATACGGTGAGCCAGTTGCGATGATTAATGGTCTTGTCATGTCTGGGGCCGCGCGGCTCCATGAAGGAAGTCGGCGTAAGTTTGAAAAGCGCAACGCGGTGAACAAAACGAAAAACCGCCGACGAGAGATACGCGGAACAAACAAGCCAACGATGGACAACCGAACATCAAAGTACCGAGAGCATTTTGTAGGCGTTGTAATTGCCAACCCGCAAAAATGTATCGTACGTCAATAAAACCGTACTCCTCTTCCGCTCCAGCGAACTTTGTTATGTTTCTTGCTAATTTACAAACACTGCTGCCTTTAAAAATATTAAAACTATTCTAATGACTTAGGTCGTTCAAAAAGTTCTCGACCTAAAAAGGAAACATACTTTTTTTTATTCTTCATAGAGGGCGATCTTGCAATTTCATACATTTAGACCGAGGATTATTGGAGGAAATATTTGAAGATCTGAAACAAATTAATCAATAAAAGAGACAGTGATAGTGAAGGTTGTGTGTAAATAGAAATAGAAAGAAAATACAAGAGCATTAAACAAATATAAAGGTAATAATTTAATTTGGTGGATCGTATTAAAATTGAACCTGTTAAAACAACAGACAATATTAACAAAACTACCAAAAAAACCGCACAGCTGATAAGAGAAACACTTCCGAACCGTCGAGGTGGGTGAGCTCTTTACGCGGCTGGAGCATCGTGTCGAATAAATTCACACCAAGGGAGTGCGTAAAATATAAGAACATGGATTCCGAAGATTGTACCACGGATGAGGGGAGTAAGAAGCGTAATGGAGATGACTTGGAAACAGTATTTAAAAAGAGTAAAAGGATTGTAAGAACGCCTACAAAAACTGAACAAAAGCAAGAAGATAAAGTGGATAAAATGCTGATGATGATGACAAACATGACATCGCAGATGGAGGGAATGACCCAACAAATAAAACAAATAATGAATGAACAAAGACATTTAGCAGAATAAATTAAAGCGATTAAACAGGAAAATAACACACTGAAGGCTGAGAATGGAAAAATTATGAAGGAAAACTGCAGAATGCATGACAAAATTAATGAACTATGTGAAAAAATGGAAAGACTGGACAGAAAAGAGAGAGAGGACAATATAGTCATAACAGGACTTAAGGCGGACTCGAATGAAACAGAGGCGCTAAGAGAAGAAACCCAAAGATGTTTAAATGAAGCCCTAAAGATCAAAATAAGCGTCAAAACAGCTAGAAAACTAGGACAGCAAACATGCCTGGTAGAAATGAAATGCAAAGATAAGACTAAAGTAATGCAAACCAAGAAAAAACTGAAAGACAATGGAGATGGGAGAATTTTTATAAATAACGACATGACTAAGGAACAGAGAAAGATAGGCACACTTATAAGAAGGGTAGCTCAGGATGAAAGAAGTAGGGATAAAGCGGAAAGAATTGGATACAAGAAAGTAACAGTGAATGGGAGATTGTATGTATGGAATAGGGACAAGAAAGAACTGACAGAGTCATAAAACAACATCGTAATGTCACCAACAAAAAACTAGCTACGGAACGCAACGGCACACTAAAGGACGACGACACGACAAGGGAAAGGGAAATTAACAAATATTGTCTTAATGATAATATATTAGAGCAAAGGGCTAAAGAAAATGAAGAACGAAAGAAAAAGAATAAAAGAAAACAAATCAAAAGAGATATAATAAGAATTGCATCCTGGAACGTAAGAACACTGCTAGCACCTGGGAAAATGGAAGAGATAATAACAGAGCTTCAGAGATACAAAATTAGTATAGCGGGCCTGCAAGAGGTTAGATGGTGTGGGAAGGGAAAGATTGATAAGGACAAATATGCAATATGGTATGCAGGAGAAGCAACGCAGGGGCACAAGGGAACAGTTGTTGTTATACATAATAGCTTAGAGGATAGGGTCGTGCAGTTTGACGCAGATGGGGGAAGAATATCTTATATAAGAATAGAAACGAAATCAAGAGGCTTATCGATAGTTAACGCATACGCCCCCACAGAAAATGACATTGACTAAGAGAAGCAAAAGCTTTACGAGAAACTAGAAGAAATACTCGATAAAACACCAACTAATGACATAAGGATAGTACTGGAGGACTTCAACGCGAAAATTGGAAAGGAACAATGCTACAAGGAAGTAGCGGGTGAATAAACAATTCATAATGAAACGAACAACAATGGCGAGAGGTTATGCAATATGGCGGCGGCAAGTGAGATGTTTCTGGTTAGTACAAGATTTATGCACAAAAAGATACATAAAGTAACATGGAACATACCTGGAATTGACAACGGAAATTACATCGACATATACTGGTTACAAGGAAAGACATGAATGTAATCTACGATACAAGATCATACCGAGGGGCTAATATCGATTCAGATCACTTTATGGTTATGGCAAAATGTAAAATCAAGGTAAACAAGTACCGAAAAACTGCAAATATAAAAAAGAGATGGAATAGAGAAAAGTTTGAACAGGAAGAATGGAGAGAGAAGTACAGAAATACGATCAAACAAAAATAAATCAAATAAATGAAAGCAACAGTATAGAAGAAGACTGGATAGCGATAAAAGGATGTATATCATAGGCAGCAGAAGACACCATATCATATAGGAAAAACAACAGAAAGAAGCAATGGTTCGATGAAGAATGTGAAATATGATCGAAAACAAAAACAAAGCAAGGAACACGTGGCTTAAAACCAGAAAACCGGAAGATTATAAGATATATAAAGAAATTAGAAAAGTGAACACAAAGCTGTGTACAATAAAAAAGAATAATTGGATGGGAGAAATAATAAATGAAATTGAAGAAGAAAGCATGAAACAAAATATGAGTGCTATTTTTAAACATGTAAATAAGTGTAAAATAAAGAAAGCAACAGTAGTAATTGAAAATGAGATATGGGAAAAACATTTCAAAGAAATGTAAGATGAAAAAAATCATGAAGAGGTGACGGGAGGAACAGAACTGGAGAAGGATCTGACAGAAAATGAGAAGGTAAGAGAACCCGAGTACGTGGAAGTTGCTCAAGCGATTAAAAAACTCAAAAATAAAAGAGCTGCGGGATGTGATGAAATGTGCGCAGAACTAATTAAACATGGAGGGGAAGAACTACATCAAAGAATCTACCAACTTATTTTACGGATATGACGCGAAGAACACATACATGATGAATGGAAAACAGGCATTATAATATCGATACCAAAAAAAGGGTGACAATGCAAAAACTATAGAGGCATTACATTGCTGAATGCGGCATACAAGGTACTTACAAACATAATAAAAGAACGACTGGAGATATACACAGAAAAACGTATAGGAAATTATCAATGCGGCTCAGAAAAGGAAGATCGACAGTAGATGCCATACATATACTAAAACAAATCACGGAGAAGATATATGAACATAATATGGTAGCACATATAGTTTTCGTGGATTTTAAGCAGGCGTTCGATAAAATCAACAGAGAACAACTCATGGAAGACTTAAAAAACATCGAAGTTCCAAGAAAGGTTAGAAGATTGATAGATATGACAATGAATGAGTCTGAAGCAAGAATATAACAGAACAAGGAATGACAAATAACATAAAAATCAAAAAAGGGGTTAGATAGGGAGATGCGTTATCGGCACTATTATTCATAATATTATTGGATAGCACAAGCATAATACAGAGAATTGAAAATATAGGAACATTAAATAAACATCTTGTACAGATAGTGGCATATGCGGATGATGTTGCAATAATTGCTAGAGAGCAGAGAGAGCTAAAGCGCGTAATAAAAATAATTGACCGCGAGCCTAAGAAAAAAGGGCTGGAAATAAGTGAGCAAAAAACAAAGTATATGTACTGCAGCAGAAATGAAAGAATACTGAGAAATTTGGAGTGCGGAAGCTATAAATTTGATGAAGCAAAAATAATTAAATATCTGGGAGTCATAATAGATAGAAGGAATGAGGGACTTGATATAGAAGAGAAGATACATAAACGATATAGAGCATTCCCTAGCAACAAGAAATTACTGAAAGACAAGAGATTGAGCACAAGGAATAAATTAGGAATATACAAAACAATAATAAGACCCATTAGTAACATATGCCGCAGAAACGGTAACACTCGCAGCAAAAGAGGAAGACAATCTAAATATTTTTGAACGCAGGTTAATGAGAACCATAATGGGTGCAAAGAAAGTGGGAAACAACGAGTACAGAAATCTGATGAACTTTGGAATCGACAACTTGTTGGGAAGGGAAAACATAGTGAGAGCAATTAAAGCACAAAGAATAAGATGGGAGACAGGGATACGCCAATAAGAGAGATAACAATATGGAAACCAGCACAGAGCAGACCGAGAGGGAGACCCAGAGTCAGATGGAGACAAGGTGGAGGAAAATATAAAAACAGTAAACGCAGAGGGATGGAGAGGACAGATCGCAGACAGGAAGAGATGGAGGAAAATAGTCGAAAAGGCGAAAACTCACCAACAACTATGAGAAAGGCAACAAGAAGAAATGTGGACTGATCCACCACACTAAAACGTTTTGAAGAGTTCCTTAGAAAGGAACAGCTACAATTTCAAATATGAAATGTATTAGCTTATATAATAATATGATTTATCCAACACTGTAAAATAAGCAGTATTAGCGTTTTAAGGAAGTATCACGTTTAGTTTGAACAATACGCTTGAGTTGGTCCAGTAGTGAGGCATAATACTCTCCGATGATGGTATGTGGATGATGGATGATGTATTTTGCCAGGTAGATACATCATTTTCACTTTCTTTGTAAAGGTCCTTGAAATTGAGCGATTTTTTATTTTTTGAATAAAACACAGATGGCGTTGTGAATGTTCCTAGGTCTAGTCTCATTTCAGAAGTGTAATGTATGATATTTATAAAAATTGTGATGTTTATAAAATACAACAACGCGTTAAAATTGTTCAATTATCAATAAAAGTCTTTTGAATTCTATGTTTTATTTAAGAATTAAAAAAACCGCTCAATTTGAAACACCCTTAATAACTTGTATCTATTCTCGCCTGATGTTGAGACTGCTGCTTCGTCTCTGGCATGTAACAGCAAATCCTTCTTTCATTTACTTTTATGAAACGTCGAAAAACTTAACAAACATCACTGAACGCGTACTTTGAACGCGTTGAAAAATTAATTCAAGACGGTCCTTATAAACGATTACCTAGGAATCCATTGTCAAATATGATTAACGAAGTTAGAGATACATTGAAATCTTGTAACAGCCTTATTTCTCCTTCTCTGAAAAGCAAATTACATGTTTCTAATCTAAAAGTGCCAAGATTATATGCTCTACCAAAAATTCATAAACCAGGAAAATCAATGAGACCAATTGTATCAGCCATTGATTCTCCAACATACAACTTGGCAAAGTGGTTAACAAAGGAATTTGAAAATCTACCAAGCCAACTACCTTCCTGTTCTATG
This sequence comes from Cosmopolites sordidus, assembly GCA_031761425.1. Classification (NCBI taxonomy): domain Eukaryota; kingdom Metazoa; phylum Arthropoda; class Insecta; order Coleoptera; family Curculionidae; genus Cosmopolites; species Cosmopolites sordidus. Next base: position 987,694 of record JARFXV010000714.1, on the reverse strand, counting down.
ATAAATTCAAACAAATTCATAGAAAAAGTAAAAAATACACATCTACAGGAAGGTGAGGTTTTGGTTTCCTTCGACGTTTCATCGTTGTTTCCGAGTGTCCCGATTCCACATACCTTGAAATACCTAAGGGAGTTACTCGAGTTAAACGATTTTAACAACAAGATTGTTTCTGAGTACATCTCCTTAACAAGATTATATATGAAGCAAAATTGTTTTCAGCTTAATAACAGGTTTTATGAACAACAAGAAGGAACGGTTTAAAATGTCATAACACATAAACACTATCCAGATGTTTACAATGTTATCAAACTCATGTACCTTCAGTCGGTAACCACTAATATGAAATTGTGGATTTCTGTAACCATTTTGTTGGTTGTAGCGGTTTGTGGGTCTCTCAAGTGCTCATTATAATCAATGGATGTATGTATCACGTTTAAATTTAGCAGCATATTGTTTACATTCGAAAACTAAGGGAAATAATCCGTTAAAGTGAAATCTAACAATCTTTTTATATCCGTCGGGTTTAAATCCGTTAAACGCACTTTATAACAGCTCGACCCTTATCCAATTTTTCAAAAAATGTTAAAACTTATTTAGTTTACCCGATCGCCACAAACAAGCAACTAAACACAAGTGTATAAAACCTCACAGTACCCCATCTAACGAAACATATGTGTACTTGACAAATGTAATAGTAATTTGGTCACACTTGTGTTACCTCTGCTTCAAGAAACGAACATTTCAATTTAATTTAAGCAAATAGATTCGTTATATTGTCAAAAGGGAAATTCATTGGGAAGAAAGAAGATTCATTGAAAGAAAGTATCTAAAAATTATACCATACGTGAAAATACGTGATAATAATATTAAGTTATTATTACTGTCGATCAGAATACATCTGATGATTTTTAAGAGGAAACCTTTTTTGTGACATTTTGTTTTCCAAAATGATCCAGACGATAACCGACCGATGAGTTGAGTATTATATATATATATATATATATATATATATATATATATATATATATATATATATATATATATATATATATATATATTCGGGGGACCGAAAAGTATTCAAAATTTCTTCGATGAGTTCAGTTACAGTCAGTTTGTGTCGAGACACGGCCCCGCAAACACGAAGTTATGTTGTTACGTTCAAGCTTGGTTGCAAATTTTATTTTTCGGATAAAAAGTTTTTGTTCTACCAAGGAGGAAAGATGTCAAGGCCAACAATAGAAGAAGCATACTTACGTCATTGTGTGCTATTTTTATTAGATCAAGGAATGAAGGGAAACGAAGCAGTGGAAAAAATTACCTATACTTACGGGGATGCTGTCTCATTGGATGCAGTCCAAGAAAATCTAACACTACATATATACGCCATCCGACGGGAAGTCGGGGAAAACATGGGTTGTTGGCTGTGGATGGGGTCTCCCTATTGTTGATGGTATGGTGGATATCGGCGCTCTGAAGAGTCTGAACTTATATATATATATATATATATATATATATATATATATATATATATATATATATATATATATATATATATATATATAATATACATGCTTAGAAAATGTTAATAAAGTAGTTGGGTCTGAAACGAAGTTATAAGGTATGAAATCTAAAGACATTATAGGAAATTAAATATATATGTTGTAAGGAGTTTTCCAACAAGAGTGTCAGAACTATGAAACGTCTAGCGGTGACACTGTTGCTAAATTTGACTCATGTCTATGAGCCAAATTTACACAGCAGTCTTGTTGTGTTCAATATAATGTATCAGTTCACCATGGATATAAACACATTTCAAAACGCGTAAAAACAATCAAAATCAAAAATAGTCTTTTCCGATGAAGCGCCATTCCGGCCACCAAGAATGGATGCCATCAGACGAAGCCGAGAGGGACATTGGAACGATATTATTCTCAAAACATAATGCCCTTATTTATCCTTCAAGATAAAATAAAAATTACCAGATAATCACTTGTAATTATCACTGCCTCATTTTAAAGTTGATACATTTTTATTGAAGAACCATTATATTTAAATAAAAAAAAATATTAATAAATATTTATATATTTAGAAAAAGCTTCACGATATGATCCATCTAAGGAAAAATGATTAATACCGATGCCCTACCTACATTACACTGAATTCATAATCTATTTGCTTCTTTATTTTCCATTTACAGCACCCTGCACATCTGTTCGGTGATAATTTTTTTCGCAACGCAATAATATAACCAACATTAAGGTTTCATGAGTAATTTTGCGGTGTGGAGCGCATCATCGGTCACCGTAGAAAATCACGCTTCTGCGAATCCGAAAACGAGAAATCGGCGCCGATTTCTGGGACCTCACACGATCGGCAGCAGCGACTGCCGCTGCAGCGCCATCTACGGCGGCAGGTACAAAGAAACGACGATCGGCCGTGCGCTTCCTGGAACCTGAAACCGCAGGTGGAAATGAGATTGTCTCGCAGGACGAACTCTCGATAACTAAACCATCATCGACTTAAGGGTGTATCAACTAGAAATATTCTGCTTCGGAAATATGAAAAGTAATTATATTAATACTCTGACTATTTCTAAAGTTGAAATTAGAAATGAACAAAATTGAAGTTCGAGCTGTTATAAAGTACTGGGTTTTATAAGTTTAACCTTTCCATTAATGGATTATATTCGTTATTTTCGATAGTAAAAAGTGGGGGTTGTATCCACTGTACAAGTATACATATACCCCAGGATATACATCCACTGGAGATGATGAACATTTAGAAATCCCCACTGCCACTTTCACTTCAGATGAGATTCAGATCTTGTTTGAGCTTGCTGATACTGTAAACATGTAAATATCTTGATACACCGTGTTCACTACATCTTACATGATATTTTGAAAAATAAAAACTTTTCCGCTCGATGGGTGCCGGGTTTCTTAACAGTCGATCAAAGACGCATTCGAATGAATACTTCTCCGGAGTGTTTAGACTTATTTAAATGCGATTCTGCAGAGTGTCTTTGGCGTTTTATAATAGTAGCTGAAAAATGGTGCCATTGTTATTTGCCAGTAATGAAGCAGTAATCCAAAGGTGTAATCAGGGGAAAGTGTATCAAAGAAAGCAATAACGGTTCAATCTGCAGGAAAAGTCATGGCTACGGTTTCTTCCTAGTATTCTCACAGTATGTCTGCACACCTCATGGCCAGTACTAGGAAGTATTACGCTTCATTGCTAGACCAGTTGAGTAGTGTTATTTCACAACGATACATCGCGTGCACACATGCGTCTGTTCCTAGAAAACTCCATCACCAGAGCTTTGGATTGGCCAAATTTGACTCCCAGTGATTAATTATTTTTTCCAAATCTAAAAAATCACTCGCATGGCAAAAACTCGCCTCAAATGGTGAGGTCATAATTGAAATAACCTCATATTTTGCAGAGTTGAACATATCGCATTATACTGAAGGTATTAAAAAGTTGGTCCTTACCCACACTGGACTCCTACAAGGTGACCTTTTGTCGACAATCAGACAAGCAGATATTTATGGAAAAATAACATTAATGAACGAAGGCTAATAGCTGAAGCTGAAAGAACTAAAAAAGCTGCTAGAACTAAAAGATACATAATACAGGCATTCATTGCACTTGAAGAGGCTATAAATTAACAGAAAAAATACGAACTAGAAGCTTGCAGGAGCACCTACTGAAAGATTGTACTCGCTTCAGAATCATCGACATACACACAACATTGAATTCGTGAATGAGTTTGTGTACTTAGGCTTTCAAGTTACAAATAACAATGATACCAATATAAAATTATAGAGAAGAATATATCTAGCAAACAAGACATGCTTCGGCTACTTAAGCATTTAAAATGACTGCTCAAGCATCGCAGTACGATGCGACATGAAGACAAAATAGCAAATTAGAAAACAAAAGCCAAGAAACAATGGCACAACATTCTACGAAAGACCAAGATCCTTCAAACGATGCAGAACCATAGATGATGATGAAGATGATTAAATAGTTGGAATGATCGTTGTACTGAATTTCAGGGAGACCGTTCAAAATGTGTTTAAAATCTCAAAGATCTTACATTTTCTTTGTCGGAGCGAGAACTTTCCTTACGACCCGCGTAACATATTGTCTTATGAGAAATATTTACTTAAGGGGCTCAATATATATGACAATCTGGAGATGTTTTCACCAATTCTTTAATAATTAATGGGGAAATAGCGCTTCCTCTTTATTAACCAATCTTCAGACCATAAATTACATATTTTCTTTTGTGTTTTCATTTTAAAACTAATGCAGGCATAGTCCGTTTATAGTTGTTCACTGGCTATGTATAGTTAAACATATAAAACAATCCTTGAATGAGACAGCACTTTAACTTTTATCGATAGGTAAAAAAAAATGATACGGATCTGGTAAAAAAGTGAAGGTGCGCGCGCAACTGACCATCGATGACAAAGCTTGACGGTTCTGCACGAACGATTCCGAAGGAAAACCGCCGTTTGCGTGCTGACCTTCGCCGTTAATATGCAACATGCGATGGGATTTTCAATCGACCATTGAAACACACGTTTTTCGATGTTTTTGTTGTTTTTTTCTTTCTATCGTTATTCATGTATTTTCGCGCTCGCGTACCGACCGACTCTTCAAAATAGAAGTCATGTCAATGAAGAATACCGAGAAAAATTACTAGGTGAAATAATCGGTTTGCATCACCGGGACAGGAGCGGATCGAGGAAAGAAGCAACACACTGCAATTGTGCAGACCACTATTTAAAAAAAAATTGCTCCCAGAGATCTACTTTACTTTACCTACTTCGCTATATATATATAATATATATATATATATATATATATATATATATATATATATATATATATATATATATATATATATATATATATATATATATATAGGGGTCTTTTCATCTATCTCCTATCTCCTCAGCCTCCATATAAAGCATTATTGGGCCCACAGGTTTTTTTATGTTAATTATTTAATTTTTTATTTGAAAAATTCCAAAAGTCAGCTTTGAAACTTATGTTAATAAAGAATCACTGGGTAAAAAACAAAAAACCAAACGGAGACAAATTTCCCAGTGATTCTTTTTTTGTAATAAACTTACCTAACGAACAAAATTTTAAAAATATAAAAATGTTCTAAAAAAATATACAAACTTTTACCGTTAACGTTTCGGGAGGTATTCCCCTCCCGTTTTCAAAACGAATAAGTATATTAATTTCTATAAATTATGAAAAGATAGATAGTAAATATATATTTTTGTGTATGTCAATGATACTTACATTGACAATTATACAAGTATTATTGATATACACAAAACATTTATTTACTTTCTATCTTTTCATAATGTATTGAAATTAATATACTTTATTTTAAGGTTCGTTTTGAAAACGGGAGGAGAATACTTCCAGAAACGTTAACGTTAAAAGTTTGTATTTTTTTTTAGAACATTTTTATATTTTTAAAATTTTGTTCGTTAGGCAAATTTATTACAAAAAAGAATCATTTTTTTTGTTTTTACCCTGTTATTCTTTATTTACATAAGAACAGATATTTTGATATTTTTTGAGTTTTAGATGGTGGCGTGGTGGTATACCCCAATAGGGTATAAATAGGTATAGTCTCCGAATTATTTTTTGTTATTTTAATGTGTAATGAGAGTAATGAGTAATACATTTTTGTTATTTTAATGTGTAATGAGAGTTCTGAGTTTTATGAGAATAAAAATTCGATGCAAGCGACATCTACTTTTTTTATAGACTCGCAAAGTTTTTGGAAGAAGTAAAAATACATTTAAAGCTATACATTTAAAGTCGAATTATTTAAAAAAAATCTCCGGTTTATCCACTTTCTAATGGTATGCATACCTGCCATAAACACGTTTTACTAACTTTACTATTTTGTTAACTTTGTGCTGATATTCTATATTACTTATTTGCGTAAATAACATACACTAAGTAGGTAGAAAATACTATCTCACTCTTGCGCAGTAAAGTCCGGCTGCTATCTCTTTCCTACATAAGGTACTAACGTTGCTTGAACTTGAAGTAAAAATAAAATCTTAATAATCAATGTTTTAATTAATCACAAATCTTGCTCGAATTAACTAGATAATAAACTAGATAGTAATTTTGATTTTCTTAGAACCCTACACATTACCCATTACAACATATTACAACATACAACATTACACATTAAAATAAAAAAAATTATTTGAACGATATACCAATAACTTTATTTAAATTTAAGTTTCAATGCTGAATTTTAAAATTTTCCAAAAAAAAAATAAAAATAATAATGATGTAAATATATGAACACGCCACATTCATTCAGACATTACTTAAAGTAGTACGTATCAAAAAGATATGTATATATCGGGAAAAACATTAAACATAATATGCTGCAGGATATAAAAAACTAAACCAACTGAGATAGTGTTTAGAAACGATATATTAGAAAAATGAAAGTAAATATAGAATATAACTAGAAATTTTAAAAACTAACCAAGAAAAAATATTAATAAAAGTGAGAAATACTTCAATTTAAGGTTACATAGAAAACAAATTATTAAACAGGTGATGAGCTAAATATTTATCATCAAGAATAAAGTCAAATCTCACAGAGAAATAACTATAACAAACAAAAAACAAAATGATCGCAATTTTTAAGCATCAGAAATAAATGAAAAGTCGAGTAAAACATGAATAATATCTAATGGGTTAAAGAGAAATAAAATCAACAAAAAAAAAACGATAATATGATTGAGTAAAGACTTCTTTAAATATAAAAATAAGTATTAAAGTAATTAATGGGAAAGGCAAGAATAATATTTAATTGACTAACGAGACATAATCTAAAAATAAAAATTGAGTGAAGACTTTAAATCGTCGAAAGTATTAACGAAAATATAAAAATAAAATATATAAGGTTACATAGAAAACAAATTAACAAATATTTACCCTCAGTAATTAAATCAAAACTTAACGACAAATAAATATAACAAAATAAATCAATTGTAATCTGAGTAAAAACTCTTTAAAAACATCAAAATAAATATTAATAAAAATAAGAAGTAAATTTTAAGAATTACGAAATAATAAATGAATGAGTGATAAATAAAGAAAAATAGATAGGAGGATATGCAGATGACTTAACGTATTTACACTATCGAAAAAAATACTAAAAAAGACATATGATGAAATAAAGGTGAAAGCCAAAAAAAGAGCCGGTATAGAAATAAATATAAACAAAATAAAGGTGCTGAAAAAGAGTATTAATTGAAAAGGAGAAAAGAACTGGCAAATAATGACGAGAACATTGATTTAAATGAATTTAATCTTGAATGAATTCAAACTCATTCGTCATTCAAAAACATCATAATAAATATTAATAAAAGTAAAAAGTAAATTTTAAGAATTACGAAATAATAAATGAATGAGTGATAAATAAAGAAAAATAGATAGGAGGATATGCAGATGACTTAACGTATTTACACGATCGAAAAAAAATATTAAAAAGACATATGATGAAATAAAGGTGAAAGCCAAAAAAAGAGGCGATATAGAAATAAACATAAACAAAATAAAGGTGCTGAAAAAGAGTATTAATCGAAAAAGAGAAGAGAACTGGCAAATAATGAGGAGAAAGTTGATTTAAATGAATTTAATCTTGAATGAATTCAAACTCATTCGACTAGTAGTCACTTATAAGTGCGAGACATGGATCCCCTGAAAGAAAACAAAAAAGTTGTTTACACTGTTTGAAGGAAGGGAAGTCGGAAGAATTTTTGGTGGCTGTGAATGATAATGGAATTTGGAAGATCAGGTATAAATTCGAACTCAAGCAATTATACTAAGATCTAAATATTGCAGGCTATATGACGGTTCAGCCAGTGAGCTGGGTGGGACATGTGGGGAGAAAGTCGAATCCCAAGGATAATTATGGTGGGATAAATGGGAGACATATGATGAAATGGGAGGTAAGAGAAAGAGGGATAGACCAAAGATACAGTCTCAAAACAATGCAAAAAAACTTGTTGAAAAATTACTGCACATCAAAAACTGCCAAGGGGCAGCTGGAGGTCGATTCGGATGGAGGTGAATGAATGGGAAAAGCAAGATGTAATGCCTCTAAAAAGAAAAATATGTAATGAATCAAAAAAAATATATATATTATTGATTAAAACGTCTTTTAAGTATATAAAATTTTAAACTTTAGGAATATTTAATGGGTCAAAAACAAATAGCTTAAAAAAACAAAAAAAATGATAGTATATAACCCCTTTCAATGAATATTTAAAAAAAAACAGAATTCACAACGAAATTTTTCAGTTCAGGTCCAAGTTATTTCTCGAGATTCATCTTCTCGGGACGAGACTCTCGATTCCTCCTGGTCTGGGTGTTGACTGTCCGTCCTGCGGTAATTGAGGTTCCGCCCCGTGCCGTTTCAGCGAAAATGAAAGTTTCATCCCTCCCAGCAATTAACTCGTCGGTTTAATATTTCAATGTTGGTCCGAAAGGCGATACGCAAACGTCTCCGTCCAACACGACGAAAAAACTACTTTACAGACACGTCGAGTACCGTTCGTTTACATTCAGTGTTTTATTACTTCTTTATTCGCTTCTCCTTCTTCTACTTTACCTCTTTGTTCATCCTCTGCATCATCTTTTACAGAATCAATGTTAAAGAAGTCATTATAAAACGTCTTGATGCGTGTAGTCTTCTCAAAAAAAATTGTGATATATTTGCGAAAATTTTACTCCTTATTTTTGTTTATCCTCTTTCTTCTAGTTTTCCTTCTTTTTAGACTGTTCTTGTACTTACGAGGGTAGAGTGAAAAGTCAGATAATTTTTAAATGAAATATGGTTTTTCGAAAATCGATTTATTTTTCAAGGTAGTCTCCTTTTAGCTAAGATCACTACTGAAGAAATCCATTTTTGAGCACACAAAAGTATTATTGTACTATGAAAAGAAAAGTGCCAATTATTGTACCATTCTGAAATCTTGACTAAATGGGCCATCTTCTGAAATAACTTGCCCAGGGTAGTGTAATACATTTCATTTTAGATAAAGTGTTAAAGTTAGCCGAAATAATTGTTTAAACCACGACTCAATAACATTTTTTTTACTAAATTAACAACGTTTATTGTTTGATTTGTGACTGCGATTAATAGCATGGTTATTTAGGATCACGTTATAAAAACCAGTGAAAAATTAGGAAATTTGTGATCATAGTACCTAAAGATAAAGTCTAGGGTGTCGAATTTCAAGATATTTAAAAGTATTAAAATTACTATTTAAAATATTTTAAAAATACCCTTAATAAAACTTAAAATATTATATATATATATATATATATATATATATATATACATATATATATATATATATATATATATATATATATATATATATATATATATATATATATATATATATATATATGATATAGATATAAATGTTGAGAAAGTCTCCCGCGATAGGTAATGTTAGAATTACTAGGTTCTCGGGTAGAACCACGTTTTATATTTGTGTATATTGTAAAATCTCGACGTTTCGGTTTCCACTTTGAAGCCATTATCAAGAGAATCCAGTAATGTAATCTGGAGAGTCGGCAGATTGAGACCTCGGAGCAAATCAACTAGTTTCTCTTGATAATGGTTTCAAAGTGAAACCCGAAACGTCGAGATTTTACAAATCTAATACTCGGTTCTACCCGAGAACCTAGTAATTCTAATATATATATATATATATATATATATATATATATATATATATATATATATATATATATATATATATATATATATATATATATATTGTATTAATTGTATTAATAAAATTATTATTTTTTAATATTGTTAATTTTGAGTTGACATATTTTTGACTTTGATTCATTTTATAAATTTCTTACATTTATATTTTTTTGTTTCTTATTATAGCCAAACAATTTATCAATAATAAATTAACAACATTAATTTATTATTTAATTATGTCATTATATACATAAATTAAATTATCAGTATCATTTCTGAAATGGTATTATTTGTTTTTTTTTTATAATACATTTCTTTTATATTTCTTTTTTTATATTGTTTTTCAAAATCTAAAATTTTTATATTATTAAAATTAAAGTTATGATCATTATCTATGCAAAAAAAAAGATAAAGGTAACAAATTTATAAAATGTGTCAAGTCAAAAATATATCAACTCAAAATTAAATAAAAATGTCATATTTTATGGCAAAAAATTTAAAAAACTCAACTATGCAACAAAATATAACCGATATGTATTAAAACATACATTTTTGTAATGTGTATTGTTTAGAAAAATAGTATATACTGTAGAATTGTAATTATTCTGAGGATGGTTTAAGAAAAAAACCGAAACGTTAATAGTAAAAAAATAATATCTTTTTTTTAATTCAATTGACCGAAAATCCCAACGAAAAAAATAATAATATTAAACGGCCAGAAAAATACATATATCTTGGCACTGTACCTCGCCACTAGGGCCACTAGGGCTATGGGGCTGTAGCGCATCAACTTCTACGTCTTAACTACATATTTCCCTCCTTACAGTAGAACAGTTAAAAATAGTACTATACTATAAACAATGTGGTTCAATGGATATAGATAAAAGTGAAAAGAAAATTGTATAGGGCGAGTAGCTTAACTGGACAGAGCCGTCAACAAGTAATCGAACGATCTTGGTTCGTTGACCATCGAAAAGTCAACTAAAGCTTATTCAGAGAAACAATGATTGCACGTCATCAAAATCTATGACGCACTCACGTTACAATGTTGTCACATCTACACCAAAATACCCAGACTTTACCATTTGTATGATTCATAAAACTGTAAATGAAAAAGTAACACGAAAAGTTTTTTTGTTTAAAAGTTTTAATCAAAAATTTGTTTCGAAACTTGTGCTTGTCAACATAGGGGCTTTTCATTTAGTTCACATAAAGTTAATTATTCCGTGTCACTGTAACAACTTTCAGCATCTGAATCGTAGTAAATTATTAAAGGATTAACTTCTAGTCTGTCAAATACTCTTTCACGATTCGACCATCTTTGAATCTCCTCTTCTGTATGTCTGAGGCTATTCATCTAGGTCTGTGGTGTAACTATTGACAAAGCTTCTTTCCACATATCCAAACAGTTATCAATCGTTCTTCCATCTCGACCTATATGACGATTGTAATAATTTTTGGCCACCCCCCCTATCATTCTATAGGATTGAATATGCAATGATAAGGGGGAAGACGTAATACTTTGTGGCCATAGTCTTCAGCTCTATGATCTGCCACATATTCTTTTTTAGGCTTGTTCCTGAAAAGAACATTATGAAACCTGTCCCTTTAATTACTGCTGACCGAATAATGATTTGCAGCAGTTCACTTTTCAACATGGTATTTTCAAAAGGAAGATTATGTTTCCTCAGCCATTCTGCAATTTTTGGTTTTGCCCATGCACTAGTTGGAGGTTTATCCATCAGTTTACTGTGATATGGTGCATTATCCATGACAATAATTGATGGCTTCTCCAAGATTTTCAAGAGCTGGTTTTCAAACCAAAACAGAAAGTTGACAATCGCCTTTTGTTTTAGAAGAGAAGACTAATTCGGCCTCTGGAATAAAGCCATTCTTGTTCCCAGCATGAAGAACAATATATCTGCAATAACATGTTATTATTGACACGTCTTAAAACAAATATTTTTCCATCAACTTTTGTAGTCTTTACACTCCTATTGTTATCATCTTGCCATGAGTAACTCAAGGTACCATTTTGAAATATCCATGTTTTATCCAAATAAATAAAATCAAACAGAGATTTGTCTTTGATATTTTGATACATATTCAAAAATTGAATTCGTTTAAAGGTCCAACAGGCCCCTACATGGATTATCTTTACTCCATTTGAAACCAATTTTTGGTAGAAGTGTATGAAGCGAAGTTTTACATCCATCAAAGAGCTGCATGTTCTTTAGTTTTTTATTAATACTGTCAAGATTAACCGTTTATTCTGAAATAGTTCAATAAAATTTGATAAAAATACAATATTACCATGTAAATCTACTCACTTTTTTCATACATTTCATAGATTTGATTGCGAATTGAGCCCACATCAAGATGATCTAGATTAGTTACTCGTTTTGGATGTTGACGCTTTTTCTTCGGTGATTTTAACATTTCGTTATTCTTCAACTTTTTCGAATTTGTACTAACTGTACCAATACTAATATTTAGTGCAACTGAAACTCGCTAAAAAACTCCAATTAACCATGAGACCTACTAAGTTATTAATACATACCTCTCCCACAGCGTTTAATGGCAAAAAGAGGAGTCCCATTCTCTCGTTCCTGTTCAAAATAACTGATAAGTGACGAGACAAGCTACTTGCACTGATCGCTTAACGGTTTTGGCATTTTTTTGCAATTATAATCGCAGATTTTTTACTACAGATCTCACAAAAACAAAAACTAAACCAGAAAATAGATAAAACGACAAATAATACAGTAAAAATAATTCAGAAAAGTTTTGAAAACACAACTCAAAAACGATCAAAACATGAAAATGACAGATTCTACGAGAAACTTGTGTAAGTTCGGCAACACTGTCCAGAACCTAAATGTTATCTTGACAGCGAATTCACAGAATGTAATCCGCCGGCTAACCGTATTTTTATCCTATTCTAATAGAATTAGAGGAAGAAGGAAACAGAGTGCTTTGAACTTGAAATGATTTTTTCTTTCGTATGGATTTAAATTGGCAATAGATTTGTCTAGATTGATGACGTGCAACTATTGTTTCTTTGAATGAGCTTTATATGTGGCTTGCTCCAGAGTAGGAACTCCAAAAACTCTATACCCTATAAAAATATTGTTTTTATTTTATTTATGCATATTAAAAAAAAAAATTAAGACGATCATGTTCTTCGAATTCTTTAAACAAATCTCTGGTTTATCCTCTTTCTAACCGTATGCATTCATGCCATAAACACGATTTACTAACTTCACTAATTTGCTAACCTTGTGTATCGGGACGCATTAGATTGATATTCGAGATGCAGGAGAAAAACCTGTTTTTGTGTAAACAACACGCGCAAAGCAGGTAAAACTGTTATCTCCCTCATACACAGTAGAATTGCATGATCTGTCTCTCTATTTCATTACGTTACGGTTCCCCCACACGCTCTAAAACACTTACCGACGCTTACGCGAAACTGTATGTAAAAAATCCTATGTAAGAAAGAGATAGCAGCCAGATTTCACTGCGCAAGAGTGAGATAGCATTTTCTACCTACTTAGCGTATGTAATTTACGCAAATAAGTAATATCGAATATCAGCCTAATGCGCCCCGATAGACAAAGTTAGCAAATTAGTGAAGTTAGTAAAACGTGTTTATGGCATGAATGCATACCGTTAGAAAGAGGATAAACCAAAGATTTTTTCCAAAGAATTCGAAGACCATGACCGCTTTTAGTTTTTTTTTAATATGCGATTCAAAATTGAGCTTTAAATTTATTTTTACTTCGTCCAAAAACTTTGCGAGTTTATAAAACAAGAGATGTAGCTTGGATCTAATTTTGATTTTCGTAGAATCCTACAACATTACACATTAAAATAAAAAAATAATTTGGAGGCTATACCATTAGCTTTTTTTTTTTAATTCAAGTTTCAATGCTGACTTTTGGAATTTTTCAAATAAAGAATTAAATAATTAACTTAAATAATCCTGTGGGCCCAATAATGCTTTATGGAGACTGAGAAGATAGCAAAAGACCCCAAACAACGCCTTATAGATTCTACATTACATTATATTAAAGCTAAAACCAGAATGAAATGTTTCTTATATCGAAAACGTACAAACAAAACAAGTAAATCCCTCGTTGACAATGATTTTACAACCTGTTCGTCGGGCATAAAATTGTAATATTAATATCGGCGCAGGTTTGAAAAAAAGTACGCAAATGCATATTATAAAAGCTGAAAACTCAAGGTTCACAGTTACGTAGAAACGACTTCCTTGTAACGTTAGCATTTTTAGCCGACCGCAGCGTTCGATTTGATTAATGCAAATATGACGGAGAACGTTCGTATTATTTGTTCAAGCGATCTCTTGTTGCCAGATTTATTTGCATTCGGCTGTGTCCAAAATAAGATTCGGCCAGAATAACAAGTCAGAAGAATTATCAAAACTCATACATACAATAAAGCACACTCTATGAATTCAATTAGTAAACGTTTCTTCTAATTTTTGAAGTACCCAGTGCGTCCATTAAGTATCACTACTTAAGACATATCTCAGAAACCAATCACGTCCTCTATTGACGAGCGGCGTCGTTTCCAAGCCTGAACATTCCTGGACCTAACGAAATCTACTTTATCACGATCGGTTGACAGTTGTTGATTTTATGACGTATTGTTTACAAGCCAAAATAGTTTGATATACAAATAAAATCATGGAACAAAGAGCTGTTATTAAATTTAACGCAAAATTCGGTAAAACTGCGTCGGAAACATTGATGATTGTTTAACCAGAACAAATGGTTTTTTTCGACGGCAGAGTGTCGCTGACAAAACAAAAAATGACAAACGCGATCTCGAACGAGGAGACCAATTTCAGCTCGCACTCCGGAAATGATCGAACAAGTTTTTTTAGAGGCTTTGAATATCAGTAAACAACAATATACAACAAACACAATATCAGTTCGACTCATTGCAACGTATATTTCACACACGTTGACGGGGTAGCAGAAATCGTCCTGTCAATCAGTCCAGAGAGGTAGTCACAGATACCAGAAATGATCAATGACCTGAAATCAATTATTACGAGGGGGTAGAACATTGTGCTATCAATACGAACCAGAAACAAAGCTCCAAAGTGCGGAATGGAAGTCAAAAAACCCACAGGCAAAAAAAAAACGCGAAAAACTTCAAACATAAGGACGATGTTCATTGTTTTCGCCGATAGGAAAGTCATCATCCACAAAAAGTTCGTTCCAACTGGTCAAACTGTCACTGGGCAGTATTACTTAGAAGTTTTGAAACGATTGATGCACAGAATTCGTCGTATTCGGCCAGAATATCGAGATCCAGAAAGCTGAAGTTTGTTGAACGACAATACCCCAAGTCACACATCGTTATTGTGTGACTTGGAGCTTTTTTGGAGATTTTAGGCTTGGGGGTTTTTGGGCTTGGAGATTTTTGGCCCGAAACCAAGTTGTGTGATCTACAACCCATTGTATTCACCAGATTTAGCCCCTTGTGACTTCTCCTTGTTCCCGAAGTTAAAATTTAAGTTGAAAGGATGTTTTTTTGAAGACATTCAGATCATTCAAACAGCTTCAACGCGTGCTTGAATCAATGTAACAAATGTATCGAAGCGAGAGGAGAATACTTTGAATAATAATTCATAACAAATGCCAGATATTTCATTTTAGTAACATTTTCCCGGATTAGAACTGATATTTAAAAGACGCAGTGTGTATATGATGTATATATGAATTTGTGTTGGGTTAACGCAGAAGCTCGTTCTAATTTAAATGAGAAAAACTGAAGACAAGCTTTATTTATTAAAATTAAAATTTAAATTTAAATTTTTGGTGGTCAAAATCATGGAATTAAAGCTTGAATTATTACAACATCCACTGTATTTACCGGATTAGCCCCCCACTGACTTTTTTTATTTCCAAACGCAAAAAAATGGCTCAGCAGACAACGGTTCACATCGAACAAGAAGGTCATCGCCCAAACAGATGCCTACTTTTTCTCTGTTTTCCTAAAGACATATTGAACGACCCTCGTATTTTGGAAGCCAGCTAAATAAATGGTAATCAGAGGGTGCAGGGTTGGTACAGTACGGAGGAGAGACCAAACCATCCCAGTCATGTTGCAAAAGTTTGTACCGAGTGGCTCTCGATGGAATGCAATGCCTTTTCTGTTGGCTAATTCAGGCCATTTCTGGTCGATTACTCGCTTTAATTCACTCAGTTGTGGACAGTGTTTCTCAGACTTAATGGTCTGGTTTTTGGATAACAGCTCGTAATAAACGATTCCCCTCTGTAAACGGGCTTTACCGCTGGTTGAAGGGGCATTTCTACGCTTACAGTATGATATATTTCGTTTAAAATTATTGTACACAATCCATTTTTCAAGACTTATAACTATCCGCTTTAAAAATTAATCGATTTCGTCGGGCTTCAATAGAGAATCGTAAACAGAAATTCGATGTATCAATTTTTTCGACGTTAACACATGCGACACCCATATATCAACCTTGCCAACCTATCAACCACGTTGGCGCAATCATCTTGACATTGTTGACGAGTTATTTTCAAGAATTTCCCTGATCTAGAAATTGTTCTACTTCCCTTGTTCTACTACTATCAGCCTCGGTCGAAAAGAACTCCCTCATCGTACACAGTATATCTTCTTTTGCATCTGCCAAGCATTCTTGCCTTTTTGGAAGTGAAATATATTGAGAATGCTCTTTATTTTCTGCCATCTTTGATGCTTAAGAAAAATGTTAAAAACCAAACAAATAACAAGATTTTTTCACCAAGTACACATGTGAAATAAATACCAGTTCACAGTAGGTTTGCGATGCAATTTAGTGGAGCGCCAAAAACGGGATGAACTTTTGCATCAACCTAATAGTTGATGACTCACAAGGTTTAACTAACGACTTTCGCTTGTTCTCACAGGTCACAACCTTATACAGAAACACACTAGTTTGAACGACATCTTTTGAAGAAAACAATTTTATTTTACATAACGCTTTATAAAGTCAGTTTAGCGAAAAATTAATTTGTTCCGTGAATATTTTCGTATCTTGATCTTTTACGGTTATAGGTAGAATATAGGTGGTCTAAATAAACAATCAACAACATAAAACAACAATCAACTGTTTGGTTGTGTCAAAACTAACCAAAGTTGTTCGTTCAAACGATGTGCGCTGGTATGTGCTGCGATGTATTGCGCCCGATATTTTATTGTTTCTGGCGGCCATATGGTTAGTGTAACTTTAGAAAACCATACAAATCCTTCATTATGGCAATAATAGCTCCTACACAGCCTCTCAAACAATCAAGATTTCAGAAAAGCTGATTTGATATCTTATCCACCGTATAGTTTTGATTTATTACCTTGCAATTTCCTTTTCGTTTATGAATATTAAAAATAAATTACTTGTAGTTGAAGCCAAGTAAACAAAGTTTCTGAGAAGTGACATAAATGTTACAAAAACTGGTTCAACCGAATGAAAGAATGTATTATTCCTTATTCCTATTAGTCCATAATGTAAAGGAAATATTAGAAGACTCTACTCTATAAATTTACTAGCCAAAGTAAATACAAGATTTTGTTTATGATATACGATTCTAACTCTCCTAGTAATGACAGAACTGATGCTAAGAACATATCTCAAGTTTGAAAACCCTGCTGAAAAATACTGATATTCGCCTGTAGCAATAGCAGGAGAAGGAGAAGGAAATCCGACAACATCGCTTATGCATAATGCATCCCGATTACAGCGGGACAAAACAACAACAAAACGGGCGAAAAAAAAGTAAGATAGAGAGAGAGACGAAAGAGCTGGCAGCCTCGCGGGGTAGTAATTAAATATGGCGTCAAATTCGTATCAGCTAGGACGTCATCAACGGTAAAACGTCGAAAATGCAATTTCCTGAAAATGTTATCTGTCTCTTTCTTTCTCTTGCTCGCTGCCTACTGCGATTATTGGAGCGAGCTGGAGAATTGTAAGACCGTCGCCGACAACAACAGAGTCGGATTTAGGACGAAATTGTTAGTTTATTAAAGAAATATTAAATTATATATATATATATATATATATATATATATATATATATATATATATATATATATATATATATATATATATATATATTATTAGGTGCGTATACACCCGGTTGGATCACGCAAAGCATTCTGACTCATTTTCAAGTGTTCTTTCTGATCCTCCACACCTCTCTCATCCTTTCTCCGTAGATTCTCTTTCTCTCCTCCGTTCAATTTATTCCCGATCTCCTCGAAACTTCGCTCTCTGATGCAACGTTCCACATATGTATTTTGTTTCTGTACGCTCTTCTATCCTCAATCTCTGTCGGAACCATTTGTGCCTTTCCCAGATCAGCTCTGACTTGTGTGATCCATGGTATTGTTGACTTGACTCCTTGTATATATGTAAGAATTCTGTTGGTGAGTCTTGTCGGTGGAAGTCTACTGATATGTCCATAAAATTTCAACCTTCTTTTTCTTATGTCCGCCGCTAAGTTGGATATTCTCTCTGTGGTCTTTCGAGAGTGTAGTCTGTATCCTTCCTCTGTCAGTTTTGGGCCGAGAATTTTCCTCATAATTTTGCGTTTTTCTTTTAGTATGTTTTCTATGCCGCTTTTTGTATGAAGTGTAAGTGTCTCGCTTGCGTATAGGACTTCTGGTTTGATTGATGTGTTGTAGTGTCTTATTTTGGCGTGTGTGGATAGGCATTTCTTATTGTAAATATTGTGTGTCTTGCCGTATGCCCTCTTCGTCTTCCGCAATCGAGTCTTCTGTGCTATCTTTTCTCCTCCTGTAGGTTCGAGAATCTCGCCCAGGTATTTAAAGTGAGTGACCCTATTTATTTTGACGTATTTGGTGTTCAAATTTTGGACATCTAATTTTGAGCAAAATAATTCGGACTTTCTCTGCACATTTCTTGAGGACTTCGATCTGTTTGGTTGCCCTTTTTTCATTGTCTGCGAGTATGGCTAGGTCATCTGCGAAGGCCAGGCATGATATTTCTATGTTGTTTTCGGATTGTCCGAGTCGTATTGGTTTCCAGTGTCCTTGATTTTTCAGTTCTTTTTCCCATTCTCTTATGACTTTCTCTTTCTCTTATGTCCAGGACCAGGTTGAAGAGGAGTGGGGATAACCCATCTTCTTGGCGTACTCCAGTTTTAATTAGGAAGGTTTAGGAAATTTCTCCCATAAATTTTACTTTAGAGGTTCGTTAGTGTCTGCTTGATCAATCGTAGAGTTTTGCGGTCGAGTCCTTGTTCTTCAAGGATGTTAAACAAAGATTTTCGATCGATGCAGTCGTATGCTTTTTTTGAAGTCCACGAACGTGCAGTTGATTGGTACGTTCCTGATAGCTTTGTATTTCAGTATAGTTTTTAGGTTAAATATTTGTTCAGTGCATGAGCGACCAGGGCGAAAGCCTGCCTGGTACTCGCCAATTTTGTGTTCTAATTGTTCTTGTGTTCTCTGGAGAAGCCATGCTTAGAGGATTTTGTAAGTCACTTGTAGTAAGGAGATTCCTCCGTAGTTGTTCACATCTGTTCTGTCTCCCTTCTTGTGCAGCGGGTGTATAAAAGCACATTTCCATTCATCTGGTAATTTTTCTGTTTGCGTAAGTTCCTGCAGTGAATTTGGTATATGGACTGCGTCCAATGGTATATGGTATGGTTGGTATATGGACTGCGTCCAATGAGACAATAGTAGTCGGGAGTTCCCACCCGACAGGGAGTTCCCACCTGACAACAATGGTGCAGTTCGCGACCTTATCAAACCGGCGGCTTATTATTCATGAAATCGCGTTAAAGGTGGATATTAGCTTTGAAAATGCTCAAACAATTACCAAAAATCATCGTGCCTTCAATAAAATTTGCGCCCGATGGGTTCCAAGGTTGTTGATAAAAAAAACATCCGGTTGCAAATCAGTAAGAGACTTCTGAATCGATTTCGGAGAGACTTAAGCAGAGATATTTAACCCTTTCAATCCCAAAGGGTGATACAAATCCCAGAAGGCGCCTAATGCAATCTAGAGGAAAATTCGCGCGTTGGACCTACCCAGGCCGATGCCCCACTGGTAATATGCATTGTTTTTAATATCTCGAAAATGTTTTTGACTTTTTTTAATATGGCGGGCTAGTGAATCTGTTTACGTATATACGTAGATCACCTACTATACGTTTATACTGGTGTATTTAGCATTTATTTGACTAATTTATGAAAAAAAATGTCTAGGTAAGTGTATTTATACTTGTATATTGCTTATAGAAAGTATTTTTTTGCGTGTAAATATTGGGGATACAGAAAGTTTTTTCTAAAATTTGATGACGGGACATATATATCTCAGTAGAATTCCGCTGTGTCCAATGTGTCCTCCAGTGTGAGGGATGGGTGGGGCTTCCTCCCAGTCAAGCAACTAACGAATGTTAATACAATGTCAGATTTATTTGGACTGCGTCCAATAAGACAACTGTAGTTGAGTGTCATCATACACCCAACCGTTGGGTTCCTCCCTATTCTTGATGGGGAAGCATGTGTAGGTACCCTAAAGAGTCTAAACATCAAGAGACGAAACATATGCCCTCCAGTTGAAGGGATGGATGGGGCTCATCTCCAGTCATCAACCAACAAAAAAGCTCATATATATATATATATATATATATATATATATATATATATATATATATATATATATATATATATATATACATATATATTATTCTTATTATTATTAACGTATGGGCCCTAATGGGCCCATCGTTTTTTCTATCCACTGCTTTTGTTCTGGCCTCGTTCCATGTCATACCATTTGATTTACTTACTTGTTCCAGCTTATTTTCTCTTCCCATCCAGCCTTCCAGATATTCTTCGCCAGGTGGTCCTCCTTCGTTCTTACCAAGTGTTCGTACCAATCGAATTGTTTTTCTTCAATCTTTTGGAGAATGGGTTCCACTCCCAACCTAGTTCTTCTATCTGAATTGGTCTAGTCTTGATGCTCCCTGAATCCTTCTTAGTATCTTCATTTCCATGGCTGTTACTTTGGATTTTAGTTTTTGGTTTAATGTCCAAGACTCACCTTCATGCATCAGAGTTAGAACAAAGACTGTTTTATAAATCCTTAACTTGGTGCTTAGTGACTTCTCTTTTGTTCAGGAATACCAATTTCAAAGCAATAAATAGTTTGGATCTTGCTATAAATCTATTATTTATGTCTGTCTCAATATTGCCACTTTTCCTTAAAACTGTGTAGACATATTTCAGATTATCTGTTGAACGGATTCTGTCCATTTATGTTAATTTGTATGTCTGCTTATTGTCTTGTAAACCATGATTTCTGACTTATTAAAGTTGAGTCTCATTGTATATTCAGATAGCATCTTGTTCCAAGCATCCGTTCATTGCTCTTTGTAGTTCATCTTTGCTATGAGATACTAGTATAAGATAATCCGCATATAGAAGATTTTTTATAATTTACAGATTCTTTAAAAAAACTAAAAAAAAAATGTTACAAAATACCAAAAAAGAATAGCAATAAGAAAGTCCTTCTCAGCTAGGTCCAATCCTGTCCTGGCTACGACGTAATCGCAAAGCCGCCTCAGGAGGCATCAGTCACTCAAGTCGACGTACATTTTTCGCCATCGGCCGACCATCAAACCGAAGACAGAGACGGTCGCGCGCTCTTGCGAAACTCACCGCAACGCTCACGGACCTTGTAACGTTTTCCATTTTAGCCCCGAGCGGCGCTCACCATATAGGCGATCCGCCGATTCACCCCGAATTAGGTCCACGTGACGACATCGAAGAAAATCATACTTTTAGTTGTTTTTACGTCTAGGTGTCCTTTGTCCCCTCGATATCGACGAACACCTGGTTTTCCACGACCTTGGACGTTACAACGAAAAAAAAATCGCTACCTTACGTAGTTATGTTCCTTTGTATTAAGTTTATGGTCGATGAAAAAACTTGCGTATTATTTCTTGAAAAATCTTTTATAGGAAAACCGATTTATAGAATTGTATGGCTTGTAAGGAATAGGTATATTCTGTCTTCGATGGTCATGAAGGAATTCGCAACTGTAAAACAGTTATAAAGTAAATATTCTTGGAAAAATTCTGATAATCCTATATATATATATATATATATATATATATATATATATATATATATATATATATATATATATATATATATATATATATATATATATAGCTCCAAGAGCTGGAAACCGTAAATCGATTCCTCCCTTGCGATGTTGGAGTTCGGCTCGGAGCCTGGGGATAAATTGCATTATAACCCAGTATTCCGTTGCCATTAAGACAAACATTTTCGAACTATGTGGCAGGTTTGCAACAATATAGCCCGTTATCCCACTTTTATAACATTTCTATTTAGTCCACAGTTTGTTAAACTTTTGGAGAACCTGTGGCTCACCAATCCCTTTACGGAAATTACAAAAGGTTCCATGTTGACTTTTTCAAGTTACCAGATGTTCTTTAATTCATAAGAAAGATTCTCATACTTAGAAACTTTTTCCACCTTCGTTTTATGTATATTGTGAGTCAGTGATATGGCAATATATCAATAATTGTGCCCGTTTTTCTTTTTTATTTATTAAGACTATGTCTGGTCTATTGTAGTCGACAGCCCGGTCAATTATTATCGGTCTATCCCAGTAGAGCAGCACATCGTCCGACTCCAGAACAGCTTGAGGACTGTATTTATAATACGGCGAAGTAGATGTTGGTAAAAGACTATGATTAAGTGCCACTTTTTGGTGGATTATTTTAGCAAGCTGATTATGCCTTCCTAAATATGCGTTTTTTGCTAAAGTAGGACATCCACCAATTATGTGCTCGACAGTCTCCCCTATATTGCCAAACTTTCGACATACATCTTCAATGTTTTCTTTAAGGATATATTTCTTGTAATTATTGGTTTTGATGACTTTATCTTGCATAGCAATAACAAAACCCTCAGTTTCCGGATATAGCTGATTCTCGTCTAACCAGAGCAGAGAAGCTTTCTTATCAATAGTATTACCATTTAATAATTCTACATATCTACCATGGATTGATTTATATTCCCTGATATTTACGTTGTTTTGTATTGTCCCTGTTTCGATAGTGTAGTTTGCATGACTCAGTTTTAGTGGTGTATAATTGTGGTCAAACTGAGTTAAGAGTCTCATAAGTTGATCTTTCGAACTTTTCCTAAGACACAATTCTTTGATATTAATAAGCCCTCCACCTCCGTATTTTCGAGGAATGTATAATCTCAACACAGAAGAATTGATATACAAACAACGGCATTTTGTTAAAAGTCGTTGTCATGCGGTCTAGCTCTTCCAGTTCTGTGTTTGACCACTTGACCACTCCAAATGAATATGTTAACACCGGTACTGCCCATGTGATGATTGCCTTACATATATTCCCCCCTCAGAGTTTTATATTAAGGAGCTTCGTTATTATTTTCTTGTATTTATCTTAGAACTCATGTTTGAGTGTCGTATGGTTTAGCATTTGATTTTGTACTATTCCCAGATACCAATAGGCATCATCCGGTTTCAATGAGTGAATCTGACAGAATGATTCCTGATTTGGTTTAACTTGCCCTTTTTGTACATCGACGATAGAACAGTTATTTAGACCAAAGTACATCTTAATGTCATCGCTGAATATTTTTACGGTTTTAATACGCGATTGGAGTTTGCTCTGGGGCTCTGCGTACAGTTTTAGGTCATCCATATATAACAGATGTGATAACCTTCTACTGTTTGTTAACTGGAACGTAAACCCGCTTGCAGTCTGATTGAGAATCGTGGACATAGGATTTAGTGCCAGACAACACCACATTGGCGACAAAGAGTCTCCCTGGAAAATTCCCTTCTCAACGTTGACTCTTTCAGCATTTTCTCCCGATATCATATATTCGTCTTCCAAGACTTCATTAAGTGAGTAAGCATTGCTCTGATTTTAGGGCAGATTTTGTAAATTTCCAAAACTTTAACTAGCCAATCATGAGGGACAGAGTCGAAGACCTTACTGTAGTCAATGTGATATAAGTTAAGGTTACGCTTTTTTCTCTGGACGTGCTTCAGGGCAATTGCATCTATGGTAAGTTGGTGCTTACATCCCGCAGATTACCTTGCATATCCTTTTTGTACTTCTTCTAAGATATTATTATCTAAACAGTGATGATATATTTTTTCGTTTACTAATGATGTAAGTAACTTAAAAAGGTGCTGACAGACAAGTTAAAGGTCGATAGTTATTTGGCTGCATCATGTTCTGTAATTTCTCAGTTGTGTGTTTTTAGATATGCATTTTTTTGTTGTACAATTTTGTGTAAGTCTCAATGCAATTTTTTGACATCTACCCTTATTAGTCACTTATTCCAACCCGTTTTCCATGATTATATCACCCAAATATTTGAATTGAGAGACTCGTCTGATGTTACCATATTTTGTTTTTAGAAATAGTGTTCTTAGTGTGTTGCAGGTCATGTATTGTGTCTTTTCAAAGGATATTTGGAGTCCCACCATTTCTGCTGTTTTTTTTAAGATCCCAGTCCGTTGTGTTAATTAATATTGCTTTAATAATTGCCAGCTTTTTCAGATCTAGTCCTTATTCTTTCAAGATTCGGAATAAAAATTCGCGGTCAATAGAATCATATGCTTTTTTGAAATCCACAAATGTACAGACGAGATTTTTATTGTATAGTTGTTGATGTCTTAGGATCAACCTTAGATTCAGGATCTGTTCAGGGCAGGATCTGCCCGGTCGAAAACCTGCTTGATATTCACCAATTTTAGGTTCTAACTGTCCCTGTGCTCTGTCTAGTAGACATTGAGATAGAATCGTATAACAAACTGGAAGAAGAGATATCTCTCTATAGTTGTTTACATCCGTTCTATCTCTTTTCTTGGGTAGTCGATGGATTAGAGCATATTTCCAATCTTCCGGAATCTGTTCGGTTCGCCAAACTTCTTGTAGAATTTTGGTTATTTCATTAACTGTATCTGGACCAGCGGATTTCAAAAGTTTCGCAGTGATTCCATCTTCACCAGAAGTTTTGTTATTTTTAAGCCGCTTGATTTGCCTAATTATTTCATCTTCATTCGGTGGTAATGAATCTGGGTTTGTTTGTTTAGGGTTTAGTGTTGGTAATTTGTTTAAGGGCTCAGGACAGTTTAGTATTTGTTCAAAATATTTCGCAAGTTCTTTGCAATTGTCTTGGTTATTTAGAACTAATTGTCCGTTTTCCTTTTGGAAGCATAGACTTTGCGGTTGACAGCCTGTTAATTTAGTTTTAAATGTTTTGTAAAAGTTTCGGGTCTTATTTTTTTGGAAATCTTTTTCTATTTCATTAAGTTGATTGTTTTCATATTTTCTTTTAGTTTGTCTAATTAGCTTCGATGTTTCTTTTCTTACTTCCAAAAAGATGTTATAGTTTATTGCTGTTTTTTGACTGTTCCAATCTTTGAATGCTTTACTTCGGCTTAATACTGCTTGCTCGCAAACTTCATACCACCATGGATGTTTTCTACGTTTGTGTAAAGGGACCAACTTTAAGGCTGTTTTAATAATTTTTTGTTTCAATTCTTGCCAGTTCTGTGCTGGTTATTTATCAAGCTCTTCTGTAAGGGCTGGTTTTATTTTCGTTGGGTCGAACTTTGGTATTAGCAGTACCACTGATGGAGGAGATGATTTAATCTCCTGATGATGCTAACATGGTTACGAAACGTGCGTCGAGCAGTTCAAAAAAGTGTTTTGGTGTTTAGTGGTAAATCTCTTCAAGTTTAGTTTTAAGCTAAGTTTGATTCTAGTCAAGTAGTGATCCGTGTCTATGTTATCTCCTTTCCTGACTTGAACATTCAAAATCTCTTTATAATTGGGGTACGAAATGGCAACATGGTCAATTTGAAATTCACCCATGTACGTGTTTGGGCACCTCCAGGTCTTTTGTTTTGTTATTTTCTTCTTAAATTGGATTGACATTATTTTTAGATTAAACTGCGAACATAGTTCAACTAATCTTCTACCATTATGGTTAGTCCATTTATTAGCGGGAAAACTGCCGACTGTTTTCCTGAACTTTTTTCTTTCCCTAGTTGGGCGTTAAATCACCCAATAGAATTTTTACATGCTTAGAGGGAATTTTAGAGATAGTCTTTTCCAGAACTTCCCAGGACTTATTTATTTTTTCAGAATTAGTTATATTTTCTTCGTTAACTGGGAGGTGTGCATTGATTAATGTATAGTTTTTATTAGCACACTTGAGGGATAGTGTCATAAGTCGATTATTTACTGGGTGGACATTAGTTATAGAACCAAGAATGTTTCTTCAGATAGCGAAAGCAACACCGAGATGTGGTGTATTTTTGAGTATTCCTTTGTACGTGTTACTTTTGAATATATATATATATATATATATATATATATATATATATATATATATATATATATATATATATATATATATGTTTCATCTAATCAAGATAAGGATCTAATATTTGCTGCTGATCATCATGCTTTTTTGTTGATTTCCTAATAACTACCGCGCCAATCTAGAAAGAGGCTTTGTATAGAACAGAGGCTATGATAGAGACTACATGTATAAACAGGACTTCAAGGACTATGCATACAACCTGAAGTTCCTTTTTGTCATTATATTTGTTCTATTACTCTAGCTTATTAGCTATTACGAATAAAGAAAATATTAATTTATTAATAATAAATACGTTTAAAGAAAACAGTGTACATAACATTTTTCTTCGAATGTTGTTTATGCAGTGGAACGTCGGATGTTCATATTACTTAAACTTTTTGTTATTTTCTTTGAGTGTTACCAAAGTATGGCAAAAAGTAAAAAAGCTTATTTTTTTGCCAGTTTCGTTTTTACATCTAACTCTAAATATTTTGTATTTGTTTATGAGTAGTATACGGTTCACGAAATTAAATTTAGAAGACATTTAGAAGAGACTTAGACCAAGGTAAATAATAACTTCACGGGCATCTGAATATAAAACGACAAACGGTACCATCACAACTTTCATTACGGCATTTTTCGCAATCGGTACCATTGCAACGACTCGCGTGAGAAACTCGGCAGTACCGACCGTTTTATGTCGGCAATTTTACTGCCCTATAAAACAGCGTCACTCCTCTTTGAACACCGTATAATTCCGTTCAGTAATAGCAAACTAAAAGTAATAACACCACAAATGCTGAAACGAAATTCAAAAACAACATTGATTTTGAAAAGAAAATGTATTGTCTTGAAAAATGCGAAAAATTATCAGTAGTACTTGAATCTGATCATTATGGACGATCAAATTCCTAAGGTAGAGCTTAGAATTATCTGATCTGAATAGAGAGAACAGTTTTATACTGGGCAGAGTGCGGAACTCTCTAAGAATCCAAGAAATCTCTAATTCCAACGATATTCTAATTTTTTAATACCCTCAGTATAATGCGATTTTTCTAACTCTGTAAAATCAGCGGTTGTCTCAACTTTGACTTCATCATTTAAAGTGAATTATCATTCAGTCAATTCCCAGTAAGAGAAGAGGAAATAATCGCTGGGAGCCAAATCAGGCGAATACAGGACACGTTGAAGTACTTCGAAGTCTCCTAGTTAATAGTCTCCGGTGATGATTCTGTCTTTTGTCAATTAATGTATAAACACCACGAGTCCCAGTAAACCGAAATTATGATCTTTCCTGTAGATGGAACGATTGAACTCCCACCCACTGTTTTATGTAACATCCATGTTTCATTTATCGTTATAAATGCACTTAAAGGCGATGTTGAGAAGTGTTCTTTTCAATGCACTTTTGGCGAACGACATTTTAGTCTTCTTTGCTGCAGTTTTCAAATTAGTCCACAAAATCCACTAAATATATGGACCTTCCATATATATTTCCGTTTTTTTGGGTTAATTTTCTTGGGTATATTGGGCCGTATAAATTGTAAGAAGCAAAAGACAGGCATTCCATAAAGAATGTTTGTCATTATATTTTAAAAACTGTTTCTAGGTTTATCACTGGTTGATTTACCAGATTTACAAAACAGCCAAAAGAGCTGAAAAACATTTATTTGTAAATTTTTCTATTATTTTTTGGATCGACTCCAGAGTAATGGCGACATCAACTCGACTTATAGCAAGGCTTATATCAAATCAGCTCCACTTTGCTCAAATTGAGCAGTTTTTTTAATTCCTTCTTCACAGAATTTGCGTAATATAATAATTGAAGCGTATTGTATGACATTTAAGCACGAAAGAGAATATCTGCCAAATGATCTCTTGCAGTTCCACAGACGTCCACTCTTATCAAAATTTTGGATGACATTTTGACATAACCGTGGCTCATTGAAACCAATAACTGGCTGACAATGAAACAATGACAATGACTTGAATAATTTCATCCTTTAGTTCAGGAATCAATTGGGGATTGTTTTTATAGTCATGGCTTTTCACATAACCCGAAAGAAAATAGTCTAACTGTGTCAAATCACATGATGTTGGTGACCAATTAACATCACCAGATCAAAAAAATCCAATAATTATCTCATGATATCGAACACCATTCACAGTGACAGCTTCACCAGCAGCATTTTGAAGAAAATACGGCCCAATTACACTTCTCGGCCATAAAGCAGGAATCTAGGATGTAAAGGTTTCTCGTGAATCAACCGTGGATTTTCCTCATCCCAAATGCGGCAGTTTGTTTTATTAACATAGCCACCAATGTCAAAATGTGCTTCATCTGAAGAGATGATTTTTTGAGAAAGATCATCTGTTTGTTCTTTAACACGTTGACTGCTACGCAGGTTCTGGAACCGCCATGGACCTATGGGACCAGCGGGCTTTCACCTATCTGTGGAGCCGTTGGCCCGTTTACTACCATTTCAGCGTCATGCTTTGTAGACAGTATAGGTACTTCTCTTGGTCCTTCCACTTTAGTACTGTTATCCCATCTTTGTTCTCCATGGCTACCTTTTTTGAGTTTTTTGTTCACAACATCCTTTGGTAGCCCTTTAGGGTTTTTTCGTATTGTGTCAATAAGGTGAGTATGACAATCAAGCATTCTTTTAGTTAAAGGTAATCTGGTATACCAGTTGTCTGTCACTAAAGTTCTACCGATTCCGATAATATCTTGGGTAAGAAATGTTACGATAGCTTCTGGAGTTACGCGTTCACCGTTTTATTTATAGGCCGTGCCTGAATAGAACTTAAAAAGTTTGAATCATACATGTGCCTTTTCGATTTTATGTATTGTTTTATCGACAATCTTCCTCTAAAAGGTCTCGTGGTCTCGTGGACACATATGTATTCTTCGGGAGTATAAAGGTCTTTATGGTTCTTCAGGAGTTTATCTAATAGGGGTTTTATTTTAGTAAGTTTGTCTCCAGCGATAGCTTGATTATTATCTGTAAAATGAATTGTTCGGAGTAAAATTTCAAAGCGATTACGGCTTAGTACAGAGCGAGGAAAATTTATATTCAGTTAAGAATATGTTGACCAGTAGTCAGCCAACGCAGGTAGTTTGACTAGTCCCATCCATACCACTAGTCCTAAGAAATGTCTTATTTCAGATTTAGTTGTTGGTACCAAACTACGATAGCGAGAATTATTACTTGCATCCATTTCAAGCAAAAAGCAGCCCCCATCACCCTCCGTAGTCTAAAAAAGTCAGCGCCAGCGTTTCTGATGAATCAAACTCCCCCGAATGTCCAGCTTCTGGTTTGTTTGGGTTAGGGATGCACGTGCTGCTATGAATTGACTCGTGCGGACATCACATGATGGAATGAATAACTTTGGTTTACTTCTTATTGCTCTCGCTGGTTCATATAAATCATTGTCAGAATCGCGTTGTGAGGAATCAGATGGTCGATATGAATCGCTATCAGAGCCTAGAAAACATCGTTTTCCAGGCTCTAATAGCTTCCATCGGAATCGAAAACATTGTTCGCAAGATTTTTTGTTCGCTAATTCTTTTTATGTAAGAGATATTCAAATTATCACAGTATACAAAAATACTGTAGAATTATACCTTACCTTATCGCGAAAATGTTGTAATCATTTGTAATCATCTCTGTAAATCAGTACAGAGAATGTTAGCAAACAGCAAATCATACAAAAAAAAATGTAAAAAGCAAATAGATAGATATAACCTATAACCAACGATAATAAACGGATGACTAACGCTCAGAACAACCATACCGTACTGTTTACTACTTGTCAAAGAACCAGCGGCGCTACAGGGTAATTTTAGTGGAGATTCCTTTTCAAGGGTCGCGCTGGTCCCATAGGACCAGCACGTAAAAATTGTAAAAACTTCAAAGACAAAATAACTATTTTTGTTTTAAATGTATGGAAAGTTCATTATAAGCATAATAAACGTATTGTGGTCCTTGGCACTACACAAAAAAATGTGTTTTTTTGCTTGGCAGTCAACGCGTTCGACGTTTTCGAAATCGGCAATAACTGAACGAAATATCCGAATCGCGAAAGCGTCAGCTGCACTATGGAATATATAAATGAACAGGTTTCAGAATCGACGATCGAAAAGCAAAAAAAAAATACGTTCCAATTACGTGGAAGTAATTGAATTTATTATTCAGATCGAATGGGTTTTTGATACACGTCGGTGACACTGACAGTCGAGATGAGACGCAACACTTAATTGACTTTGGAATCGCATAGAACCGTCATGTAATATTTATATCAGCCAATTATTCCATTCTAGGCAAAAATGTTTGAAAATACATAAAAAATGTTTTTTGTTGCAGGTGAAAATTTGGTTTCAAAACCGAAGAAGCAAGTACAAAAAGATGATGAAGGCGGCTCAGGTATCGGCAGGTTCGAACAACAATGGTAATACGGGCACGCATTCCGGTCTCCTGGGCGGTAACGGAAATATGCCACCTTCAAGTCCAGGACCCCAGAATCAAAATATGATGCAAGGTAGGATTAAACTGGAAGGTAAACTTCAACTTCCTTTTCTTTTTTCCACCCAAAATCTAAATAATCTAAATAATCTAAATAATCAAAAATAAATCTAAATTTAAAAAGCGCAATGCTCGATTAACAATAGCAAGACTATAACTGCAATCAATGATTTAATAATCGTTTTGGTATAAGTTATACCAGAAAGTGGTTTCGTAGACATGCAATATATAGATATGCAATATGTAGACAAAAAAACAAGGGCTTTTTCGACTTTCTCAAGAGATATGATGCAGGTGTGAACTAAGCGATGTTGGGATCGGAAAAGATGTAAATCCCAAAAGGTAATATAATGTCCCAGTCTAATTCGGTATGTTGCCTGAAGCAAAATGATTTCCCTCCTTCTCTTACAGTCCGTTTCAAGATATTTCGTTGCCCTTCGGCAAAATGTTAATTGCCTCCATAAATCTCAATAAAAATATTCGTAGTTTCTTAAAAGACTCCAGAGTGGTTTAACTTCTGAAAAATTTTGGAAAATATTGTTAAATTATGATTAACTTATTATTATTATTATTAAGTATTGTTAAAACATTGTTTAATGATTTGTGTATTTTGAATGTATTACTACAATAAAAATAAATAAATAAATAGATTTATCTATTAGCACAATAAAAATTATAACTTAATTTTAATTATACTTTTAATTCGGTTTCGATCTCACTATCACTTTGATCTACATTAATAATAAGTGGTTCTATATTATTAGTAAATTAAACATAGGCATCTTCTATTTTAATAACATGGTTAATCGAATTTATCCAACTTTCTTTGGGGATACTATCTACAATCCTAATTAATGTTGCAGCACTTGCACTTAGAGCTGGAGAAATGTTTACCTGATGCCATTGATGGCCAATTGGATTAAAAATACATTAAAACGGTGGAAGGCGTAAAACCGTATGTCATACCGTATGACATACGGTTTTACGCCTTATAGGAACCGCTTTAGGAACCGTCCTTTCCTTTTAATATCCCTATTATAATACGTATTCCTTTTTAATATGAAATGTCTTTAATATTTCTAGAAGATCACATTTTTATATGTATTTTCGAAGCATATATCGTTTTTTTAAAATCTAGTTCTGAATTTCCAATTTAGTGTTATTTGCATCAAGAACTTTATTTTTTGGCGGTTATGATAACTAGCATTTTCCGTTATAATTAAGCTTTCCTTGGGCACATTGGGCAAAAAGCTATTTATAAGCCAATCTTCAGAAAGTCCTGCAATGGTGTCGTCATGGTAGTCCAAAGATGAATGTTTGATACTTTTGGAGGACAACTGCAAACAATTTGAAACCCACCCATCATCGGAACCAGCATGTAAAATTGTAACTCTTTTTCCCTTGTTCGCTGGGGCTTTGGTTTGGCATTTTTTTTATGTATCTACCCATCCTTTTGCTGGCGTCTCATGTGTATCGAACCATGTTTCATTAAGGTAGAAAAATGGGACGATTTTCTAATCTGTATTATTTTATAGAGTTTGAGTAGTCAAACCGCCATCGCCGCAATCGTTGTGATTCCATTAATATTTGTCTTTTCTTAATGGTCCAATATGCAACACCCATTTGAGATAATATTCTCCGAAGGCTAGTTCTGTTGCAAAGAATGTTAGTTTCATCTTTCCTTAGCTGCTGTTGCAATTTTGGGGTTGCAACAAGTTTTCGTTAATGAAGACGTTTCTGCTGCGGCTCCCTTTCCATTAAGCCCCCATTCAATAAATAAACATACACATTTTTACAATTTTCTTAGCATCGGGCGATAAATGTTTTCTTTTAAAATTAGCACTACCGGAGGCTCAATGATCATTATCTTGCCAAGAACGCCATATTTTTAGCACGTTTGTAATAACAAAAAATACGATAGAAATTATAGAACTGCAGTATTTAAGAAAATAATACGAACTAAACTAAACTATTTCGAAACTACTAAACCAAGTATAAAATTAATTTTATCTTTTTGCCTGTTATTTTATTAGGCCCAGCCCTGTTTACGTTTCTTGCAACTTTGTCGGGTTTCGTTACGGCAGGAGTTGTTAAGAGTTTATTGCAGCTAATTGGTCAACGATATATTTTGAAACTCACTATACCAGTAACCACCGTACGGCCAGCAGTCACCGTTTGATTAGACTGAAGGAACTTATAATGCACGACACCCAGCTTATATCACCATATAAACTCCAACATCATTTTAGTACGGTTATTATTCTGGACATGACTAGTATATGGCATTAATAATTCCAATACATAAGAAAGAGAGACTGCAATAGCGAAAACACATTAGAAGAATCACAAAGTGGATATAGAAGTGGATATAGTGCACAAGACAACATATTTTTGATAAAATAGATATCAAAAAAAACAAATGCAAGAAAAAAAAGGCGTGTGCATGAGAAAAAGTATAGCAGATATTACGAGAAAGCGGTGTTGATAGTAAAAACATTGCGAATAATAGAAATAATATATAAAGAAAACACCAGTTCAGTTATTAGCAATAATACGAGATCTGAGACATTCAAGACAAAATATGGACTAAGGCAAGGAAGATGTCTGAGCCCAGTGCTGTTCATAACATTTATGGATAATAACCAAATAATGCACACGGAAAAATAAAAAACCGGCAGTGGCGTACAGAAACTTCCAAATAACTGAAATATCGAAAGGGGGGTTTAATGGCGATGTAGCTCTCATCGCAACGAATGAAACAGTTATACAACGTCATTTAAGAGTGTGAAACGAAGTGCTGGAAAAGAACCGAATGAAAATCAACAACAGCAAAATTAAAGTAATGATGACAGGAGTGGAAGTGAAATAACTAAACATAGAATTAAATGGAATTAGAACAGACCAATTGACTACATTTCAATACCTGGGAGTGACGTTACAAGAAAATGGAACACAAGCAGTTGATATCACAAAAAGAATAGAAAAATACTACAACTATACTATACTATGAACAAAAATGTATTATATGATATTAGATGACTTACAAATACAATCTACATTGCAGTACATAGAACAGAGACAGTTGATTGATGGGGACATCTGACGCAAATGAGAGAAAGTAAACTAATAAGACAAATGGGAAACAAAAATACAAAGAAAAAGGAAGACGGGTAGATCCAGAATGACTTGGGACAAAGTAGTAGAAAATCTACTAGAGAGAAAAAGATTTTCTTCTACTAGAGAGAAAAAAAAAGAAAGAGAAAAGGATGGACGCCTGGGACAGAAAAGCATGGAGAAAGTTCAAACACACATCGAAATACGACTGACAAGCTGATGCCACATCAACACCAAAATACCCAGACTTTGGCTTTTGTATAATCAATAAAACTGTAAATGAAAAAGTGACACGAAAAGTTTTTTTCTCCAAAAGTTTTAATCAAAAATCTGTTTCGAAACTTCTGCTTGTGAACATAGCGGCTTTTCATTTAGTTCACACAAAGTTTAATTATTCACTATCACTAAAAGAACTTTCAGTATCAATTATTAGGGGATTAACTTCTAGTCTATCAAATACTCTTTTGTGATTCGACTACCTTTCATTCTCTGCTTTTTCTGCATGAATGATGCTGTTAACCCAGATATTTCTGATGTAACAGTTGATAAAGCTTCCTTCCACATATCCAAATAGTTATCAATCGTTTTTCCATCTCGACCTATATGACGATTGTAATAATTTTTGTCCACCCCCCATATCACTTCTTTGTGGCCATACTCTTCAGCCATATAATCTGCCACATATTCTTTTTTAGGTTTATTCCTAAAAAGAACATAATGAAACATAAATCTATCCCTTTAATTACTGCTTACCAAATGAGAATTTGTAGCAGTTCATAGTGTTTTCAAAAGGAAGACTATGCTTCGTCAGACATTCTGCAATTTTTGGTTTTGTCCATGCACTAGTTGGGGGTTTATCCACTGTCATCTGGTACATTATCCATGACAATAATTGATGGCTCCTCCAAGATTTTCAACAACTAGCTTTCAAACCAAAACAGAACGTTAAGATTATCTTTAAATTTCTTAGAAAAGCTTTCAAACAATAATTCATTAGTGGTTTTATTGTACTTTATATATTAGTAAAATCTGTCTGATTACTTCTAGTTCTAGTGAGTCAGAATCCTTCAGAACAAAATAATAATTACTAGAGTTTATTATAACTACAGATCTTTAAAAAATATAAAAACTATGCACTCACAAATAATTAATACTATATTTAATTATTAATTAATTTAAAATATTATTGTTAATTAAATACCAACAAAAGTTACACTATAGCTATGAATCATTCTCAAAATGGATATGCATTTTATTACCAGAAAATTTCTCATGGTAAGGCAATGTAAAATTTTTACTTTGTCTTATTTTTGTTACAATTCTATATAATACGCCTTGTCACCTTGTCATACATATTACTGTATACGTTCTCTTAAGGTTACCTGTTTAATGGATTTCAACATAGTTATTTGGCGTTTCCCATGAAGAAAAAAAAGAAGGAAAATATTGAGAAAAGCAGTCGACATAAAATTTTCATCTATTGTATGGAAATTTTCATTCATACATGCATTTCCGCATTACAAAACTTTTTATCAATTAATAAAATAAGATAGACTGTTTAATTTATATATATATATATATATATATATATATATATATATATATATATATATATATATATATATATATATAATGTGTGTCGCATTTAAGATGAAGACACGCCCACATTTTCGCTATCTGAAGGAATACAAATTTGAATTTTTGCACAGTCAGACAGATTAATGGGTGATGTAGATACTCAAGTGAAATCTGCACTTTAAACTAAGCCTACTACGAATTCACAAACAGGATCAATTCTCGATATTTTGCTTCACGTTATATATATATATATATATATATATATATATATATATATATATAGATCGAAAAAAGTTATTAAAAAACAGTTGTTCAGGATGTTATTCTAACCCCATGTACCAAGTTTCACGACAAAAATCGCATTTTTAATTTTGTCATTATTTTGGTCTATTCATTACATCAAGAAATTATATCGTTTTCTAACAGTTAAAAAAATTTGTCAAAAAAGCAATAATATTAACCCCCCCAAGCCAGATTCATTACCACCGAATGAAGATGAAATAATTAGGCAAATCAAGCGACTTAAAAATGACAAAGCTTCTGGTGAAGATGGAATCACTGCTGAACTTTTGAAATCCGCTAGTCCAGGTACAATCAAGGAAATAACCAAAATTCTACAAGAAGTTTGGCGAACCGAACGGATTCCGGAAGATTGGAAAGATGCTCTAATGCATCCAATACATAAGAAAGGAGATAGAACGGATGTAAATAACTATAGAGGGATATTTCTTCTCCCAGTTTGTTACAAAATTCTATTTCAATGTCTACTAGACAGAGCACAGGGGCAGTTAGACCCTAACATTGGTGAATATCAAGCAGGTTTTCGACCGGGCAGATCCTGCCCTGAACAGGTCTTGAATCCAGGAGGTTGATTCTAAGACATCAAAAACTGTACAATAAAAATCTCGTCTGTACATTTGTGGATTTCACAAAAACATTTGATTCTATTGACCGCGAATCTTTATTCCGAATCTTGAAAGAACAAGGACTAGATCTGAAAACGCTGGCAATTATTAAAGCACCGTTAACTAACACAAGGTCAAAAGTTAAATTCATGGGTGACATCTCAGAGCCCTTCGAAATTAAAACTGGAGTGAGACAAGGGGATGGACTCTCGCTACTCTTATTTAACTGTGTTCTAGAATAAGTAATATAGGAGTGGCGTGAAAAAAAGTCGGCCCTGAATATTGACCAGCCCATTAAACTGGGGAGAACCAACATAAAACTTGATTGTCTGGCATTTGCTGATGATCTAGCAATTTTAGCTCAAGATGTATTAACGGCACAGAAACAGATTGAAATCCTGAAAGAAACAGCAGAAAAGGTAGGACTCCAAATTTATTTTGAAAAGACACAATACATGATCTGCAACAGACTAAGAACACCATTTCTAAAAACAAAATATGGTAACATCAGACGAGTCTCTCAATTCAAATATTTGGGTGAAATAATCATGGAAAATGGGTTGGAAAAAGCGGCCAATAAGGGTAGATGTCAAAAAATGGAAACGGCATTGAGACTTACACAAAATATTTACAACAAAAAATGCATATCTAAAAACACAAAACTGAGACATTACAACACAGTTATTAAGCCAGAATGTCTTAAATGAATGTCTTAATGTCTGAATGGAAAGCGGGACATCGAGGACATTGAAAAGAAGGAAAGAAAAATCATAAGAAAAATCCTTGGCCCCAAACAAATAAATAGCACAACATACCGACTTCGAGAAAACCAAGAAATCAAACAATACACAGATATACATAGCGGTATGAGAATAAGAAGATTTAAGTTTTAATAAGTTTTAAGAATACTTAATTTTATGAAAATAGGAGTAGAGCTAAAGTAGACATAATTAAATGGATTGCTGCAATTAAAGAGGACCTAAGATCAGCAAATATTACACAAAGTGAAATTCAGGATAGAGGCTGTTTCAGACACAAGGTTAACGTTTGGAAGGTTGGCCAAGGAGAAAAATGTAGGAAGACTGGAACAACTTGGTCTGACGAAAGGAAAAAAGCTCATAGCGAAAGAATGAAATTAGTATGGGCGCAAAGGAAGGCTAACAACAACAAGCGCCTCTAATTGTACTTCACGCGGTCCACCAGGGCCTATACGTGAATAATATATATATATATATATATATATATATATATATATATATATATATATATATATATATATATATATATATATATATATATATATATATATATATATATATATATATATATATATATATATATATATATATATATATATATATATATATATATATATATATATATATATATATATATATATATATAATTTATATCACTGCAAAATGGTGAATAATTAATATTGGTCGATCAACGGCTGTTACAGTAAGGATAATAATCCGTGAACCTCCCTGGTATTTCAATGAATTAATTTGCTTTGTATTAAAACTATAATGAATGGAAATTAAATGTAAATAATACCAATTACTAATCTCGTACAAGTGATACGTTTGTTTTTGTAGACTTTTTTTTACGCGAGGCGGTGTATATTCAGAAAGAATTACCTTTCGATTTGTTGTATCCATTAAACGGATGACGTGTGTATCATTCTTCGGCACATGTTCTACATCTTATTCATTATTAACCAGGCAAGAGTTTCATTCAATATAAATATCGTTAGTTTTACAACAACAAAAAACAAAATTAAATTTATTAAATAATAACTAATTTTCTGTTTTATTTATTGATTAATTGTAGTTTAAAATTAATTAGTTATAAATACTTGGATCTAAGTAAGGATCTGGATAAATACCTGGATCTGTTATAAATACCTGGATCTAAGTAAGGCTTTCGATCTGGTGGATCACGCAATACTGCTAGACAAACTTCATCACTATGGCTTGAGTTGTCGGGTGAGAGAGTGGTTACAATCTTACTTGTTTGACCGACACCAAGTTGTACAGATTGATGAAGCAACATCTGAAAGATTAAGGATTATTTCTGGAGTGCCCCAAGGATCTGTTTTGGGTCCACTATTATTTTTAATTTTTGTTAATAATCTGTCAGATGTTTGCAGTAGAGGAAATATGGTAATGTTTGCTGATGATAGCAGCTATTTAACATGAAATAGAAACATGCAGGGAGCCATTGAAACGGTACAGGAAATGCTCAATAAATTTTATAGTTGGTTTACGAATAATAAGTTATCCCTTAACGTGGACAAAACTAGTTTTAATGATTTTACTCCTCGAACACACACTATAACGGAGTCATATTTACTAAAAATTGACGGTAAGTCTATGCAGCAAACATCCTGTACTAGATTTCTGGGTGTTCATCTCGATAACAGACTTTGCTGGGATGAACACATAGCTGAACTATGCAAGAAATTAGCTGCTGTCTCATATGCTGTTCATAGGTTGAAACTGGTTGGTACCACGGATATAGTGCATTCATATTATTATGCAGAGTTTTACAGTCGCGCTAGGTACGGTTTGATATTTTGGAGTGGGTCACCTCATCTGATGCGTGTTTTCAAAATAC
Organism: Cosmopolites sordidus; assembly: GCA_031761425.1. Lineage (NCBI taxonomy): Eukaryota > Metazoa > Arthropoda > Insecta > Coleoptera > Curculionidae > Cosmopolites > Cosmopolites sordidus. The sequence continues at coordinate 948,689 of JARFXV010000714.1, read as the reverse complement.
TAAAAAAGATAATTCGAATGATGGGTGGGGTGTCACTACTGGCAACATGTCGACCAATTTTTAAACAATGCAGGATTTTGACTCTACCATCACTATATATTTTGGAGATTATCATCTTTGTTAGGCGAAATTTTGTAGCATTCGTAAAAAATAGTGATTTTCATCACTATGACACACGAGGCTCTGATGAACTTATTTTACCAATACATTCATGTAAGATAGTTGAACATAATGTTTACTATAGGAGTCTGAAGCTGTATAATAAGTTGCCACAACGATTTAAGCATGTTCAGAATGACAACTAAAAAAATTAGTCCGCGAATTTCTTATAAGTCAAAGTTTTTATAGTTTAGAAGAATATATCTCGTATCAATAAATAGATTCAATGCTTATTTATGTATACAATGTTTATTTGTGCAAGATTATCATTTCATGTATTATTTCTAAGGTCGTGTCACTGAACATTCCGTCAATTCTGTCAATCCAACTTAATCATGGATATTTTTATTGTTGTGGGGATTGAATAAATACTTTATTAAATTATTAAATTATATACCTTATCAAGAATAAAATATTTATATGTAGGTTTAAATGTTATATATTCTTTGTATGCACAGAAGTGTGGCAATGTGCATGCTCTTGTTTTGACTTGATCCATGCATATTTGTATTGTCTTGAGGATTCAATAAATTATTATATATATATATATATATATATATATATATATATATATATATATATATATATATATATATATATATATATATATATTTAAATATATATTATCTTATAAATAATATAAAATATAAGTAATTATTAAAATAGTAATCTTATTGGAACTTAATCAGGTTCAGTAAGGTCCTGATTACTTATTTAGAAATATTTAGAATCCTTATAACCCTAGCTTATTTAGAAACCATTGTTGGTTTTTGTGACTAGTATATTTTGAAATTGGATTTGAGACTTTGGTTGGTCTGGTCGGTTTTTATCCACGTTTGAGCACCAAAGCTTATTACATTAGATTTCAACAGTTTTCTTGAAAAATTCTGAAGATTTCCATGTGTTTTTATCACACTGAGGGCTGGATTAACTTTTTCTGCGATTTATTTTATATATATTTAGCTGGGAACTTCTGTTTCTGTTGTACTTTCGTCGCTATTGTACAGCGTGGGAACATGAGTACCACCTCAATCTTGGTATCCCTCAAGATTATATCTCGTTCTCTGTAGGCTTCTCTAGTTATTAGTATTATCTTATTGACGTTTTACTTCATCCCGACTTATCCAGCTTATCCAGCAACATATGTTGCCTTGATTCCGTTATTAAACATACGTAGTTGTTAAATTATAAGTATTTCAATTTGTTAAAAATGTCAATTTATATCAAGGAAACAAAAAGACATGGCAGAACAGTGATACAAGAAGACCCCCAAATTAATAAAGATAAAGAAGAAGAAAGGGGTTAAACAACGATAAAGTCAAAGAATAAAAATCAATTGGTCACGGAAGAAAGCTCTCAAGAACGCATATACCCAACAAGCCAATTTGCAAATCATTTTTGTTAACCTCCATAGTGCATAAATAGTTGATCCAAGAAAGAAGAAAAATACATTAGATCTATTTTTCATAGAGTCAAACCATATTAATAAAGGATTGATTCTTTGTAAAGCAGCAATAGCTAGAGGGAAGTGAGATAGCGATCGAGATCCTGCGATTTCACCCCGTGGACTATTATTTTTTTTAACAGCACGCTTACATGATTCATTTTTATCAAAACTCCTGAGTTTTCCAACTAAACTAAAAAAGGTGTGGATATTTTGCATAATTCACAATAAAAAACTTTTTGATAGGCCGATATATTCGTTCATTTTTACACGAATAGTTACAGTTTCTTCAAACCTGAAGAAATAGCTTGTTGGAGATGAGTTCACAGCCGATACATTGATTTATTTTAATTTATATTTAATTAAAAATGTTGTTTCCTTTGCCAGGCACAGAACTTTTTAAACAATCCTTCTATATGTTAACAGGTAACAATTCCGAAGAATCAAAAATAGTCTTTATAATTATTCTAAACGCACAGAACGAATTAACTTAATCAAATTAAATTTCTTATATCAATTTAAATCATCTTAAAGAACTCTTATAATGGCAACAAAGTATTTCCTGCTTGTCATAGCCTTAGTTCATGTTAATAATCGTTATACGATCTTAGCATATTTAAATTAAAAAATAAGTAAAAAAATTGAAATCTTACTGTAAAGGTTAACTAATTCTGTGATAAATTTAAATTGACAGAAATTAAAAAGTCATCGGAAAAAAGATTTATAGTTTCACCGAAAGAAATCTAAAGATATTAAAAAAAAACGCCATGGACAGTTATATTTTGAAAGGTTAGGATAAATGTAGAGATGAAATCTTAAATATAATTTAAAATAAACTTATTGAAACAATACACATAGAGGTACTCTACGCAAGCGAGACACTTACACTTCATATAAAAAGCGGCATAGAAAACATACTAAAAGAAGAACGCAAAATTCTGAGGAAAATTCTCGGCCCAAAACTGACAGAGGAAGGATATAGACAATATTGTCGAAAGACCACAGAGAAACTGTCCAATGTAATGACATAAGAAAAAGAAGGTTGAAATTCTATGGACATATCAGTAGACCCCGATCGACAAGACTCACCAACAGAATTCTTACATACATACAAGGAGTTAAGTCAACAGTACCATGGATCACACAAGTCACAGCTGATCTGGGAAAATCACAAATGGGTCTGACAGAGATTGAGGATAGAAGAACGTACAGAAACAAAATACATATGTGGAACGTTGCATCAGAGGGCGAAGTTATATATATATATATATATATATATATATATATATATATATATATATATATATATATATATATATATATATATATATATATATATATATATATATATATTTAAACTCATTTTTGCGTTGTTCTTTGTAGAATAGTCACTTTTACGTATCGTTTATTTCTCCATGAGTGTTTGTTACATTATTTCTTGGTATTTTCGAGATCTTTCTATATTTCGTTTTTGTTTTTGTACGATTGTTAATCGTTGTTTTTCGAATTGCTTTTCTAAATCTCTTTTCCGTGTTTATCTAGAATGTCTAACTCTTCTTCTTCCTACAGCGATGTGGTTTAAAACTTACATCACAGTCACAGTCTTATATTACACACAGTCATTTATGGCTTTTGATTTTTTTATTCATTTATTATTATTTATTAATTTTGATTATTTGATTGATTATTATATTATTTGATTATTTATGATTTTCCTATATTTGGAATTCTAAATTCTCTGTCGTTTACCGTTATTTGTGGTCAGGATATTTTGAGACTGGATTTCAGGAATTTGTTGATCTTTGTGCGATTTATACATTTTGATTGTTTTCTGCCCATGTTTCAGCACCATAAAAGAGAATATTCATTATTTCTTGGAAAGTTGTGAATATTTCCATGTTTTTGAGGCACTGAGTACTTTATTCCCTGTTTCTGCCGCTTGTTCTATATCTTTTTAACTGTCGACTTCAATATATATCTCAATCTTCGTATCGTGGAAGTTTACGTTAAGTCCTCTGTTAGATTCTCTAGTAATTAGTTTTGCTTTATTGGCGATAAAATTCATTCCGACTTATCCAGCTGCCCTTCTTAGCATGATGATTTTTCTTTGCACGTATAACCTTGTTTCCACCATTAAATATACATCGTCGGCGAATTATACGTCTTATAGCTTGTTAAAATTCTCCAGTTTATATCAAGAAAACACAAACACATGACATAAAAGTGATATACGACCCATAAACCAATTTTATCAAAGGGCAAGCGCATGTATTATTACGACAACGACAAAGTCAAAGAATGAAACTAATTTGGATATGGAAGAAAGCTCCAAAAAACGCACATACCTTACAAACCACCCTGGAAATCATTTTGATTAACTTTCGTAGTCCATAATTATCCATCCGATGAAGAAAAAGAAAAATAAACATGATTTAATAAGTGCAATAGCTAGATTGACTATTTTTTGGGGCTATACCTAACCATAGGTTTACAAGAATCATCTCTAAACGATCCAGGAACTAAAATAACAACAAACAACAATTTTGATAATATCATTTTTAAGATTAAAGATTTGTGGAATAAATCTGAAAAATGCGGATATTTTATACAATTTAAATTATTCAAACCTGAAGGAATAGTTCGTTTAAACAGCGTTGATACGTTGAATTTTTTTAAGTCTCAAAAATGTAGTTTTTTTTTAAATTTAAGTCACGTCAACGCTCAAAGGCGTTATTTAGTGACTTACCAACACCGACAAGCACATACAAATACGCACACAAACATCCATGCCCGCACCAGACCAAATTACTTGCCACATTGTCTTCTGGTTTACAATTTTTTTTACCAGCAAGACATCGTTTTTACTTTATCCAAAAGTTCTCGATTTGATAGATCTGAGGATTAAGAAGGCCAGAACTTTCTTATGTTTCCTCTCGAACCACTACTTCGCCACATGAGCCATATGTTTGACCCGATTGTCTTGTTGGTAGACCCTCTGTAAAGCATATTCTCTTCGGCGTAAGGTGGAGTAAAGTAGAAAGTAGAAAGAGAATTTCTTTTGTCAAATTTTCTTTCAACCAAAATATCAGACGGTCTCTGTTAGATGAAAACCACCCCCATACTTTACCATTATCATCACCATACTTTACTGTACTCAAAAGTCTTACGTGAATCGAATTATTCATTAATACGTCTTCCAGTTACGTTGCAAATCTTCACTACAGTTCCTTTTTGGAAATTTTAACCTCTGCTTTGTATTCCGTTTATTTAAAAACGGAAGTTTCCTAGCTATTCTACCCTATAAGTTCTTCTGTTGTAATCTCGATTTATGCTTCTGGTTCTGATACGTGGGTCAAGGTTTTTTTTTATAACGACAGAGGTAGCAAAACGATCCTTCAGAGCCTCGCGTGTAATATGATCATCCCTTTTATTAGTCGTTTTTCTTGGACAGACTCTCTTTTCTAGTTGTCGCATATAATTATTTAAAAACTTCTCAATTATAAAATTTAACGCCTTTCTTCAGTACTAACATACAGTGTCTAGCGCGGCCTATATTTACTTTAAAATAGTAGAAAACGAACTTTTCTGAACTTTTTCTGTATCAACAAAATAAACATATTTTATCAGAACTGGTACACGATAACGGGTATAAGTACGAACCATTAGGAGGAAATAAATTCTTTAAGAAGATAAGCAGCAATAAAATGAGCTAGTTATATTGTAAACAAAATGTTTAAAGGTCAGTTAAAGTTATAGCATAATATATTGTTTGTTGTATATAAACTTATAAGATAAACTGATTAGAAAACATAAGTTCAGAAAATTATTGAAAGAATCTTCGACTTTCAAAAGGATCAGAACACAAAGAAATTCATGGTAATACCATTTGATGCCCAATTAACAAGAGGACTAGACAAAATTTTGAAAAAAGTGGACATTAAGGTTGTGTACAAACCATATAATAAATTAAGAAATGTTCTGGGTAATCCAAAGGATAAAGTAGAGCAACATGAAAAGTCGGGGATTTACGAAATTAGCTGTCAAGACTTGATCGAAGGTATATTGGGCAAACAAAAAGATCCATATTGACAAGATATAAAGAACATATTGCCCACATTAGATATGGGAGAAATGAAAAATCTTGTGTTGCCCAACATGCAATCGAACATGACCACAGTATAGATATTAGCAATTTAAGACTAATTAAAAGTGTTAATAATAATAGGGCTTTGGATGCATATGAAAGCATTCAAATAGAAAAATGTAAGAAAATCATGAACCGAGATAAAGGACCGATTCCTTTCAGTCAACTTTTTCAATTATTAATGTAAGGCTTAGTACACTTCACGGTTCATGATTTTTACACGCTTCATTAGGTATAGTTTTCATATAAATAGAACCTAGTTTAGTTTTAGAATTAGATTAAATCATCTCTTGATGATGCTAACATGGTTAGCGAAACGTGCGTGCATGGCAAATAAATTATAAAATAAAATTATTTTCTATCACTCTTATTTGATGGACAACCACTGTATATATGTGATATGAAACAAAAGGTCAAGTAGCACTGTTTAAAAACGATTTATTTCGATTGTTTCAGGTGGTGGTGGAGGTTCTTCTAGTGGATCCCCAGCGACGGGAGGCTACATGCAACACCCGAGCCCCGCTCCCAGTTCCACCCCCGGTTCGGACGTTTCGGGACAGCCAGCAGCCAGCCCCGGTGGATGGGATGTCAAGCCCCAACAACCAGTTCACGCGCACCCTCCCCATCCGGCGCCTCACCCTCATCCGCCGCCCCACAACTACCTCCCTCAGTACTCGTGGTACCCAACGGACAATCCAGGCCTTCTGACGTGAGTAGCATAACAAATATTTTTCTTTTTTTTTGTTCGTTCTATAGGATCATGTCTATTCTCTTGATAATGTTATCTTGCTTAACGAAAAGTTCGATATACCCCAATAGTTCAAACCCAAATATTATTGAATTTCTTATGATTTTTTTTAATGGTAAATCTAAAATATAACTTACCTTCAGTAAGGAACGTGGCCCTAGATCTGAATGTAAAAGATAAGATTAAAATTAGTAAACTATTAGTACAAAATATCTATGAAAATATAAGTTAACAAAAAATGAGACTTTTCTTTTTTTATATACAGGGTGCGGCGCCAAAATCCGGTCAAATGAAACTTTTTTTTCAAACAGTTTTTATTGTAAACCCGGAAAAGTTTACATTTCTTTTTACTAAATTGTTTGTAAGGTTATGAAGAACACATTTACTCAATATATCCTCCCTCTGCTTGAATGGCCGCCCCCATTCTCGGTCTGAAGTGCTCGTAGGCTCGTTTTAATGCGTCACGGTCCATATCGGCGAATGCCGGTTCAACAGCGGCTCTAATTGATGCCACGTTTAGATGTCTGGACTTGTTGGTGACCCTTCCACGCTCCATATATAGAAGTCCAAAAGAATTAAATCTGGGCTGTTCGGAGGCCACAATTTTTTGGACCAAAACATGTTGACGTTCGACAACCAATTTTGAACCAAATGATTTGTGTGAGCGAGCGCACCGTCCTGTTGGAAAACATACGGCTTTCCAGACGACACAGTTTCCATTCACGGCTTTACTACATTTGTCAAAACATACAAATAAACTTCTATTGTGACATTTTCCCCTTTGTTAAAGAAAAGCGATGGCTCCACATCACCCTCATTGGACCAACACTTAGTACGTGAATATTCGCTGGAAATTTTGTTCTGGAAATAAAGGAAACATTTATAGGGTCAGATCATTCTTCGCATTTTTTTCGTCCGAAAAAAACCTGGCATCATTGTTTCTTAAGGAACACAAAAGTAGATCGCTTTAATTCTGTAAGACTTGTAGCAGAGGTCCTCGTCGACGATTCGACGTATAGTTTTTTTACTCACACCGACAACTCCTGGGCCCGTTGAATGATGTCGAGCGTCGTGACAACGCGCTCCTTCGAGTGAGTTTTCCTTGTCGGTGTTGCAAAACCTTCGTTGAACTTTTCCGACTCATTATACTTCGCGACGACATTATACACACTGGATCTCGGATACCCGAAGAACCGAATGATTTCTGTCGCGGAGCGCCCAGCGTGAACACTTTCGATAATCGCAGCTATTTGGTTAAACTCCGCACTTCGTTATAACATTGCGACTGTTTAGAGGTTATGACTGTTTAGTACATGCGTGAACCTATTTGGACGCCAATCGCGACCTGTACAAGTGGTATAGGACGCCGGGAAATTCAAATTGAATGTTGTGCGGATTTTGGCTCCGCACCCTGTAGTCTGGTATTTTTTTATATTTTGGAACTTTTAGAGTTCAGTATAAACTTTACGTTGAATTTTCAATTCCGACCAAAGTACTTTCAATTAAATCGACGTGGGTCCCGCTAACCAAGTTAGCAGCATCAGGAAACTGATGATTCTAACTTGATTAGCGAAACGTATATCGAGTGAATTGAACGTGGTTTAGTGTGAGTTAAAATTGGACATAAAGTTCACTTAGTCAATTATATTTAGTGTTTATAATTAATTATAAACTATCTGCCCTGAAGCAGAAGAGAACATTAATGTTCTAAACGAGACCATCACTACTGCCCTGATAGAAAGCCAAACCGGATACTGCCCAACAACCAAGAAAGAATCGAAATTGAGCGAAGCTACGATGCGGAAAATGAAACAAAGAAGAGACATGAGAAGTGAAGAACTGACTACTGGTGAAGACCTAAGGCAAATTAACAAGGAGATATCAAAGGCTATAAGACGCGACATTAGAACACACAACCAAAATCAGATCGAACAAACAATAGAGAACAATAAAAGCATGAAGGTCTTACGTAGGAAACTAGAAGGCGGAAAAAAGCAGATGACCAAGGTAAAGGACAAGCAGGAGCATACTACAACTAACCGGGAAGATATTCTAAAAATAGTTGAGGACTTTTACCACCTCTTATATAAAAGCCACAATGAAGTAAATTTAGACTCAGAAACAGAACTAGATATATTGACAAGGGAAAAAGGCATCGTTAATCAAGGGTTAGAATTAATGCCTGATATTACTCTGGACGAAATAAAGCTGGCACTGAAGAAAACTAAAAACAATAAGGCCCCTGGAGAGGACTGCGTAGTTGCCGATGCAGTTAAGATAGGTGGTAACTGTTTACTCAAGAAAATAGCAAAACTTTTTAATCTCTGTCTTTTTAACAGCACCATACCAGATAGGTGGAACAACGCCATCGTGATCTTGATCCACAAGAAAGCAGATACAGCCGAACTGGAAAACTATCGGCCAATAAGCTTACTTAGTCACCTTTATAAACTCTTCACGAGAATTATTACTACACGACTGGAAAACAAATTAGATTTTTACCAACCAATAGAACAGGCCGGGTTCCGCAGATGATTTGGAACCAATGACCATCTTCAAAGCATCAAAACTGTGATCGAAAAATCAATGGAATACAATAGATCGCTTGTCATTGCCTTTGTGGACTTCCACAAGGCCTTTGACACCGTTGAGATAAGTGCAGTTTTAGACTCCTTACAAAAATGCCGTGTCGACTATCTTTACACTAAACTAATATATAACATATATAAAAATGCTACCATGATGGTAAAACTGCACGAAAACACCAACCCCATAAGAATCGGTAGAGGAGTACGACAGGGTGACACTATGTCACCCAAACTATTTATCAACGTTCTGGAATACGTCTTCGGGATGCTTGAATGGAGCGGAAAGGGTTTAAATATAGGATTTAAATATAGGGTTTAAATATAGGGAAAGGGTTTATATAGATGGCTTAAACCTAACAAATCTACGCTTCGCTGATAATATAGCTTTGTTGTCTGACAACCTACAAGATATCAGGAAAATGCTGGAAGATCTCAAGGAAGTATGTGCTCAGGTTGGGCTAAAGATTAATATATTAAAAACGAAGTTTATGACGAATCTGGTCCCTAGTGGAAATATTAATATTGGTGATTGCGAGGTGGAGTTGGTGGATAGGTATACATATCTTGGTCATGAAATACAGATCTCGAGAGACAACCAAACATGCGAATTAAAAAGAAGAATCACGCTCTCTTGGGCTGCATATGGCAGACTTGGGGAGGTATTTAAGAGTAATCTCCCAATTGGTCTGAAACGAAAGGTTTTTAATCAGTGCATTTTGCCGGTTATGACCTACGGCGCCGAAACTTTAACTCTGACAGTCACATCTGCTAAGAAGCTTAGAATAACACAACGTAAGATGGAAAGATCGATGCTCGGTGTGTCACTTCGTGACCACGTTAGAAATGAGGACTTACGAGAGAGAACGGGAGTCACGGATGTTATCTATCAGGTGGCTAAGCTCAAATGGAATTGGGCTGAACATGTGGTCCGCATGACAGATGGACGATGGACAAAGGGGCTGCTCGAGTGGAGACCAAGAGCTGACAAAAGAAGCAGGGGGAGACCTCCCACGCGGTGGACGGACGATATCAAAAGAATAACCACAAACTGGATGCAAAGCGCTCAAGATAGAAGACGGTGGGCAGAAATGGGGGAGGCCTATATCCAGCAGTGGATGCAGAGGGCTGATTGATGATGATGATGATGATGATGATGATGAATTAATTATACGGGGTTGTGGCTAATGGTATGTCGGAAAACTTACTGCAGTAATAAGAATTGAAACTGATGAAAATTGCCTTAATAAATTAATTATAGAAGTGTGGCTCTAAAATAAACTTTGAAATTTATGAATAATTTTGAAATGGTTTGAGACAAAAACTTGAAATTTGCTGGTGTCGCTACGAGGCATACTTTGATGGTATTGCTGTAAAAAATGAAATTAATAGTGGCAGTACTGGACCCATTTTTATAAATAGTAAAACCGTGTTTTTTGAAGCACTCTAAAATTTTTGGAAATAACAGCCTTCGGTCCATAACATTTTTAATGGGAAGCATGTGTTTGTACAATTCTGCAGTACACTAACAAAATGATTTCTAGCATATGGTTAGAAATCGTCACATGCTTTACGTTTAATTCACAGACGAGCTCTGGAATAGTTGTTCGCGCATTGTCTTCGACTAAGGCTCGTTGTCAACATCCGATGACCAATCTCTATCACCGTTACGACATTTTTTGAGCCACAATTACGCAGTACATTCATGAGTGGTTTCTGAGCCAAACGCATCGTTGATATCGCGAGCTGTTTCGGCAACTTTTCGCCCTAGTTTGGACTGGAACAAGAAAATTGTGCGAATTTGCTTTTTGTCCATGAACATTAACGCTCTGAGAAAGTTAGACATTATTTTAAATCAAAACTAATACCACAGTTAACATCAATTGTGGCGAAAGTGATACATAAAATGGCCACTGGGAAATTGTATGCAAGCCTCAGCCATTTTCCAATTTCATCTTATGTTTTTAAATATTAGTAGACAATTTTTAATTTTATCAAATGCCTCTGCTATTTTTTTGTCACAACTCTTCACTAGAATACGTCTCGATACCATAAACTAAGTTTTTGTTGGTTAGCAAGGCGATGTATAGGTACAGCATGAGTTAACGCAGAAAAATTTGATAGACTGAGTTTCTGATCTATTTTTTAAATGGATGGTAACGCGTAATGAAAAAGATATTGTGTATAATAATGGCAAACGTAAGAGATGATGGTGTAGCGCGGAGAGGCCTCTGATCAGCGTTAAAGTCAGTTTACATGCGGAGAAGATTATGTTATGTTTCTGGTGATACTGGGAATACAGTTCATAGCTAGGTGGATTAAAGCGAGCAGCAATCGAACAGAAGTGATCTGAATTATCTAATAAAAATGGTATTGCATTTCATCGAAGCGGTGCTAGAGCACACATGTCTTTCGCTATCCGACAAAATCTTTTATAACTTTACTGAGATGGTTTGACTATTTATTTAGATCGATTCAAAGCAGGCTAGCAGGTTATCGATTCAGGCAGATTAGATACTTCTTTAGCCAAACCAGCTACCAGAGAGATGGAACAAATCAAAATTTTTCTTCATTTTTTTTTTCAAAAAAAAATTGTATCAACCGAAAATTTAATCCTCTTCCTTTAAACCTCCGAAGGTTACTAGAAGTCACAAGTTTCTTGTAGAGTGACTACATTTTTAATTTATTTCAAACTAGGCTGACCCGACAAACGACCTGTCCAAATTTCAATAAATTTGTGTGTGATCGTTTTGTGAAACAAAACAAAAAATAAACAATCAAATATATCGTTCCTATCGTCAATTATAAGCGAGAGTGCATAGGTACAATACATACATACGAAACAATCAAATATATCGTTCCTATCGTCAATTATAAGCGAGAGTGCATAAAAAAATATATATTTTTTGCAGTTTTTCCGAATTTTCTGACTTTCCTTTGTAAACTGAAAACTTTTCCAAGACCATAACGAACAAAACAAAAGAAGATTTACGTATACCCATCATTCGAATCGTGAGTTATGGTCTTGAGTTCATACAAAAATCCTATAGAAAAAACGACTTTCGGTTTTTCTCAAATTTTCCAATTTTCCGGGCAACTTTTCCATTTTTTTCCTCAAAACCTTATTCGGACTATTACAAACATCTTTAAAATAAATTGCCAAATCGGTCCAGTGATACGCGCATCACCGAACAGCATTTAATTTTTATTTACAATGGGAGACAAAAGTATTGGCATAACACATTTTATTTTAAATAAAAAAAAATATTTCCAAAATTCGAACGTTAAAAAATGTTAATCTCAAATGGAATAGATTAAAATGAATGTCAAAAAATAAATGGACAAAAGTATTGGCACCCTTAAATGTTTATCAAATATTTTATAGCAAGACACTGATAAAAACTTGTTTCTACCTATGGAAAAGTATTTATTGTGGTCGAATATTAGTATCGCGTAGCCTTCTGATATATGCCATATGCCACGAACAAACAGAATTGGAAAGAAGAAAAATAATTAGACAAACTAAAAGGGATCCTCATAACTCAGCGTCGGAAATTACTTCAACGATTAGGGAACAGGATAATAAAAATATTAGCGCTAAAACCATACGGAGAGTTCTGCATCGTGCTGGTTATAGAGCAAGAGTTTGCCAGAAAGAAACCGTACATAACAAAGTCAACCAGGAAAAGCGCTTGCAGTTCGCAAACCAGAATGTTGATAAAACTAATGAGATTTGGAAGACAGTAATATTTTTAGACGAAAGTAAATACAATATCTACCATTCTAATGAACGATCTCTTGTCTGGAGGAAGAAGAAGAAGAAGAAAGAGGGGAAATCCCACCATATCCCTCTCCACCGTCAATTCCTGAAGGGAAAGGACGGTGCCCCTCTTGATGATATCTTTTTTAATTAATAAATTAAATTTAAAGTTTCAAAGGAAACGAAAAACAAACAAAACTGATCATCCTGAACGAGGTAGTTTACCCTCCATCTTATTTTGTATCGTTACAACTTTATTTAAAAGAGCTTAACAATTATAAATGAGGCTAACAAAAAGTAAATTTCATGAATCAGTTATGCAGTTTTCGCAAGAGCTGTACAATTAAACTTAGAGAGAATGGGCCCCACAAAAATGGGCAAAGCCCGGGAGGTACCTGATACCCTCCCTGACGAGCAATTCTTGCAAAGAGCCAATAATAAATGAGCCAAAATAAAGAGCTTTGCGAGTGCGAAATCAGCAAAACAGATTAAAAATAACTTAAAATAAACTGCTAGAAGCGCCAATCTGACTGGTTGAGAACCATCCAACGATCCTCGCAGAATTGTCCAATCGGTACCCCAGCGGCAGCAAAGATCCGTCCAACTGTCCCCAACTTAACTGAATGATCCTGTGTAATGAACTGAATCGCTAACGTCCTCTCCAAACGCAAGAAGACTGAACCGTAAATTAATCTAGCTTGAAGTGGCGAGCCAATCCGAACGCTCACTCAAGAGACCTGAAGTAAAAATAGAGGCTTCCATACGGAAAATTAAGAAAAACTCTATAACGGCTGGGGTGTCTCCAGCTCGTCCTCGACGAAGCTGTCCAAGCGATCAACACAATTTAAGGAGATCAGCCTCTCCAACAAGTTCTCCGACGCTATCGGCCAGTCGGGACTGCTGACCAATTGTAATATAATTTCTACTTGTCATTGTTGTCCCCGAAATCAATACTAGCCACAAACGCTTCCATACGTCTTTTGTAAATGGTGCATCTGGAATCCCTAGGTCTATGTTTAACGTCAGTAATCTTGGCCTGCAAACAGAGAGTGCACTTGTGTTCCTCTGGTTTATTTTTCATAGGGCATGTTCTAGAGTCGTGCTTCTGCGCACAATAACCGCAAGCAGAGTCACCATTACATTTGCCAGAAGTGTGGCCGAATCCCTGACACTTGTAGCAGGTCGTCAGCTGAACCCTGTCTTCGATGTTACAGGAATGCCATCCCAGATAAATAGTTTTCCTATCCAGGAGTTTCCTCCTAGCAGCAGCATTCACCTCCACAACCCAATGCACATAATGCTTATCGCGTGGACCAAATTTGAATACAGGACTGATATGCAAGTCCGCGTCTGCCCAATCGTCCATGAAATTCTGCTCGAGGATTTCTTGTTCAAGTTCCTCCTTCCCGATGCTAGCCGGAACGTTGAAGACCGTAAGTCTGGGCTTCAACTTGCCAACACGCACTACGGAGAGGTTTAATTTCTTAACTTCCTCGGAATTTACAACCTTGTCAAAATCATTGGACGCAGACTCAATGATGACCTTATTGTTCTTGGTAGAATATATTCTGGTTGGCTTAATGCCAATCTTGCTAGGAGAAATCTTCTGCATGGTCCACCTCTTAAGCTCGTCACCCGGAACCTCTTTGCCGTCCACGGACCTAGACAGAGCAATTTTGAAAGTTTTAGCAACCGGAAGTGGCTTTTTAATGCCACTTACCTTGACCGCGCTCGCAGCTACGCTAGCATAAGAGTGCTCCGGTCTAGCCGTCAACGATTCCTCGAATTTCTTGCTCTGTTCTGACACCATACTATTCTGGCAACCGATCATATGTTTGATTTCCAGTATATCAGCCTTCAGGCTGTATTGCTTAGAATCTATGACATCGTTGACTTGGATATTGACCTCCTCTAATTTGCTCAAGATGGTCTTTGCATGTTTCGAGAGCTTCTTCTTCTTATTCTTGTCCTCGATGGACTCGATACCCAATTCGAGCTTCCTGATGTTGTCCAGAATGATATTCATCCTTTCAGCAAACAACGTCTTTTCATCTCTAGATGCAGATGAATTGTCTCTGACCTTCTTACCAACATACGAGGTAGGTGTCTCATCACCGGAGTCATCCTCAGGGGATGGAACCCTCGGTCGCTTCTGCTTAACGTAGCTGACCTCCATTACTATGTGTTGACGCTTTTTCAACACCGAAATTCAAACTGGCCCAGCCGGAGCTTCGGCAGAGCCCACCGGCCCGCCCTTTTGAAGGAGGTTCCCCAACCTCCTTCTATACACCTCTTAGCCGAAGATTGGAGCTTATGGCGCACAGCAGGTCACACTGCACGACTAATGGCCAAACTAACGTTGCCCGCTAGGAGCCCTCGGGGAGGGGGGTGCCGCTTTAACCAATAAGTGAATCACACGAGAAAACACTTTAGCGTCTCCCAGCAATAATCGCACCTCGGATAAACCTCATCGGTTACGATAATGCCACTGCGCAAAGCTTTGTCTGGAGGAAGCAAAACACAGAGCTTGAGATAAATAATTAACATCAAACAGTTAAGCTTGGGGGTGGAAGTATCCTAGTGTCGGGATGTATAGCTGCAGAAAGCGTTGGAAATCTTGTCTTTATTGATGGAATAATAAACAAAACCGTTTATTTAAATATTTTAAAAAACAACCAGAAACAGAGTTTCTATTTTCGAGAAGACAACGATCCAAAACATACAGCTTACGTAGTAAAACAGTGGATAGCTTATAACGTGCAACATCAGTTAAACACCCCTCCTCAGTCACCTGATCTGAATCCTGTAGGAAATCTGCGGAATGAACTAGAGAAGCGGGTCAGAAAATATCAAATTTCAAGCAAAAGTCAATTGAAGGAAATTCTTCTACGAGAATGGACGTCCTTAGGGCAAGAAATTACTTAAAAACTAGTTCACTCCATGACAATCCGTCAAGAGAAGTTATCACGAGAAAAGAACTTGCTAATACTTTTGTCTCCCATTGTACATAGATGTGTAAACTTTTTTTGTTCTCCAGTATACTTTATTCGTCTTATTTATTTAGTAACAGTTACTTAGTGCCACGGCATATACAAAACGAAAACACTCTATCCCTGTCCGAGCCGCGTTCATCACCCCTGAACGGGTATATCTGCTGCCCCCATCGTCCGTCAGGTCGTCCACCTGACGAGCGGCCTCACGAGTCCGCCCTCCAGGTTAGCGGACTGACGTCCCCAAGCCGGGATGGCCCTACGTCCGTATGTTTTCTCCGTGTCGGACGCTATTCAAACAACCAGGCCTACAATTAACGTCAGCACAGAATTCAAAATGTTCATTCCTTTCCGCTGCGAACACCACCGTCCATCGCATACTAATTATTAGTTATTTAATTAAAAATAGCTGTAAAAAAACATTCGTCAACCCATGAGAGGTAATCTATTTTCTTCTCCATCGTATATTCAGAACTATATTTTGTAAACTTCGTTTTTAAGAACCAAGACTCTAACCTTAGTGAAAAAGTAGTATTTGGAAAATATACTGCCCTAACAAGAACGGAAATCGGATGCTCATAAAACCTCATTCCTTTTAAGTAGCGTCGATTCTTTTTTAAATAACATATAGTAATTTTTGGAAATAAATTCTAGTGTTATCAAAGTGGATCATTAATAATTGCTTTATAAAAAATCGAGAAGCTCTCATCTATACTGCACCCCAAAATTCTTAACACGGCTGATCAAAAACGTTCCATTTTTTCCGGATACTTTCGTTTCGTACACTCCCTTCGTGAGCCTATCTAAGTTGTCCATGGGTACATGCATATATTTATTTTTGTTTGAGTTTTTCTCTGGCTTGTATGCTTCTTTTCGTTCTAAATGTACATTGAGTTTCTTCCATCGTTTCTTCTATTTGATTCCTTAACATTTTTTCTAACATTCAAGCCAATATCTTCCCTATATATCCGATAATGTAATTTTCGAATTTTTTTGTATCTCTTCCTTAAAGTTAACAAAGGAAACAAAAGTTTTTTTTTTATTAAACTAACTGATTCAATAGAATTGAGTTCATTTTATTCAGTTTATTTCTGTCGGTTGTAGGATAGAGGAAAAAAACTACGAAAAAGGCGATGAAAAGACTGACGTCTCTGTTATAATCGAATACATCCGGATTCATACATTCACGTTAATTAACTTCGTTATCGTTACTATTAAATATAACCAGAGAATATCAGATTAATTCATCATTTTAATGAAGTGGGTTGTAAATAAGGGCCTAACCAAAAGAAATCTTTTATTTCCGATTGAAAACAGTTCGGTTTTGATTTAAATACACACAACAATCGAGTAATTATTCGTCTTCCTTTAATCATTGCTTTATTTATAGCTGGTAGTGATTTAAACAAAAAATACAAAGTTCATGTACCAGGGTCATTCAATGAGTCCTTACAAAATCCAAGAGATAGAAATTGCTGCATTGGAAATGGTTTATTTTAGTAAGCATCAATATTTACCAGATATGTATCAAAGTCTCAGTTATATTCATCAAATGGTTTCATTTTTGTTGTCGATTGAAGCAAGAAACTTTTGTTTATTTAGAAAAATGGAAAAAGTGAGCGGTGAACAAACATTTATATTTAAAAGGCTTAACACCGAAAGAGATCAAAGCTGGGTTGGATGAAGTTCATGCCACGTCTGTACCTGTGTTTGCAACTGTTTATAATTGGATAAATGAGTTTAAACGTGAACGTACATTCACAAAAGGGGTATGATTTTATGTTATCGACGAATCAAAGTGGGCGAAATAGTTGAGACCACGAGCTTATCGCAAGGTACAGCGTTTTCAATTTTCCGAAATCTTACTTTTTAGACGGCTTAAAAAAGTTGGAATAACACTTGGAAAAGTGTATATGATACTATAGTGTAGATTACTCTATATCATATCAAAAATATAAAAACACCAATAATTTTAAACTCAAAGAGATCACCAAACTCAGTCAAAGAAATCACCATAATAAGTCAAACACCAAATGATTTGTTTCACACCTCGTCGCGCGTTTCGTTAATCATGTTAGTATCATCAGGAGATAATTCAATAAAATTGAATATTTTTTTTCACACTAGAGGTTCCAATAGGAGAAATGAAGAATAATTTTAATAATAGAAATACTACAACCATTTTTAGTAATTTTTTTCTTTTTTTGTTACAGAGTTTGGCCTGCCGTTTAATGTTCGCCCTTCCGCGGTTAGTTTGCTAAAGCCCATGAAAAAAAAGGAGAAACTAAGAAAGAAAAACTCTTGACAAAGAGGAAACTGTGACCAGTCGTGTACATGTTATTGTTGTTTTAATTTTTAATCGTTATTTTCTTTGTCATTCCACTCCCGTTCTGAATGGTACGCCAATGGACTGCCGATCTCAAAACGGAATGGTTTTCGTATGTGTTAGTGATGATAGAATTGGACAGTGGTGCAGTTAAGTCGTTTTTCTCTTTTAACTCGTTTAAGTCTAATTAAAGAATTGTTTCATTCGCTGGTGCAATATATACGTTAGATATTTCATTTGAAGAACATTTGACTAAATACAAATGTAATAAAAGTTCCGTTATATGAACGATTTTACTCAAATGTTCTACATATTTCTTCTTTCCTTCACATAAAATTTAGTTAAATACTGTATAACTTCTCTTTATTGTAAAAAATCACGTACTAACAATAATTTATATGTTGTAGAAAAATGTCCCGTTTATTACAAGGTGTATTAAAAACATTTTCACACTACGCCCTGTAATAAACCTGTTTACGAGGCACGTTCAAAAAAATATCTTGCTCTAACGTTTTGAACGCCCCTTGTAACGTGTATTAAATTTCTATGTTTTGTATTTTGTTTTCAAATTTTTTGTTGTTGAATGGTAGTGCGTTATAAGGCGTACAATTTTTTATTCTCCCCTTGTAAATTACTACAGTAGACTCGACCGTGGTAATGGATATATATAAATAATTTTGTAAAATAAATAAATAAATAAACCATAGTGATTCCTGTAATATATTATTATATAATATACAGAAAAAAAAAGAAAAAAAAAACACTATCGTTGAATCTGTGGGTGAGTGTAAGACAGATTATGTACCTTATGTAAAGTAGTTTTTAATTCGAAACGCTGTCTTAATTTTAGAAGATGAAAAATTATAAATAACAGAGGAAGAAGATATTTCTAAATGTGTAAAATATATGAAATAACAATCTTTAGTTTTGGCAGTTTTATTTATCCCCGAACCTAATTATCTTTAACCGAGGAACTCTACTTCTGGTATTTCGTTCAAACCAACCAGCGAACTCTTTTAAATGGCATCTATGAACTCAAAATGACATCGTCGACATGGTTTTTTCAAGTGAGGAGGTTGTATGGAACTATTTGTGGACAAAACTACGGTAAACGAAGAAAACGTTACTTTGATTTTGTTCGGTTTTAATTCTATTATAAACAATAATTAGGATGGTATCACTAACGAATTAAAATGTATAAAACTTTAAATATAATCTACGTTATTGCGAAATCGCGAAGATTGCACCTGTCCAGTTTCAATGGCCAAAATCATGGAATTAAAGTTCGAATTATTACAACATCAATAGTATTCACCAGATTTGGCCCCTAGTAACTTTTTTTTTATTTTCGAACTGAAAAAATGGCTCTGCGGACAACGGTTCGCATCAAACGAGGAGGTCATTGCCCAAACAGATGCCATTTTCGAGGACCTTTCGAAATCTTACTTTTTAGACGGCTTAAAAAAGTTGGAGAAACACTTGGAAAAGTGTATATCATACTATAGTGTAGCTTACTCTATATCATATCAAAAATATAAAAACACGAATAATTTTAAACTCAAAGAGATCACCAAACTCAGTCAAAGAAATTACCAAAATTACTCAAACACCAAATTATTTGTTTTTTTTTTAATTCTATTATAAACAATAATTGGGATGGTATTACTAACGAATTAAAATATATAAAACTTTAAATATAATCTTCGTGACTGCGAAATCGCGAAGATTGGGTGCCATGTTTGTAACGTCATTATATTAAAGTAATGTCTGAATGATTGTTACGTGTTCATATATTTTTTTCTTTATTTGGGTTTTTCACCACTATCTAAAACTCAAAAAATATCAAAAATTCCTGTTCTTATGTAAAAAAAGAATCACTGGGTAAAAACCAAAAACCAAACGGAGACAAATTTTTCAACGATTCTTTTTTGTAATAAATTTGCCTAACGAACAAAATTTTAAAGATATAAAAATGTTATAAAAATTTTTACAAACTTTTAACGCTAACGTTTCGGAGGGTCCTCTCCCCTCGTTTTCAAAACTAAACTAAAAAATAAATTATATTAATTTATAATATATAAAGTAACGAGTGAAAGTAAATATATTTTTTTGTGTATGTCAACGATACTTACATTACAAGGTATTTTTGATATTTTTTGAGTTTTAGATAGTGGCAAAAACCCAAATAAAGAAAAAAATATATATTATATTAAAGCGTTTTCACGTAAGTACTACTTGTGCTTCCACCTTCCACAAGTTTCTACCTGTCTACATACTATCAAAATTATTAAAGTTTAGTGCAAAAAAATTGTTGGCTACTAATTTAATTTAATAATGTGTGTCAAAATATTCAAAAAGGTCAATTCTGATAATAAAATGGTGTGAATATTTTTATGGTCACAGATTTTCTGATAATGACACCGACTTCAAAACATTAGATTAAATTAAAATTTTGCACATTTATCAAGGATTACAATACAATAATTAATAAATTCGACCCATTATCCTGAACAGGATCGTCGATATCAAGGATTTGCTTTCGGAGAGGGAACCTGAGACACGGTTACAACATCCAAGGAAGGCGGCGCCAAACAGAAAATTTTCGAAAAAAAAATAAATAAATAATAGTTTAAAAAAGTAAAAAAAACACGTTTTTTATTTTTAACTAAAAAATGTCAATCAAATTATAGTTTATAAAAACTAAAAAACACGCTGTAATGGTAAACTGTACTAAAAAGTAAAAAATAATTTTTGATATAAGAATAAAGCGAAAATTAATGTGTCATTGTAAAAAAAGCGTGGCGTGCTTTGTACCATATTTATAATCCAAATCTACTTATAGAAATGGTACAGATGGAATATTTATATCAACTGACGTCGAT
This sequence comes from Cosmopolites sordidus, assembly GCA_031761425.1. Classification (NCBI taxonomy): domain Eukaryota; kingdom Metazoa; phylum Arthropoda; class Insecta; order Coleoptera; family Curculionidae; genus Cosmopolites; species Cosmopolites sordidus. Next base: position 927,651 of record JARFXV010000714.1, on the reverse strand, counting down.
CACCCCACGCTTTTTTCACAATGACATTAATTTTCTCGTTCATCACTTTATTCTTATACTAAAAATTATTTTTTACTTTTTAGTTCGGTTTACCATTAAAACGTGTTTTTTTAGTTTTTTCTTAAACTACAATTTATTTAAAAAAATAATAATGTAAATGTAAATAAGAAACAAAATATTTCTGTTATTATTATTAGGTGCGTATAGACCCGGTTGGATCACGCAAAGCATTCTGACTCATTTTCGAGTGTTCTTTCTGATCCTCCACACCTCTCCCATCCTTTCTCCATGGATTCTCTTTCTTTCCTCCGGCCACTTTGTTCCTGATCTCCTCGAAACTTCGGTTTCTGATGCAACGTTCTACATATGTATTTTGTTTCTGTACGTTCTTCCATCCTCAATCTCCGTCGGATCCATTTGTGCATTTTTCAGATCAGCTCTGACTTGTGTGATCCATGGTACTGTTGACTTGACTCCTTGTATGTATGTAAGAATTCTGTTGGTGAGTCTTGTCGGTGGGAGTCTACTGATATGTCCATAGAATTTCAACCTACTTTTTCTTATGTCCGCCGCTACGTTGGACATTATCTCTGTGGTCTTTCGAGAATGTAGTCTGTATCCTTTTGTCAGTTTTGGACCGAGAATTTTCCTCAGAATTTTGCGTTCTTCTTTTAGTATATTTTCTATGCCGCTTTTTGTATAAAGTGTTTCGCTTGCGTATAGTACTTCTGTTTTGATTACTGTGTTGTAGTGTCTTATTTTTGCGTGTCTGGATAGGCATTTCTTATTGTAGATATTATGTGTCTTGTCGTATGCCCTCTTCATCTTCTGTACTCGAGTCTTCTGGGCTATCTTCTCTCTTACTGTGGGTTCGAGGATCTCACCCAGGTATTTGAAGTGAGTGACCCTATTTATTTTGCCATATTTGGAGTTCAAATTTTGGACATCTAATTTTGCTCAGAAGAATTCGGTTCTTTGAAAGGAGATTTGTAGGCCAACTTTCTCTGCACATTCCTTGAGGACTTTGATTTGTTTGATTGCTCTTTTGTCATTGTCTGCGAGTATGGTTAGGTGGTCTGCGAAGGCCAGGCATGATATTTCTATGTTGTTTTCGGATCGTCCGAGTCGTATTGGTTTCCAGTGTCCTTGATTTTTCAATTCTTTTTCCCATTCCCTTATGACTTTGTCCAGGACCAGGTTGAAGAGGAGTGGGGATAACCCATCTCCTTGGCGTACTTCAGTTTTAATCAGGAAGGGTTCGGAAATTTCTCCCATAAATTTTACTTTAGATGTTGTGTCAGTCAGTGTCTGCTTGATTAATCGTAGTGTTTTGGGGTCGAGTCCTTGTTCTTCTAGGATGTTGAACAAAGATTTTCAGTCGATGCAGTCGTATGCTTTCTTGAAGTCCACGAACGTGCAGATGATTGGGACGTTCTTGATAGCTTTGTATTTCAGTATAGTTTTTGGGTTAAATATTTGTTCAATGCATTAGCGACCAGGGCGAAAGCCTGCCTGGTACTCGCCAATTTTGTGTTCTAATTGTTCTTGTGTTCTCTGGAGAAGGCATACTGAGAGGATTTTGTAAGTGACTTGTAGTAAGGAGATTCTTGTGTAGTTGTTCACATCTGTTCTGTCTCCCTTCTTTTGCAGCGGGTGAATAAGAGCACATAAGCACATCTGATAATTTTTCTGTTTGCGAAATGTTCGTGATAATTTGCGTAAGTTCTTGCAGAGAATTTGGTCCGAGGCTTTTTAATAGTTCCGCGGTGATACCATCTTCACCGGATGACCTATTATTCTTTAGTTTGCGTATGTGCCTGTGGATTTTTTCCTGTGTTGGTGGTGGTGATTCTGAGTGGGTATGGATACAATTTTCCTTGAGAAATCTTGTGTCGCGTTCAGGGCAATTGAGGAGATCAGAGAAATAGTGTGCCAGCTCCTGACAATTCTCCTGATTGGTTTGCGCTAATCTCCCATTCCAAATATTTCTATTATATATAATTAAATTATTTGTAAGTTCTCACGCGAAATTTACAGTACCAAGGCTATAGGTTATGTTTAATGTAACCCCAAAAATTAAATTTAGACCGTGAATGGACGTGTATGTCCAGAACATAAAGTTGTAAGTAAAACTTATACAGTTACCTTAATTATTAATGAAAAAGTAAGAAAAGTTTAAGACTTGACTCGTGACATCGATTGTGTAGGTTCGGCAGTTAATAAATACTCAAAAATAAAAAAATTATATAATGTTATAAAGAATAATCTTTCGTATATATTTGATGACAGATGGTTGTAAAAATTTGATTTTGTTTTAAGATTATTTTGCTGCTTGGGACCATTGATTTAGACGTTTAACATCTTGCGGCACATTTAAACACATTTTTTTGGGAGTTGTTTTTGTAGAATTTGTACAAAATGGTACGAAACAGGCACTATAACAAATTAGATTTGACATTTTCAATACATTTATGAATAGACTGATGATTATAACAAGAATACGTTGATTAAAAACTATAAAACACTCGTATCAACTGTCTGTTGAGGGGAAATAAACATTGTGACGTCTCACGCGCTCGGGTTTTTTCGGGCGTCACTGTCGGGCGCGTCATCTGTAATATGTTTAAAAATTTATTTTCAATTTAATATAACTTTTTAATTGTGTTTTATTACGTTCCATGTTTGACACCGATCACTATCGGAAGTTTAGGTATATTTTAAAAAAATCACCCTTTATATAGGTATAGAGTTAAAAGAGAGAGTTCCGGTAAAAATTTTCAAACGATATGGCATTTAGTTTAATTTTGACAGTTTTCAAAAGCAGATAAGTTTTGCAAGCAGTTAAGCAGTTAAGCAGATTAAGCAATAAGCAGTTAAGCAGATAAGCAGACAGTTTTCAAAAGCAGATAAACGCAGATAAGCAGATATTTTTGCTATCACGGAAAAAAAAAGGTAATTTCGTGCCTTGATTAAATACTACAACAATATTATGTAGACTTTGCTCCTCCACATTAAATGGTCTGTAAATGGTTTATTGAATTTCGATGTACCCAACCAGTACGGCGGAGTACTGCGCTCTACGGCCAGGACTCCCCGTACTATTTAAAAAGTACTGAAAAAATGGCCAACAAAATTTGATCGCAGAGTGAAGATTATAGAAATTACTAAGATTATAAACATTTAGGACAAACGTGTACGTAACGTAACGTTCGTATGGACGAATATAATATCCTACACGAACATTTGTATATAAGAAAGCTATTAGCAAATCGCGGCTGCTCACTGCGAACTAAAAACGGAATAGATTGGGAATGAGTCTTCACAGCAGTGTTTAGACATGTATAAGCACAATCTGAAGAAGCTTCTGTGACGATTGACATTTGCTAAAGAAGCTTAAATTCACGATTACACATCAGAAATAAAGGAACAAGGAAAAAAATTGACTGTTATTATTTAACGGCAGCTCTACGAAGACGAAGACGTTTATTTCGGCCAGAAAGGTCTTGATCACTGTTTTTAAAGATTCACAAGGCATTATCTTCATCGACTATTTGGAAAAAGGAAAGACGATGACAGGACAGTGTTCTCAGAGTATTACCACAAAAAAATGGAAATTGGACAATTACACGACAAACTAATGCCGCATCGACCCTATTCTTCGAACTTGGTTCCCTACGGCTTCTTTCTCTTACCAGACATGAAGAAATGGCTGTATGGAAAAAAATTCACATCAAACGAAGGTATCAACGGCGTAACCGAGGATCGCTTCGCAGAGTTCGACAAGTCGTACCTTTGGAAACACATAAAAAATTTGAAAACTCGTTGGGCGAATTGCATAGAGTAAAACGGAGAACACGTTAAATAATAAATCGATATTCGGTCAAAAAAACAATATGTCATTCAAAAACTGAGTTTTCATCCTACCTTTGAACATAAACAGTATACAGGGTGTCCCATAACTTATCCACCATAAAGCAACTGGTGATAGTAGAGATCAAAATAAAGGTATTTAGTCAATAAATTTGTTGACAAATGATAATTATTATAAAGATACAGGGTGTTGAAAGTGAAACTAAATTTTCCAAAAATTGAAATAACTTAAAAACGGTTAGTAAAAAGGTAAAGTGTTAGGGTTAAAGGCGCATCAGCAACTAGGCTATTTAGCGACTGGACCTACAGCTTAACGTGGGTTCCGAACCACGGTCATCAGCTTCCAACAAACCCAGGCCAGCACCCCCCTCGGGCTATGAACCCTTGGTTATGTGCCTACCCATAAGTCTATCAGGAAACCTACCGACTGGCGAGTGACCAACGTAGAACACTTCTCAGAAGGCATCCGGCCTTACCCAGCCTTTAACTGGCGTGACTGAGGGGTAATTCGTAGTCGGATTTTACACTGTTGCCTAGAAACAATCACAAATATTTAGGAAGAAAACAGACAGAAGAAAGAAAGAAAAACAACCATCCGAGCGCTGGAATCGAACCAACTACCCCTCCGATGCGGTTTGGGCACAGCAGCGACAGGCCGCTGCTTTTACCGCCCGCACCAACGCGACTGACTAAAAACAGTTGAAGATTTTCAAAGGTGACAAATCCGAATTTGGTACTATTTTGAGCCTAGTTCCTAAAGGGGCTTGCTACCTATTTTGCGAGGAATTAACTCACTCATATTTTTTTACCCTATAAAGCTGGGAATATGTTGACTTTAAAATAGAGAAGAGTCATAATTCCCACGTAATACAGGTATCCTTGGCCAATATCGATATCTCACATCGCTTGCGAGATATTCGTGTTCGAATATTTTATTACACATCTTGCCGATGGTTGAAAAATCTGCAATTCACAAAGTGCTGTGTACAAATTAGTACATCTTAAGGCGGGATTCCACTGAGGCAACTTTTTAGGCAACATGTAGCATGCGGCATTGACGCATGCTACACAAATCTTTCCATTCAAGGAACACGATACCACAAGGAACTTGTTTATTTATGGCATGCTACGTGTCGAGTGTTGTTGCCGGCATGCATGCATGCGGATAGAACGTGTTGAACAGTGTCGTCGCTATCCAACAGCAATCGGATAGGGCGACTTGTAGTGTGCGACATGGACTGGAATAATGAAAGAACCACAACATTCATCGAAGATTACCATAATTCACCCGTATTGCGGAATAATAAAACCAGTGAATATAAAGACAATAGAATTAAAAATGACAAGTTAAAGGCGTTGGCTATTAAATAGAATTGTACTGTTCCTGATATAAAACACAATTCAAAAACTGGCGTTCAGCATATCATCGAGAACGAAAAAAACTGCAATCAAAAAAGAGTGGATCATCTCCCCAGAAAAAAGCAAAGTGGTTCGCGTTTGAGCTTTTGCGTTTTTTATCAGACGTTGACTTACCTAAATCAACATTTTCTACTGCAGGCAGTGATGAAGAGGACTTTGAGGTAAGTTTTTGTTGATTTATGTGTCAAATAAAAAAAAGTTATTAAAATGCATCAAGTGGGTTCTCCTAGATATGGGCAAGTTTGACAGGCATAAAATAAATAATACTTATTTCATTTTTTAATTTTTTTTTAAATTCAAGAAACACTTATCATATTTTTCAAAATAAAAACAATTTTTGCCAAGGCACACGTCCTTCATCAGATTGAAAATATCTCATAAATTCACTTCTCACTTCTTTAGCTTCAAAAGTGGATTTTCGTGTCACATATTGTAGACCAGAATCGCCTTGGACAACTGCCCTCCATGACCCAGGAATAATATGTCCCTATTGCGTTTCAATGTCTAACGTGCCTGTAGGACAGTATAAAAATCGTGATGATATGCTCGTTCTCAAAAAATTATGCAGATGAATGTATGCTGTAGTGACAATTTTAGCATTTTCCACATTAATCATTAGTGGTTTTCTAAATACACGAAACACACTGGCTAGCAATCCGAAAGTATTTTCAACAACTCTACGAGCACGTCAATGTCTGTAATTATATAGCCTTTCGCTTGTACCTTTGTCGTGATGGCTGCTAAAATGTTTCATTATATGTTGCTGTAGAGGGAATGCATCATCCGTCAATATTACATAAGGAGAGACCTTATTTCCATCAGGAAGTACTTCTGGATAAGGTAATTGTAAATTTCCTTTAGCCAACTTCTTGTAAAATGACGTTTCTCGAAAAACACCTCCATCAGATATTCTACCCTGACAGCCAATATTTGCGTATATAAAATTGTAATTACTATCAGCAATGGCCATCAAAATAATGCTAAAAGTCCCTTTGTAGTTAAAAAAAATACTGCCACTGTTTTTTGGGTTTTGAATGACAACGTGTTTTCCGTCACACGCTCCCACACAATGCGGATAATTCCAAGCCATTTCAAAATCTCTTGCTATCTTTCTCCACTCATCTTCTGAGCATGGCAACTGAAAAAAATAAAACATTTATTTAACAAGTATTTGTATTTTTGTAATTACAGGGAGGAGAACAAGAAGACAGCCGAAATACTCAATACGCTCAAGTCAAGGACAATGAGTCAGAAAATCTAGATGAAGTGAGCAATAAACGTCGTAGGAGGAACAGAAGTGAAGAGGAAAGTGAAAAGACGATTGCCCCTAAAAAAAAGACTCAAAAGAATGTATCTCATTCTGATCGCGAAGAGGAAGCATATAGTATTTTAAAAAATGCTTGCCAAAGAGATGATTGTTCAACATATGGAGAGTATGTTGCAATGAGTTGCAAAAATTGGGCCATAGAGTACAAACCATAATAAAACATATGATAAACAATACATTATTTGAAGCAGCTATAGGCAAATATGATGTTGAGATTGTACCTAGACATGTCAGTACACTTCCTCACAACTATGACAACACCAGTTGTAGAACTTTTCTTTCTTCTGGAACCGGCAATAACCCTATTCATAGTAGTACACACACGGAGACACCTCTGCAGAGCAACTATAGCTACACTGTTTTATCTCCTGAGACAACAGCATCGACGTTTCCACAGTCAGAAATATCCAAGCACTCAGAAAATCTTTAGTCCTTCCCGGTACTTTCTGAATTCGTAACTAACAAATCTGATCTGACAAATTGACTTACAACTTTTGTAATTTTTATATAAGTACACATTTGCATTTAATACATAAATAAATTGTTCAATATATTCATATTTTTACTTACCCTAACAAAATCACATAGAACGTTGATCAAAGCTCTGTATACCGCTGGAATAATTCGAGAAATGCTTGGCTCAGATATCCGAAACGGATACATGAGTGATGGATATCTATCACCCGTTGCCAAATATCTCAATGTCACTAATAACCTCAGACGAGGTGGTATTGCATCACGAAAGTTGGTATCATGCTTTTTTATAGCGGGTGAGATTTTATCAATCAAGTAATCAAAATCCTCTTTACTCATTCGTGTCAAATTTCGAAATAACCCTTTATCATCAGCAAGCAAGTTGTTGTATAAATTATATTGTGTTTCTTCAACATCAACATATAGTTGTCTTCTCCACCACCGTGGTGAGGTTCTTTTTTCTTTTTCTTTCGGTTCAAAGCTATTACCAAATATGCAGCTGCCGCGACTTTCCGTAAAGACATGCTGCAACAAAGGGAATGAAGTTGCCTGAATGGAATCGTTTGAGACGCATGCTACAAACATAGACGACAAAGCGCATGCGATGTGGGGAGACAAATTCCGCATGCGACAGTATTAAATTTTGTGGCACATAGTCGTACACCTATAATCAGGCAACACTACAAAACATGTATCATGCTACATGTAGCTTAATGTTACCTCAGTGGAATCCCGCCTTTACGCGACTCCCAAACTGACGCCATGACCTTGCCTGCAGACGAAACTACCTTGGTGTTCTTTGAAACTGATTCTCCCCTTTCAGTCCATTGTTTTGACTGTTCCTTTGTCTCAGGTGTAAAGTAATGGACCTATGTTTTATCCATGGTTGTGAATGGACGCAAAACTCGAACACTGAATTGAAATATCCTCACGATGCTGTTTTTGTTCCATTGTGGACAAAATAAACGCGGCACCCATCTTGCGCACAACTTTTTCAAGTCCAAATTTTCATTCAATATACGATGTCTAGCGAGGTGTCTAGCTAGTTTGTAGATTTTCTTGGCCATTTCTGGCATAGTCAGCTTATTTGGTCGACCTCTGCGATGTTCATCTTGGCAGCTCGTAAGGCCTAGTTTAAACTCTGCCGGCCAATATTTTATTGCTGTAAAGAAAGTAGCAGACTCACCCAGCAGATTAGAATATAGATCCGCTTTTACATCGGTTGGACAGAGACTTTTCAAATGAAAGTATTGTATCACATAACAATAACCAATTTTTTCCATATTTACAAATTCACTGAAAGCATTCATTATTAATAACTGCCAAACAAATACTAAATAACGTAGCTTCGTCAAACTTCAAACTTAAGCTTTATAACAACAACTTTTCAAACATCAACCGCCATCTATAGTAAGGTACTTTTGGGACTACCCTCGTAAACTATTTTTCAATACCATTCTCTTTGCATTTTACTCTTTTATTTGTTTTATGAATGATTAAAATATCAGTTGATTTATACTATAAAATTTGTATAGGTTTGATTATATACTGTATACTAACAACGCGTATTAGTGTAGAACAAAATTAGTTTCCGAACGACACAACATATGTATATCTGTGCGGCAGACCTGTTTTATAGACCTGGACTCGTGAAATGACGGCAATTTTACCTTCTGATTTATCGACCCCGAAAAGGCAATGAAAACGTCAACGGGCTTATGGCCTTTTTTTTGGTTATATGACCAGCATCGCTTATTAGTCGTGTCATCGGTTTCCCAGTTTATTATACCATAAGTTCATCTAATATTAATTGCAGTCAATAAATAGTATAAAGTATCTCATCAATCGGTTTAATAAAATGCTGATTTTATATTGTAACTATTTAACTGTACACTCTTTACTCAGTAAACGACAATAAATTAAAAGAAAGAGTTGTATCTCAAGTGATTGTATCTCAAACTCTACAAAGAAATATAAAGAGAAACAAGGAAATTAAAACTAAATGAGGAAACTGAACATTGAAATAAAGAATGCCAGGATATCAATACATACGAGGGCTGTATGATAAGTATAGTGCGTTTCACGATATATCATTGACCGATTGGCTGTAATAAACTCTTAACAACCCCTGCCGTGACGAAATCCGCCAAAGTTGCAAGAAACGTAACCAGGGCCGGGTCTAATAAAATACCAGGAAAAACGATAAAATTAATTTTACACCTGGTTTAGTAGTTTCGAAATATTTTAGTTTAGTTTGCATTATTTTCTTAAATAGTGCAGTTTTATAATTTCGATCGTATTTTTTGTTATTCCAAACGTGCTAAAAATGTGGCGTGCTTGGCAAGATAATGATCATTGTGCCTCCGGTAGTCTTAATTTTAAAAGAAAACATTTATCGCCCGATGTTAAGCAAATTGTTAAAAATCTGTATGTTTCTTTATTGAATAGGGGGTTTAATCTAAATGCAGCCGCAGCAGAAACGTCTTCATTAATGAAAACTCCGTTGTCTACAGTTAAAGATATTGTGACGAAGCTAATTAAAGCCAAAAAATCCAATAAAGACTTAATTCGAAGCAAAATTTTTGCTAGGTATACAGAGCAAACTGTGCGTATATTGCATTCATTGCAACAGCAACTAAGGAAACATGAAACCAACGTTCTTTGCAGCAGAACTAACCTCCGGAAAATATTATATCAAATGAGTTTTGCATATCGAATAATGCAAATATAATATATAATAATTAATAAAAGACAAATATTAATGGAATCACAATGATTGTGACGATGGCGGTTTGACTACTTAAACCCTATAAAAAAAAGACGGATTAGAAAATCATCCCATTATCTACCTTGATTAAACATTGCTCAAGACACATGAGACGTCAACAAAAGGATGGGTAGATATATCAAGAAAATGCGAAACCAAAGCCCCAGCAAACTATAGGTTTCGAGGATGTATTTTGTTTTACGCCTTCCTCCGTATTACTGTATTTTTAAATGCCAAAAATTGTAGTTGCACCGTAAATGGACATGTATGTCCAGAACATAAAGTTCTGAGTAAAGATTATACAGTTATCTTAATTATTAATAAAAAACTAAGAAAATTTCAAGACACTCAATGTCACGATTTTGTACTTCAGCAGGTAATAAACAGTCAAACATAAAAAATTGATATAAAGTTATAAATAATAATGTTTCGTATATATTTGATAACAGATGGTTGTAAAAATTTGATGTTTCAGGATACATTTGCTACTTGAAACCATTGATTTCGACGTTTAACTCCTTGTGGAGCATTTAAAAACATTTTTTCGGGAGTTGTCTTTGTAGTATTCGTACAAAATGGTACGAAACAGGCATAGTAACTAATTAGATTTGACATTTTCAATAAATGTATCAATACATTGATGATAATAACAAGAATAAGTTGATTAAAACTATAACACTCATATGAGCTGTGTGTAACGTTGAGAGGAAATAATCATTGTGACGTCACATGCGCTCGGGTTTTTTCGGGAACTGGTGGGTTTTAAAATTTATTTCCAACTTGATATAACTTTTTTATTATAAGAAAAAAAAGTAAAAATAAAAATAGTTTTGTCATAAAACTTACATACGTTCTTTCCATTCATGACATTTTGTTTTTTTTAAAATCCCAATTGATCTTGTAACTATTGATATCTAATAAGGAATTCGCCTTATCAGGTAGATTTAATACCCTTAAGTTAGAGTTTTGCCTAGCTAAAAACTTGATATTGATTATTCAACTAGCGTCCAATTTTTCTCTACACGATCCAACAGAGAACAACACCTGGATTTCTCCGAAAACTTCATTTTAAACATGGCTCTACTGTGCTTCCTTTCGAACCCTAATCTTAAGCAAGTGCCTTTTAATTGAATCGAAACGAAAGAGAGTACATTAAGCCGGGCGGTGTTACCGCTTCGTGATCGTAATTGACGTCGAGGTCATATCATTTGCGGTGGTTAATTTTGTTTGGGCGCTCGACTGCGTCTTAGGAAGTTGACGAGGATGTCGTAGGATACGGCAACCGTATCCCGAATTGATTTCGGCAATTGGAAGGTTGGGACGTAAACATATGTGCGGGTTTGTTCCTGCAGCGGGCTAAGACGCCCGTTTTTTTAATGTTTAGATATGCAAACATATAGCAGTGGCTCAATAATAATATACAGTTGAACCGCTGAAAAATTACCAGTGCGTCATTAAATGCCTATATAATAGACATAGTCTTAATATCTTCTTTTTCTTTGCCGAACGAGAGAGAATGAGATAAAAAATCAATAAGTACGTCTTCGTGTATGAGATAGCACTACAGCGTTGTAGAATGGGAAAGTAACAAATGATTAAAAGGTGTTTGTTCATACCGCCGATTAAAAGTTCGTCTATTGAGTTCAACGGTCCTGTTTTGGTTGTCCTTTCAGTTGTTTTGTTATTGTGTTTTAGTTAAATTTTTATTGTAAAATAAGTTCTTATAAGAACTACTGTTATTGATTGTTTGGTAATCGGTTATCTGTAAAGATTCATAAAGTCTTATTTCCTTCAATAATTCTAACCTAACCAAAGACATTTTACTACAAATTTCTAAACAAAAACAAAATGAATATTAGTTAATTCTAAAAACATATTAAAAAATAAACAACAGTTTCAAAATAATAACGGAAATATGCGAACTTTTAAGGCATCGACATTTGATTTAACATTTTGTGTAATTTCAGATAATGTCAGGTAAAACACTGAAATCGCAAGCCCAACAACTGTGATCATTGTTTATAAGTATTTTAAAATGGAAAAAAGAAATGGGGGACCCTTAGAGCCTCTTTTAACCATTCAAGAGTTAAAGAACACTTAATTTTATTACGTTTTACGTATTTTGCATTATCAGATCGTAATATTTCTTTAGAGAGTTGTAGCGGTATTAAAAATATCAAGGAAAACTGTGTTTTCGATTAAGAAAAGAAAATAACATAATCCAGTTGGTGAACCGAATCGATTCCGGAAGTTTGGAAAGATGCTCTAATCCATCCACTATCCAAAAAGGAGATATAACGGATATAAACAACTATAGATGGATATCTCTTCTCCCAGTTTGTTACAAGATTCTATTTCAATGTCTACTAGACAGAGCACAGGGACAGTTAGAACCTAAAATTATTGAATATCAAGCAGGTTTTCGACCGGGCAGATCCTGCCCTGAACAGATCCTGAATTTAAAGTTGATCCCAAGACATCAAATACTGTACAATAAAAACCTCGTCTGTACATTTGTGGATTTCAAAAAAGCATATGATTCTATTGACCGCGAATATTTATTCCGAATCTTGAAAGAACAAGGACTAGATCTGAAAACGCTGACAATTCTTAAACCAACGTTAACTAACACGAGGTCAAAAGTTAAATTCATGGGTGACATCTCAGAGCCCTTCGAAATTAAAACTGGAGTGAGAAAAGTGGACGGACTCTTGCCACTTTTATTTACCTGTGTTCTAGAAAAAGTAATACAGGAGTGGCGCGTAATAAAATCGGCTCTGAATATTGACCAGCCAGTTAAACTAGGAAGAACCAACATCAAAATTGATTGTCTGGCGTTTACTGATGATAGAACAATTTTGGCCCAAGATGTATTAACGGGACAGAAACAGATTGAAATCCTAAAAGAAATAGCAGAAAAGGTAGGAGTCCAAATTTCCTTTGAAAAGACACAATACATGACCTGCAACAGACTAAGAACACCATTTCTAAAAACAAAATATGGTAACATCAGACGAGTCTCTCAATTAAAATATTTGGGTGAAATAATCATGGAAAAGAGGTTGGAAAAAGCGTCCAATAAGGGTAGATGTCAAAAAATGGAAACGGCATTGAGACTTACACAAAATATTTTCAACAAAAAATGCCTATCTAAAAACACAAAACTGAGACATTACCACACAGTTATTAAGCCAGAATGTCTATATGGGGCAGAAAGGCTCATTTTGAATAGAAAGAGAGACAACGAGGACATTGAAAAGAAGGAAAGAAAAATCATAAGAAAAATCTTAGGCCCCGAACAAATAAATAGCATAACATACCGACTTCGAGAAAACCAAGAAATCAAACAATACACAGATATACATAGCGATATGAGAAAAAGAAGACTTAAGATTTACGGACACATAAAACGGATGAATACGAGTAGACTAACTAGACAAATAGTAGAATTTTATAAAAATAGGAGTAGAGCTAAAGTAGGAATAATTAAATGGATTGCTGCAATTAAAGAGGACCTAAGATCGGCAAATATTACACAAAGTGAAATTCAGGATAGAGGCTGTTTCAGACTCAAGGTTGACGTTTGAATGGTTGGCCAAAGAAAAAAATGTAGGAAGACTGAAATGAGTGAAGATGAAATTAGTATGGGCGCAAAGGAAGGCTAACAACAACAAACGCCTCTAATTGTACTTCACGTGGTCCACCAGGGCCCATACGTGAATAACAATAATAATAATAATACAGTTATTTTTTCCCCTGGAACAAGCAGACCTCGTGCAAAGACTAAAACACTTGCTTGCTGCTACTTGGCCGATGAAAGCAAAATGATAGTTTGAAATACCTCGTACAATATGTTTATATAATTATATGTTAATGTGTTTATATGTTTGTAATAAATATGTGTGAAACGTTTGTAATAAATGTGTAATGAAACTGTTTAAAGACACAAATATTCCTACAGCTTAGTAACATTTTCATCATATAAAAATTGGTCTCAACATCAAAGTTTGACTATAGAGTAGATAAAATAATGATTTTAACCAATATCAAAATAATTTCATTAATTGTTTTAACACAATAACAAAACAATTTCATTCGTTGAATAATTCTCTAAAATTTCGTGATAACTTGAAATTGTCCGTAAAACTTTACAATTTTATGGACACTCAAAATTTTTCGTTAAATTATGGATTTATAACAGAACGTTTTATAATTTTATTTTATAAATACAAACAAATTAATGTAATATGGATTTAAATCAGAAATATAAATGTCCGTATTTCGAGGGATTAACCACGACCATTATGAAAGTTAGCACTAATTTTACTAATAATTTTTGTTTTGATTCATATGAATAAAATTAATGACGCAGTAATAATCTTCGGTTTAACTACAAATAGTACACTCAACACATTTGGCTTTGTTCGAGGCTTTGAGAAAATAATTACTGAAACGTTTCCCCGATCCACAAAGTCATTTGGTCTTTATTTTGAAAGCTAATTATTTTTAAATTTCAAATTTTCGTTACTTATTAATTTTCCTTAAAAAAAGCGCACGGAATTTTGGCTGAATTTAAAACAGGAAAATTCAACAAGGGATATTTTATCAGTTAATTAAGTATAAAGGTCTCCATCGTAATAGCGACAATACTGTTCGAAAGGTAAATATCACTCATACACTGCTATGTTCAGTACATTGGGTTAATTTTCATCGTTGGAGTCTAGAGCAATTGAAAAGCGATTCCCACTTTGGGAAAAATAAATTTTTTCTGATGAATCGTATTGATGGCTTAATGAGTGTGCGAACAAACAAAACTGAATAATTTGTGTCGATGAAAATTCTCAAGTGATTTAGTAGTTATCTCTTCATCCTCACTGGTTGGTGCGGTTTTTCGGCTGAACGAGTGATAGGAACTTATTTTTTCGAAGACGATGAATTCTTGACCTTAACAATTCTTGATCTTAAACGCAACATTCAAGCCACCATTGAAAATATAACACACGACGTGTGTGAAAAAGTAATCGATAATTGGGTCTCCAGAATGCATTCAACCAGAAGAGACATTTGACTTGTAACGGGTATTCCATTAAGAGGTTTCGAATGTTGGTAACGAATAAAAGAAACGTTTCATAACATACCTGAAAGTTATTTATGGCAGTGCGAAGCAGGATAGTGTACAATTATACGTGGAATACAACATCTGTCAAATGACCGCCACGACTTCTCTGGAAGCTCACAAGTCTTTTGTTGAAATTCTCGATTACTGCTGAACACATTTGCGGAGTTATGTCACGAATTATTCGCCTCATTTCTTCTTTCAACTGTTGAACGGTTTGCGGATTATTTTCGTAAGCTTTGCTCTTCACATAGCCCCACAAAAAATAGTCTAGCGGCGTCAAGTCGCATGACCTTGGTGGCCAATTTACGCCCCCATTCCGGGAGATCAGCCTCTCCTGTCCTTACAAAATTCAGCTAACACAGGAGCTAAAGCCAGCCGACCATGGGCAACGCCGTGCATTTGCCAATTGGATCCTACAGATGAAGGCAAATGACAATAATTTTTGCGATAAAATCATTTTCAGTGACGAGGCTCATTTCCACTTAAACGGTTACGTAAATAAACAAAATTGTCGCATCTGGGGCAATGAAAATCCTAGAGAAATCCACGAAATCCCGATGCATGCTCAACGTGTCACAGTTTGGTGCGGTTTTTGGGCTGAGGGTATCATTGGACTGTATTCTTTTGAAGATGAAGATGAACGAGCTGTTACAGTAAACGGAGAACGATACCGAACGATGATTGATGTTTTTTTTATGGGATCAAATAATGCACATGGATTTAGAGAATATGTGGTTCCAACAAGATGGTGCGACATGTCATACAGCACGTGAAACATTGACTTTATTGCGTACACAGTTTGGAGGGAGGCTGATCTCCCGGAATGGGGACGTAAATTGGCCACCAAGGTCATGCGACTTGACGCCGCTAGACTATTTTTGTGGGGCTATGTGAAGAGCAAAGCTTACGAAAATAATCCGCAAACCGTTCAACAGTTGAAAGAAGAAATTAGGCGAATAATTCGTGACATAACTCCGCAAATGTGTTCAGCAGTAATCGAGAATTTCAACAAAAGAATTGTGAGCTGCCAGAGAAGTCGTGGCGGTCATTTGACAGATGTTGTATTCCACTTATAATTGTACACTATCCAGCTTCGCACTGCCATGAATAACTTTCAGTCAGGTATGTTATGAAACGTTTCTTTTATTCGTTACTAACATTCGAAACCTCTTAATGGAATACCCTTTAGTTATGATTATGTCTCATTTTAATCCTCTATGAAAGTAGGTTAACTTTAGTCTTCATTGATGACTAGAGTTAACCTTCATTGAATAAATAGTGGAGCCGTATGTTCTTTCCTAATTCAACAAGGGGTTAGATCCAAAATTATAAAAAAATGCATAGCTGCATATACTACCAGAGTATCTTTTAACTTTTTGAAGATTAATGTCAGGCTAGGAAGTTTTCTTCTCTAAAACAGGAAGTACGGGTATGTTGAGATACTCTGCTAGAACAAAAAATAGATCAGCTCATTATATTAATGCCAAGATATGTTAAAAATTGTGCAGATAACAGCGGTGTATAAACTTGAAAAAAATTCTTGATATATATTTTCTTAATTTTGATTGGTTACTTTTTACTATAAAATCTATGTTTTACCAAATATCTATTCTTTCAGCCCATTCAGTGGCTACCATACCAAATCACGTTAAATATGAGCAGTATTAATGCAATATTTGTGAAGATTTAAAAGTGATAGGTATATTGTTAGGACTTCAAGGGGTTTTACAAAGTATTGCTGTTTTTTGTGTGTGGAATAGTAGGGCAACAAAAGAACAATACAGTAAGAAAGATTGACCTCACAGAACCTGGTACTTCAAACATAAACCATGTTAATCCAAAAAAGGTGCTTTTTGGGCCTTTCCATATTAAGCGTGGACTAATAAAAAACTTTGTCAAAGTCATGGACAAAGTACGTAATGATTTCAAGGATCAAAAGGAAATATTTCCTCAACTAAGTGAAGCAAAACTAAAACAAGGTATATTTATTGGACCTCAAATAAAGAAGTTTCGAGGGGATTTCCGTTTTCAAGAAAAATTAAATGAACTGGCATTTTGGAAGTGTTATGTAAATGTAGTAAAATAATTTCTGGACAACAAGAAAAATAAAAATTATAAAAACATCATAGACGAACTCTAGAAAGCCTATGAAATAGTAAGGTTTTGCATGTACTTAAAAATGCATTGTTTACACTCTTATTTGTATTTTTTCTCCGGATGATTTGGGTGCAGTAAGCGACGAACAAGGAGAGAGGTTTCACCAGGACATCAAGCAAGATCCTAGGGATACCGGAACCCATCTATGTTAGGCGACTACCGCTTGTTTTCAAAACGAGATGATGCTACAGAACACAAGAGGAAAAAATGAAAGTTTTTGTCACCGTCAGTTTCGCTTATCATTTTCGGATTTAGGACTCCAAAATAATTCATATACACCTATTTTCATGAATGTTTCCTGAAAAAAGTTTACATTTGTTGACCTGTGTAATTATATAGAAAGATCCTCTTTTGGATATTGCTATTTAAATGTCAATTATTACAGTCCTGAGAGAGTTCATCTATTTTTATAGCACAATTGTTGCAGTATCCAAACATATACCTTTTGAACCAAACCAAACTTTTATAAATGTCTCAAAACTAATGACATTAAGGTTTAAAATAGTACGTCTTTAATAATGGACGTAATAGTACGTCCATAATAAAAAAAATCATAATTCTAAAGAAAAGCTCTTTACGTTAGATGTCCAAAATCAAACTTCTTTTGTTTTGATTTTCACCCTGAAAACTTTTCAATTTACCCTCGTTCCTGAGACGACAGAGACAAAATCACCCCGACATGTTTCTCTTGCTTGGCAGTCCAACTAGACCATAATGCCTCATCAAAAATGTTCCGCTTAAAAACCTTTTATCCAGTCACCTCCCGCCCGAAGTCCCACAATCGACCCCCTTAATGATTTTTCATATTCCAGTCACAATTTCCACGTTCTTCTGCTAAAATGAACTCGTCTCTGGCGGAAAAGGCCCTATAATTTGCCTCAACTCTGCGCCATAAAATATTTCCCCAACTGTGTTCTAGAAGGGGGTGGGTAAAACTTTCCCCCTTTGCCTCTGTAACTTTCAAGGGGTTGGAAGAAGTCACATGATGAAAGTTGAAATAACTAAAGAAAAAGAATCTATATCTGATTCTTTTTCTTCTGAAAGTATGTATCTGCAGAACTAGTGGATTTATACTCAAAATCTCAGTTTTCTAGGTTAGTTGGTTAGTTAGGTTATAGATACGAGGGTTGCTATGCGCAGTCTATCATATACATCGTAAAGTTTGATTATTCACTCAGAACGTTTTGCCATACGGACGCTTTGTGTTGTTTAGTGACTTGAAAATTTCATCTCAGTCAAAAAATGGAATTAACTCGTGAAAATTTTCGTGCGATAATTTACTCTGACTTTGGACGTGAATTATCTCAACAACAGTACATCGATCAACTCACTTTGACTTTTTGCGACGAAGCACCATCTAAAACCATTATATATCACTGGTTTAGTGAATTCAATCGTTCGCTCCCGGACGAATTTAAAGAAGGTCGTCCAAAATCAAAGAAATGCTCAAAAATATAATCGTGGTGCCTCAAAAGCCGTGTATAACATCTACACAGGTGACGAATCTTGGATCTGAGCGTATGAGCCCGAAAATAAACATCAGTCGATTGTATGGGTCATTTAAAATGAGCCAAATCCAACAAAAGTTTCTTTCACATCGAAACAAATGGTGGCCTGTTTTTTTTTGGGATAAATGGGCATGTGGCTACAGTGCCACCAGAGAACCGTAGAACGGTCAATTATGAATGGTGCACAACCATTAATTTGCCAGAAGTCTTTGAAGAAATATAAAAAACAACCAGCGAAGCAGATCATTCTTCACCATGACAACGCTAGCTCTCACATATCGGACCGAACAACTCAATATTTGATCGGTCAAAACATCAAATTGATGGGTCATCCGCCGTACACTCCTGATTTGGCACCCAATGATTTCTTTGTATTCCCGTCCGTGAAAAATAAACTACGTAGTCACCGATTTTCGACACCAGAAAGAAAAGCGTTTGGGGAAAAATAATTACAATTTTACATGCTGGTTCCGAGGATGGATGGGTTTCAAATTGTTTACGGTTGTCCTCCAAAAATATTAAACATTCATCTTTGGACTACCATGACGACGCCACAAATAGAACTTTTTGAAGATTGGTTTATAAATAGCCTTTTGCCCAATGTGCCTAAGGAAAGCGTAATTGTAATGAACAATGTTAGTTATTATAACCGCTAAAAAAAATAATCTTCCTAATGCAAATAACACTAAATTGGAAATTCTGAACTATATGTTACAAAACGATATATACTTCGAAAATACATATAAGAATGTGATCTTCTAGAAATATTAAAGACAATTAACATTAAAAAGGAATATGTATGTGACACCATTGCTGCCGATAGGCGCCATACGATTTTACGTGTTTCCCTGTATTATTATATTTTTAATCCAATTGAGCATCAGGTAAAATCTATAAACAATGTTAGAGCAGAAAACATGTCTCCGACTATAAATGCAAGTGCTGCAACATTAACTAGGAAGATTGTAAATAGCATTCCCAAAGAAAGTTGGATAAATTCGATTAAACATGTTATTAGAATAGAAGATTCCTATGTATCATTTACTAATACTATAGAGCCACTTATTATTAATGTAGATCAAACTGACAGCGAGAGGGAAACCGAATTAAATGTATAATTAAATGTAAGTACAATTAATATTATGGTACTAATAGATAAATTTATGTATTTATTTTTATTATACTAATAAATTTAAAATATATACATCAATAAACAATATTTTAATCATACATAATAATAATAATAATTAATCTTAAATATCTCCTGAATCTTACCTAACCTTAATCTTAATATCTTACTTAAATATCTGCTATATAGACTACAAGAAAGCATTCGATAGTGTCCCTCACGATTGGCTGGTTGAGGTTCTGAATTTCTATAAAATTAACGCCCAGATTATTAATTCTTTAGAGTGCCTGATGGGGAAGTGGAAAACGAATCTTTTTGTCGGCCAAAAATGCGTTGCTGCTACAAATATCGAGAGGGGAATTTTTCAGGGAGATTCCGTTTCTCCAATTTGGTTCTGTCTAGCATTGAACCCTTTGTTCACACTACTCAACAACAGCAATATTGGATATAAACTTAACATGAAGAATCCAAGAAAGCTCTCTCATCTACTATATATGGATGACCTTAAATTATATGGAGAAACTAGAGAAAAATTAAATTCATTGATAAAAACGGTTGAAACATTCAGTAGGGATATCAGAATGTCATTCGGACCATTAGTATACAGAAGGGAAAGGTTCAGAGTCAACATTCAACACTTTGTAACATACAACAACTAGCACCAGAAGAATCCTACAAATATTTAGGAATACTCCAAAAGCATAAACTTGATCATAACCAGTTAAAGAAGGACTTTTTCACTCTATACCAAAAGAGGCTTACAAAACTTTTAAAAACCAAACTGAACAGTGGAAACCTCATTAGAGCGATCAACGGTTGGGCAGTGCCAACTCTGACATATTCTTTTGGCATTGTTAAATGATCAGAAACTGACCTTGATGAACTTGATAGGTTGACACACCGAACATTAACAAAGTTCCGATGCCTACATCCAAATTCATTTACGAAAAGACTATACATCCCAAGAAAGTTGGGTGGTAGAGGCCTAGTAAACGTAAAAAATCTCTGTCTCAATCAAGAAAATAGAATGAGAAAACACTTCATTGATTCAAACAGTACGTTAATGAAATTGGTTGCAAATGAGGACCGGGGTTTCACCCCACTGAACCTAAATAAACAAAATCGTATTGATAGCAGAACAACACTCACGGATTGCGTCCGAGAATGGAAAGGACAAACATTGCATGGATGGTTTCCTAAGTCACTCGAAGATGACTCTATTGACGAACAATTATCTCTGAAGTGGCTGACCGATGGACTCTTGTACCCAGAAACAGAAGGTTTCGCGATATCTATTCAAGATAGGGTAACAAGAACAAAAAACTATGAAAAGCACATACTGCATTTGGACGTAGTCGATAAGTGCTGGAAATGCGGTACTTTGGGGGAAACAATTGAGCATCTTATTGGCGGTTACCCGGCCCTTGCTCCTAATGCTTATTTAGGACGGCATAATGAGCTGGCAAAAATTATACATCAACAAATTGTAAAAAAATACTCTCTATTAGAAAGCGCACCTCCTCCATATTATAAGTACTCCTGTACTACCAATCACTACTGATCGAACGGTTGATTATAACAGGCCGGATATTGTTCTAATCAGCAAAATGGAGAAGAGGGCTTTTATAATTGACATCGCTGAGCAGCTATCTCACAACATTAGAAAAACCGAGATGGAAAAATCCACAAAGTATGAAAATCTGGCACACGACTTGAAGAATTACTGAACACTGAGTAAGGTAGATGTAGTGCCCTTCGTTATATCCGCCGAAGGCCTGATAAGTAAAAGATTTTCAAAGAACCTCGAGAGTCTCGGTTTTTCGAGATCGATTACCATAGTGGGACAGCGTGCCGTGTTTTTGCAGACGTGTCACATTGTTCGTAAAATATTATGCTAGGGTGAGAGGAGCTGAATTGCTTTTTAATCTTGGCATTGGAATATCGGCCAGCATGAGCTGAGATTCAACAGTAAGGATGAGCAGAATAATAATTAAACAATATTTTATTTTTCCCAAAATTATTCAGAAGTTAAATCACTCTGGCCGGCTGTGGCGTCTTTTAAGAAACTAGGAATATTTTTATTGAGATTTATTGGGGCAATTAACATTTTGCCGAAGGGCAAGGAAATATCTTGAAACGGACTATACTTATTTATTCTAGACATCTCTTGTATAAACCCTTAGTTATGTGCCTACCCATAAGTCTATCAGGAAACCTACCGATTGGCGAGTGACCAACGTAGAACACTTCTTAGAAGGCATCCGGCCTTACCCAGCCTTTAACTGACATGACTGAGGGATAATTCGTAGTCAGATTTTACACTCTTGTCATGAAACAATCACAAACATTTAGAAAGTAAACAGACAGAAGAAAGAAAGAAAAACAACCATCCGAGCGCTGGAATCGAACCAACTACCGCTCCAGTGCGGTTTCGACACAGCAGCGGCAGGCCACTACTCTTACCGTCCGCACCAATGCGACCGGCATATATAATATATCTGCAAGAGATTCTTCTAGTGGCATTAGTGTATACCGGGAGGTGATGATAGAAATGCAGCCCCGCTGGTTACGGTTAGTACTTGGATTGATAATCCTTCGAGAAAAGACTAATATATATATATATATATATATATATATATATATATATATATATATATATATATATATATATATATATATATATATATATATATATATATGTATATATGTATATCATCATCATCAGCCCGTGTCGATCCACTGCAGGATGAAGGCCTCTTCACCATTTTTCCAACTTTCACGGTCCTGGGCTTTCCTCTGCCATTCTGTTCCAGTATACTTAACGATGTCATCATTCCATCGTGCTTTCGGTCTTCTTCGTGGACGTTTGCAATCAAGCGGTATCCACTCCAGAATTGCCTTGGTTCATCTGTCATCCCATCGTCTCGCTATATGGCCGGTCCATCTCCATTTCAATTGCTTTACTCTTCCAATGATGTCACATACTTTTGTTTGTTCGCTGATCCATGTGCAGGACATTCTGTCTCGTCTTGTAATGCCAAGCATACATATTTCCATTCCCCTATGTGCTACCCGAAGTTTTTGAATTAATTGCGATGTGAGTGTCCAGGTTCCACTTCCGTATGTTATAATGGATTCAGTACAATTGATCACATCCAGGTTGTACAGCAGGCCATAGAAAGGCACAGCAAATATACTATGCCACTGTGGTTGGCTTTTATCGACACGAAAAAGCATTTGACTCCATCTCAAAGCATGCAATAATGGATGCACTGTTTGGCCAAGGGGTCGATAAAGCAAATGTAAACCTATTAGGATCGACATATGATGGAACTACAGCCACAATTCACTTGATGATCTTGAAATGGGAATTAATGTAGAACGAGGTGTACGGTAATCTTTTCTCGGCTGGCCTTGAACCAGTATTCCGTAAACTGGATTGGGAACAGGATCGTGTAAGGATCAATGCTGCAAACTTAAACCATCTTAGATTTGCAGATGATATCGTTCTCCTTTCACAAAACCCAGAGGAGGTGCAAAGACGCATACAAGAACTTCAAAGGGCTGGTGAACCATTTGGCTTGAAAATAAACCTGAAAAAGATTCAGGTTATGTTCAATAACTTCGCTCAGGACAGAAGAATTTCAGTTTTAGGAGGGGATTTGGAAATTGTGGACAACTTTATATACCTTGGGCAGATGATTTTAATAGAGGGGAATACCGCCCGGGGGGTGGAACGGCGTGTTAAATGTGGCTGGCAGGCATTTGGTATATATATATATATATATATATATATATATATATATATATATATATATATATATATATATATATATATATATATATATATATATATATATGCTGCATTGTTTCTTCGATATAAGTTTCAGTGTCCCAGAGAGTCTGGGAGTCTCCATTTACAACTCATTTTCATTAAGATAGATCTACTATATACAGTTGAAACTTATGTAGAATGACTTAGCTCAGAAACATGTAAGGGGTATTAATACGAAGAAAGTGTTTCAGTTTCTTAAATCTCATTATTACCTTTTTTTTATTAGAAAACAATACAACTTACATCAAAAACTGGAGGATGAAAATTGTATTGTATTTTTTACATTGGTATATTATACAGAAAAAATGTTGGATGTTTGTGCTTGTCTGTTATTTTAAGATTTTTCCCTAGAAAAACAGTAAAAATTAAAATTCCTTATTCGAATCGCGATTTTCCGGTTTCCCGGTGTGAGAAAATCGTCTAACAACGACTCAAGCATTGTTAGAATCCCCGTAAATTCTAATTTCACCTTATTGCCTCGATTAGCGACAATTCCAGGCCAAACATACCAGTTCCTGGTATTTTCCACGTCGGCTCTCCACAATTTCAAAAAGGCCTCTGTCCAGCAGCCGGCCAGCGCCTTCATACGTACTCATGCACTTGCGGCATCTGGCGGTCGTTTTTGTCCCGATCGATATGTAACTGGTGCGGTTGTCTTCTTCTTCTTCTTTTTTTCCGCCAGCGCTCGGTCGTCGGTTCGTCTTTGATGTGCCGCGAGAAAAATTGCGCGAAATTCCAAATATTACGCGCTTGTTATCTGTCGCTACCGTTTGTTCGGCGACCAGCGACGACGACGCAACCTGCTTGAGCTAAGTTCTTGGGGTCAATCGACAATACGATTCTTTCGTATTGAATCGGATTTTTTTTAATTAAATTCCGACTTATTCACAAATATTATTTTTTGTCAATTTTTTTATTTATATCTTTTAGGTAACTGGCGATTTTCTGTAAGCATCCTCTTCATTCCTCACTATTTTGTGCTTAAGTAATCAATTTTCGACTACCATGGTTTCTTAGAACGTCTGCCTTTCTTCTTCCCACTCCATGGCTACTAAATATAGGCTGGTGCAAAGGGTTGTTAACTTTTTAAAATGAAATTGGTTAATTTTTAAAAAATTATTCTTAAAATTTACAAAAATCTTAGAAATTCATGTTCTGAAGACTACATTGTTTAAATGTGCGCTCCATTTCTGTATCTGTAAAATAAGAATAATTTCATTATATATTCTGTAGTTTATAATTTTGTTGTCATCAAGGGCAAACCACTCAGTTCTTAGTCCCAGCAGCTAGTGATTCATTTGTTGATCTATTTTTAAAAAGAGAAATCTAATGGGGGCCCCCTTATATCGCTGTCAGCAATTGAATAGGTGACACGAACAACGTTGTAACCGCCAAAATTAAAATTTTACAGGAGAAACAAAAAACTGTTTTTGAACTAAATTTTCACATTTATTTACCATTAATCTTAAATTTCAGGTGTACATGTCAGCCTTTAATACCCTATATGAAAACATATAGAACCCTTTAGCTAGAAATACGAGAAAAGTGGAAAAAAAAATATCCAGAAGGAACAACGTTGTAACCGACTTAATTTTAGTTTCTTCAGATTGGGCCGTTGGGCTATTGCCATGTTTCCCTCTCTGATCGTTAGTATCGCGACAAAATTTAATTTTGTCGGTAAGATGTTGAATTCTTCTTGTAGAGATCTGATAAATATTGCAAATCGTTTTTTTTTGCAGACTCTGATTTTTTCTGGCCCTACCTCGACGTAATATTGCACTGTGCAATGTCTTCTTGAAGTAAATTCATTAGCTCTCCTTCTGATTACTTCTGTAATGATCATGCAATTTCTTAAGGTGGTTGTCAGACTGTTGATAAAATTCTTAGAACATTTTTCTTTTTACATCCATTGGTTGGTATTAGGCCGCATTTGAAAACATTGCAGTTGCACACTCGTTCCTGCAATATAAAAGCATAGTGGAAGGCTCATAAAGCATAATAATATGCATACAGCTGTCTATTTAATTAAAAACTAAGGAAGTAAATAAACAAACGCATAAAAGAATGGTATTTTTATTTATTTACATTTTATCTGTCGTACCCACTGTTTGTATTTAAAGAATTTTTGGAATTATCTTAATATTGATGCGCCTCTAACCCTAACACTTTATCTACCTTTTTTAAACTTAATATTACTTTATAGCAGGTATTATAGTAATAATAATAACACCTTTATAATTTTTATTGTTAATGTTGATCGATTATTATTATTAAATTATTAAACTTTACTAGGTATTCATTCAAAACAAAAACAACAGGTGGCGGTTACAACGTTGTTCTACTTACATTTTCAGACGGAGCTTTCCCACATACTGCAAGCTATCTTTTACTAATGTAGGGATTTCCACTATTCCTCATTCATTTTCTAAAGTTATCCTTCCACTTTTTTGCGCTTTTTTCCTTTATTAAGCTTTTTTTCAGCACTAGATGTGAGTACAACATCACTTGGAGAAACCATTATCAATCACTATCACTGGAGGTTACAACGTTGTTCTACAAAACATAATCTTTACATTGGTCCAGTGTTGCCACTAGACCAGTTAAAGGTAAAATAAAATTGTACCCTTCTTTTAACATGACACAATTCCACAAAAAAAAAGAGAAAAAATTGGCGGTTATGACGTTGTTCGTGTCACCCATTCAATTCAGGAAGTAAGTATAAAGTAACAACTGCTGCAATCGAAATAAAATTTTAAAATTACAAGTTATACCAACTACTCCAGAGAAATGGAAGAAGTATATAGACCACACAAATAGAATCATACTAGATTGGTACAAAAAAACAATAATTACAGATTACAATTACCATTAATGATGAAGAAGATACCGACTCTAGCAGTGATTCTGATACATAAAATTAATTTAACAGTTTTTCTATTTAATTGTTATCCTAGAATAAGAATGTGGGGCTCTGCGAAGTGTGGAAATAGAAAAAAAAGAAGCCAAACATGAATTTCTTAGCATCATATATAGCAGAATTCCCATGGAGGATTGAACCAAACGGAATCTTGAATTTGATGCTTACTGAAGAATTTAAATTCAAGAGGTTACTGGAGAACAGAGCACTAAACTATATTTACATGAGTTTAGTACATGGATTCTTATATTTTAAGTTAAGTTGGTTTCTATAGGTTTATTAGTTCATATAATTGGTGGTTCAATTTTCTGTATTATTACTATATTGTAATAGTGCACATATTCCACAAACATTGCTACATTGGCCTTTTGTGTATTATTGTATTAAACAATATAATCCATAAATATATCTAAAAAAATAAATAATTTAGATAATGCCTATTCTAAAATAAAAAATAAAGCTGAAACGGTTATTATTTTAATGTGTTACAACCTTTTAGAGTTTGCTGGTTTCCAACTTTATGCAAATTTTTTAGATTAGGTAATTTTATTAATAACAATTAAAAATGTTCACCATTGAGGATATGCAGAATAAATCAATTGTTCCTTGGCTTTTTGTTCCTGATTTTCTAGTTGATTCACTATTATAATACCCGGACCTGACTGTTAAAATATGTCCGTATTACTTTTCTTGGCGAAAAGACACAGTCAAACATTCTCCTCAATTTCTTGATTGCGTTCTTTAAAATTTGTAATTAAAAGTTGCCATATATTATTATTATTATTATTATTATTCACGTATAGGCCCTGGTGGACCACGCGAAGTACAATTAGAGGCGTTTGTTGTTGTTAGCCTTTCTTTGCGCCCATGCTAATTTCATTCTTTCGCTATGAGCTTTTTTCCTTTCGTCAGACCCAGAAGTTGTCTCAGTCTTCCTACATTTTTCTCTCTGGCCAACCTTCCAAACGTTAACCTTGTGTCTGAAACAGCCTCTCTCCTAAATTTCACTTTGTGTAATATTTGCTGATCTTAGGTCCTCTTTAATTGCAGCAATCCATTTAATTATTTCTACTTTAGCTCTACTCCTATTTTCATCAAATTCGACTATTTGTCTAGTTAACCTACTCGGATTCATCCGTTTTATGTGTCCGTAAAACTTAAGTCTTCTTTTTCTCATATCGCTATGTATATCTGTGTATTGTTTGATTTCTTGGTTTTCTCGAAGTCGGTATGTTGTGCTATTAATTTGTTTGGGGCCTAGGATTTTTCTTATGATTTTTCTTTCCTTCTTTTCAATGTCCTCGATGTCCCTCTTTCTATTCAAAATGAGCGTTTCTGCAGCATATAGACATTCTGGCTTAATAACTATGCTGTAATGTCTCAGTTTTGTGTTTTTAGATAGGCATTTCTTGTTGTAAATATTTTGTGTAAGTCTCAATGCCGTTTCCATTTTTTTGACATCTACCCTTATTGGCCGCTTTTTCCAACCCATTTTCCATGATTATTTCACCCAAATATTTGAATTGAGAGACTCGTCTGATGTTACCATATTTTGTTTTTAGAAATGGTGTTCTTAGTCTGTTGCAGGTCATGTATTGTGTCTTTTCAAAGGAAATTTGGAGCCCTACATTTTCTGCTGTTTCTTTTAGGATTTCAATCTGTTTCTGTGCCGTTAATACATCTTGAGCTAAAATTGCTAGATCATCAGCAAATGCCAGACAATCAATTTTGATGTTGGTTCTCCCCAGTTTAATGAGCTGGTCAATATTCAGGGCCGACTTTTTTTCACGCCACTCCTGTATTACTTTTTCTAGAACACAGTTAAATAAGAGTGGCGAGAGTCCATCCCCTTGTCTCACTCCAGTTTTAATTTCGAAGGGCTCTGAGATGTCACCCATGAATTTAACTTTTGACCTTGTGTTAGTTAACGTTAACGTCGTTTAATAATTGCCAGCGTTTTCAGATCTAGACCTTGTTCTTTCCAGATTCGGAATAAAGATTCGCGGTCAATAGAATCATATGCTTTTTTGAAATCCACAGATATACAGACGAGATTTTTATTGTACAGTTTTTGATGTCTTAGAATCAACTTCAGATTCAGGATCTGTTCAGGGCAGGATCTGAAGGATCGGCATATATTATTATATTATTTAAAAATAGATAATATTCACGATGCAATTTGGGAAATGTAAAAGAACAACCAAATTAATACTATTGGCATAATTAAGTACTTGAAAAATCTGCCTTTAAGACTTGAATGACTTTTCTTCTTGCACTTGAACTTGACTTCTTGGAGACCACATTTTAGACCAAGACATTTGATTTTACTTTTATAACCAATGTAAGAGTTCAGCAAATGTTCTTGTAATTTCTTTATAGGTCAACACCCTCATGTAGCTTGAACATAAATATTATTATTATATTTTATTCGTTCCAAGTTATTATTATTATTTAAAACTACAAAATCTACACATAGGCTCTCTACTGACTGATTTGCGAACTAGAGAGCTGGCATCTGTTCTGTTCTCGTTACCCTCGATCCGTTCGTAACCTGGATGACTCTAACTCAGACATATGTACAATTCTTAGTTCAGATGGATTTTGTTTGTGACGTAATCGTCTGGTTTCGAGAATCGAACTGTGTATATTTTTTATTATTAGGTTTGAAACTTTTCAAAATATATAGTTTAATTAATTATAAATCTAATTAGTTACATCAACAGTAGTTTTTTAAGAAGAATTATATAGTGTGTACTTCGCAAAATATCCAATATAGTATTATATATAAATAGTCGTCAACTTTAACACTCCAGGTGTTTATTTCGCATCCGATAAAAGCCACCCCCGAAACATTACTGTCGCCTACAATTCTCCTAATTACTATCCTTCCACGTGCCCTTAATCCGCGGGTATCGGGGCAGGGTATTATGCCACGCGTTTCAAATTATATAATCGCCGTTTTCAACATCGCAAAATCGCAGCATTAACAACCAAATAACCGGGTGGCGGCACAGTCCCTTCTAACGGTTCTCTCTCTTGATAAAAAAATCACTCGATTTGTATAGACGAGGGCGCAAGGGCGTAGTACCGGGTGCTTCCAGGACCACGTATCGTATGACCAAGGGAGCGCGGAAAAGAATGGGGCACTTTTTTAGCGACCGGTTTTTTATTTTTCGCTCTTGAATAGTTCTTGAGGGGGTGGGTGTGACCGGTCTCCTTCCGGGGCTTCGAATTCGGAGCTACCCGACCCATTTTTGCGATTCGGGACCTATTGTTTGATGGATGGCTGGTTGCTTTTTTGTCTATTTTTGGGGCTCATACGTAGAGGGTTGTTCGGACCACAGTATCGCTATGCTCGGATTATTTTCAAGTTAGTCTTAACTATAAACGTATATCAGAAAACTCTTATCAGACATCACCAAACCTGTTATTGTAAGAAAAGCATGTAATAAAGGGTTTACCAATAACAGTGTCAGAGCTTTAAAATCAGAGAGATATAGTGATAACTACAAGCGATAATCCGGTAAATTATACAAGGGCTGCTATTTATATATCCGGAATGATAAACAAAAACAAATATGTATCATTGAAAATGGTTTTATTGTCGTTTTATATTCTCCGCGGCGATCGATACACTTTTGCATACATTTGAATCAATTTTTACTTTTTCATTTCGATTGATTCTTCTGGCGTCGAAAATCATCGACTACGTAGTTTATTATTTACAGACAGGAACAAAAAGAAATCATTGGGTACCAAATCAAGCCTATACGGTGGATGACCTATCAATTCGATGTTTTGATCGGTCAAATATTGAATTCTTTGGTCCGATATGTGAGAATATCGCATTGTCATCGTGAAGAATGATCCTGCATAGCTGTTGTTTTTTCTTATTACTTTAGTCCTCTGGCAAACAAATAGTTGTGTACCATTCAGTATTGACCGTTCTACGATTCTCTAGTGGCACTAGTAGCCACATACCCCCCTAAAAAACAGGCAACCATTTTCTTCGATGTGCTTTTTGCACGTACAACTTTTGTTAGTTTGGCTTATTTTAAAACACCCATTCAGTCGACTGCTGTTTACTTTCGGACTCATACGTATAGATCCAAGATTCGTCACTTGTATACCAGGTGTCCCATCAAGGATGGATCGCGGCCGTATCTTGAAAACTATTTATCCCACAGCTTTGGGGGAAAAAAATTGTACTAAAAATGATCATGAGAAATTCACCAAAAATATTTTTAAGCTTCTGAAACGACCACAAGAGGGCGTGACGAGCTAAACATTTTTAAAAATCATTTTTTTGTGTATTTTCAAGTGTTAACCGAGTAAGAAAAATTCTCAGTTACAATTAGCAAACTGTCTCCTACAACTTTGTTTTATGACATTTTGTCGTAATTTCACGAATAGAGGGGTGGGGGGGAGTTTTACCTATTGAGATAAAAAGTCGTCTAATGTCCGTCGTCTAAACCGATTTTCCTTAATTTGGATTCATTTAAAAGGCAATTGCTGGGACAATCAGATAATCTAGGAGATAAATTATTTAGTTTATAAATGAAACCGCGAGGTGGCGTTACATTCAACAATAGTTTTTTGAAGTTTTGTTCAGTTTTTTCAAATGGAATGGTACAGTTTTTATTACATGGCTAGAAAGGTAATTTAAAGAGGAATCATCCAGTGAAAACCCGAAGTCGATATCTCTGACATGTTCAAGAGATATTTCGATTTTTCTGAAAAAATCAGTTATTATTTCACTACTACCTGCATTAAGTTAAAAAAATATTAACCTAATGTTTGCCTTCCTTCACACTTTACCCAGGACTGGTCCAAATTCTTCGTGCCATATTAATTTGGAGCGTGTTTAAAGGCCAACGGGCCAACAACGAAGATAATAATAATAACAACAGTCAAATAAAATTAACAGCACAAAAGTCTAATAATTAACAGAATCTGAACTTTAACGCCTTTCTAAATGTTCAAAATGCCTTCCATCCTTAGAAATGCAAAGATTTATTTTTCGACGAGTACTAAAAACGGCAGCTTCAATTTCCGCTCTTGAAATACTGGTTATTGAATTTTGAATTATTTCAATCATGTTTTCTCGTGTGGTAGGACGAGTTTGAAAAACAAGGTCTTTTAGTCTTCCCCACAAGTAAAAATCGAGGACTGTCAAATCCGGTGAGCGCCCGAAAATAAACTACCCCGTCCTATCCAACAATTTGGAAACGAGGCATCCAAGAAGTTTCGAATCACCTGCGAGAAGTGGGCAGGGCATCCATCATGTTGGTACCACATTTGTCTTCTTGTTTCCAACGAAACATCTTCCATTAGTTCTGGCAGTCCATTTTGTAAAAAATTTAAATATGTTTCACTATTCAAATGTCCATTAAAAATAAAGGGACCAATAATTTTGTCTCCCAAAACACCACACCATGCGTTCACACTCCATCTATTTTGGTGGTTGATTTCTAACATCCAGTGTGAATTAGCAACTGCCCAGTAGTGCATATTATGTAAGTTAACGCCTCCATCACTGCTAAAAGTAGCTTCATCAGTCAATAGTATGCGTTTTAAGAATTGTTTATTTCCACTACACATATTTTTTAACCAGTGACAATAGACCAATTATTTTAAGTTTGGTCTTTTGTCACTGGTTATTGTCAACTGGTCTATTGTCAATTGGTCTTAATATTATTATTAAGACCAATTTTTAACTTAATATTACGGTAAAAATTAAAACTAACTGATTTTTTTCAGAAAAATCGAAATATCTCTTGACATGTCAGAGATCTCGACTTTGAGTTTTTACTGGACGATTCCTCTTTAAATTGCCTTTCTTGCCATGTAGTAAAAGCTGTACCATTCCATTTGAAAAAACTGAACAAAACTTCAAAAAAACTATTGTTGAATGTAACGCCACCTCGCGGTTTCATTTATAAACTAAATAATTTATCTCCCAGATTATCTGATTGTCCCAGCAATTGCCTTTTAAATGAATCCAAATTGAGGAAAATCGGTTAAGGCAAACGGCCATTAGACGACTTTTTATCTCAATAGGTAAAACTCCCCCTAGCCCCTCTATTCTTGAAATTACGACAAAATGTCATAAAACAAAGTTGTTGGAGACAGTTTGCTAATTATAACTGAGAAATTTTCTTACTCGGTTAACACTTGAAAATACACACAAAAAAATGATTTTAAAAAATGTTTAGCTCGTCATGCCCTCTTGCGGTCGTTTTAGAAGCTTAAAAATATTTTTGGTGAATATCCCCAAAGCTGTAGGATAAATAGTTTTCAAGATACGGCCGCGATCCATCCTTAATGGGACACCTGGTATATGTTTTACCCGGCCTGTTTTACAGGGACGTACCACGATTTTATTTTTTGAGCATTTCTTTGCAACAATCGACACGAGCGCACAAATCTTTTTCACGGCTAAATATTCATGTAAAATTTTGTGTATGCTTGTCATACTAATACCCAAAGATGCCTCAATGCCATAGTATCTCATATGATGAACTTGCTTTATCAGACCTTAAATCACTATCAGATTAAATTCACTAAACCAGTGATATACAGTAGTTTTAAATGGAGCTTCATCGCCAAAAGTCAAAGTGAGTTGATCGCTGTACTGCTGTTTAGATAACTCACTTCGAAAGTCCAAAGGAAATCATCGCACGAATATTCTCACGAGTTAATTCTATTTTTTGACTGAGATTAAATTTTCAAGTTACTAAACAACCCAAATAGCGTCCTTAAGATAAAACGTTCTGAGTACGTCAACAACAAAGTCAACAGTGTCAAACTTTACTTAAACTTTATCAAAAAAAAAGATATAGAAAAAGTGATAGATAACAAATAAAAAATTGTTTTATTGCTTTTTAAAAAATGAACTATCACAAAGTAACGGACAAATCAATCAATGATTTAAACTTTATCAGTTCAGGCCCAAGATATTCCATTGGCATATTCTCATAGCATTCTTCATGAACTTCAGTAACATGATTTCCATCATTGTCATAAAAAAAAAAAGGTTCTATTTCTTGTTCATTCCAAAAACCGCACTAAACAGTAACTGAATCAACTAGAGGATTTTTATCAGGAACAGTTCCTGCCATTATGTCTCTTTATAGACCCATTAAGCCAGAAGTGCTCTTCGTCAAAAAGATTAATATTCCCCAAAGCGGGGTGTCGCCTTCCAACTTCCAATTTCTGACGCACTGTTGAATCGTGTATCATTCTATGATAAAATTACACAATGTACCGAACGTAGCAGTCTATCAGTGACATTAAAATTTCAAACAGTGTTGCCGCTATTACGTTTTAACGTTCTGACAATCTTATTGCAAAACTCTTCAAAACACTTTTGTTAAGGAAATATTTTTTTTTTTAATAACAGAGAAAAACACAATTTTTATATATTTTTAAAATGTTTCACATTTCAAACAATTTTTCACCTTACAATTCAATATATTTAGACCAACGATGTTCTAATTTGAAAATTATCCCGAATAATATAATTTATCCAACTCAAAAAATAAACAATTGTATCATCACACACAAAAAGAATCTTCATTTAGAGAGCCATTTCTTCAAGTATGAGAACAGAAAGTAATCGCTGGAAGCAAAATCCGGCGAATATGGCGCATAAGATGCTTCGAAGCGCACCCCCGTGATGGTCCTTCTTTTTGCCAGGTAATATATGAGCACCACACGAAGAGAATTTCATATAGAGGTTTTCGCTTTCTTTGGCGCACTTTTACCTGCCCCCACGAACTGTTTGAACCGTTGTTTCTTCCCGGCGTTGAACTTATAGTATTTAATACTTTACAACAGCTCGAACTTCAATCTGATCCACTTTTGCAAACATTTAAAAATATTTTGCTTTCCTCGATCCCCATATACGACCGACTATGCTTTTTATTCATTTAAATGTTATATATTTAATTCTGCTCTCAATAGTAACTTAAAACACATTCTAAATACGAAAAAATTAATATTTTATTTTAATTTAAGTATTATACCATAACACCATCTGTTAGTCAGCTGTAAAATTTGCTGAAACAAATATTATAGAAAAGATAGAAGATACCAAAGTAATATACAAGATAGTACCTGTCCAGATTTTGTCTGGTACCGTTGATAACCACCAAGAAGTTGATTTTTATAAACCTGGAGCCTTTGATCACGCCCGCTGGATATCCAAAGCTATTTACTCACTAAAAATATATATTTTACGAAAAGATTTTGAAACAACAGAACATGAAGAAAATGCTTTATTAGACGTTTGTTTGTTCGTAGAATTCATATATGTCTGATTTTAGTATACCTGGCCGCTTCCCGCTGCAGTTCCAGGCCAAGATCAACAATTTTTAAAAGCTGTTTACAACTATAAAACTACCGATAAATGTTCATCTGAAGTGGTATTAAACAAATTTAAAAAATGGTCAAGGCCTTGAAATCAGACGTTGTGTATGACTGTGATCAAAAGTACAATCTCAAAAAGTACACAATAAATAATAAAAATGGTATAAAATATTTACAAAAGAAAGAAATCGACTACTTTGTAAGTTATCATATTTTAGACTTGTTCAAGTGGATTTAACATCAACGAAAACTTTTTAGAACTCTATGTTGAAATATGGTCCGGAAATAATGATTATTTGATAGGCTTAAAAATTGTTAAGTGCGATAAAAGAATACGTGACAAAAAATTAATATTTCAATAGTTAAACTTATGATTTAATAATTCAATTTATGAATTAATAATTGTAAACAGATAATAAACTACAATGAAATATAAAGCAATAAAAAAACTACTTTAAACACCGATGATTAAAGCTATAATACTTAAGTTAAGATAAAATATCAATTTTTTCGTTTTTAAAATCTGTTTTTAATTACTATTGAGAGCGGAAAATGAAATGTACAACATTTAAATGAATACAAAGCATCGGGTAGTCAGTAACCTTGAAAATGTTAGATTATTATTAAGAAAAACGGTATAAACAAATTTTAACCTTTCGAAAACTTATAAAAGACATTTTTAACTCCAATATAAAAATTTGTCCATCTAAAAGGATCACAATAAAAGCAGAATCGAGAATATTTAGTAATATAATCAATAAAATAAGCAAAAAAATTAATATCAAAAAAGTGTAGAAACCCCATGTTAAATGAAGTATCGTCATTTAGACAGTGTTAAACGGCATTGGAAAAAGTAATTTTTTTAGGCTATAAAGAAATGATTTAGCGGATACCCAAGTTAATTTGAGAAATAAAGGACACCCATCTGCATATATGTACTGTAAATATAAAAAAAAAACTAAAAATATAAGAAGGGAGAAAAAGAAAACAAGAAACAATAAGAAGATTATGGAATAACGGCCAATGCAATTTCGCGATAAAAAAAAAACTATTCCCACGAACAACTTAAAAAGCAAAACAGGTTTAGCGCAAAAAAATTATCTCTCCCAATTAGATGGGCGGCATAATTCCAACCAGAAATCCAAAAACATTATCATCGCAAATAATCCCTATTTCTCTATATTTTCTTAAGCCAATTACAATAATTATGGCCTTTAATTGACCATCTCTTATTACCATAAACTCGAAAAACTTCGATTTTTCCCTTTTTCCTCGGTGATATTATCCAGAAGTCACGCGATCTCCCATACCATCCTATTGTCATTCGCGTGGTGTTTTCGTATCTCTTTTCCTCGATGGGAAGGCGAATTATACATATTCAATTTCGGTTATGAATTTTAATCTGGTTTCTAGCGAAACAAAACGGCACTGCCTTTAGGCGATGCAAAATTTAACTTAATCTTCAACGTCCATCGCTAAGGTGTTGAAAAAAAAAACATATTTTACGATATCGCCACACAATCGCTTCTCCACAAAGATAGTTCGAAAAGAAATTACAAGAAATATTTTTATATCAAATTGTAATACATTTGAGATAGGGAAGATATTAAATTATTGTCCCGAAGATGGTGAAAGTGTGTAGAAAGTTCGTGAGAACTTTTCGTGAATGGGAGAAAAAAAAGGCAGATAATTAAGTCCAGGACCTAAATATTATCCTTGCCGAAGATGTCTTCTGTTAGGGACAATAACACAGGCCTACAAGAATTTTTTTGTGCCTAGGATTTTAGAACTGATTTTTACTATATTTGAAGCATTGAATCTCAATATTAAATCAGTGTTTCTCTATTTGCAATATTTTATCAACCAATGAAGCTTCTTTCATCAGGAATGAGATGGTGGACATTTTGATGAAGTGAATTGTTTAAAACTTACTATGATATTAAAAATTAGTACTAGTAATTTCAACTTTGACAATAAACGACTATAATATGCACTTTTTCCTTTTGTCTATAAAAAAACAACGCAAATTAAGCTGAAGCGATGGAATGGCTATACAAACATTACGTTTTATTTTGAAATAACACCGTAAGAGGACCAAAAGAAACAAAAACATTAATTCCGACCGATCGGAAAAAACCAGACGATGAGACGTTGCCAATTGTTTTAAAACGTTCTGACCAGTTTTTCGCGGAAATGTTTGCATTTTAGATAACTCACTATTGAACAAATTAGTGCACACAGCAAATCACAGATGGCGTAATCGATCGACTTCTCTCAGCTTGAACTTCCACTTTAGCTAACGATACAAGTGTGTACTTGTGTAAATTTTAAATTTCTCAATAAAATACAAAAAGTGTGGAAAATAGTGTCATTTTCCTGTAAATCTCTAGGTAAGTGAATGAATATGTTTATTTATTGTTAGCAATCAATATATTTGCCTTTTTATATCACAGTTTTTGTATCTGTGACATTCCTATTACATTGAGTAAGGAGAGTAATATTAGTAGTAAGTAAAGTAGGTGGATGTGGTGGTGAATTGAGGGATAATGAAATATGTAATATAGTTTCTCAGTATGATAGTGAGGATGGATTTGATGACGATGATGTCAGCGGTATAGATCCAGATTACCAACCACTATCAGGTGACAGTGAATCTTTTTCCGATTGTGATAAAAACACCGGAATTGATATCGACTCAATCATTAAATATACTGAAGGCAATGAGCCTATTGCTGGCCCCCTCATTTCCAGAACTAGAAAAGCAAACGAACCAATCTGCTTTATCTCATCCAAAAAAAAATCGAAGCTTGCAATAAAAAAAATCTTATTCTAAACAAGGAACAAATACGGTTTCTGGGAAATTCCGCTTTACCGTCTAATTTATTAGAGCTCGATACATCTAATCAATACTTTTTATATTTTTTCCCAAAGACCTTATAAGTTTTATTGCTGAACAAACGAATCTTTATATTATTCAAAAAAATCTTAATCAAACCTTTCAAGTAACTGATACTGATATTGGAGCTATATATATGATTTCATTGATAAACTTACCGAGAGTAACCAGTGAGAAACAATGTCAAAAGAAAAGTTTGAAATATTACGCAATATATACATTTCAATGACAATTCCAAAAATGTCACCACGTACTTACTGACCCGAAAGGTGACAGACTATTCAAAGTTACATGTATCGTAGAAGATTTGAACACGACTTTTACCAGAGTCCCCATGGAGGAATATTTTTGCGTAGATATACAGATTTGTTTCACTGAAGCTAGAAACAATTTGAAGAAACCTCAATAAATCTCACAAATGGGGTTATAAGATATTTGTTCTCAATGGAGTTTCTGGATTTGCATATAAAATTGAAACCGAAACGGAAAAAGAGAATGTTGTACTTCATGAAAAACCTGACTGGACTGGACTGACTGGACTGGAATATCAAGGCATCAAAATTATCAACATTATCATTGCCGTTACTGGAGTAGTTAGGCAAAGAGGGTATATTACCCACTGACAAGGAAGTGTTGAAAAAAGAACGCGGATTCTCCGTTCAATATGTGGCTGACATGGATGATATCGATGTGTCAAATGTCATATAGAAGAACTACAAAGGAGTTGCTCTCGTATCAGCTTATGCTGGAGAACAGCCTCAGGTCAGACGTTACAATAAGGCTAATAAGAGGTACATCAACATTGATCGCCCCCATATCGTAGGAGAATACAATAGGCACATGGGAGGTGTAGATTTGATAGATGGGGAGATATAAAATTATGATACAGAGCAAAAGTTGGCAAGTTCCGATGTTCTATCATTTATTAGACCACACGATGGCTAATTCTTGGCTTCTATACCGAAGAGTCCAAAAAGCAAAACACTTAACAAACATGTGCCTTCATCAGATTTTCGAGTTGAAGCAGTGGAGACTTTCTCCATACTTGGACTGAAGCCTAACATCAGGAATCGAAGATTGATTGAAAATGAAATTCAGATAAAAAAAACATAAGGGTCCCGCGAAGCATGTTTCACCAATTGCAGTACGGCAAGATCAAATCGGTAACTGGTCCTAAATGCAGTGGAGTATCACAAACCATTTGTGAAAAATGCGGCGTGGCATTATGTTATAACAAACAAAATGATAGTTTTAGATCCTTTGTGTGATTTTTGATCCTTTGTGTGATTTGTGTGATCCTCTGTGACCTCACAATGGTAACGAAGGCCAATATCGCCAATATCGGTTCGGCTCGAAACAATTCGGAAGTTATACCGAAATTTTCTATCGCAGTCTTTCTGAAAAGACGTTTGGAAAGAGTCGGAATCTCGGGCAAATAAACCAATTTATCGATCTCAGTCATTGTTTTATAGATTTAACCGATATCTTTGACTGCATTTGTGGATTTGTAATCGATTTGAAAATATACTTGTTCTTAATTGTTATTTAGGCTTTCGGTGCTGTTTTCGACGTTAGGCTCAAGGGTAAATTCAGAATGAAATATTGAAATTAGATTAGGGTTCCTTTTGTTTTTTGCATTCGTTTTTATAACTTTTATTTATATTATTTAATCCATATAGGGAAAATAAATTAACGTGATAAATTTATAAGAAGGAATATTTCTGTGTGTCAGTAAAGAATCTGCATGTAGCAACACAACCGAGGGTAGTAACAATGAGAAAGCAGTACAGGATCGTCTATTTTATAGGATACGAATAATAATATTCAAGATTCAAAAAGCGCGAATAGACAAGAATAAAATTCGACTACCAATTTGGAAGGTAATCTTATATATGAAAAGTCTTATGTTTTGAAAGTTTTACAGGATAATCTAATTTATAGATGGAAGAGTACAGAAATTTGTTGGCAAAGCTGGCATTGGACTGGCAAAGCAGTTTTCCATGGAATGAAAACAAACATCAGAAGGAGTATGCAAAAAAAGAAAAATAGAAAAGCAAACCTACTATCCATACAAAAAGTAAAGAAAATGTACATTTCATTTATTAATTGAAAATATTTATTTGATAGCCTATGTTAAAACATAGGTTAGAATTTTATTATAGGCATTGAATACTGATGGTATGCTGACAGTGGTTCCAGGATCCAGGAAGACCTTAACAGGAGAATCCCACACTTCGACTATACAGGTTTTCCACTCAAAAAAAAAAATTGGTTTGGGTGCCTTCTCTTATTTCGAACATCTCTGGCTGGTCATGCATTAGAGCCAGTTAGTTAGGAGCCAGATTTATTTATATTTGCAAATACTATTAAAACAAGAGTCTAATGTGGTGGTTTGTAAAACATGTGAGGCGAAAAATCGCCTTACATATTATAATCTACTGTAATATATTATTCTAGTTGGGGGAAGTTTGATTATCCATATTTAACAGTCTATTTTTTATTGAAATAAAATTAGTGATTTAAACAGTATATATGTGTTTTGTTTTTTTAATTATGATTTATATTGTTTTTTCGATCAAAAAATAATTACAAAACTAGAAAATATCTTTTGGTTATTCATTTACATTTTGCATTATTTTTGAAAACCAATATTACAAATATAAGCAAAATATTACTATTTATAACATTATATAATTGTTTTTGTTTGAGTATTTAATATCTGCTAAAGCTGCACAATCATAACATTGAGTGTCTTAGTGAACGTAATTGTATAAGCTTTACTCCGAACTTTATGTTCTGGATATACACGTCCTTTTACCATGCAAATACTATTTTTGCAGTTAAGTTGAACAAAATCTATAGCACCATAACTTTCTCGTGACACATTCTTATTTACATTTGCATTATTATTATTATTTTAATATTTTATACATTTTAATTCATTTATAATTAATTGTAACAAGTTTTAAAAAAGTTTTTTTCGCATCGATTATCAATATTATTTATTAAACTTGAAGATATTTACCACTAAACATCAAAACGCTTTTTTGAACTGCTCGATGCACGTTTCGCTAACCATGTTAGCATCATCAGGAGATGATTTAATGTAGATTATCTCCTGATGATAACATGGTTAGCGAAACGTGCGTCGAGCAGTTCAAAAAAGCGTTTTGGTGTTTAGTGGTAAATGTCTTCAAGTTTAGTATTTCACACCAAAGGTTCCAACAGAAGAATTACATATTATTTATGATAAAGTTTTAAAATAAATTAAAAGAATCGATAATTATGTTTTATTCGAAAACACAATTATTAACTTTTTAAAAAAACGTGCTTTTTTATCACCCTAAACCAGTCTCTTTTTACAATGACTTTAAATTTTTACCATCTTAGGCAACAAAGGGTTAACGATGGACGTTGAAGACTAAGTTGAAATTTTGCATTGTTTGAAGCCAGTGCCTTTTTACTTTTTTCCAAATAAATATCAAGGGTGGACAAAAAAAATTGTAAGGTTAGAGGCGCATCAGAAATTAAGAAGTCTATTTAGCGATTGGAGCTAAAGCTAACGTGGGTCTCGTACTACGGTAATCCGTTACCGAAAACCCCGGTCTTACAACCCCTCGGGCTATCAATCTTGGTTTTGTGCTTTTGTAATAAAAAAAAAACGAGGAGCTAATAGATGTTGGTGTCGAAATAATTTCGAAGCAAAATTTGTCTACTGTTGCGCTTCCTCCTTTTCCTTATCGTTTTCATGCAGATCGGCACCCCGTCGAACGGTGTAAAACCAAAATCGACCCGATTCCGGCCAAATTAAGCCCTCGCTGAGCGTTCGACGAGCACCATCTCCAACAGCGCGAACCGTACGATAATTACGTTCATTGTTCGGTGAGATTAATGGCGGGGAGCCCCCCGGGGGCGGCGGCTTCCGTCTGACTGCTCCCGTCCTGTAACTATCGAATAATTGTCGGTGACCATTACAGTACTGATCGTCCGACCGGTCCCGGATCGACACTGTCGAAAAGGTAAGAATTTGGTCGTGCACAAAGTGAACGGGTACATCCTCTATCTCACGCAAAATGTTGCTCCATGCTGTTTATTATTTTTATTCTTACATTCGCATAAAGCAATTAAATAAAACGCGGACATCAATCTATCAACATATTCATTGACGGACAAATAAGCATTGATATATAACTTCCGTTTGGAGATGTTTGGACCGACTTCATTTTGAAATGCTGAAATTTCATGCTGAAAAATGCTGAAAAATTATGAAATTTTCGACTTGCGTTTGAAAAAATCGGAGAAAAATCGGTGGTGGTTTGTACCGACTAAAATAGGTGCTAATTAAAATATGGAGGATGAGCCGAAAAATTATACACAAAACTTGGATGTATTTTTATCAGTGATATCCTTGAAAACACTTGAATCATTGCAAAATGAAACTGTGTAACATAGCTAAGACTGTATATACATCTCACATGCATTGACTTTCGAAATACGTAGACTCTGCAAAAGGTTATCTGCCTGAGAAATAAACCACAAGATTTATGAGGTTTACGCGTTATTTTAAACTTTTTAACACATTCAATATGTATTTAAAATGATTTGCCCACCTTTACATCACAAACGTATATGCGTTTTTGAAGTAGGGGGGGGGGTCAAAAATACTTTAATAATTTTTTAAATTGAATTGAAAAAATAATTACTTTTCTTTAGATAATAGATATTATAAATCTGTGACCACAAAAATATTCACAGCAGGTATATTATCAAAATTCGTCTTCATGAACCCTTTGTCATACATTACTGCCGTAAATTAGTAACCAACAAAATTTTATTTTGCACTTAACCAACAATAATTGTGACAGTATATATACAGGTAACAGTCGTTGACAGTACTGACGTGAAAATACTTTACCATAATATCGTCACAAACATGGCAGCCAATCGCGGCGCGTTCATAGGCACGTAATGTTTTTTATTTTAAAATTTTTAATCCATTCATAATTAGTTTAAAAAAAAGTTTTTCGCATCGATTATCA
The DNA here is from genome assembly GCA_031761425.1 of Cosmopolites sordidus. NCBI lineage: Eukaryota > Metazoa > Arthropoda > Insecta > Coleoptera > Curculionidae > Cosmopolites > Cosmopolites sordidus. Next base: position 884,824 of record JARFXV010000714.1, on the reverse strand, counting down.
ATATTATTTATGATAAAGTTGGAAAATAAAGTAAAAAAATCGATATTTATTATTCAAAAATCCAATTGTACAGCCACGTCAAGTGGTTCAACTGGCCCCAGCGCAGGAGCAATTGAACCACTAGTTGGAGTCAATTATTAGAAACAAAAACAAACAGTTTTACTAAATAATTAATTATTTATTATATCTTAATATTATTATTACGCACTGCTAACGAACATATATTATTATATTATTTATTTTCTTAAACTTTTATCATAAAATGTATTTCTTTTTTTTCGCTATTCTACTTTTTTTTATTTTTCAGTTAAATGAACGTGCATGTGCAAGACTTGTAGCTTCTGGAACTCTAATAGATATCTCCGGATGTATTTTCATGATATCTTTACACCAACCACAACCAGCCTGTTTATTATTGTCCCATGATGAGGGATACTTTATTTTATTTTCAAAAGCAAATTGATATGCCAAATTTCTTAAATCAATCGTTGTTAATCCATAATATAATTTAGCAGATACTAAACTCGAAGAAATTTACTACTAAACACCAAATAACTTTTTTTGAACTGCTCGACGCACGTTTCGCTAACCATGTTAGCATCATCAGGAGATGATTTAATTTCATTAATATTCTGCTATGTACTATGAAATTTAAAGGCTGACGGGTTTTCCAGATTTGCTCAATACTACTAGAGCAAACATCAGCAGTATGTATAAGATTAAATAATTTCCTGATGATGCTAACATTGTTAGCGAAACGTGCGTCGAGCAGTTCAAAAAAAGTTATTTGGCGTTTAGTGGTAAATCTCTTCAAGTTTAGTGTTTCACACCAAAAGTTCCAATAGAAGAAATGAATTTAGCAGATGTTAAGTAGTAATCGACTAATAAACGTGCTTGTTCAGCTGTGAAGACCTTGTTGTGAAGATGGTAACCGGCATTCAAATTTTCACCTTTCTTAAATTTTATAAGATATTGCCGTAATGTCGTGTAAGAAAGATGAAATAATTTAGCAACACTTCTTATTGTCTCTGTTTAGATTCCAAAATTATTTTACATGTCGTTTCGTAGATATCAGTGGATACTTCACCACGGCTGTTTCCTCACACGTTTACGGGACATTTTAATATCTATAAATCTATCTGTCTGTTTACTTCTTTTCATTTTTTTTTTTTTTAATTTTTATCGAAGCTTTAAGTCCACTGGTTCAATTGACCCCTTTCTCCCCTATACTCGATGAGACTTGCCACTAAACACCCATATTCAAGGCAAGATTTTTCAACCATCCACAAGATGTGTAATTGAATATTCGAACACGATTATCTCGCAAACGGCATGATATATCGATATATACCAAGGTATCTTATTTACGTGAGAATTATGACTCTTCTTTTTGATGTCAATAATTAGAATCAAAATATTCTCAGCTTTATAGCTTTCAACACCCTATACCCTTTTAATGACTAATATTTCCTAACACATTTATTGATTAAATCCTCTTATTTGGATCTCTACTATCACCAGTTGCTCTATGGTGGATAAGTTATGCGACATTCTATATATAAGGTTCACATCTAAAGAATTTTCTTGCGAAAAATGCTTAATAAAAAAAAATCGGTAGCCAAAACACGTGGTTACGCCTCTGGCTGCTTAATTAACCTTGGAAAGGTTTTGCGCATTAATACGATAATTAGGGAGTTTTTTTTTATTACCACTAGACTATTATCTTGACTCCATTGCGGTGGCAACGTCGGTTCGGGTACATTAAGAAAATCCATTTTTTTTCTGTCTACGGTGAGTTGGGGAATTGCAGCGTTATGGTCAAATGTGGGGAAAAAAATGACGGAACAATCATCAAGGTTTAACGTACAATGTCAGTCAAGCTGAGATTTGGTCATAAAATGTTTACATTTATTTTTTGTTTTTTTTTCTGTACAATCAAACAATTAACAAATAGAAAACGTAAGATGGTCATTTTAGAAAATAAGCTGTAGAAAACTAAATAAATTAGGATCAATAAAAAACACTGTGTTTAATTTAAAAAACCACTCGACCTTTTAATCATAGTAGTAAAGATTTTTCCAATGAGAGTGTTAGAACTTTGAAACGTAATAGCGCCAACAAGGTTTGAAATGCAAATCTAACATACGAACTACTGTGTTCAGGACATTGCGTAAATTATCCTCGGAAAGATACACGATACACAATACACAAACAGAGCTTCCACAGTAGTTAAAAGGCGACCACCCTTTGGGGAAAAGAAAATTTCAAACGAAACGCACTTCTGGCTCAATAAGTTTGTGAAATAATGAAAAAATAATGAAAATTCTAGAATGGGTCATGTACCTCTTCATTGAAGGAGTGAAGGATTGAAGAAGTGAGAACTTTTTTTACTTTCAATTTTTTTTATTATCAATACTAAACACTATAGAACGCTAACAGAATATCTTTGCCATAAAATAATAAATAGGGATATAAACAATGTCTTTTTTTTTTAAAAGACGTTGTCAGATCTTGCCAGACTATCGATTTACGGAAAGAAAAGTTTCCTAGACAGGTTATTTTGCGAAATAATACTGTCAATGACTACTAAGACCATGCCATCGCATGCCCATTAATTATTATTTATGGGATTAAATTAAATCTCTAGTTTACAGAAATAAACCCCGAACAATTGGAGTTATGAAAAAAATATATCATAGATGGAACGTTTATAAAAAAAACACTATTTTTATTTTTTTCCTTATAATTAAAAGTATCGAGTACTCGCCAACAGTTTCTGAAAAAAACAGAGCGCGTGTGACGTCACAATGTTTATTTCTCCTCAATAATAACATATGCTACAGTGTTTAGGTTTATAAGTATTTTTCGGTCGAAATGCGACAAAAGTTTAATACTTTCGTTGAATCAACTGCCATCAACTACAACTGACCCAATCTGCTTTTATTGCGGTAATTAGTAAATAAAAATGTTTTCACTATAAATCCAGTTAAGAATTGTAAAATATAGATATAGGGAGATATTACAGCTGAAATTTTATGATTATATTTAAAAATTGAAATACTATTAAATATTTTGTCAAGCGCTAAAAAAAGTTTACATGCCCATAAACACAAAAATTTGAATTTTTCAAAATTAAATCGTCAGAATCATTTCAAGTTTTGCAAATCAGGGGTTAAAAATATTAGAACACAATTCTAAGAGGACCTTTCATTTTTTTATTCTTATCGAATTTTTAAGTCGACTGGTTCAATTGAACGCCTCTTTCCTACACTCGAAGATACTTACTACTAAACACCAACATTCAAGGTAAAGCTGATACGAGAGTTTTAGTTTGTAATCAACTTATTCTTGTTATTATCATCAGTGTATTCATAAATGTATTGAACGTGACAAATATAATTAGTTATCGTACCTGTTTCGTACTATTTTGAACAGATACTACAAAAACCGCTACCCAACATCACATTTTGATTATTATTATTTATAAAATTTTATAAATTTAGTTTTTCATTAATAATTAAGGTAACTGTATAAGCTTTACTCAGAAGAACTTTATATTTACGTCCGCAAATATATTTTTTGCATTTAAATTGAATACAACCTATAGCCTTGTCACCGCAACTTTCGCGTGACAACCTTTTCGAACGACCCTCGTAAAACATCTAGACAAATCCATATAGACGAAAAAGCTTTCTAATCCTCTCAGTCTCCAAACAAGGCCTTTTCAATTCGGAAAAAACGAGCCGAACCAACATCGCGCATCATTACCCTCGAATATAAGCCGAGAGTTTCATCGTCCACACCGCTGTCGCCAGGACGGAAACGGACCGTCCTCAATCCTTTCAAAGTCCGGGACCCGATGCCGCACCTATTGCTCTTCGAAACCGTCGGCCCGTAAAAGTAGCGGGCAATGCGGTTCCGCCTCCCCGTGTCATCCGGATGTCGATATGCCCTTCTGGACGCAAACCGGCGCATTTTTAGAATCAAGAACGAAAAAGGTGACGGCATTTTGACGTAGAGCAGGGGGTCATATGTTCGATGTGGGAATTGGCCGTTGGAATCGGCTTTGAAGACGGTAAGATCAGCTGGCGAATTGGACGCGACAGAATGACGGAAGTTTCCGCATTAGAAATCATTTTCTCCCTTTTCTAGTTTTATTTTTCGAATTCCATTAGATAGGATGGCGCGTCTTGATGTCTATCTGCTGCGAGTCGTCAATTAATCTTAGCAAAACCAATTAAGATGTCAGGTTTGTTCTGTTGGTCTAGCTAGAAAATATCAGCCTTTTTATTTTGCGTACAAATGACAAAATATTATGAAACTACAAAGAGCTTCAAAAAATTTTATCACTTTTACTTTATCACTGCAATTTTAAAAGAAAAATCACATTTAATGATACTGTTGATCAATTCTTTTATTGGAACTTTTGGTGTGAAACACTAAACTTGAAGAGACCAAATCACTTTTTTTGAACTTCTCGACGCATGTTTCACTAACCATGTTAGCATTATCAGGAGATGATTTAATCTTATACATACTGGTGATGTTTGTTTTTGTAATATAGAGTAAATCAAGAAAACCCGCCTGCCTTTAAATTTCATAGTACGAAGCAGAATATTAATGAAATTCGTTTGAACATTGTTCATTATCCACCATAGGCTTCTGATTTAGTCCCATATAATTATGATATACGACAAAAGAGTAGATCTAAAAGTTACCAGCAAGCAAGACAAAAATACTCTCTAAACAAAATATTAATTCCATAATAATAAAGAATTCAAACATAGAAACTATAGAATATTAATTAATTCGTTTACCTTTTATGAAGCTATATTACGAAAATCAAAATGAATAAATATATCGAAGACTCAAACTGAAATGGGTAGCTTTTGTAAATCTGTTTATCTGACGTGCACGGGTCGTTGTGCTCGCTTTTATAGCCGACCGGCGACTGTGCAGATTATATCGGCGTAGTTCGGGACTATTTGCGGCGCTCGGCAACTGATGCCGAGTAACTGAATCACAAATCATATACAGATCATTGATGTATATAAGAAATAAAAAGGGACCTAATACGCTCCCTGGGATACAATATCATTTTCCAGAATTCCTGATATAGCACCATTTACTTTTGTTCAATGAAAGCGGTCACTCAAATAATGTTTAAACCATTTTATAACACAAGATTTCACTCCGTAGCATTGTAGCTTCACAATCAGATCTTCTCTGTTTATAGTATCAAATGCACGTCTCAGGTCCACAAATACATCAACCACAACATTATCATCACTAACATCTTGGCGCCATTTCGTACAAAAATGTGGCAGTGCAGACTCGCCTGAAAGTTTATAACGATATCCTGATTGTCCCACATATATGTAATTTTGCTGTTCAAAGTATTAACGCAACGGTCTACACACCACTATTTCCAATATTTTGTCAACAATCGGCAATACATTGATTAGCTTAAAATACTCTGCTAATACAAGGTTTTCAACCTTTGGTATTGGAATAATGATGCTCACTTTCGCATTCCTTGGAACTCGACCACTGGACAACGACGTATTGATTAAATGCAGTAATGGATAACCCACCTGCTGAAATACGCTCTTTAAAAATTTTATATTACATATATCATCAGATGCGGACTTATTTTTTGAATTCATTACAATATCTCTCAATTGAGATAATGTTAATAAAGCAAATCGATTAAACTTTCCTCACTTGATTGAATGTCAACGGTACTGTCAAATGTTTGAATCTGATTTGGAATGGTTCGAGCTATCTCCAGAATACTTTCAGCATAAAAATTGTTAAAATTCTCTTCTAACGTTCCAACACTCCTTCGGAAAACAATATCCTCAAACACGTCGGACTTTCTGCCACTCCCCACCAATTCCTTCAACATTCGCCCCATTTTGTTGCTATTACCTCTATTACGATCAATATTCTGTTCATAAAATGCCATTTTTTCGTTTCTAATCACCATTACAACCTTATTGCGTTTCCTCTTATAATCATTCCTGTCAGTGTCGTTTCTGGTTAATTTGAACTTCTTGTAGGCCATATCCCTCTCCTTTTGGGCAAGCCTAATGGAATTTGTAATTCACGGTGTTGCGTCAATATTAATTGTTTTTAAGGGTGTCAAGGCATTAACTGTCTCATGGATGTTGTTCATAAAATGTTCAAAGAGGTGGTCCACATTTGTTGACGTGTAGTTCCAGTTTCTTCCAATTAATTCTATTCTAATTCGATCCATATTTTCAGGGCTTAAATTTCTTATCAGTTTATACTTACGTTTTTTCACATTTGTTTCGCATTTAAGGATAAACCCAATGGTTTCATGATCAGAAAGCTGCGAAAAACTCCTACCAGCTTCGGTCAAAGTATAATGATTACTGGTAAATACCAGATCGGGCATACGGGATAAGACTGACCGCATTTACTGGCTTTGTGTCCATATCTTCAACATTTAAAACACCTGAATACACTTACAAATTCATAAACTGAAAAACTATACCACCCCATAAAAAGTCCTTTTAAATTAATCAAACTGTTAAAAGCAGGTGTAGAAGCAGATTTTTTTATTTAATAATGTTATTATATATACAACTTAAATTATCTGTATCATTTCTGAAATTAATGGTATTATTAGTTTTTTTTTATATAAATCATTTCTTTATATTTCTTTTTTTATATTGTTTTTCAAAATCTAAGATTTTTATGTTGATAAAATTAAAGTTATGTTCATTGTCTATAGCTTGCTTTGAAAGTGCAGTGATGTTTCGTTCTATATATATATATATATATATATATATATATATATATATATATATATATATATATATATATATATATATATATATATATATATATATATATATAGATCCCCCTTTGTGGATCAGACCTTGACGTGGTAAAGGGGTTTGAGTAGGGCAATGAAGCTTTGAGCTATGCCGTCTGGAGTCTATGCTCCTGGGAGGGTTACCCCTGGCGGACGGGTCAAAGCGGAGGCCTCAGACTAACATGATCCAAAATCTGCCAACCCGCATTGGACCAGCGTGGCAGATTACGGTCCATACCTTCAACATGGTATTTCAGTATGTTGAAATATGACAGTACAACCTCAAACACGGCCCTCATTCCCCGGAGGCCAAGGGGCAACTACCTACGGCAGCGGGAAGACCTGCCCCAAGGCAGAGGGTGCTAAGAATCACCGGGTTAGATCAGGCTGCCATTGGACTTTTGACATTGCAACGTTAAATATACGGACTATGAAAACAGAGGCCCGATTGCAAGAACTGTTAATCGAACTTGACAACATACATTGGGATATTATTGGGCTCTGTGAAACACGAAGGAAGGGTGAAGAGTTAATCAAACTGGAACCAACTGGACACGTACTCTACACTCGAGGTACGGAAAATGGCCGATGTGGCGGAATAGGATTCCTCATCAATCGAAAGCTGAAGGACAGTGTGGTAAAATTTGAAAGTACATCCGACCGATTAGCCCAATGCGTCATTCAGCTGAATAAAAAGTTTAGGCTTCAAATCGTCCAAGCTTATGCACCAACTATAAGCCATAAAGATGAGGAAATTGAGGAATTTTATGATGATGTGGCCCAGCTTTTATACAAGGAGAAATGTAGGTTCAAAATCCTGATGGGTGATTTTAATGCCAGAATTGGAACACCAAGAACAGACGAAAATGCAACTGGCCCATATGGAACTGGTGAGCGAGACAATAGAGGTGACAGATTAGGTGATTTTGCTGAAGGACAAGAACTATATATTATGAATTCATTCTATAAGAAAAATATCAGCAGAAAATGGACATGGAAAAGCCCATCTGGGCTCACAAGCGAAATTGACTACATCATGACCAACGATAAAACAATATTTACCAATTGTACTGTCCTTAACAATTTTATTGTTGGAAGTGACCACCGAATTGTACGAGCAAGGGTTCGGATTGAAAGTCGAAAAGAGCGCGAAAAAATGGTAAGATCAAAGAAGGGCAAGGTGGATTCTGGAAAACTGCTGGAGAGAGGAAGCGATTTTGAGATTGCTTTGTCAAACCGGTTTGCTGCGTTACAAGATCCAGAGGAGGTGGAAATATCAGTTCAATATGAAGAAATCGCCAACAATGTACTTCAAACGGCTGCTTCAATAGCACCAGAGGAAAAATGTCTCAAACAAACAAAAATCTCCAGTGAGACCATTGATTTAATGAAGAAACGGCGAGCAATGAGAAATGCAGGTAGTCCTTTTGGCAGGGTCGAGTACACTGAGCTCTGCAAAACTATAAGAAAACGTATCAGAGAGGACACGCGCCGATTCAATATGCAGCTAGTGCAAAAAACCCTGGAAGAAAACAAAGGAATTAACAAAGCTAAACAGAAGCTGAGAAACAAAAGAACGCAAATATATGCTTTAAAGCGTGAGGATGGCACAGTGTGCAGGACGCGTACCCAAATGTTAGAGATTGTCAGAAGGTTTTATTCCCAGTTATATGAAGATCAGAGCCAGTCAGGGACAGCAATACCCACGGAAGAACAATATATAATACCAGATATCCTAGTGGAGGAAGTAACAAATGCTATAGAATTGATGAAGAACGGCAAGGCTCCAGGAAAGGATAGTGTAACTGTCGAAATGCTAAAAGCTGGTGGTCGGACGTTACATAAAACACTGGCAAAATTATACTCAAAATGCCTTAAAGAACAAAAAGTACCTGACTTATGGAAAAATGCAGAAGTGATCCTTTTACATAAAAAAGGAGCACAGGAAGATTTAAAGAACTACCGTCCAATAAGCCTCCTATCAGTGATGTACAAAGTTTTCACTAAGATAATTTCTAAAAGAATATTAAAAAAACTGAATGACGCACAACCAAGAGAACAAGCAGGATTTAGAAGTGGATTCAGTACAATGGATCACATCCAGGTTGTACAGCAGGTCATAGAAAGGCACAACGAATACACCATGCCACTGTGCTTGGCTTTTATCGACTACGAAAAAGCATTTGATTCCATCTCAAAGCATGCGATAATGGATGCACTGCTTAGCCAAGGAGTAGAGAGAGCCTATGTAAACCTATTAGAATCGATATATGATGGAGCTACAGCCACAATTCACCTTGATGATCTTGAAGTGGGAATTAATATAGAACGAGGTGTACGGCAGGGTGACGCAATATCGCCTATTCTTTTCTCGGCTGGCCTTGAAGAAGTATTCCGTAAACTGGATTGGGAACAGGATGGGGTAAAGATCAATGGGGCAAACTTAAACCATCTTAGATTTGCAGATGATATTATTCTCATTTCACAAGACCCAGAGGAGCTGCAAAGACGCATACAAGAACTGCAAAGGGCTGGCGAACCATTTGGCTTGAAAATAAACCTGAAAAAGAGTCAGGTTATGTTCAATAACTTCGCTCAGGACAGAAGAATTTCAGTTTTAGGAAGGGATTTAGAGATTGTAGACAGCTTTGTATATCTTGGGCAGAGGAATTCTATGGAGGGGAATACCGCCCGGGAGGTGGAACGGCGTGTTAAATGTGGCTGCCGGGCATTTGGTAGGCTCAGCATAGTGTTTAAGAGCAGACTCCCGCTTTGCCTGAAAAGAAAAGTATTCGATCAGTGCGTTCTACCCGTTATGACATACGGAAGTGAAACCTGGACACTCACATCGCAGTCAATTCAAAAACTTCGGGTGGCACAGAGGGGAATGGAAAGATGTATGCTTGGCATTACAAGACGAGACAGAAAGTCCTGCGCATGGATCAGGGAACAAACAAAAGTCTGTGACATCATTGGAATAGTAAAACAGTTGAAATGGAGATGGGCAGGCCATATAGCGAGGCGATGGGACGACAGATGGACCAAGGCAATCCTGGAGTGGATACCGCTTGATCGCAAACGTCCGCGAAGAAGACCGAAAGCACGATGGACTGATGACATCGTTAAGTATATTGGACCCGAGTGGCAGAGGAAAGCCCAGGACCGTGAAGGTTGGAAGCATGCTGAAGAGGCCTTCATCCTGCAGTGGATCGATACGGGCTGATGATGATGATGATGATGATATATATATATATATATATATATATATATATATATATATATATATATATATATATATATATATATATATATATATATATATATATATATATATATATATATATATATATATATATATATATATATATATATATATATATATATATATATATATATATATATATATATATATATATATATATATATATATATATATATATATATATATATATATATATATATATATATATATATATATATATATATATATATATATATATATATATATATATATATATATATATATATATATCTGCTCGGAAGCTACATGTTCCATATTACGCTCATTCATTAAGCCATCAATATCACAGACACAGCAATTGGTCCATTTTATAAAAACTTGAAAATGTTTACATTCCGTTTTCGGTAATGTGAAACACTTGCATTTTTATCTAACATGTTTCTAGTCTGGAACTAAAAACGTCCGATTTTGGTTTTGACAATCCCAGGTCACGTACCAAATCATGTGATTTATTCTGAATTACTAAGTGAGGTTTGCTGATAATTGTTAAAAAGTTGAGTCACAACTGATGTTCACAGGAAGTTGTGGATCAGATTCTGATGAAGAATTAGAATCACCGGGAAGCATATTGTCCAGGTTTAAAGATGCAATCGTTACCGATAGCTTCTGGCTATGAAGAACTGGCCTAAGCGCAAAAGGCAAATTTGGATACTGAATTTTGTCCCTTTGCTTTTTTCAAATCCTTTCTGTTTTAGTCATACAAAAGTAGAAATCACTTATACACTCAGTAAATTCTTTTCACACCATAGACACGGTAAATGGCATAGAATTGTTCTTCCCATGATATAAAGCAGGAGAAGCAGGTACTTAAAGACCATTTCGGTGAAGAGGTATTTAAAAAAACTACTTAAATGAAACGAAAAAAGAACATTATCATCAATGTTGCAAAAATCACGTAAACCGGTATTATCATGATCAACAATGTTTTTAAAACTTGAAAAAAACATTACTTTTATAATTTTATATTATAATATATATAATATATATTATAATATATTTTATCCATAATTGGATATATTAAGTGTACTTATGTACACTTAATATATCCAATTTTCGTCAACAGTGACGATGAATTCGTAGCTCCCCAGTTGTATGATTTTACGTGAGCAAGTGCGAAATCTATCAACACCAAAAATATTTGTACTCTATTATTCAATTGTTTCTCTTTTCCAATTTTCTCACAAAAAAATCACACGGTATTATGTCCGAAAATAGGAAGGTCATCGTTTGAAAACACGAACATACCGATTCAAAACCGCACTATTATATTAAATGGTTAATCCTCTTTGGTTTAGTCTGTGTGCCACTCAGACCCCATTTGAATTATTAAGGGGTTCGAACCTTTTGGCAGCCCAGTCTTATGCTATTTGTTGTCGTAACATGGACGTATTTCATTGTGTGTATTTATTCTTGCATTTTAAAAGGTTCCCCTCGTCGCTGCGAGGAAAGATTTACTGAAACGTATTAGCAAAAAAAGTTGAACCACTTTTTTCCCCCTAGTTGCAATAACAATAATGGTAATATTAGAAATGATTTAAAAAAGTCAAATGAAAATAATCACATTTTAATTTACCTACAAAAGCATTCAAAATAAATTAAAATATATAATTACAGGTAAGTGGGTAAATTACGTACGTGACAGAAAACAACAAATAAAAACAGTTCAATATTGAAGAACATATACAGTCCGATTCACGAAACCTGACGATTACGTCAGAACAGTAAGCTAAAAGCTAGGAAATCCTTATTTCAAATTTGCTACGTGTTAGACAAATAAGTATTACTGTAGGAAAGTTCAAAAACATAATCAATACATTTAACACAAGTTAGAAAGAGAGAGCAACAAAACCGGTTATCCTAGCTATATCGTGTAATTTTGTGTGTAGTTCCCATTAGTTACCTCATATCATAGATAAGATATATATATATATATATATATATATATATATATATATATATATATATATATATATACATGATCCAAAATCTGCCAACCCGCATTGGACCAGCGTGGCAGATTACGGTCCATACCTTCAACATGGTATTTCAATATGTTGAAATATGATAGTACAACCTCAAACACGGCCCTCAGTCCCCGGAGGCCAAGGGGCAACTACCTACGGCAGCGGGAAGACCTGCCCCAAGGTAGAGGGTGCTAAGAATCACCGGGTTAGATCAGGCTGCCATTGGACTTTTGACATTGCAACGTTAAATATACGGACTATGAAAACAGAGGCCCGATTACAAGAACTGTTAATCGAACTTGACAACATACATTGGGATATTATTGGGCTCTGTGAAACACGAAGAAAGGGTGAAAAGTTAATCAAACTGGAACCAACTGGACACGTACTCTACACTCGAGGTACGAAAATTGGCCGATGTGGCGGAATTGGATTCCTCATCAATCGAAAGCTGAAGGACAGTGTGGTAAAATTTGAAAGTACATCCGACCGATTAGCCCAATGCGTCATTCAGCTGAATAAAAAGTTTAGGCTTCAAATAGTCCAAGCTTATGCACCAACTGTAAGCCATAAAGATGAGGAAATTGAGGAATTTTATGATGATGTGGCCCAGCTTTTATACAAGGAGAAATGTAGGTACAAAATCCTGATGGGTGATTTTAATGCCAGAATTGGAACAACAAGAACAGACGAAAATGCAACTGGCCCATATGGAACTGGTGAGCGAAACAATAGAGGTGACAGATTAGTTGATTTTGCTGAAGGACAAGAACTATATATTATGAATTCATTATATAAGAAAAATATCAGCAGAAAATAGACATGGAAAAGTCCATCTGGGCTCACAAGCGAAATTGACTACACCATGACCAAGGATAAAACAATATTTACCAATTGTACTGTCCTTAACAATTTTAATGTTGGAAGTGACCACCGAATGGTACGAGCAAGGATTCGGATTGACTGTCGAAAAGAGCGCGAAAGAATGGTAAGATCAAAGAAGGGCAAGGTGGATTCTGGAAAACTGCTGGACAGAGGAAGCGATTTTGAGATTGCTTTGTCAAACCGGTTTGCTGCGTTACAAGATCCAGAGGAGGTGGAAATATCAGTTCAATATGAAGAAATCACCAACAATGTACTTCAAACGGCTGCTTCAATAGCACCAGAAGAAAAATGTCTCAAACAAACAAAAATCTCCAGTGAGACCATTGATTTAATGAAGAAACGGCGAGCAATGAGAAATGCAGGTAGTCCTTTTGGCAGGGTCGAGTACATTGAGCTCTGCAAAACTATAAGAAAACGTATCAGAGAGGACACGCGTCGATTCAATATGGAGCTAGTGCAAAAAACCCTGGAAGAAAACAAAGGAATTAACAAAGCTAAACAGAAGCTGAGAAACAAAAGAACGCCAATATATGCTTTAAAGCGTGAGGATGGCACAGTGTGCAGGGCGCGTACCCAAATGTTAGAGATTGTCAGAATGTTTTATTCCCAGTTATATGAAGATCAGATCCAGTCAGGGGCAGCAGTACCCACGGAAGAATAATATATAATGCCAGATATCCTAGTGGAGGAAGTAACAAATGCTATAGAATTGATGAAGAACGGCAAGGCTCCGGGAAAGGATAGTGTAACTGTCGAAATGCTAAAAGCTGGTGGTCGGACGTTACATAAAACACTGGCAAAATTATACTCAAAATGCCTCAAAGAACAAAAAGTACCTGATTTATGGAAAAATGCAGAAGTGATCCTTTTACATAAAAAAGGAGCACAGGAAGATTTAAAGAACTACCGTCCAATAAGCCTCCTATCGGTGATGGTGTATTTTCACTAAGATAATTTCTAAAAGAATATTAAAAAACTGAATGACGCACAACCAAGAGAACAAGCAGGATTCAGAAGTGGATTCAGTACAATGGATCACATCCAGGTTGTACAGCAGGTCATAGAAAAGTACAACGAATACACCATGCCACTGTGCTTGGCTTTTATCGACTACGAAAAAGCATTTGATTCCATCTCAAATGCATGCGATAATGGATGCACTGCTTAGCCAAGATGTAGAGAGAGCCTATGTAAATCTATTAGAATCGATATATGATGGAGCTACAGCCACAATTCACCTTGATGATCTTGAAGTGGGAATTAATGTAGAACGAGGTGTACGGCAGGGTGACGCAATATCGCCTATTCTTTTATCGGCTGGCCTTGAAGAAGTGTTGCGTAAACTGGATTGGGAACAGGATGGTGTAAAGATCAATGGTGCAAAGTTAAACCATCTTAGATTTGCAGATGATATTATTCTCATTTCACAAGACCCAGAGGAGTTGCAAAGACGCATACAAGAACTGCAAAGGGTTGGCGAACCATTTGGCTTGAAAATAAACCTGAAAAAGAGTCAGGTTATGTTCAATAACTTCGCTCAGGACAGAAGAATTTCAGTTTTAGGAAGGGATTTAGAGATTGTGGACAGCTTTGTATATATTGGGCAGAGGATTTCAATGGACGGGAATACCGCCCGGTAGGTGGAAATGTGGCTGGCAGGCATTTGGTAGGCTCAACATAGTGTTTAAGAGCAGACTCCCACTTTGCCTGAAAAGAAAAGTATTCGATCAGTGCGTTCTAGCCGTTATGACATACGGAAGTGAAACCTGGACACTCACATCGCAATCAATTCAAAAACTTCGGGTGGCACAGATGAGAATGGAAAGATGTATGCTTGGCATTACAAGACGAGACAGAAAGTCCTGCGCATGGATCAGGGAACAAACAAAAGTCTGTGACATCATTGGAACAGTAAAACAATTGAAATGGAGATGGGCAGGCCATATAGCGAGGCGATGGGACGACAGATGGACCAAGGCAATCCTGGAGTGGATACCGCTTGATCGCAAACGTCCGCGAAGAAGACCGAAAGCACGATGGATTGATAACATTGTTAAGTATATTGGACCCGAGTAGCAGAGGAAAGCCCAGGACCGTGAATGTTGGAAGCATGCTGAAGAGGCCTTCATCCTGCAGTGGATCGATACGGGCTGCTGATGATGATGATGATATATATATATATATATATATATATATATATATATATATATATATATATATATATATATATATATATATATATATATATATATATATATATATAACCTAAGATTGTTGACGTTTTCTGTCGTTTGTTTGGTTATAAAAGTTGTATCGTATTAGTGTTTTTCAACATTTACACCACAGTTTAAGTAATAAAATAAGGAGATTTCCATTATATACTGTATAGTTTTAAATTTTATCGCCATGAAGGGCAAACCACTCAGTTCTCAGTCTCAACAGCTAGTGATTAATTTGTTGAACTATTTTGAAAAAGAGAAATCTAATGGGGGTCCCCTAATACCGCCGTCAGCAATTCAGGAAGTAAGTATAAAGTTTGCAAGTTATACCAGGAATATGGGTTAAAATGTATCAAAGAAATTCTTGTAATTTTGTTATGTGCATTGGGTCTAATAATATTTTTAATTTTTTAAGGGTAGATTGCAGTTTTTATTGTTTAAATATTTTATTATTATATATTAGGACATCTGTTTTATTTGTTTTTCTTTTATTTGATGCAGCGTGTAGCTCAAGCATTAGATATATCCATGAGTACTGTGACCAGAATCCGAAAATAATAATGTAGTAAAATCCTCATAAAACACACGGCCCCGAAAAAAAGCAAAAACATTTGATTTGTCTGATGGCAGCAAATGTGAAATACGATATGCTATTTATCGTATGTATTCTGAGAGTAAATATTTACAAAATTGATAACATTATTTTCAGAAGCTTTTATTTAAATTATTAGTATTATTATGTATTTATTATGTTTCCTCTTTTAGAAAAGCACATCACGCTATCAAGTTTATGTCATGAACTTGCAGAAAAATCAGTCATGTCCATAAGCGATAGTTCTTTGCAAAGGGTTCACCATCTATTGGATTCAAATACAAAAAGGATAACAGCAGGAGCTATTTGATTGAAAAAGCCACTATTGCTGCACACGTACGCTGTATACGTATTGCTGCACAACGTACAACATTTTTGAGAATTTATGTAGAAAATTTAGAAAAAAAAATATCGTAAAGTCGTTTTTCTAGATGAAACTTGGATATTTTCAAAAGGAAATCCTAGAAAATCTTGGCAAGACACTTCTGTATAAAGTGTAAAACGTCCATTAGGCTTTGAAGGAAAAATATTTATTGTAGTCGATGCAGGTTCTGAGAATGGCTTTATTCCAAATACAGGCCTGGTATTTTCTTCAAAGAATAAAAATAGTGATTATAATGGGGCAATGAATAACGACTTATTTCTGCACTGGTTGAGAAATAAGCTTTAGTGTAATTTAAGGAATCATGTCTTATAATAATGGATAATGCTTCATATCATAGTGCATTAAGTGAAAAAATGCCAGACCTAAGTTTCAGAAAACAGGACATTATTGAATGGTTTGAAAAAAAATATATCGATTTTCAAAGGAAGCTAATAAAGTTAGAATTATTACAAATTGCAAAAAAGTATAGAACTGAAAGAAGGTATATAGTAGATGAGAAAATTCAGTTACATGGGTATGAAGTGCTTCGTACACCTTACCAGTGCGAATTTAACGCCATAGAGTTAATATGGGTCAATGCAAAACAATATTATGACGAACATATTGGAAGGGATGGGCATAGTGAAAACAATATTTTAGCTTTGTGGCAAGAAGCCTTAAACCAAATTACTCTAGAAAAATGGAAGTGTATAGACCATACAAATAGAATCATACTAGATTGATACAAAAAAACAATAATTACAAAAGTGCAACCCTTAATTATTACCATTAAGAATGATGAAGAAGATACCGACTCTAGCAGTGATTCTGATGCAGAAAATTAATTTAACAGTTTTTCTATTTAATTTTATCCTAGAATAAGAATTTGGGACTCTGTGAAGTGGGGAAATAGAAAAAGAAGCCAAACATGAATTTCTTATCATCATATATAGCAGAATTCACATGGGGAATTGAACCAAATGGAATGTGGAATTTTATGATTATTGAAGAATTTAAATTCAGGAGGTTACTGGAGAACAGGTCAATAAACTATATTTACATGAGTTTAGTACATGTATTCGTATATTTTCAGAAACCCGCTGATGAACAGGTTGGTTTCTATAGGTTTATTGATTAATATAATTGGTGGTTCAATTTTCACTATTTTCAAAATAATGTAAACATACTGTTTACATGGGCCTTTTATTGTATCATTGTATTAAATAATATAATCCATAAGTATATCTACAAAATAAATAATGTATGTAATGCATGTTTTAAAATAAAAAATAAAGCTGAAACGGTTATTATTTTAATGTATTATAACCTTTTAGAGATTGCTGGTTTCCAACTTTACGCAAATTCTTTAGATTAGGTAATTTTATTATTAATAATTAAAAAAGTTCACCATTGAGGAATGTGCTGAATGAATCACTTGTGTTGGTTCCTTGGCTTGTTATTCCTCTTTTTCTAGTTGATTCACTATTATAATGCCTGGATAGATGACAGTTGGAATGACACGCAACTTTTATATAAAAGGAAGTATTCTTCTCAATTTCTTGATTCCATTCTTTAAAATGTGTAATTAAAAGTTGCCATATATTATTTAAAAACAAGTAATATTCACGATGTAATTTGGGGAATGTAAAAGAACAACAAAATTAATAGTATTGGCATAATTAAGTACTTGAAAAATCTGCCTTTAAGACTTGAATGAGAAGTTTTCTCCTTGCACTTGAACTTGACTTCTTGGAGACCACATTTTAGACCAAGACATTTGATTTTACCTTTATAACCAATGCAAGAGTTCAGCAAATGTTCTTGTAATTTTTTTATACGCCAATATCATCATGCAGCTTGAACATGTAGAGTCATGCTCTGTTTATATTTAAAAAATGGCGTATAGCACCTATTTTACAAAGAAAGCAGTGAATAGTTAAAGTTCTAATAAAAAAACAGGTCAGATGTACAGAACCAAAATCATAGATAAGATATATAGATATATATATATATATATATATATATATATATATATATATATATATATATATATATATATATATATATATATATATATATATTATAAGATATATAGATATATATATATATATATATATATATATATATATATATATATATATATATATATATATATATATACCAAAATATTTTCGATACATAAAATAATCGAAAATCGATATATCATGGCGTTTAAATGCTGGGTGGGCGTATAATTGACAAGAATCTTAATAAATGTAATTATATTGTATTCCTTTTAAATTATTATTATTATTTAAAATTACAAAATCTACAAATAGGCCCTCTACTGACTGGTTTGCGAACTAGAGAGCTGGCATCTGATTGGTGGCTCGGTAATCCGCGAAAGTCTTTCTCGTTGGCCTCGCTTATAATCTGGATGGCTCTAACTTAGACATACGTACAATTCTTAGTTCAGATGGATTTTGTTTGTGGCGTAATCGTCAGCTTTCGTGAATCGGACTGTATGTATAGTAACATTCGGTTACAAGGTACCGGATGGGACCTTAATAATCGATACGTAAATATATGAAGTTCGTTAAAACAATTAATATATGTATGCATACATATGTACATATACATATTTAATAACATTTTTATGGCTTTTATTAATTATTGACAAAAATACAAATGTATTATAATGGGAGCAAGAACAAAATAAAACAAAATTTCATTTTTAAAACTTAAAATCTGCTCAAAAATATAGACAAAAATGTAAACTAACTTTGTAAAAAAGTTTGTAATATGAGTTTGCTTTTGACAATTAACAAGAGTATTTTGTTTCCAAATAATATTGCAAGCGCTGTGCTCAAAATGCCATCTTCTGTAGTGCTTCTACTTTCTAAAAATCGTTTTACGTTTTTTTATCCCTGTTATGGCATCAAAAAGTTAGGAGTATTTCTGCTAACGGTACTTCTTCATCACTCCCAAACTGTTTAGCCCCGCCAATCTGGGCCGTAATCTTCTGGTCGGTAGGCATACTTGTTGAAAGCGTTTATCATAGAGGGATTTAATTTTCCTAAGTTACAATTGTTATTAGTAAGCCAGACACTTAAAGGCTGGTTATCGTCCTCCTCCTCAACTTGTTTAATAACCCAATGCTCTCAAAGGGAGGACCATGCATGTTTGAAACAATCTTAATTGACTTTTGGGAAACCTGTTGCCAAGCTTTAGAAACCATTTCAATAGCATGGAGGATATTTATTGCTCGATGCTCTTGAATATTTATTTTTAATGCACTTAAGATTACTGATCATAAGCTCTCGTCGATAATAAACTGTGAATAACACCTTGTTCCATTTAGTGCAAAACGGACGTAAAATTTGGTGGGAAAAAATTCAGTTTAATGTTTTTTTAGATTCGTGTGGATGAGTAGGGCAGTATCAACAAGCACTAATATGTGTCTATTTTCTCTTATCAGTTGTTTGTCCCATATTTTAATTCACTTTCGAAAATATCAGCGGTCATCCACGCTCGCTTGTTTGCTGTAATTCTGATCTCATCAGACACCCAACTGCTGGGTTCCACAATCATACATGCAAGCATATATGCACCATCCGACGGGAAGTCCGCGAAAAGTATGGGTTGTTGACTGTGGATCGGTTCTTCCTATTTTTGACGAGAGAGCACATGTCGGTGCCCTGAAGAGTCTGAACAACATCACGTTTTTTCACATTTGTTTCGCATTTAAGGATAAACCCAATGGTTTCATGATCAAAAAGCTGCGAAAAACTCCTACCAGCTTCGGTCAAAGTATAATCATTACTGGTAAATACCAGATCGGGTATACGGGATAAGACTGACCGCAGTCACTGGCTTTGTGTCCATATCTCCAACATTTAAAACACCTGAATACACTTACAAATTCATAAACTGAAAAACTATACCCCCATAAAAAGTCCTTTTAAATTAATCAAACTGTTAAAAGCAGGTGTAGAAGCAGATATATATATATATATATATATATATATATATATATATATATATATATATATATATATATATATATATATATATATATACATATATACTATATATTAACTAACTTAGACATTAAGACATTAATATTAGACATTAGTACATTTTAGACATTACAATTTTAGACATTGGTACCTGCAAGGCAATGTCCTTGAATCAAAAGAGACCATTAATGTAAAAAAAACCGAAAACTGTTATGAAAAAACACAGGATACGACGAAAAAAAAGTCCATTTGGCAATTTCGTGTTTTCCAAGTTATTTTTTTTATTTCAGTCTGTTTTGCAATCAGCTGTTGCTCATCGAGTACTAATTAAACAAAATTACAGATAACATTTCGTAGGGTTTAATAGTTTGCGTGTTCGTTCGACATTATCAAGACTTTGACGTCGTAACATTATTGCAAAAGAACACCTACACATACGTTTTTCTAAAAGAAGAATGATAGTTGTTGCTAGAAACAAACCGTATAAGTTTTTTCAACAATCAAATATCTACTTTAGGTAAAACATTATATAAAAACAAAAGGTTCTTGAAATTATACTAAGACAACCCTCTTTTTCACTCTTTACTTATTTAAAAGTAAAAAGATACAAATAAACTATATTTCAAGATTATGGTTAATATTTGTACATGATGTTTTTGTAGTTTTCTGTACAAAAAAATAAAAATGTAAAATAATTTCTTAAGAACTTTAATGGTAAATTAACATTCCAACCAAACCAAATCATAGCATTTATGTATGAACTCATATATTGCTAGTTTTGATGTGTTAGAGAGCAGGAATAATAAGAATAGATTAGATTTTGATATCTTTAGGAAAAACAAAACCATTTTGAGATAGATTCCTAACGATTACAAATCATAGCTTCTATAGTAAAAGGGAAAGGAATGAAAACACACAAATTAGCATTATTGAAATGTAAAGAAGAAGCAGTAGCGGCTCTTGGGTTTTTAAAGTGGGAGAACGTAGAAAAAAATAGTGCTGCTGATAATTTTTTTGCTTTCCCCTTCCTCCTTTTTACTAAACCCTATACAAGAGATGAACCAGGAAAATGAGTTAAAGGAAACAAATTAAACGGAAATAAAATATGGTGTTTTGCTCTGAAAAATTGTTTACTATAATAAATAACTGAGGGGCGGCGTCACAACGCCCTCCCTCACGAGTCGACACTGAGAAGAAGACAACACGCTGGCTATTTGTCTCAGGTCACATTACTTGATTTGAACGACTATCACCACCTACAATTTACACTACAGTGGAGTCCTCTTGGCAAGATTAGTATTTGATCCTGAGATATAGAACAGTGCTTGTCTATGTGAACTATTACATAGAATCTGACAGTCTGGAAAGCAAACCACTTTATTCAAAAGATCAACACAATCAATCTGATAGTTGCTAAGCTTAAACAGAATATCAGGATTTTGTTCATAATATAAACATACATTCATCCTACACCAATAAACGATAATATTCCACAAGAGTCACATGGTGTCTATAAGATTCCTTGTTCTAGCTGGTCCCAATCATATATCGGCCAAACTAATAGAAGTATCCAAAATCGCATATACGAGCATTCTCTCGCCGTCCGAAAATCGGATTTCTCCTCGACTTTAGCAGAACATCATTTCCAAACGGGTCACAAAATAGATCTCCACAAGGCCAAAGTAATCGCACCTATATATTCCTACAAACCTCGTATAATACGTGAAGCAATTGAGAACGGAAAACGTCCAGACTGCTTAAACAAGAAGGACGACGGTCTTAGAGTTCCAAATAAAAGGCAACCGCTTATTTCCAAATTGCCCATCCGAAACCCTTCCAATCAAACGTCACCCCCACCCCTCAACCTAGCGACCCACCTACAACCTCACCTATTTCTCACGTTCTAGGCAGATTGAAGCCTCGAAGTAAATCAACCAGATTCTCTTGAAAATGGCATCAAAGTGGAAGCCGAAACGTCGAGATTTTACAAATCTAAAATATCCGAAGATATATATATATATATATATATATATATATATATATATATATATATATATATATATATATATATATATATATAGATATATATATATATATATATATATATATATATATATATATATATATATATATATATATATATATATATATATATATAGCTCGACTGAAAGGCTAGAAACCGGTCCCAAGAGATACGTGATAACGCATGGTGGCATTTGGACGAAGGCGATCGGTGGCACCCCGTGGAGAAAGGGTGAATTTTTTTTTTATTATTTCCCTCCAAGGCCCCAATTTTTTAAATACAGTATATGCAAAATGAGACATTAACCCATTTAATAGTTTATGAATCATTCGGACCCATTATTTATAGGTAAACGTTTATTTAAAAACCAATCAATTGGTAAAAAGAAACTTTGAAAATATAGTAGAGAATACAACTTATATACAACAATCCAAAAAAAGTTCAACACGTACATGATACAGTCGAGTATATTCAATGTATTAGTGTATATATGCGTATACATGTACAGAGGCCGCTGAGCGTCGCCAGTCTGGCGCAACATGTCACTAGCATGTCGGTGACGCGAACCCATAAGTTTTGCCCCTACCAAAAAAAAAACACTCAACGCGGCTAAAAAAGTTTTAATAATAAATATAAAATAATTTACGTATCATTCATTTTATATTATTCATTCATTCATTATAAATAGCAAAACAATTTGTTTTTGTTGATTTACTGGTTCAGTCGTCTTTATTGCTAACAATTTTTATTGAAACGATTAAAACTGTAAAATCAAATACTCAAGACTTATCTATAAACGACGTTTTTGGTTTTCTTATCTGGCTGAAGAATGACCAGGTTATGAGAAGAACTGACTATTGAGCATGCCACATAGAACTGACCATGGGAAAAGCAGTCATTTCTTAAATCAACACCGGCCATTTTCAAACTCAGTCCTTGTGCTTTATTGATAGTTATGGCAAAATAATCTAACAGGAAATTGCAGACCTTTTAATTTGAATTCAAACGGGTAGTCGGGTGGAATTAGAGGAATGCTTGGAATGAATACGTTTTCTCCCCCATATTTTCTAGTGAAAATCGTGGCTTCCATTATGTTTTTATGTAAAGTTTTTACCTAAAGTCTGGTATCATAGCCCAGTTTTGGTGGGTATGAATTGCGTAATAGCATTATTGGTGTGTCAATCTTAAAGTAAAAAACATGAGGTGGTATTCCTGTTGGATTAAGCAACTGCAAAAACTACACAGGATAATGGACAGCATCTTCCACATCCATTACAGCCTCGATAAATTCATATTTCACATGTTCAATCGGCAGCTTTTCTAATAAAAAGTGGTTAATGCTATTGGCTTAGTCATTTGTTGGAGTGTTCAATGTTTGGATATATTTTGTCAGTCAGGTTTATCAAATCTCTCCCACGATGTCACAAGAACTACTCGGAATATCTACTTACTTTCATCTGCACGTATTCGTCGTGATATAACAGGTAACATCTGTCTAAAGTCACCAGCCAAACGAACAGTTTGCAACCTCTAAGTGAATCGTCACAATTTTAAAAGGATTAAATAATCAAGCAATTAAAATATTTTCTACGGACATTTGCAGGCACTATTCTAGGATAGAAATATCACTTGGTAGGACTATATTTTTTTTATGCAAACAACTTAAAAGGTAGAACTTATAACGTGCTCGCTCTCCCCTGGGGTTCAGTGCGGTTTTTGATAAAAATACAATCAACAGCAGAGACTATTTAAAATGTTCTCGGATAAGAAATTACTGTAATCGGGGCTAAAAAAAATTATTCAGAAAAAAAAGTTTGCGTATTATGTATTAACAAAAATCAAATAAAAACTACCAAAACTTCAAATATGAACAAATTAATGGAAACAATAATTTAACCAAATATTTCAATAAATAATGCCTTAATTGAATATAGAGATAACCGACAAATATAACTTTATAATCGTATTATTAAAGATAGTACGACATTGAAAAAATTATTTTGACGATTGAATTTAAAGTAATTGTCACACAGTTCGAGTATCCAGTTTATATTAAATTTGGATTTTTCTCATAATAATCTGCAAAAAATAACTTCATTAAAAACTAAAGGAATGATCAAAAATGTAACCGCTAATACAATTAAGAATTAGACACGGCTGTCAGGAGTTTTCTTCATTTTCTTAATATTAATGTAAATTATTATACGTGAATTTATTCTTCTAACATATCTCTCTTTCTACTCCATTTAGAAATTTATTTTTGCATTAACAGTTCTTGATCAATTTTCAGGAAATATAAGGAGAATTCCTGTCAAGTTTGAAGTCTGTAGAACTTACATTTAGAAAGCAGGTTTATCTGTACATTTTACGCCCCGTCACCTCTCTTGGGAGCGGATTTTCATATAAAACGTCTTTATTGAATGTCTGTAGAGCATAAGGAATATTTCTGAGAATTTTCAAGTATGTAGGACCGACAGTTAAAAGGGTTTATTTATACATTTTACGCCCCCGCAACTCCTCTTTGGAGAGGATTTTCCTATAACCCATTAGTTAATGTCAAGGAATCGTTTTGCCAAGTTTCACGCCTATAAGACCTAAGATCGAAAAAAGAGAGTTTTTTTAATCCAAAAGAACCTCCACATCTCCCCCCAATTCACCCCGTTGTAAATAGTTTTTTTGAAAATTACATTTTCAATAGATGTTTATGTATTATAAAGAACATCTCTGCCAAGTTTCAAGTTTCAAGTTTTTGGACTTAAAGTTAAAAAACGGGTTTTTTTTTTGCATTTAATACCGCCGCAACTCCCCTTCGAAATCGACTTTGGCAAAAACCCGTTCTTGGCTGATCTCTACGTAGCAAAATAAACATGCCTGCCAAATTTTAAATCTGTAGGTCTTATATTTCCGGAGATTTCGTGATGAGTCAGTGAGTCAGTGGTATTTCTCTTTTTTTATATATACATATATCGGATATCTCCTCGATTTTAGCAGAACATCATATTCAAACGGGCGGCAAAATAGATTTCGACAAGGCCAAAGTAATCGTACCATTCCTACAAACCCCGCATAATTTGTAAAGCATTTGAGATCGAAAAACGTCCAGACTGCTTAAACAAGAGGACGACGATCTTAGAGTTCCAAATACATGTATATACATATACCGCATATTTCCAAATTACCCATCCGAAACCCTTCCAGTCAAACGTCTACCTCCCGTCTCACCCCCACACCACAACCGAGCGATCCACCCACAACCTCACGTGTTAATGCAGAAGTCCACGTTCTTTTCTAGTGGGGAGTAGGCAGATTGAGGCCTCGGAGTAAATAATCCAGAATCTATTGAAAATGGCTTCAAAGTGGAAGCCGAAACGTCGAGAGTGGTTTGGAAGCTTGTGACTTCCTTGCTCGTAGAAACTTTGATTATGGGTCATCAGCCAATTGCGCACAAAGTTTTCTACATCTTGATCGTTCTCAAATCATACCCCTCCAAGTGCATCTTTCAAGAGCGCAAACAAAAAATAATCACAGGGTGACAAATCTGGACTGTAGGGGGGGTGTTCAAGGGTTTCCCAATCAATATTCTCCAGTTTTTCCTTCGTCAAAATCGAACCCATCGGGTACAGATTTTATTGAAGCCAAGATGAGCAGCAGAGTTTAAAGCGATTTCATGAATAGTGAAACCGGTCACATTCGATAAGGTCGCGAACTGCACCAATGTTGTCAGAATTGACACTTGACCTGGGACGTCAATTATGACTTACATTTACCACACTTTCTCGACCACTCTTAAAGTTCTTGGCCCAGTCAAACACTTGGGACTTAGACAGGGTAAGGTCCCCATACTGCACCTTCAACCAAGTTAATATTTCAGATGGTTTAACGCCTTCCTTGGTTGAAAACTTTATTATAGCCCGTTGTGCAACAGACGGTGGAACCTATTCTTCACTCATAGCTGTACTGACAAAGGGACTGAGTGAAACAGCTCATTGTTTCTGCACTGCAAGGACCTACACTGATAACCCGCTCGTGATTGGCTGACGAAAGTAATTGCAAAATTCCTGTTTGTATTTGATTCACCTTCGTTTTTTCTGTTCACAGTCCCTTTACACCAATTTTAACTGATGCTGAGGTTTGTTTTATAATAGTTTTTGTACATGGACATAATTTTTTTTTAAGTTTGATTACGGTTGCTAAATTAGTTATTATTATTCTTCTTCTTCTGCCGCGGAACACTATATCACGTTCTTTTAGCAAGGGTTTTGAGGACGTCGGGAGCATTACGACATATTGAGACATATCAAGTAAAACCGTAGACCTCACATAATATGCAACATGTTAATTATAAAAAAAAGACGAAATAAAACCAAACCGAATTTGGAAGTCTTACTTACAATATATTATGTGGGTTTACCCAATATTAAAAGAAGGTAAATGTAATAAAATGTGGGGTAATTAGGCAATTGAGGGAATAGGAAAGGCATCCGAGCCTTCTTCCCACATCGAAAAGAACTAGACCTACATAAAGAGCGACGCGCGGGTCAGCTGACCGGAGCAAATTGGTCCTGATTGCTCCTAATTCGGACTTCCTTTCTCCTATAAGCACGTTTTAATTTTCGTCAATTGTATTTATAAACTTCTTTGTTATCGGTTGAGAGGTACAGCAGTAGCCAAAATAAACGCTTCTAATCCTGTTTTGATTCTATGATATTCGCTTACGAGGAGAGCTCACGAATTATCGTTCGTGTCAAAGAAGAAAACTAAAGTTTGAAATAATTTTATTAAAAAGATTAAAAGCAGTTATCACTGGAGGAGAGTTCTGAAGAACTGAGAGGTGGCGTAAACATTTTTAAGTGAACGTTGTGGAAAGCAGTTTAAAGAGTGAAATTTTTCTCAATTTTTTTTTTCATAATTTCTCATACTGATCTATCATAGATCGTTTAGTCATCTTGAACTATAATCATCTTAGTTCATGGGCATTCCGGGACAATTGGGATTTGTTTTCATCCATTTAGGGGTTGAAATTAATAATGCCGGGTTTCCAACCAAGACATAGTCAAGTAGACTGAAGGAATGACCTCACGATTCTCATTGTTTTCAAGATGACTGCCTTTGGAACTGCAGCAATGATATTTTCTGTCAGTTGAAGTAGTCTAATGTGATGGGAAATTTGCTCGTGGATTAATCCATTTACAGTAATAACGAGTGGTAAAATTTTTGTTTCTTTAAGTTTGTACATTTCCTTTAGTTCAAAGGTTAGCTCTTCGTATTTCTGTTTTTCTCCGCACAGGTTTTCTCAATGGTTTCATCTAGTGATGTTAGAATAAGAGCTCACCTTTTTTTGTTAAATAGCGTCATATTTGATCGATTGTGCGTTATTCTACGATCGGTTATGAGAGTTGTGCCCCAGTTTAGCCTAAAACCGGCGTTCTCCAAGATTAGTTGTGGATTCTAGTTATAATTCTTCAGAAGTCCAGTTCGCAATGCTAAATTCTGATGGAAATTTTGCCCATTTCAACAAGCCGTTTAAGATATTATCGTGGTGTCATAATAGAACATGCTGCTGTAATATGTTGGACGCTCTCTACTGTGGACTTGCATTTTCGACATAAATCATCTATACTTTGTTCTTTTAGGACATGTTTCCGATAATTTAAAGACGGTACAACCTGATCCTGTATAGCCAAAATATTACCCTCCGTTTCAAGGAACACATATCTCCCCTTAATGTAAGTGATTGAGTGTGTTCTATTTACGCTTCTTTCCATTCAGTTTCTAATTCTGTGAACGATTTAGGTGGTGTTTCTTCTTCACTGGCCATTTTGAAAGGTAAGAAGTTACTATCTATGCGTTTTAATGCGTGGTGAATCGGTCAATTCGTCTTATAGCTTCGTAATTTTTTTGACATGCGTATTATGAGCTATTTCCACATTCACTACACCCCTTTTGCTCTCGGTATATACACTCAGCTGACTTCTGCTTTCGGGTGGTGGTATCGATATTTTGGTAGCAACGTTCGAATTTTAATATCTATTCCTCTTAAATCTATTTTTGTTCATTTTTAATGATTCCGAATGAATAGATCATGCTTGGCATGGCCCACGAATTTAGAGCGGTGAAGAGGTTTCTAAATGCAAGTTAAGTGGCCAAGATTAACCTTCTTCTGTATAATTTATCCAATATTATCTTCTTAGTCGATTTTTGTTCAATACATTGATCGACGGAAGCCTATATATATATATATATATAAATATATATATATATATATATATATATATATATATATATATATATATATATATATATATATATATACCAGTTTCTAGGCTTTCAGCCGTCATCAGCCGAGTCCCGAGAGATACATGACGGCGCATGGGGGCGGTTTGGCGAAGGCAATCGGTGGCATCACGTGGAGAAAGGGTGAAATATGTCTGTAATATTTCCCTCCACGGTTTCGTTATATATATATATATATATATATATATATATATATATATATATATATATATATATATATATATATATATATATTTATATATATATATATATATATATATATATATACATATATATATATATATATTTATATATATATATATATATATATATATATATATATATATATATATATATATATATATATATATATATATATATAGATGGCTCTACATTCCATTAGGAATTGTAGCCGCTCAATTCTTTTGAGCTCTAGAAACTTATTTCTTGTGGTGAGTTAATCCATGTTCCTCCATTCTTGACTCACTCTATCATATTGTTTGACTTTGCTTCTTCCACGTATCTTGGTCCTATATCTTTTCCCAGCATGCATGTGGGTGTATGTCTTCCCCCACCTGATCCTCCCATCTACTTTTCGGTCTCTACTTTCTTCTGTTAATATCTGATAACCACATTGTAATTTTCTTTACTACTTTGTTATCTTCCATTCTTCTTATATAGCCAAATCAGCGAAGAAGATTTATGACTGTGACATCCATTAATAATGTGTTTTATTGTTCTGTAGTGATGCCTTTTTTTATATGCAATACTGCACATTTCTTAAAGCCCATTTTTATCTGTATATCAGATCTGAATGACTTGACTATTTCCAGTTGATTTTGAGCTGATCTGAGTTTGGCGTATATATTTTCAAATCATCCATATAAAACGAATGATTTAATTGCACTTTATTTTTTATATCGATTTTGTGTCCAGTTCTGGTTTTATTGAGCAGATAGATAAATGGTTTAGGGCCAAGTGTTGTACTTGGCCATCATTCCATAAGATATGCGAGACAATTTCTAACCTTCACGTTTATTTGGTATATTTGTAACACTTTTCGATTCCATGAATGGGGCACAGAGTCGAATGCTTTCTTGTAATCAAGCCATGCCATCGAGATATTCCGTTTTCTGTTCTTCGCCTGTTTGCCAATGTTTCTCTAGCTCATTTTTTGCAACCATTTTGTTCATTAGCTAGTAGCTTGTCGGTTTGTAATGATATGTGTGGTCATATGTTTTGCGAGAATCGCAGTAAATAATTTGTATATTGTTGGTAGGCAGGTTATAGGCCGATATTTACTCGGTTGGGATGCTGATTAATTTTCAGCTACCATAATCGTGATGCCTTTCGTAAACTAATCCAGGAATCGAATGACTTTCTCCAGAGCCTGTTGTAATTGCTTTGCTAAAATGTTATGAGCAGTTGTGAAATTTGCCACCAGTAATTATGGATTATATCTATTCCGGATTATTTCCAGTTTTCCATACATGCGATCGTTGTTCTGATAGAGTCTTCTGTGATTTGAATTTGTGGCATATCCGGTAGTAGAATGTCCTTTTCCACATACCGATTCCATAGAGATGTTTTACAATCCCTCTTTTCTTGTACCCATATATCGTGCCAAAACTCAATCACTACCTCTGTCTTAGGAGGGTTGTTAGTTGTTACCACAACTTTTTGTTGTAATGAGCAGTAAATTAGTTTTTGATCCCTGCTAAATTGTTTGTTTTGTTTATATCTTTTAGTTCTTTTGTTATACCTTTGCAGTCTATTCCCTAATGCTTTAATTTTTTGTTTTAGACTATCTTGTAGGATCACCAAGTTCTGTTTTAGATCTTATCTATCTAAATTTAACTTCCGCTGTCGATCTATTATTCTCACGGCTTTCTTCACTTTCTCAGATGGTGTATTGTTTCAGTTAGTATGGAGTTGCCCGATTATTTTTCTGAATTTATTATTTTTTTTTATTAATCGTATTTTCCAAGGTGGTCCGTGTTTACTCTTCTTTCGTACTTCCCTATTTATTTGAATGTTCAGTTTCTCACACACTGCTTTTGCTGAGGCATACATTATTATGTTTGTTTCCTCCAATGATTCCGCTTCCTCAATAATTGATTCTAGGTACTCGTTCACTTTCTTACTATACTTGCCATCGTCCTCGATAGATAAGTTTGTGGCGCATTGGTCGGACATGGACTGGCATGCCATCATATATTAAATTTAAGATATTTAACTGACCTTTTTCTACTTTATTTGTCGGATTTTTTGGTAAAGATTTTGGTCACGTTCTGTGGTGGTGTTGTCTAAAGTTGATCCGTTTGGAATTGGTATTTGGCTCGATTTGCTGTACATTTTGTGACTTATCTTTAATAACATGAAGTTCTGTGTCGGACAGCTTGTTTGTTCTCAAAATACATCTTACTCTATCTGTAAGGTTTTGAGTTGATATTTGTTGATCTGCTCTTATTTTAATCCATGCTTCCTTTATCTTCTGCCGGCATGCTTTGGTTTTGTTATAGATATTATTATTCGCAGTCAATGCAAGAAAATGAGCGCGCATAATATGAAGATTATCTTGTTATGTCCAACACTCACGTTTGTTTTGTCTATGTTATTTTATGTTATAGTTAATTATATATATATATATATATATATATATATATATATATATATATATATATATATATATATATATATATATATAACTATATAGGGTGTTAGGTAAACATGCGGCAAAAATGCAAGGGGTTATTCCTTGTCCTATTCTAAGAATATTTTGTCTTATGACGATTTTCGAAAAACCCCTTTGTTTCGAAGATACAGGGCGAACAAAATTTGCGACAACCATATTCGATATTTGTTGAAATCATTAATATAAATAAAAGTAGGGTGTATGTCAATGAGTTTATCAAGTACAAATTTTTTTTTTTGATCTCGATCACTTATAACGGCTGTTTTATTTAGTAAGTGGATTTCATCGGTCGTATTTGTTTACATAGATTGAGTGACGTTTGGCTGTTTGACTTGTCTTAAATAGTGAGTGAAGTCCACTATCATAATGTATATAAAAGCCGAGATGACTGACATGCACTTCATGTATGTACTTGCTGATGGCAATGCCTTACAAGCTAGGCAATTGTACAGTGAACGATTTCCAGCCCGTAATGTCCCCGATCGAAAAATCTTCGCAAATATTCATCGACGTCTTCGTGAAACAGGCACATTGAAAAGGGTCAGGAAGATCACTGACTATAAGAACGGTACAATTGGAACAGAAGTTGCTGGACATGATAGCGAAAGAGCCTGGTAGTTCAACGCGAAAAATTGCAAATACTTTGAATGTGAGTCACTGGACAGAATGTGGTCACTGGAAAATTCTTAAGGACAATTTGTTGTATCCATACCACATTCAACGTGTTCAGGCACTACTACCTATTGATTTTCCTCCACGTATTGCATTATGTCGATGGATATTGCAAACTTTACTTCGCATCCCTCTATTCCTGACACAGATTCTTTTCACCGATGAAGCCACTTTTGCAAGAAACGCAATAAGGAATTTTCATAATAACCATGTGTGGGCAGATGAAAATCCGCATGAGGTATGCGAAGATAGTTTTCAACATCACTTCTCATTGAATGTTTGGGTTGGAATTGTAGGTGACTATCTAATTGGAGCGAGCCCCACCCATCCCTTCCTTTGGAGGGCATATGTTTCGTCTCTTGATGTTCAGACTCTTCAGGGCACCAACATGTACTCTCTCGACAAGAATAGTAAGAACCGATCCACAATCAACAACCTCATTGAACGCAGTCTGTCTCATTGAACGCAGTCCAAAGAATTCTAACACTGCATATATGCGCCATCCGACGGGAAATTGGAGGAAGTCGGCGGAAGTTGCCGAAATGTTACCACAGACCATTGATATACAAGCGTCAAACCCGCAAATGAATTGTTAGGCCCACTCGAGAATCTCACCTTAGTTGGAACTTTAAAGAAAAACAAACCAGATATCCCTCAGGCTTTTATGCCATACAAGACCAGAACTCAATCCAGCTCGCTTTTTCAAAAAGCAGTCACCATGCTTGCGTATGTTCCAAAACGAATTTAAGCTGTTGCGTTGTTATCTTCAATGTATCACAGAGCTGATGTCGATCCAACTTCAGGTGACCAACGGAAGCCTGCAATAATCACGTATTATAAGAACACAAAAGGAGTGGACGCCAATGATCAGTTGTGTGGCACTTACAATGTAGGAAGGCGAACTAAACGATGGCCACCACGGGCATAGCCAAGGGGGGGGGTTTGGGAGTTCACCCCCCCCCCCCCCCGAACTAGTGGACGTTGCGCACGTATATTTGCGTAAGTATATTTTTGTTGTTTTATTTCCTTCAAACTAATGATTCGGAGAGATCCAAAAATGTTAATTTTTGCTAATTATTTTAATTTAATTTGTTTTTCTTTGTCTAATTAGATGTTAATTCATGTTATATCTTGAAAATGTAATAGTTCAAATAAAGTATTTTAACAATTAAATAATTTTATTTACACATTTATTTAGTATATATTAAAAATAATTCTTACAATTTGGGGTCACCTGAGACCCCGTACGAGCAGTTATGTAAATTTCTTCATGCGGTTAAACAAAGCACAAGCTTTTTGAGATTTTTTCACGACGTTTAACGCAACAGTGTTAATACGTTTAACATATTGTTGTCGTTCTAAATCGAAAGAAAACAAAAAAAATCATAAGAGTAGTTCAAAATGTTGCACTAAATAACATTCAGATCAGAAACAATGGTAACTACAGATATATTATAATAATCATTTGGAGCGCGGTTGGAATTTTGCAAATAAGACATGCGCAAAACCCAGAAAGTTATATTATTTGCACAATTCTTTATACTGTTACAAGAAATTTCTCTGATCAGAATGTGGATTGAAGAATTTGACTTGATCTTACGCGCGCGTATGTAAATACAAAGTATAGATATGCTACGAACAACTATTATACTGCCATGTCTTCAACGGAAATGGCATTGAAAAAGATACTAATATTACTGTTAGTTTAAGAAAAAACTACAGGACAAATTACTTGCAGAAGCCCAACTAGAAACGACGCTACTCTAATGAAGTGAAGAATATTAAGTTTGGAATAGAAACAGGAACAAAGTTAACTCAGAATTTTTCAAAAGAGAAGGGGAATATTGTTATTGTACTGATATCCCGGGACTTTTTTGAAGCAATGAATCAAAACTATAATAAAAACAGAGTGGAGCTTATTCGTAGACTCTTCAAAATATAGTCTGAAAGCTGTTTTATTACACAACGGGAATAAGAAACCGTCTATAACCCGGCAATAGGATACGAAGTGAATTGTAAAGGGAGTTATGAAACGATGTGAATTGTAAGAGAGCTTTAATAAATTTAAGGAAATATGAAAAACATCAATGGAAAGTGTGCAGCATGGGTTTGTTATTGGCATTGCAGGGTGGTTAGACAAAATACTCTTGCTTCCTTTGTTTGTCGGACAGCATCATTATGTAAGAAAAGAATGACCTATTAGGAACGAGTATATTCCTGACTAAATGAACATTAAACATGAGTTCGTTGATAGATCCAAAATATTCTACCCCCTTTACACATTAAATTGGGACTTATGAGAAACTTTGTGAAGGAGCTAAAGAAAAATAGTGATGCTTTTTTATTTACAAAAAAGTTTTTCCAGGTATTACAGAAGCAAAACTGAAAGAGGGGATATTTGTTGGCCCACAGATCCGTAAAGTTGTAAAAGATTCTCAGTTTGAAAGCATTTTATCTGTTAATGAAAAAGCTGCTTGGAAGCGATTCAAAATGGTTGTCGAAAAATTTTTGGGAAATAAAAAAAGTCAAAATTATAAAGATATTGTTGCTGATTTATTGAAAAAAATTTCAACAGATGGGAGTGAACGTGTCATTGAAGATTAATTTCCTGTTCTCGCATTTGAGTTTTTTCCCTGAAAACTTAGGAAGTATGAGTGAGTTGAGTTTTCACCAAGATTTCAAGAATTTCGATGAACGACATCAAGAACTTTGAGATGAAAACATGTTAGGGGGTTACTACTGGTACATTATAGGAGAAAGCGATCCAAAAAAACTATAAAAAGAAGGCGAAAATTAGCCATTTTTTTATTATTCATACTAAGATTTTTTTTCCATACTAAGTTTTATCTCTCTACAAAGGTTCTCGATAGAATTTACATCCGGGAACTATGAAGGCCACTATAGTGCTTTAATATGTTTTCTTTCGAACCACTGCTTCACCACATTGGGTCAGTTATGATTCTAAGATATGTTTTGGATTCTCAATTGCAAAATTAAACGTGTTTCTTCAGCAATACCACTTTAATATTGTGGGAAACGGGCTAAAGCTTGTTGTATCAACAAAATGAATAGATATTAGAATAGAAGGTTAGTTAATGTTACCATATTGTATTATTTATTATGGTAAATTAATTAGAAAAGAAAACGTGGTTTTTAAAACCTTTTTTCTACCATACTTATTTTATTAGCCGCAACTGTACGTTCAAAAAACTTTATATTTGCATGAAAGTATATTGCACCGTAATTTACAACAGATAATCTTCAGATTTAATTTATTGCTACATAAGTCAATGTAGCATGTCTGCATATCGAACTTTACTGATACTACCATAAAGTACTGTCCAGTGGTTGTTTTAAAGTAACTCGTATAAAATATATCGAGACCTGCAGCTATGATAAAACTGTCCGACTACATTACTTAAAAGTATATTAAATGGAGATTTTATCGATAAAAATGGACAGGTGCAAAAATTGCCACAATGGTAAGTACTTACCTTCAGCATGAACCATTTCTTTCTGATTATATTTCATCAAGAGTCGGAACAAGAACAATAACGAAATGTTAACCAATATTATCCCTCACAACATACATAATAAAAAAATGTCAAAGAACCGAGATATTTCTCAAAATGAAGGTTCTCATTTAAATATATTGCTTATAGACGAGTAAGTTGACTATTTAGCTTACATTTTTAACATTATAAAAATATAAAATGGAAAATATACTACTAAGAACATGTAAATAAGGGTCAGATATTTCCAGTAACGGTGTTTGTTACAACCCCGATATTCCTGCAGAAAATAAATATTTGTACTTACAACGAAACACATTTTCAATATACCAACACTAATTTTCACTAATAAAGAGAATTCAAATACATAGACATATCCACAAATCGAAAAATCACTTCCAGTTAATTGACACGATAAACACGGACAACTTTGACTAGAAAACAATAGAACAGGAACAATTGTTTATGGAAAATAAACATTTTCTACATAAAAAAACATAAAAATTATATATTTATCCTTAAATTGAGTGTTTGTTATTAGCATAAAAAAATAATAAAGAAATAATTAATAATTAATTGAATTTTAAAGTAAAATAATTAGATTTTGCGTTTTGATGGATAGGCCACCAATAATACAAGCGGTGGTTGGGATAGTTCCGTTCTCTAGCGGAGTAGCTCGGAACTACAGGTACGTTGGAGAATTTTCGCGTTGTTATTTTAAAGCAGCAGTTTTAAAATATCGTTACTTCTAAATGTAAATTTCGCGATGTAGTATGAAAATTTCTTTTGAAAACTTTGGAAGAACTTTTAGTATAATTGAAATATTGTGTTTGATTAGATGCTTTGAGTGTGATGTATAAAAAGATAAATAAATAAAAAGTGTTTATTTTGAATGTATTATACGGGTACGCTGTGAAAAATAATGGTTGCATAAACAATATTAAAAATATGGTAATAAGTTGTTTGTTGTAATTAATGTCTCTAAAACACTTTGTGGTTTTTTAATGACTGTATAGAGGTGTTGATATTATACAGCATAAACAATTCAATATTTTTTTGCTTGAATTAACTTGAATATATTTTCTGATTGTACGGTAAAAGTCCTGGTTTTTATTCCTTGGCTCATAACAGGTAAGATATATCTACTGAATAATTTTCTCTTCAGATTTATTAATATATCTGGATTTTTCAATTTTCTCTTTTATACCTGCAATATTGCAAAAGAGAAAAAAGAAAGGAACTTATTTTACTTCAGGGCAACGCTCAGTCACATTCCGCGAAAAAACTCGGGAAATAATCACTAAGTTGGAAGGTTTTATAGCACCAGATGTTTTTCCAGATTTGGCACCTTCGGATTTTCATATCATTCGATCTCTGTAACAAAGGCCAATTTATGTGTGAACGAAAAAAAATCTGTTATACGTTTGTGTTAATCAATCTTTGGACAAATATAATGCTTCTAAATTGTACGGTTTTTCAAGGAAATTAACGTACCCTAAAGCCTCATATTGGCCAGCAAAAAACCAATGCAATCGGGTTTGAAATTCTAAACTGTATATCATTTCCCTCCTGCTTTATCCCCATCTGATTATTATATCTCTTTTCAAAACTTGAAATAAAATTACTGAAGAATCGAATATTTAGAATAAACAATATGAAAATTGAAGCTACAGCGCTACCACCACAGAGTAGTACAGAGTGGTGGTTAGTACAAGAAGAAATACATTATTTTCTAAAGTATAAAGGTTGAAAGGTAATTATGTTGAATGATATATTAAGTTGAAAAATAATTATCAGCGTTTTATTTCTGCACATTTTGACTTATGAAAATTGGCATCTTGTTTACTTTTTTTTATAAACATATTCTTCTCTATTTAGTTAATAAAAATGCGTGTCGAAAATTATATTCACTTTCGTCATACCACTACCACTCCGAGAAACGATGGAAAGTGACAATCAGCGAAAGACAATGTCAGGAATGGTTTCCCCTCTTTGAATCAGGCGATACCAGTCGACCGTCGGGTTTCGAGCCACTTTTGGCAGTCGTGGAACACAAAGTTTGACAACCTGAATGTTAGCAGACTAGAAGCTCGCTAAGGTATACAAATTGGTTGCATGGGTTCGGCACAAGTTCTTCAACCAAAACAAAGCCAACCGTGTCCGAATATTCAAAGGATTGCTGCAGGAAAATGAAGAAACGCCATTCCTGAAAAATATCACTACTACTGCTTGTCCTGTGTGTCAAGTTGACCCTGAGGCCCTTACTTTTGTTCTCTTGTTATCGATTACGACTGTTTCGCGTCAGTCGCAATCTGGGTTTTATGCGCCGTCCTTTTGGCGCGGTTAATACCATACGGTATGGTCGAGATTAATGGACCGAAGTGATAGTGATTACAGCTCCGGAAACGACCCGCGAGGGTCGAGTCCAGTGGAAGTTTGTTCGTAGATCGATTGGTTGGTTCGCTGGTCATTGACGCTGGATTTTTTGAATGGACTGGTGTACTGTTCGGTTCTTCTTCGTGTCTGTGGTGTTTTGGCGTATTCTTTTTTGTTTTCTTGATGTTATTCTGTTTTGTTTTATTATTCTCTTTTTTGTTTTCTTGATGTTCTCTTGATGTTATACCGGTGTTAGTGGTTTTGTTTTGATGTTGTTGGTAGCACAGAATGGAGGGACTGGATGTTGTTGTCGGTCCCAGTGCGTCACATCTTCACCGTCTTCGGGGCTAAGGCTTATTCTCTTGGTTAGGTTTGAGGCCGCCGCGCATCTGCGTGACGAACCTCGGGGGGTGCCCGCTCCCTAATTCAGTTCGGACTCCCGCTGCTTGAACGGTCAACAGCCATGGACGTCTGCCCCCACGATGGCCAGCGCGCTCGCAACGCATCCGACCATCACAGAGTCCATCCTCTGCTTACAGTATTACACTGTTTATTCCTTGTTAGCGAGTCCGGGCAAGAAGGATTTGGTGTTGCTGCCGGTCCCGGTGCTTCGTTCTTCACCAACTTCGGGGCTAAGACTTATTCTCTTGGTTAGGGTTGAAGTGCCGTTTAGCGGAAACGACACTTCGGGGTTGTCCGCTCCCTTGGCCAGATCTGTACGTCTGCGACCGAGACTACCAACCGACACTGTTATCTGTCCCCATGGTGACCAGACAAAACACGTCCGATCACCTCAGAGTCTCGTTCCGGAAAAATATCATCACTGGACTTACTTTTTAAAGACGTCAAAACGAAGAAGATTTGCCAGCTCAAACATCTGGGAGGTCCTTACAAACGGGATTTGCTATTGGTTGAATGACAATGGTTTGTGCTTTTTTCGACTTTTTTTGTTAAGTTTTTTTTTTCAGATGAGCGTCAGCAGTGGCGAATTCCAGACAAAAATGGCAAAAAATAATTCAACATTAACAGTGGCAACATTCAACGTCAACATCTGGTCCAGTTGTATCACCTTTATGAAGCCTATCAGTGTCAAAAAATGGTGTAAAAATAACCAAATTGGCTTCGCCACATGACAAGGATAACATAGTCAAATGCATTTCTAATAAGGGATGTAGATCCCATCCCTCATCCTCTTCACTCTCTTACCGAAGCTCCCACGGAGTACTACATCAACCGTTTGCTGAAAAACTAACAAATGGGTAAAGTTTTCGATGATTTCGATAAACTGGTGGCCGATGTCTGGTGGTCATATTGTCAGATGTTTTCTTTTGACTTTCATCGCTTTTTAAGCATGTCTTACTAGCCGCCGGTCGCGTTGGTGCGGACGGTAAGGGCTGCGGCCTGCCGTTGCTGTGCCGAAACCGCACTGGAGCGGTAGTTGGTTCGATTCCAACGCTCGGATGGTTGTTTTTCTTTCTTTCTTCTGTTTGTTTAATTCCTAAATGTTTCTGATTGTTTCTAGGCAAGAGTGTAAAATCCGACTACGAATTACCCCTCAGTTACGCCAGTTAAAGGCTGGGTAAGGTCGGATGCCTTCTGAGAAGTATTCTACGTTGGTCACTCGCCAGTCGGTAGGTTTCCTGATAGACTTATGAGTAGACACATAACCAGGGTTTATAGCCCGAGGGGGGTGCTGGGTTTGTCGGAAGCTGATGATCATGGTTCGGAACCCACGTTAAGCTGTAGGTCCAGTCGCTAAATAGCCTAGTTGCTGATGCGCCTCTAACCCTAACACTTTTTTTCTTACTAGCCGTAACGGACGTCGTGAGGACTTGGTTGTTTTGTAGGTTTCTCCAGAGAATGTCTCATTCTTATTCTTTCAGCTTTTTCGGAATTCGGAGAACTTGTAACGTCATCATAAATGTATTTCATCTTTAATCTTTTCGTCGGTGACTGCTTTGAAAAATTTGTCCTTATAGCGAGGTTCACGCATGAACTCGAAAACAACGATAGTTTACCATTTTTGGATGTTTTAGTCAGTAGAAACAATAAAAATAGGTTAAATTTTAATATTTTCAGAAAAAACACCCCCACTTCGAGATACATTCCTAATGATTCAAATCATAACTTCCAAAATAAGATGGCTTGTTTAAATTTTATGGTAAATAGGTTAATTAATTTTCCTTTAAATAAAAATAATTATAACACAGAATTAAAATTAATTAGGGAGGTATCTGAAGTGAATGGTTATAATAAGAACATTGGAGATAAATTAATTAGAAAACATAAGTTCAGAAAATTATTGAAAGAATCTTCGACTTTTCAAAAGGATCAGAACACAAAAAAATGGTAATACCATTTGATGCCCAATTACCAAGAGGTCTAGACAAAATTTTGAAAAAAGTGGACATTAAGGTTGTGTACAAACTGTGACAGAAAAAACACAAAAGACTGTGATCGAATTCGGCAAACAAAAAGATCCATATTGACAAGATATAAAAAAACATATTGCCCACATTAGATATGGGAGAAATAAAAATATTGTGTTGCCCAACATACAATCGAACACGACCACAGTATAGATATTAGTAATTTAAGACTAATTAAAAGTGTTAGTAATAGGGTTTTGGATGCATATGAAAGCATTCAAATAGAAAAATATAAGAAAATCACGAACCGAGATAAAGAACCGAGATAAAGATAATGTAAGGCTTAGTTAACTTCACGGATTTTACACGCTTTGTTAGGTAGGGTTTTTCATATAAAAAGAACATAGTTTACTTTTAGAATTAGATTAAATCATCTACTGATGATGCTAACATGCTTAGCGAAACGTGCGTCGAGCAGTTCAAAAAAGTGATTTGGTGTTTAGTGGTAAATGTCTTCAAGTTCAGTGTTTCACTTTCACATCTCATAATTAGTTTATTTTAATTTAATATTTATTTGCGTTATAATTATTCTTAAATATATAATTGTAAATATAAAAAGTGTAATAATAATCCAAAGATTGGAAAGATTTAATTTTGTTTGATTTTTATTTTATTTTTTCCATGGATATAATAACAATATGAATATGTAATAATCATAATAAATAAATATTTGCTTCTTGATTACAATTATTTTGTATTCAGATCATTTTATACAGTCATCAAGTCCATTTTAGCCATTGCTCAAGTAGCCCCACTAGTGAGCAACACACGTTGAGCAACTTGAACCGCTCTCGCATTTCCGACAATAACTTTTAAACCTGTACCTGGATCGTTTTTACACCGCTAGACGTTTTGGAGAAGAGTAAATTATAAACCTAACAGAATAAGAATCAGCGTAATCAAGCGTAAAGTTGCTCTACTAGAAACGCCCTTTCCTATGTTTTCCTCCACATGGTAAGCGCGTCTAAACACGTTGTGGTTGATTTATAATCAAAAATGTTAAGCAAAACAAACATGCCAGCTCTTGTCATTTGCGGGTTCGGCGAGTGACCGAAATCAAGATTCCTATTGGTTAATCAACGAAGTGTCGCTCGCTGGCTACATTGATTACTACAGATGCGGAAGCTAAAATTAATGCGGCAGTTCCGCGATTGCGGATGCGGATTTCATACTCTTTTCATTTCAATACCCCTCGTATATCATTCCTATAGTTTACTTAAACTTCAGTTTAAAAAATATATATAACATAATGGTCCAAATTAGTTGTATTCAACTCATAATGATGCCTGACAAGTGATTTATTTTTCCATGGAAAAATTATTTCAGCTGTTTTTTCACATTCAAGCTTTCTATACAATAGGTTGAACTGACATCAAGAGTTAAGCCCCCCCCCCCCCCCTCACTCATCATGGTCGTTCATGCAGTACTATCACCATCACAACAATCGTCATCGTCATGACAGTTTCCTTCGCTCCTCAATCGGACCATAGAAAAAAAAAACAACAAAAGACCAACGAAGAGCGAATGCGTACGAAGGCCACTCGAAACGAGTGTACCAACTGTTACATATTCGCGTCAAAAGACGCTCTTCTGGACGACGAAGGACCCTTCAGGACAATCGACGCCCGCGAGAAACCCCCTTCATTCATTTGACGTTGTTGAGTGGTGCTGGTCGGGCGTTTTTCCTTTTGATTTTCAACAATTCACGACGCGGACGATGGATACAATAGCGCTCGGACCTCGATCCTACGTGGACAGAAGTTAAACAGGCTTTCGAGGAGGTGTACGTTGGGGGAAAACGTCGATAACATTGTCGGAGAGACGTATTTCTTTTATTTTCTGTGTTCTACTTCGAATTATTACGAGTTT
Organism: Cosmopolites sordidus; assembly: GCA_031761425.1. Lineage (NCBI taxonomy): Eukaryota > Metazoa > Arthropoda > Insecta > Coleoptera > Curculionidae > Cosmopolites > Cosmopolites sordidus. The sequence continues at coordinate 842,808 of JARFXV010000714.1, read as the reverse complement.
CTTTATATTAAAACGACGACCCTGCTCTGTTTTAAATTTTTATTTATATGAGGGTCATTACAGAAGTTGTTGACTTCCGCTTTAGTTGGAGTTGCAATTAATATAATAAAATAAATAAGAATAGTCCGTTTCAAAGTTATTTCGTTGCCATTCGGTAAAATGTTAACTGCCTCAATAAATCTCAGTAAAAATAATCCTATTTTCTTAAAAGAGGCCAGAGTCGGAGTGTTTTAACTTCTGAATAATTTTGGTAAAATAGAATATTATAAATTATGATTAAATTATTATTATGTATGACTAAAACATTGTTTATTGCTTTGTAAATTTTCAATTTATTAGTACAATAAAAATAAATAAATAAATCTAAATGAAAATAAATAATAAATCTATCTATTAGTAAAATAAAAATTATAACTTAAATTTAATTATAAATTAATTCGGTTTCGCTCTCACTGTCACTTTGATCTACATTAATAATAAGTGGTTCTATATTATTAGTAAACGATACATAGGAAGCTTCTATTTTAATAACATGGCTAATCGAATTTATCCAACTTTGGGAATACTATCTACAAGTTTCCTTATTAGCACTTTGTTGCAGCACTTTACCTTAGAGTCGGAGAAATGTTTTCTGCTCTAACATTGGATTTTACCTGATACCACATATGCTCAATTGTATTAAAAATACAGTAATACATACATATTCCTTTTTAATATTAAATGTCTTTAATATCCCTAGATCATATTTTTATATGTATTTTCGAAGTACATTAGATCGTAGTACATCATTCGAAGTTTTTTTATCATATAACTCTGAATTTCCAATTTAGTGTTATTTGCATCGGGAATATTATTTTTTTGGCGGTTACGGTAACTAGCATTGTCCATTATAATTACAGTTTCCTTAGGCACATTGGACAAAAGGCTATTTATAAACCAATCTTCGACACCACAGTTCTGCTGTGGTGTCGTCATGGTAGTCCAAAGATGAAAGTTTAGTATTTTCGGAGGACAACCGTAAACAATTTGGAACCCATCCATCCTCGGAACCAGCATGTAAAAAATTGTAATTCTTTTTCCCTTGTTCGCTGAGGCTTTGGTTGGGCATTTTCTTGATGTATCTACCCATCCTTTTGCTAGTGTCTCGAGTGTATCGAACCATGTTTCATCAAGGTAGATAATGGGTAATAACATTTTCTAATCTGTATTTTTTAAAGAGTTTAAGTAGTCAAACCGTCATCGTCGCAATCGTTGTGATTCCATTAATATTTGTCTTTTATTAATGGTCCGATATGCAAAACCTATTTGAGATAATATTCTCCCGAGGTTAGTTCTGCTGCAAATAATGTTGGTTTCAACTATTCTTAGTGGCTGTTGCAATGAATGCAATATAGATAATATTGTAATCATTACTTTAACATATAATGGTAGATCCGCAATATATATCAGACACAGAACAGAGCTCGATACACAGTCATGAAGAACTTTGAATTTTATGAAATGCATTACAGTTGTTTAAGAAGATATGGAGGTTTATTTTCAAACATTATCTTGCCATATTCTAGACCTACAGTTTTTTACCATCGGAAGTTTCAAGGTACTAAGATCTCTATTTTATTTAGTTAGGCAAAAGTACCGCACACATAAAGTACTAGAATCATTCAAACTATTTTAAGTAGTTAGCAATGACGTGTAAAAAGAGTTCTTAATTAATGTCTGAATGATTGTGGCGTGTTCATATATTTTTTCTCCTTTATTTGGGTTTTCGCCACTGTCTAAAACTCAAAAAATATCAAAAATACCTGTTCTTATTTAAAGAAAGAATCACTGGGTAAAAACAAAAAACCAAACGGAGACAAATTTCTCAGTGATTCTTTTTTGTAATAAATTTGCCTAACGAACAATATTTTTAAAGATATAAAAATGTTATAAAAAATTTACAAACTTTTAACGTTAACGTTTCGGAGGGTAATCTCCCCCCGTTTTCAAAACTGAACTAAAAAATAAATTATATTAATTTGTAATATATAAAGTAACGAGTGAAAGTAAATATATTTTTTGTATGTCAACGATACTTACATTGACAACAATGGATTTTCATGACAGTGACATACTACCAAAAAATATATATATATATAGGTAATGTTTACTGTGTGATTGTTTATTGTACTGATTGTGTATTCAAATATTTAAATGTTTTTAATTGTATTCTTTAGAATCGGGAACCATACTGAATTTAAATCTACCGAAGGCATAGCAATACAGTTATTTTTATTTAAATTAATTATAGCGGTTTCTTTTAATCTTCTGTATTCTGTTACCGATTCTTTTAATACCGTTTTGGAATTATTCCTATTGATTTTATGACCCGATTCCCATGCGTGTTGACAAATTCTAGATTTATTATAATCGCCCTTTCTAAGAAGGTTTTTATGCTCTTTTAATCTAACATCTAACGGTCTAGATGTCTCACCTATATAGAATTTGCCACATTCGCAGGGAATTTTATAAACCACATTTTTGGTATTTTGTTGTATATTGTTTGGTTTAGTCTTTGTTAATAGAGATCTAAGAGTATTTTTTGTTTTAAATGTCGTTCTTATGTTATATTTATTTCCTACTTTTTAATTGTGTCAGAAATACCGCGGATATAAGGGATTGTGAGGTTGATTGTTTGAGAGTTATTATTATTGTTATTAATAACTTGTCTGTTTTGTCTAGTATCAAAATTTTTAAGCGATTTATCTATACAATTTTTTGGGTAATTGTTTTTTTATTAAAATGTCTTTTATGTGATTTGTTTCTTTTTGTAGTGTATCACTGTCGGTACAAACAAGTTTTGCTCTGTCATATAAACTTTTAATTACTCCTATTTTGACCGATTTTGAGTGATTTGAAAAGAAATTGACCTATCTGTGTTTGTCGGTTTTCTGTAAACTGTAGTTTTTAATTTGTTGTTTTGTTTTATTATTAAAGTATCGAGGAATGGCAATTTATTCTCCCTCTCCATCTCTAAAGTAAACTTAATTGTAGGCTCTCGAGAATTTATATCTTGTAAAAAAATATTTAGATCGTTAATGCTATGTTGCCATATAGCAAAAATATCATCAACGTACCTCAGCCATATTAATGGCTTTTTAAGAGATTTATTTAATATGTCATTCTCGAGTTCCACCATAAAGATATTACTCATCAAAGGAGAAAGAGAAGAACCCATTGCCATTCCGAAATTTTGTTGATAATCATTTTCTAATTGAAAATATGTGGTTTTTAAGCACAGAGTTAATAATTCCAAAATTGTATTTATGTTTAGTTTAGTGCGGTCTTTTAATGTTGTATCATGTTCTAATCTCTTTCTAACTATTAATAGTAATTTATCAACTGGTACATTAGTAAATAAACTCACCACGTCAAAACTAACCATTAAATTTTGGTTTGTAATGTTAATGTTCGAAATTTTATCTAAAAAATCTGAAGTATATTTAATATATGAATTTGTTCTACCCGAAAGTGGATTTTAAAATGTTTAATAAAAATTTTGCTAGTTTATAACATGGGAAATCTATACTACTAACTATAGGGCGAAGTGGTATATTAGTTTTGTGTATTTTTGGTAGACCATAGAAATGAGGTGGTTTACTATAATGTGGTGTAAGTTGTGATCTTTCTAGATCTGTAAATTCACGTTTGTGTTTATATAATGTATTGTAAATTTGTCTCTCTAATTTTAATGTTGGATCTGTAGGTATTTTAGTGTAATTTCCCTCATCAATTCAAGTTTTAATTTTGTTATTATATTCTGTAGTCTCCAGAATAACTGTGGCATTACCTTTGTCTGATGGCAATATTTTAATAGATGTGTCTTTTTTTAATTTATCTATAGCTAACCTTTCCTCATGGTATAAATTTGATTTGATTTTAAATTGTTTTTCTAAGATAAGTTTTAACCTAATTCTGTATTCATTTGCACTTTCCAAAGGTAATTTTTGAGCAACAGACTCTACTGCCGAAATAAGGTCTAATTTCGATGTAACACTAAAATTTAGTCCTTTAGAAGGTACATACTTTTCAGAATCAGATAATATTTTATTTGAAAGGTTAACTACAGTTTTGTTAATGAAATTTTTGTCTGTATGTGTATTAATGTGTTTTGTATGTGTTCCATGTTTTTCAATAATTAAATTTTTAAATTTCTTAATGTGAGTATTTTTTTGGATATTGAAGTGATATGTGTAACTGGAATAGACGCTATTATAAATGTGATTAAAATCTACTTCAGTTACTTTTTCGTATATTTGCTGTAATGTATTATTAATGTCAGTCTTTAATTGTTGATTAGTGTATATGTGATGTTGGATACAATCTCTTAAAAGTGCTAAACTAGCCCTATGTAAAATATATATGCTTCTGTTTGTGTTATAAGGTGTATGTAAACATAAACCCTTTGGTATTATGTCACAGTCTTTACATTTGTAAAGAAATGTTAAGCTGTTTTCAGAGTGTTGTAGTTTAATATATTTACTTTCTAAATATCTAAATAAAAAACATATCTCAGGCCCATACCTGTGATCTAAGTAATGTCTGAATGATTGTGGCGTGTTCATATATTTTTTCTCCTTTATTTGGGTTTTTCGCCACTGTTTAAAACTCAAAAAATATCAAAAATACCTGTTCTTATTTAAAGAAAGAATCACTGGGTAAAAACAAAAAACCAAACGGAGACAAATTTCTCAGTGATTCTTTTTTGTAATAAATTTGCCTAACGAACAATATTTATAAAGATATAAAAATGTTATAAAAAAATTACAAACTTTTAACATATAAAATCAATTGGAATAATTCCAAAACGGTATTAAAAGAATTGGTAACAAAATACAGAAGATTAAAAGAAACCGCTATAATTAATTTAAATAAAAATAACTGTATTGCTATGCCTTCGGTAGATTTAAATTCAATATGGTTCCCGATTCTAAAGAATACAATTAAAAACATTTAAATATTTGAGTACACAATCAGTACAATAAACAATCACACAGTAAACATTACCTATATATATTTTTTGGTAGTATGTCACTGTCATGAAAATCTATTGTTGTCAATATAAGTATCGTTGACATACACAAAAAAATATATTTACTTTCACACGTTACTTTATTTATTACAAATTAATATAATTTATTTTTTAGTTCAGTTTTGAAAACGGGGGAGATTACCCTCCGAAACGTTAACGTTAAAAGTTTGTAAATTTTTTATAACATTTTTATATCTTTAAAAATATTGTTCGTTAGGCAAATTTATTACAAAAAAGAACACTGAGAAATTTGTCTCCGTTTGGTTTTTTGTTTTTACCCAGTGATTCTTTCTTTAAATAAGAACAGGTATTTTTGATATTTTTTGAGTTTTAGACAGTGGCGAAAAACCCAAATAAAGGAGAAAAAATAAAAGAGTTCTTAAGTATTTAGGGATTCTGCGACGGCAGAGCGAATACGCCCAGATCCACCAGTTGATGAAAATTGATAAAAATGTTGAAAAAACAACTGCAATTCTATGAAAACAGTATTGCGCGTTTGTCAGAATTATGGAGATTGGCACTTCAAAGGCAATCCACTGGTTGGCATACTCATATCCACCAAAACGCAAGTAATCTTTGTTGTCCAGTAATTCAGTACATGTAAAGGTAAGGTAAGGTTGCTTAAATCGTACCCCCTACGGAAATAATACGATAATGTTTAGTACAATTTAAATAAAACAATCTTCTGCATCTACTGATCTTTATTTATTTGTTTTTTCATGAACATTCATAGAAACCCAAAAATCGTTTATCAAAATTCTGTTTTAATGGTTTTCAAAAAAGTACCTTCGGTACGATTATACCTGGTTACCTAATGCGTACCACCTATAGCCTAAGTCATACTTAGAATAAGACTTCATAAACTATATAGAAAAATACTTAATAACAAGAGAAAATATTAAAAAATAAAAACTACAAACTACTCAGTTTAAGGCCAACTTACAATCTATATATTTTGGAATCATCACAGTCTCAAAGTTGAACTTAATTACCAAGTAAATTACATAGAGAAAACCAAAATTATAATTTTTTAAGAAACAAAATCACACCAACAAAAATTATTGAGATTGAATAGACAATATATATTTCTTCATCTTACTTTCCGCATCAGCACGTAGGTTGACATTACGTAACCTTAACATTTCATACATTGGATCATGTTTTCTTCGCGATCTTCCTTATATAGTTGGCATGACATAACCATGATTCTTTATCTTCGGTTTTTTTATTCTTATAAGTTATATCTTATATGTTTATGTTTATTCTTATGTTTCATCGATCTTCCTTCTTTTTATCGTTTTCTTTATTCCTTCCTCTATTTTAACTTTTTTTAAATCCAGTACATACTTCTTCCTTTTATTTATATTTTCCTTGGCTTCTACTTTGGTGGTTACTTTTGTGGTTACTGGTGGTTATGTGGTGGTTACTTTGGTGGTTACTTTTGGTGACATTGCAACTATTGGCGAATGATGGTGATGCAACAGCTGTTGGAATTACGACTATGGGTGGCAATGTATCTCTAGCGAGTGACAATGTGATGCCTGACAGAGTGGTTTTTCCAGTTATATCAGCAGGTTTTTGATTTGATGAATAAGAGATTTGTACGAAAGCTACAAAATCCTTTTCTTAAATGACGTGGGCCACAAACTTGTTCCTTTAAAATGTTAGCCTGTTTTATGAATATGGCAAGATTTGAACGTAGTTACGAAGATGCCGTTTCATTGTAACTGCTTTTTCAACAATTTAAGGAACGATCTGTTCGGGTACCTCGTGCGAATGCTGGAGTAAAAAAAGTGTGGAGTATGAGTGTATCGAAAGAGAGAAAGGAGAAAACCGAAGAAAACGTGGAATAAATCAATAGCTGAAAACCTGGCAGGGCGGGGAATTACTTGAGAGGAAGCAACGGTGAGGACCAGAGATACAAAGAAATGAACAAGGCTCCACCAAGGGAGCTAATGGAAAGTTAAATTGAAAAATCCGATGAAAAATCAGCCTATTCGAACAAAATTATAAAATCCTAAGTCAGGCCACGTCTAGTAAAATAAAATTTTACTACACTTTGCTGATCAGTGCGTCCTGCCTGTTACGACATACTGAAGTGAAATCTGACAGAAATCTGACAGTCACATCGCAATCAATTCAAAAACTTCGGATAGCACAGAAGGGTATGGAAAGATGTATGCTTGATATTACAAGACGACACAGAACTCCCTGCACATAGATCAGGGAACAAACGAAAGTGTGTGATATAATTGGAGGAGTAAAGCAATTGAAATGGAGATGAACAGGCCATATAGCGAGGCGATGGGATGATAGATAGACCAAGGCAATCCTGGAGTGGATACCGCTTAATCGTAAACGTGCAAGTAGACCAAAAGCACGATGGACTGATGTCATCGTTAAGTATATTGGACCCGAATGGCAGAGGAAAGCCCAGGACCGTGAAAGTTGGAAGCATGCTAAAGAGGTCTTCATCCTGCAATGGATCGACATGGGCTGGTGAGGATGATGATGATGATGACGATGATGCAAAAAAAATATTGTATCAATAGGCAAAGCGTGAAAATTTTGAAAACAAAAGTCTTCCAACTTTTCGATCATAACAAAAGTTATTATCAAAACTTCGGATTAAGTATTATTCTGCATATGTTTTTCGATTCTGATTTTTGTATTTACAATAGATTGAATTGTTGTATTTACAATAGATTGAATTGTGTTGTTGTAGATCTCTAGTTCACGTATTGCCCAGCGCACAACTATATGGAACAGCGAATGGACTTTATGCTACAATTATTTTTACATGTTTAAAGAAATCTGCAACACTACTATTGCGATAGATAAGGGCGATTTGTGATGGAGGGCGTTATGGAGCCGCCCCTCCAGCATTTATCCCAGTAAACAATTTTTCAAAGCAAAACACCATATTTTACCTACTGTATAGAGTTTCAATAGCACGAAAAGTAAAAAGGAGGAAGGGGAAGCAAAAAAAATCTTTAGCAGCACTATTTTCTTCTATGCCCTCCCACGTTAAAAACCCACAAGCCGCCACTGCGAAACATACCATAACTCTTTTATTATCATGCGATATTTAAAATATAAGCAGATAAAATATTGAGTCATCTATAGATAATTAAATAAAATTTTTTAAAAAAATGTAATTTTTACTAAAAGGAATAAATGTCTTGATGTCTTTAAGAAAATAGAAAACTGTAATTTAAAAACATCTTACATGTATCGCGTTTGCTACACTTGACACAAATTATCTACAATTAATTCAGGCTCATATACTTTTGTCATATTAATTATTGGTTTCAGTATTATTGAACACAATATTACTAAGAACTATTGCAACAAATATTCTAACTTAGTTACAACTTACGCCACATGTATTATTAAGTATGGGACCACACTGATTTTACTTTGTCGTAGTTTCGTGACCAAGGGGACCTTTCCAGTACTACCCTATTATTTAGCTCATCCGGTAGTACCTGTCAGATGACACATTGTTGTGGCCATTTTTGGGCAATTTTGCTCACGCAAAATCGGATTTTCTTTAGCTGATAACAGGGATCGTGCGACCCGATGAAATTCCGTAGAAAGGCATCGATTAGGTAACACGCAACATAACGGTCAATGTTGTGTCACTTTTTTATTGGCTTTTCAATGAATTTCACTTTGAACATTTGGTATTCTGGTACGCCAGTGACTATTATTAAAATTGACTTAATTTGTTTCTTTCTGTCTAAGGTCATTCTTTATTGTTACTATCTCTATGCTTTTATTATTCCTGGATACATTTTATCGTATACAAATGTCTTGTTTACAGTCTCAAAAGATAAATTATGTAAATACCACATGCGACGGTTAATAATTTTTATTTTTTTTAGAGATGGCGCTCGAAACAAAGATCCTATGATATCTTATGTCATATTTATTTCGGGTGGTATATATATATATATATATATATATATATATATATATATATATATATATATATATATATATATATATATATATATATATATATATATATATATACACGCGATTACCAGAATTTTAAAACAGGGGGCAAGATATCCAACCAAGGTCTCTGACAAAAAAAAAACGTTTTAACAAAAAAAATATTTTTCTTCTTGATATAGAATAAATGCCTATAGAATAATACCTAATTGGTTGTTCTTAAATCCTTAATATTATAAAAAGCGTATGCACTAATAACTTCTAACCAATGTTATTTTTAAGTAATAAGAGGTCTGTTCTAGCATCAATTTCTGATGGTTTAAAACCAGTTTAATGGATTAATTAACTGCGCATGTTCATCCATAAACTTGGTTGCAAACGGTTTGAGATTTTTTTCTGCTAGAACGCTTATTTTGATTGACATTTTTCTGCATCGTTGAGTCAAAGAATATTGACGTATACGAATCGTGTCTCTATGTAAATATTCTTTGGATTCTTTGGAAAATGTTTAAAAACACAAAAACTGAATAGTTTCAAAGTTTGCATTTTATCGATGTTAACTCAGCAAAACACTAAAAATATAAAACACTTTAAAAAATTAGCTTCAACATAACCAAACAAACAATCCAAAATAAAAATAAATCAATGAACATTTCCAACCATTGCGCATGTCACAAACTAAATTGAACGGTTTGAAACTAGTTTGCAAACTGGATTTTGTTGTCGCTAGAACATCTGAACTAGAACGAACTAGAACGCGTACATTCGTCTGCGCAAATTCCGGACGATTTGGAACCGTTTGAAATCGTTGCTAGAACAAACCTAAGAATATACATTGGGTAATGTTTTCTGACATGTTTATAAGGAGATAAAAACACAATTTTCTAGGAACTTTTAATCTAATGTATTGAAAGTAGATATATATTAGTGAACAAGATCGTATTATAGCACAGTTTGATGTTTGGGTGTTTTAAAATGAGAAAAACTGGAGAACATTGTGTGTACTTTCGTAACCAAGTTGTTAAATTATCTGGTAAAAGATTGAGCTATCGTAAAATATGGAATAGATTATGAATTTATTTTTAGTTCGTTGGGAACTTAATAAAAAAATTATACGAACTTGCTCTGTTCTAAACAAACCAAAATCAGGACGACTTCACTGGTTCACTGAAAAGAAAGAACGATTATTCCATGAATTCAAAAATCCACCATCAGCTTGTAGCATAGCAGATGAGATGGCTTCAACATACAATGTTCCATTCAAGTCTCAAACTGTCAGAAATGTCATAGATGATTTCAATTATTACGATAGAGCTATCATTAGTGACTCGCAAAAACCTATTTAAATAAACCAACAGACTTTAGCAAAAATGTTATATACACATATAACAGTAAATACAACATTTTTGGTTCAGATTAACGAAGGTTTGGTTGGATAAAACTGAATACGGAATTACAATCGATGAACGTTAAATCTACTGTGAAAGATGGTAGTGGCAATGTAAGAGGGTAGTCTGAAAAGTGTCCATCTTTCAAAGCATTCACAGTTATATTACCAGAGTATATTTGATGAATAATGCTATCTTCATGTTGAGACTGAAAAGTTTTCAGGCTACCGTCATATTGATTTGGGGCGAATGAGTTGGAAAGGTGTTAATAAATATGATAAATATTTATTAAAATATGATAAATATCGCTTCATTAACCCTACAATGAATGCCGTAAAATATGTTGATATTTTGCAGCATAATTTATCCGGCAGTACTGAAAAACTGGAGCTAAGGCTACGTTAATCTTCCAGCAAGATAACGATTAGCATACTGTCAACGGAACAAAAAATGGAAGATGTATAATATTCCTAGGCAATTAAAAAACTCCCGCTCAGCCTCCAAATACACATCCAGTTGAAGATTTATGTTATTTATTACGCTTGAAAGTAAGAAAAAATAAAATTCCATCATAAAATATGTTAAAACTGTGTTGATTAGGGAGTGGGTGAAAAATTGGGCCTGAAATAACTAGAATATTATATTATAATTAGAATAAAAAGAAATAAAACAATTTTTTACTCTGTAATTTTTTTACTTTGTTAATGTGTTATAGTGTTTGAGAATGTAAAGTCTTTTACGAAACTATAGTCACACAAATTTTGTTTAAAAATAAAAGTGATAGATAACAAAGTAAAAAAAATGTCGAAAAAAGGATGAAAAGGACCCCACCTCATATTTTGAGGCTCAAGCGTACACAATTTCTTTATATTTTGCTTAAATGCCAGATCACTGATGTTCTTCACAATGTTATCTCTTATGTTTTTCGGCCAAATGTTAAATAACCGAGGGGTTAAGACATAAGAGGACTTTCTCACTCCAGTTTTGTTAGTGAATCGAATGTTTAAAACAGTCGCACCACCAGCCCTTGTGTCATAATGAACAGCTATCGCCACATAATACTGGCATTTCAAAGGAAGAATTCCCGTCATAATAAAAAGTTCTCTACTCGGGCGGTGGCTCGATTTTCTGCACATTATCCATAAAAATATTTTTTGCATTCTCTCAATCGACTTAAAGTGCCAGGCAACAATTCCATATGTTAAAATAGAATTAGCAAGAGCGTAGTATATATGTCTTAATATATCAAATGGCATACACTCTGACGCTTTTCTAAATTGGGTCATCACAACGAAGAGCCTTTTCTTTAAATTGAGTATATGAGGATTCCAAGAAAGTAGCTCATCCAAAGTAATACCAAGATACTTAAGTGCAGCAGACTGTTTCACTTCTACACAATCACATGATATATCAATTCTTCTGTTGGAACCTTTGGTGTGAAATACTAGGGAGATGATTTAATCTAAGTTGAGATTATCCTGATGATTAGTCATGGTTAGCGAAACGTGCGTCGAGAAGTTCAAAAAAGAGGTTTGGTGTTTAGTGGTAAATCTCTTCAAGTTTAGCACATGATATATCTATATAGTTTAAATAACGCCATTTAATATGCTTATCGAAGTGCCAGGGTTTCTGAAGTGCAAAATTGAGTTTTATACAAGTAACTGGTAAGCCGAAACAAGACTGCATTCGTTCCCAGACTCCTCCTAAAACCGTATTGAGTTTATTTTGTTTAATTAATTAGTTAACTTTTGATATCACCGGCAAAATCACAATAAACCGATAACTCTCATGACTCCCGTTTCTGATGTTAGGGCGATACATTCAGAACCCTACTCAGCTCAGCTTGAGAGAGTGCACGCTGTTTTGGTCGAAAAATATCCAGCTTTGGTCAACCGGAAGAAAGCTCTCCTGCAATAAGACAACGCAAGACCACACATTTCACATCTGACCACCACAAAAACGAATTAGACTTTGAATATTTCCGTTTTGAACACCCAGCATACAGCCCCGATCTCGCACCGTTGAATTACCACTTGTTACGGTCCATGGCTCACTTTTTGCGAGGAAAAAAATTAGGTCGAAAGAAGAGGTTAAAAACTGCCTGCGTCTAGTTCTTCGTTTCCAAAGTCTCATCGTAGTACCGAAGAGGCATAGAGTTATTTAGTTGAAAGATGGGTTAAGATTATCGTAAACGACGATTAATTTGTGTACTAAATGTAACTGGAATTTCTTATTTACAAAACTATCGTAATATATTTTTTAATTTTCTTTTCTGCTGTAAGATGGTAGCATTGTACCTAGTTACGATATCCAATTTTAGCGCTATAGTTCAACTAGTTTGTTTACATCAGCTGGTTTTGTTATTCGATGTCAAGTGAGTATTGTAATTTATCTATGAATAAAAATATTAAACAAACAGTCTTAAATTTTATGCGTCAAACGAAATTTCGTATGCTGAATCGCTGAAAATGTTGCTATAGGTCTACGCTAAATCATGCAGATCAAAAACAGGTATATGAATGGTATAAAGCGTTCAAAAAGAATCGAGAATAGTTAATTTGTCTCAATCTGGTCGACCTTTAACATTTACGAATGACGAAAACATCGACAAAATCAAAAAAATTGGTGCTCTAAAATCATCGTATGAATCTTAGAGAGTTACTTTAAGAAGTGAACGTATCTTTTCACGTATCTTTCAAGTCCGTTCATAAGATTATTACTGATATTTTGGGTATGAAATGAGTTGGGGCTCGACTGATTCCGAAAGAGCTCAATTTTATCCACGAGCATTGATCGAGCAAAGAGACATATGTTTACGAATAGGACATGCAAATGCAAAGCCAACAGTCGTCGAAATGGCGCCTCGAAAATGAACTGAAAACCTAAGAAATGCGACAAAGTCGTTCGAAAATCAAAATCATACTGGCAGTTTTCTTCGATTACCGGGGTGTGGTGCACTCAAAATTTCTTCCAGAGTGACAAAGGGTGAATAAGGAATACTATATAGGCGTCATGAGGCGTCTGCCCGAGAATATTGGGTGAAAACGGCCAGATTTATATATAGGGCAATTTATATATAGGGCATTGTTGTGCAAGAGATTTTTCCCAAAAATGTGCGAACGGTCATCGACCGGATACTCTAGTGGCCTGATATGGCCCCGCGTAACTACTTCGGTGAAGGCATTTTGAATCAATCGAGGCCATAAAAGAAAATTCGCTGAAGGTACTGAAGGTCTTATCTCAAACAGCCTACGAACAATGTATATCATCAAGCGATGGCATAGTTGTATTGGACTCGATGGGTCTACTTTCGAAGGCGATAAAATAAATTTTGAAGAAAAAATTATTTTTAGTATATTTTATTTAACAGTTCCTGCATTTTTACACTAAATATATTTTTCGTAGTGTTATGTGTTTGTGTTCTCCAGTGTTAGATATAAATTTCTGTTCATATTAATGTGACCACTTGTGGTTTCCAAGCAAAATCAAAGTTATGCGTATTTCTAAAGCATTTTAAGTTACTGTATAAACTAAAAATGATTACTAAACATTGGATTAACATGTAAGCATAATGCCAATATTTTTTTATATTGGCCACACTGACCGTGAGCACCGCCATTTTTGAGTATTTGGTATGTTTGCTATTTCAAATGTGTTTTCTCATGCATTTATGGAAAGATTTTTAGGTACCTCCCGGACTTTGTCCCAACTTTGTGCTCGTTTTCACTTGATATTCGTGTTCAGAAATTTAATGCAGGAGTCTAGGATTAGTCCATATATTACAAAGTGTTCTTTTAATGAAGATGTAAGGCAATAGAATAAGAAGAGGCGCTATAATTAAATTTTCTGTTTTATTACCTCGTTCAAAGTATTGGCTGTCTTAGTTTCTGGCGAATACCTTTTAAATTTAATTTTCTTATTAATAATTTAATTATTTGAAACTAAGAGGGGCACCGTCTGTCCCCTTCAGGGCCAGGCGGTGGAGAGGGATACGGTGGAACCCCCCGCTTCTTCTTCTTCTTTCTCATGCATTTGAGTGAAGTTAATGACAACCATTAATTAAATTATGGAGTTGAGTAAGTATTTTTTGCTTTTATAATATTGTATTCTAACGTATATTGTAATATAAAAAAGGTTTTATATGGTTTTTAAGTAACTTTTTAGGTTACAATTACCTAACCTTACTTTTGTTCTATTTTTTAGAAATGTGTTGACCTGAAGATACTTCCCCGACCAAAATTGGAGTTGTTAACGGTCTTTTGGCACTAGGAATCATGTCACGAAGAGAAATAACCAAGAGTGAAAACATATCCAAGACATCGGTGGCAATATATACCGCAAAGTAAAAATGTGCATAACCTTGATTCCTAAACGTCGAGGTAAATGTGGCAGAAAACCATTAGTAACTCCTCGCAGGTTACGTATTTTAGCCAAGGTGGCCAGTGCCAAGATAGCCAGTCAAGGTACAGTGCGACGAAGATTGGTTGATTTGGAGTTGGACAGTCGCCGACCAGTGAAAAAGCCAAAACATACGGACCAGATGAAGAAAACACATCTAACATGGGCTAAAAAATATCAATGTTTTTCTGAGGACGATAGGGAAAAATACGTAATAACATTTAGCAGGATAAAAGATTTTTTATTATTCTAAACATTTTAATAAATGAATTATCTTATTTAACAAGTTTGCTTTAGTGATGAGAGCACCATTTATATTTAGTCGTAATGAACAAAACCCAATACGTTCGACGAAGACCTTCCGAAAAATATCATTCATAACTGTATGATAAAAACTATTAAATACCCAAGATCAGTTATGATTGGGTCGGTGATTAGCACCAAAGGTCTTGAGAGACTTTATATTGTTCAAGAGACCATAAGACAGCAGCAGTACATTTCGGTCCTAGAAAATTGATTGAAACCTTAATTGAGAGAATGGTGCCCTAATAATAAAAACATAATTTTTATGGCAAGCACCACCTTGCCAAGTCACCACTGTAAAATCGGTGAAAAAAATCATTAACGAACAGAATATTCAGTTGCTGGACTGGCCTGGAAACTTACCAGATATGAATCCAATAGACATCGTCAGGGAGCTTTTAAAACGTGAGATTAACAACGAAAATATTTCAAATAAGAAACAATTAATTGAGAGAATAATTTTCCATTGCAATCATAATGAATTTCATTAAGCAATTGCAATGTCTGAATGATTGTGGCGTGTTCATATATTTTTTCTTTATTTGGCTTTTTCGCCACGATCTAAAACTCAAAAAATATCAAAAATATCTGTTCTTATGTAAATAAAGAATCACTGGGTAAAAACAAAAAAAACCAAACGGAGACAAATTTCTCACTGTTTTTTTTTGTTATAAATTTGCCTCACGAACAAAATTTTAAAAATATAAAAATGTTCTAAAAAAATATACAAACTTTTAACGTTAACGTTTCGGGAAGTATTCTCCCGTTTTCAAAACGAATCTAAAAATAAAGTATATTAATTTCTATAAATTCCGAAAAAATAGAAAGTAAATATATTTTTTGTGTATGTCAATGGTACTTACATTGACAATTAGTTTTTAATGACAGTGACATACTACCAAAAAAATATATATAGGTGAGGTTTACAGTGTGATTGTGATTGTTTATTGAAATTCTTAAATGTTTTTAATTGTATTCTTTAGAATCGGGAACCATATTGAATTTAGATCTACCGAAGAAATAGCAATACAATTATTTTTATTTAAATTAATTATAGCGGTTTCTTTTAATCTTCTGTATTTTGTTACCGATTCTTTTAATACCATTTTGGAATTATTCCAATCGATTTTATGACCCGATGTCCATGAGTGTTGACAAATTCTAGATTTATTTAAATCGCCCTTTCTAAGAAGGTTTTTTTTAACATCTTTATTGTAATATCTAACGGTCTGGATGTCTCACCTATATAGAATTTGCCACATTCGCAGGGAATATTATAAACCACATTTTTGGTATTTTGTTGTGTGTTGTTTGGTTTAGTTTTTGTTAATAGAGATCTAAGAGTATTTTTTGTTTTAAATGTTGTTCTTATGTTGTATTTATTTCCTGCTCTTTTAATTGTGTCAGAAATAACAAATACTGCGGATGTAAGGAATTGTGAGGTTAATTGTTTGAGAGTTATTATTATTGTTATCAATAATTTGTCTGTTTTGTCTGGTATCAAAAGTTTTAAACGATTTATCTATAAAATTGTTTGGGTAATTATTTTTTATTAAAATGTCTTTTATGTGATTTGTTTTTTTTTTTGTAGTGTATCACTGTCGGTACAAACAAGTTTTGCTCTGTCATATAAATTTTTAATTACTCCTACTTTGACCGATTTTGAGCAATTGGAAAAGAAATTGAGATACCTATCTGTGTTTGTTGGTTTTCTGTAAACTGTAGTTTGAATGAGTTGTTTTGTTTTAATATTAAAGTGTCGAGGAATGGCAATTTATTCTCCCTCTCCATCTCTAAAGTAAACTTAATTGTAGGCTCTCGAGAATTTTTATCTTGTAAAAAAATATTTAGATCGTTAATGCTATGTTGCCATATAGCAAAAATATCATCAACGTACCTAAGCCATATTAATGGCGTTTTAAGAGATTTATTTAATATGTCATTCTCGAGTTCCTACATAAAGATATTACTCATCAAAGGAGAAAGAGAAGAACCCATTGCCATTCCGAAATTTTGTTGATAATAATCATTTTCTAAATATAAAATTTCTTTCTTGAAAATATGTGGTTTTTAAGCACAGAGTTAATAATTAATTAATATTAGTTTAGTTTAGTGCGGTCTTTTAATGTTGTCTAATCTTTTTCTAGCTATTACAAGTGATTTATCAACTGGTACATTAGTAAATAAACTCACCACATCAAAACTAACCATTAAATTTTGGTTTGTAATTTTAATGTTCGAAATTTTATCTAAAAAATCTGAAGTATTTTTAATATATGAATTTGTTATACCCGAAAGTGGATTTAAAATATTTAATAAAAATTTTGCTAGTTTATAACATGGGGAATCTATACTACTAACTATAGGGCGAAGTGGTATATTAGTTTTGTGTATTTTTGGCAGACCATACAAATGAGGTGGTTTACTATATAAGATATTATATATATTTACTAAGATATTTTTTGTGTTTAGATCGTGGCGAAAAAACCAAATAAAGAAAAAAATATTAAGCAATTGCCTCGACGAGTACGCGTAGTCATAGAGACTAAGAGACCTATGAATATTATTGTATTAAGTGATCAGTGTAATAAAGAAGTCTTTGACATACTGAGTAACTTTTATCGTCGAAACGCACACATTTTTCTAAAAATCAGGCAAAAAAAGTAATTTTACTTAATTATTTGAAGTGGCCACAATAATATGGAGAGACATTGTAGATAAAACACGTAGATACATCCTTTAACATACTTTTAAAGTTCTTTACGTTTGGTATGCTCGATTCCATTTTGCCACCATCTGATTTTTTTTCCACCCGAAAAACCGACATATCGATCCGTCAGATTTCCAAAAGGGGAAACAGACTGTTGTAGCGCCCCATAGGACAGCGTCTGCGTCCAAACCACCAATAGGGATCGACCGCGAGGGGTGGCGAAGACCTCGGTGCCGGAAGCGACTGACTTTCCTGTCTTTTCGTCAAAATGGATGGATGGCGAACCCGTAAAGATCATCGCGACGATGTTTTTGAAGCGACCCAGATTGATTTTTGACGATTGTACGGTCCGAGATGATTTTCTCAAGTTTATTGATTAATATTCTGATTAGAAGATAAAATAAATTTAATTTGTACCTAATTCGAAATAAAATGAACAAACAGTTTTGATTGATTGCGCTGCTGTTGGCTCTTTGTAAAACGCAGTAATAATGATAATAATTAAAACACTTGGTATTTGTTTCACAATATTCAAGATATTCTCTGACAAGTTTCGGCCTCGCGACCATTCTCAAAGAGGGTTATGTATGAGCTAAAGTTTCAAAGTTCTATCTAATGGAAGTCGGTTTTTTTGTCTCGTTAAATTTATGACACTTTTAATAATTGAGATATTTCCGAAGTCTAGCTGGGTGTTTGTTAGGTTTTTACCGTCGTATATGGCTTTTTAATTTCGAAATGTTTCATTAACAGTTTTAATTGCAGCTATGTATTAATTTGGCATTATTGCTGTTAAAAAAATGGAATACAATGTTCGGCAAAACCCGTCTTTCTTTCATTATGTACAATTGAGTATTTATATACTTTAGGCCTATCAATGAGAGATCGGCCCATTTGGTATATATATATATATATATATATATATATATATATATATATATATATATATATATATATATATATATATATATATATAGAGAGAGAGAGAGAGAGAGAGAGAAATATTTTGAACAACTCTAAACTGTCCTGAGCCTTTAAACAAATTACCAACACTAAATCTTAAACAAACAAATCCAGATTCACTACCACCGAATGAAGATGAAATAACTAGGCAAATCAAGCGACTTAAAAATAACAAAGCTTCTGGTGAAGATGGAATCACTGCTGAACTTTTCAAATCCGCCGGTCCAGGTACAATCGAAGAAATAACCAAAATTATATAAGAAGTTTAGCGAACCGAACGGAATCCGGAAGATTGGAAAGATGCTCTAATCCATCCACTACACAAGAAAGGAGATAGAACGAATGTAAACAACTACAGAGAGATATCTCTTCTCCCAGTTTGTTACAAGATTCTATCTCAATGTCTACTAGACAGAGCACAGGGACAGTTAAAACCTAAAATTGGTGAATATGAAGCAGGTTTTTGACTGGGCAGATCCTGCCCTGAACAGATCCTGAATCTAAAGTTGATCCTAAGACATCAAAAACTGTACAATAAAAATCTCGTCTGTACATTTGTGGATTTCAAAAAACCATATGATTCTATTGACCGTGACTATTTATTCCAAATATTGAAATAACAAGGACTAGATCTGAAAACACTGGCAATTATTAAAGCAACATGAACTAACACAAGATCAAAAGTTAAATTCATGGGTGACATCTCAGAGTCCTTCGAAATTAAAACTGGAGTAAAACAAGGGGATGGACTCTCGCCACTCTTATTTAACTGTGTTTAAAGTAATACAGGAGTGCCGTGAAAAAAAGTTGGCCATGAATATTGACCAGCCCATTAAACTGGGGAGAACCAAGATCAAAATTGATTGTCTGGCGTTTGCTGATGCTCTAGCAATTTTGGCTCAAGATATATTAGCGGCACAAAAACAGATTGAAATCCTAAAAGAAACAGCAGAAGGTAGGACTCCAAATTTCCTTTGAAAAAACACAATACATGACTTGCAACAGACTAAGAACACCATTTCTAAAAACAAAATATGGTAACATCAGACGAGTCTCTCAATTCAAATATTTAGGTGAAATAATCATGGAAAATGGGTTCGAAAAAACAGCCAATAAGGGTAGATGTCAAAAAATAGAAAGGGCATTGAGACTTACACAAAATATTTACAACAAAAAATGCATATCTAAAAACACAAAACTGAGACATTACAACACAGTTATTAAGCCAGAATGTCTATATGGGGCCGAAACGCTCATTTTGAATAACAAAAGAGACATCGAGGACATTGAAAAGAAGGAAAGAAAAATCTTAGGCTCCAAACAAATAAATAGCACAACATACCGACTTCGAGAAAACCAAGAAATCAAACAATACACAGATATACAGGTTTTTTAAATTAATTTTTAAATCTCGTTTTGAAAAATTAAAAAAATCAGCATTGAAACTTGAATTTAAAAAGAAGTTATTGATATGTCCTCCAAATTATTTTTTTTAATGTGTAATGTTGTAGGGTTCTATGAAAATCAAAATTATATGCAACCAACATTTAATTTTTTTATGGCGAAAGTTTTTAGAAGAATTAAAAATAGATTTAAACATCAACTTTAAATTGCATATAAAAAAACTAAGGTAAGTTTTTCGAATTCTTTAAAAAATCTCTGGTTTATCCTCTTTCCAATGGTATGCATTCATACCATAGGTACCAAACCTAACTCCGTTAGATTTTTACATCTGGGGACGGGCAAAACTTGTATACGTCACAGAAGATGAAACTAGAGAAGATTTATTCCAACGCTCAGAGACGGCTTTTGTCATAATTAAAGAAGAAATTATTTTGCGTACTACTACGATATAAATGAGAGGAAGATTGCGCGAATGCATACGCAACGGAGGACAGCAATTCGAGCAAGGTTTGTGATTAATTAAAACATTGATTATTAAAATTTTATACGAGGAGTGAAGAGAGTTAAATTATTACATTTGAATTGAATATATATCCGAACTAGTGGACGTTGCGCACAGTAACAGTTCTCATGAACATTCACTATGGAATAGAAATTCATGCAGATGAAGTAATGAATATATTTAAAAGAAAAAGCCGAACATTTCTTCTTTAATGGTTTTAGATTTAGCGCAGAGGAACGAAATTAATTTAACCATTTCATTTAAAGTTAAGAACTTTATAAATATGTCGTAATTTTTCCGATTAATATATTCATGTAAGTATATTTTTGTTGTTTTATTAAATTCTGGTTACGCCCGTGATTTGGATGACATTATAGTCAAATCATATTGCCAATATTTGTTACAAACAAGATAAAATAAAAAAATCCGGAATATCACTTGTAGTTTCATTGCGTTTCATTTTAAAATTCTGCCACGATTATTGGAAAACTCTGTACTCATGGTCTCGTGTTAATTTCTGACAAATGGACTTTCATAAATTCAGGAAATTCGAGAACAAGATGTCTTGTATATCATTCGAAAAAATTACAAATTGTTCCGTTTAAATTTTTTATGTCCCTCCAGTT
The DNA here is from genome assembly GCA_031761425.1 of Cosmopolites sordidus. NCBI lineage: Eukaryota > Metazoa > Arthropoda > Insecta > Coleoptera > Curculionidae > Cosmopolites > Cosmopolites sordidus. The sequence goes on along the minus strand of JARFXV010000714.1, from coordinate 821,486 downwards.
TTCCCTGTCTCTTTTCCCTCTTTGTGAACTAATAACGGTCGTTCATTTAAAAACGTGGCATTACATACGGGGCAACCCAGATACCGGCACTCTGAATGATTTTATTTTATCTAATATGACGGCAATTTCGTCTGTTATTGGATATTAATAACAGATCGTGTAATTATTGCTGAAATTATACGGCAGTGGGAAAAATGCGGCCTTTACCGCATGATTACACGACGGAATAGGTTATTACCTCCCGTAATACGTGTAGGTTTTCGAAAAGTTTTTCCTGATAACAGCACAGGACGTATATATAGTTTTTTTTTCCTTTCTTGTCGTGTAACAACGTCTAGCTTAATAAGCATTTCTTCATTAATATTAAACGATCTGAAGGGAACCGCTGTGACAATTTGGCAACGTCCTACGTTTCTCCTTCCTATTATCATGTGATAAAAAAAGTTTGAACAGCTCTCGTTATGAAATATACTACTATGCCCAAAGAGTAAGGTGACTTTTGTTTTAATAATTCGCGCGTTTTACGTATCGATACAACCATTTCATTTTAAAATTGGTACGACTGTCCTTGATATCAGACAGTAGTTTCATATTATTTCGCTTAAAAACTATAACGTCTTTTGTTATTAAAAATCTAGCAACAAGTGAAAACAGAAAGTAAAGTAAAGAAGTAAGTAAAGAAGAATAATAGCTGAAAAAGAACTAACAGAAACTATAGACAAACTAAACTGGGGAAAGCACCTGGGAGCGACGAAATCACCCCAGAAATGCTGAAATACATGGAGCCACATGTACTTTTGAAACTGTTTAACTTGTCATGAAAAAACAAAAAATGTACCAAAAGAATGGACTAATGCCTTGATCATACCAATACACAAGAAAGAAAACAAAAGAGAATGCACGAACTACAGAGGTATATCATTACTATGTATATTAGCAAAAATGCTGTGCTAGAGAGAGGAATGAGCGTGGAAATTGATAATACACTACTGAACGAGCAAAGCGGATTTAGGAAAAACCATTCTGTAAAAGACAAGATATTTTCGCCCGTCAACACATAGCAGAAAGAGCGAGAGAGAAGAACAGAACAGTATATCTATGCATCATAGATTCGAAAAAAGTTTTTGATTCAATAAAACGAGAGACCAACTGGAACGGCTTGGAGAAAAAAAATATAAACAAGGATCTTATCGCAGCCACCAAAAGTAAATATCAAATCACAACATTCCAAATTAGATCGCACTCTAGAGTATCTGCTCCTTTTACCCCGATGGAACGAGTGAGACAAGGAGGAAGTCTGAGTCCGCTACTGTTTATAAACACAATAGGCAAAATAATCAAAATATGTAAGAATAAATGTAAGAAGTACTATGTGGGATGGGCAAAGATGAAACCAGGTAATGTAGAAATATGTATATTTGTTGACGATATAGTTCTCATGGCAGAACCTGAGGAAAATTCAAATTAGACTTAGCTTATGGAACGAAGCAGTTGAAAAATTTGATCCACATATCAATATAAATAAAACACAGATCATTAAATTGACAAATAACCAAGAACATTGCAAGGGGAGAACAATAAGCTTAAATCTTAAACACACTGAAAAGTATAACTACTCAGATACTATTATTAATAATAGGGAAAACCAGGACGACGAAATGAACAACAGACTAGCGAAAGCAGGGAGATTGCTCCAATCACTTAGCAGAGGCTTCTTTAACAACAAACAAATATCGACGAAATTAACAACATACAAAACCATATATATCCCTACACTAACATATGGATGCAAAAATTGGTTCTTGAATAAACGGCAAAAGAGTAGTATAGAAACAGCAGAAATGAGATACCTTCGTAAAGTACAAAGAAAAAAAAATAGATAGGTCAGGAATAACATAGCCAGAGACTACCTGGAAATACCAGCACCCATATCAAAATAAAAGAGAAAAACTGAAATGGTTCGGCCTTCTCAACAGAATGGACCAATACAGACAAACTAAGAGAGTTTGGGAAGCTAAAGAGCTTGAAAAGTACAAAAAGGGAAAGCTGGGTAAGACGGAATAACATCACAGAAATAATTCAAAGTGGAGACAAAACATGGCAGGAAGCAGTTAACCTAGCGAAGGATCGTAAATTATGGAGAAACTTCGTCAACACATAAAATATAATTTTACTCGAAATCTTCGGGTATTAAGAGGAAGGATTAAATAAAGCGATTCGATGATTATTTGAAAAGGATAAATTTATACAGAAAAGTATGAATAAATTTAAAAAAATGTGTAAAAAATAAAAAAAATTATGTTGCCCCATTAAAAATGTTAAGGCAACCTGAAGACAATGAAGCCATTTACACAAGACACAAAGACTTTACTGATAGTAGAGAAGCAATTAAATATATATTAGCAATAAATATATATAGCAATTATAAGCAATATAATCTAATATATATATATATATATATATATATATATATATATATATATATATATATATATATATATATATATTAGACTTTTGACATTGCTACTCTGAATATACTACAATGAAAGTGCATGCCCGACTGCAAGAACTGTTGATCGAACTTGATAACAGAAATTGGGATATTATTGGGCTATGTGAAACACGAAAAATGGGCGAACTGGATTCCAACTGGATTCAACTGGTCACCTACTTTACTCTCGGGGTACGGAGAATGGACGATGGTGGAATTAGATTCCTCATCAATCGAAAACTGAAGGACAGTGTAGTGTTAAATTTGAAAATATATCTGACCGACTAGCCCAATGCATCATTCAGCTCTATAAAAAGTTTAGGCTTCAAATCGTCCAAGCTTATGCACCAACTATAAGCCATAGGGATGAGAAAATTGAGGAATTTTATGACGATGTGGCCCAGCTTTTATACAAGGAGAAATGAAAGTATTAAATCGTGATGTGTGATTTTAATGCCAGAATTGGAACAGCAAGAACTAGTGCCTGCAACTGGCCCATATGGAACTGGTGAGCGGGATAATAGAGATTAATAGGACAGATTAGTTGATTTTGCTGAAGGACAAGAACTTTATATTATGAATTCGTTTTATAAGAGAAACATCAGCAGAAAATGGACATGGAGAAGTCCATTTGGGCTCACACGTAAAATTGACTACATCATGACCAACAATAAAACAATATTAACAAATTGTACTGTCCTTAACAATTTTAATGTTGGATGTGACCACCGAATGGTACTAACAAAAGTTAGAATTAACTATCGAAAAGAGCGCGAAAGAATGGTAAGGTTAAAGAAGGCTAAAGTGGATTCTGGAAAATTGCTCGAGAGGACCAGCGATTTTGAGATCGCTCTGTCGAACCGCTTTGCTGTGTTTCAAGATTTGAAGAAGATGGAAATATCAGTTCAATATAAAGAAATCACCGACAATGTGCTTCAAACGGCTTCTTCAATAGCACCAGAGCAAAAAGGTCTCAGACATATGATAGAGCTACAGCAACAATTCACCTTGATGATCTTGAAGTGGGAATTAATGTAGAACGAAGTGTACGGCAGGGTGACGCAATATCGCCTATTCATTTCTTGGCTGCCCTTGAAGAAGTATTCCGTAAACTGGATTGGGGAATAAGATGGTGTATAGATCAATGGTGCAAACTTAAACCATCTTAGATTTGCAGATGATATCGTTCTTCTTTCACAAGACCCAGAGGAGGCTGCAAAGACGCATACAAGAGATGCAAGTGGCTGGTAAACCATTTGGCTTGAAAATAAACCTGAAAAAGAGTCAGGTTATGTTCAATAAATTCGCTCAGGACATACGAATTCCATTTTTAGGAGGTGATTGGGGGATTGTGGACCACTTTATATATCTAGGGCAGAGGATTTGAATGGAGGGAGATACCGCCCGGAAGGTGGAACGACGTTTTAAATGTGGCTGGCAGGCATTCCGTAGGCTCAACATAGTGTTTAAGAGCAGACTCCCACTTTGCCTGAAAAGAAAAGTCTTCGGTTCCCGTTCTACCCGTTATCGACACTCACATCGCAATCAATTCAAAAACTTCGGATAGTACAGAGGGGAATGGAAAGATGTATGCTTGGCATTACAAGATGAGACAGAAAACCCTACGTATGGATCAGGGAACAAACGAAAGTATGTAATATCATTGAAAAAGTAAATCAATTGAAATGGAGATGGGCAGGCCATATAGCGAGGCGATGGGTCGACAGATGAACCAAGACAATCCTAGAGTGGATACCGCTTGATCACAAATGCCCGCGAAAACCGGCCGAAAACACGGCGGGCTGATGACATCATTAAGTATATTTGACCCGAGTGGTAAAAGAGAGCCCAGGACGTGAAAGTTGGAATCATGCTGAAGAGTCCTTCATCCTGCAGTGGATCGACACGGGCTGATGATGATGATGATATATGTATATATATATATATATATATATATATATATATATATATATATATATATATATATATATATATATATATATATATGTATATATATGTGTGTGTGTGTGTGTGTGTGTGTGTATATGTATGTATGTATGTATGTATGTATGTATGTATACATGTATTCATGTAGACATGTATTAAACATGATCTGACTCTTTTTCAGTTTTGTTGTTAACCCAAGTGATTATCCAGTCTTTTGCAGCCCTTGTAAAAGTTTTTGTAGGTCCTCTGGGTTTACTGAAAGGAGAAATATATCATATGCTAATCTAAGATATCTTTGTTTCCATCCTGTTTGCTATCCAGATTACGGAATACCTCCAAAAAGCAGACTGAGAAAAGATCAGAATATTACATTATCTCGCTGTACCTTCCATTCTATATTGATTTTAAATTCAAACTCATCAGTGTGAACTGTCTCTGTAGCTGTATTATACATTTCTCCCAGAAGGTTTACATAGGTTCTGTCCATTTCTTGGTTAAGCAAATCCATTATGGTTTGCTTTGAGATTGAGTCAAATCAATGACGGCTTGTGAAGGACGGCGTTGGCGCGCCGCCCCTCCAACATTTTCAGGGTAAACAATTTTTAGAACAAAAGGCCATATTTTATTTCCGTTCAGTTTTTAACTCATTTTCCTAGTTCACCTCCTTATAAGGTTTCAATAGCACGAAAAGTAAAAAGAAGGAAGAGGAAAGCAAACAAAATTCTTCAGCAGCACTATTTTCTTCTACCCCCTCCCACTTTAAAAACCCACAAGCCGCCACTAGGTCAAATGCCTTCTCAAAGTCAATAAAATCCAAACACAATGATACGGTGTATTAATTGTGTCTTCATTCGGAATTCTTAATGTTTTTTTAGCTATTATCTTGGTGAAAACCTTTTTCATACTAATAGAAGGCTTATTGGGTGATCGTTTTTTTTAATCTTCCTATGTTCCTATTGTATGTAGTACAATCACTTCAATATTTTTCCATAAGTTGGATAATTTTTATTCTTTGATGCATTTTGAGTACAATTTGGCTAGTATTATATATATATATATATATATATATATATATATATATATATATATATATATATATATATATATATATATATATATATATATATATATAGAACAATATTTACCAATTGTACTGTCCTTAACAATTTTAATGTTGGAAGTGACCACCGAATTGTACGAGCAAGGGTTCGGATTGACTGTCATCAAAGAAGGGCAAGGTGGATTCTGGAAAACTGCTGGAGAGAGGAAGCGATTTTGAGATTGCTTTGTCAAACCGGTTTGCTGCGTTACAAGATCCAGAGGAGGTGGAAATATCAGTTCAATATGAAGAAATCGCCAACAATGTACTTCAAACGGCTGCTTCAATTGCACCAGAGGAAAAATGTCTCAAACAAACAAAAATCTCCAGTGAGACCATTGATTTAATGAAGAAACGGCGAGCAATGAGAAATGCAGGTAGTCCTTTTGGCAGGGTCGAGTACACTGAGCTCTGCAAAACTATAAGAAAACGTATCAGAGAGGACACGCGCCGATTCAATATGCAGCTAGTGCAAAAAACCCTGGAAGAAAACAAAGGAATTAACAAAGCTAAACAGAAGCTGAGAAACAAAAGAACGCAAATATATGCTTTAAAGCGTGAGGATGGCACAGTGTGCAGGACGCGTACCCAAATGTTAGAGATTGTCAGAAGGTTTTATTCCCAGTTATATGAAGATCAGAGCCAGTCAGGGACAGCAATACCCACGGAAGAACAATATATAATACCAGATATCCTAGTGGAGGAAGTAACAAATGCTATAGAATTGATGAAGAACGGCAAGGCTCCAGGAAAGGATAGTGTAATCTCGAAATGCTAAAAGCTGGTGGTCGGACGTTACATAAAACACTGGCAAAATTATACTCAAAATGCCTCAAAGAACAAAAAGTACCTGACTTATGGAAAAATGCAGAAGTGATCCTTTTACATGGTGGATTCAGTAAAATGGATCACATCCAGGTTGTACAGCAGGTCATAGAAAGGCACAACGAATACACCATGCCACTGTGCTTGGCTTTTATCGACTACGAAAAAGCATTTGATTCCATCTCAAGGCATGCGATAATGGATGCACTGCTTAGCCAAGGTGTAGAGAGAGCCTATGTAAACCTATTAGAATCGATATATGATGGAGCTACAGCCACAATTCACCTTGATGATCTTGAAGTGGGAATTAATATAGAACGAGGTGTACGGCAGGGTGACGCAATATCGCCTATTCTTTTCTCGGCTGGCCTTGAAGAAGTATTCCGTAAACTGGATTGGGAACAGGATGGGGTAAAGATCAATGGTGCAAACTTAAACCATCTTAGATTTGCAGATGATATTATTCTCATTTCACAAGACCCAGAGGAGCTGCAAAGACGCATACAGGGACTGCAGGGGGCTGGCGAGCCATTTGGCTTGAAAATAATCCTGAAAAAGAGTCAGGTTATGTTCAATAACTTCGCTCAGGACAGAAGAATTTCAGTTTTAGGAAGGGATTTAGAGATTGTGGACAGCTTTGTATATCTTGGGCAGAGGATTTCCATGGAGGGTAATACCGCCCGGGAGATGGAACGGCGTGTTAAATGTGGCTGGCAGGCATTTGGTAGGCTCAACATAGTGTTTAAGAGCAGACTCCCACTTTGCCTGAAAAGAAAAGTATTCGATTGTTAAAATGGCCAGTTGATCTGGTCTGGCCCCGATTGCCTCTCCGAACTGCTTTCCTTGCATTCGTCTAGAGCTCGGCTGATGAGACACGTGACGTCGCATGGTTGACAGTTCGGTGAAGGCGATCGGTGGCACCACGTGAAGAAAGGGTGAAAGATTTCTGTAATATATATATATATATATATATATATATATATATATATATATATATATATATATATATATATATATATATATATATATGGGGATAGATAGATTATACCTGGGGATGATTCTCAGGTCCAATTTACAATGGAGACTGAAAACAATTCTGCACTCCCTTTTCTTGACGTTCTAATATCAAAAAGGCCAGACCAAAGTTTCTCCTATTCTGTCTATCGTAAACCCACCCACACAAACCGCTATCTAAATGTGGACTCACATCATCATCCATACCAATTAAATTCGGTAGTCAAAACTTTAGTCACGAGATCACTAAGATTGCGCGATACAGAACATAGGCAAACAAAACTTAATTCCCTGGAAACGGCTATGATAAGCGTCAAATAAAAAGGCATTTTAATAAAGTTAAGGCAACTGGTCGTACCAACCAATCTACTAGAGAATTGTCTTAAATCCCTAAAGTTCGTCTACCATACATCAAGGGAGTTACTGATAAAATTTGACACGTATTCAGATCCCATAATATAGAAACGATATTTACATCAGAAAGAAATATATCCAGTTTTCCTAGACCAATAAACGATAATATTCCACAAGAGTCACATGGTGTCTATAAGATTCCTTGTTCTAGCTGGTCCCAATCATAAATCGGCCAAACTAATAGAAGTATCCAAAATCGCATACACGAGCATTCTCTCGCCGTCCGAAAATCGGATCTTTCCTCGACTTTAGCAGAACATCATATGCAAACGGGTCATAAAATAGATTTCGACAAGGCCAAAATAATCACACCTATATATTCCGACAAATAACTTCGTGAAGCAATGGAGATCGGAAAACGTCCAGACTGCTTAAACAAGAGAGACGACGGCGGTAAAGTTCCAAAAACATGGAAACCGCTTTTTTCCAAATTGCCCATCCGAAACAATTTCAGTCCAAACGTGCACCTCCCGTCTTACCCCCACCGCTCAACCGAGCGCCCCACCAACAACCTCACCTATTAATACAGTAAATCAACTGGATTCTCTTGAAAATGGCTTTAAAGTGGAAGCCGAAACGTCGAGATTTTACAAATCTAAAACGCGGTTCTACCCGAGAACCTAGTTATTCTAATATTACCGACCGCGGAAACCTTTCCGAACACACACACACACACACACACACACACACACACACACACACACACACACACACACACACACACACACACACACACACACACACACACACACACACACACACACACACACACACACACACACACACACACACACACACACACACACACACACACACACACACACACACACACACACACACACACACACACACACACACACACACACACACACACACACACACACACACACACACACACACACACACACACACACACACACACACACACACACACACACACACACACACACACACACACACACACACACACACACACACACACATATATATATATATATATATATATATATATATATATATATATATATATATATATATATATTTATATATTTATATATATATATATATATATATATATATATATATATATATATATATATATATATATATATATATATGCTGTATCCGCCCGCTTCGCTGGGCATTTAAAATTAACAATACTATTTATTGTCATTACAGTTTTTTTATTAAAACATTTTTAACTTTCCCTTCCCGTCTTAAATCAAGCTTACATATAGTGCCCACAAATATAGTATTTAATCTTCGTAAAATTTAATCTCTGTCGTCTATCTCATCTTATTCGATGATCGTTTCGATTGGCCGCAAATCGTTCATGAGCACCATGTACTTAATCGTTAAAACTACAACTTCTTCATTGCAACGAATGATATCATTTGGAAGGCATTGTTGTAAGATCTGATAGATTTTAAAAATGCATTTGATTTTACATGTGTTCCATGGAGTAGCGATTTTAATAGCTCTGGAAGTTGTCGCAAAGGTTCTAGTTTTATTTTGCCAGTTGAACAGCATAAACCTTCACATTCACCAATCCACTTTAATGCTTTACAATAAGTACAAATTTTTGTCATTGAACTTAATTTTGATTCTTGTTTATAATCAACTGAAGGATCATACGAAAAACCACAATTTATTTTTACTTTCCAACGAATTTTTAATTTCATACGTCGTAAATCTTCTTTCCTTTTTTGTTCTTTTTGTAATCTATTTTCCGTTTTATCTTCACTTTCACATGCACGCTTAGCTTTCATATACTTTGATTTAGACGTTACCAAATTTAATTTGGACTTTCCTTTTTTAGGTATTTAAGACTACAACAAATAATTGGAAATAATTAAAAACTATCTTGAGATTGACAACCGAAAATTCAATATAAAAAGTTGAAATAAATATCTTACTAATTTACAAAGGTGATAAATCCTAATTTGGTACTAGTTTGAGCCTAGTTCCTAGAGGGCGCTTGCTACCTACTTTGCGAGGAATTAACTCGTTCAAATTTTTTTACCCTGTTAAGTTATATTTTACCCTCTTAAGGAATATTTTATGTTCATTGAATATTTTTACGGATGGTTGATAATGTACCTAATTCGTTCCCGGTGTCGATCCGTTTGTTCTAACCATTCCAACCAAGAGGGAAAAAGACAGAGAGAGAAATAGTTTGAAATAGTAAAAACGAAATTCGAAGTAGAAATTAAAAATATTGTTCTATCATAGGCACGAATCTAATAACATTCCAAATCGTTCCCATCGTCTGCCATTTTGCATATTTCATTACGTTTCACGAGAAATCACTTAACGTGAACGTTCCTGGAACGGGTCACATTCCAACAAGAACAGTTATTGCGACCGCAGACCTGTGGTTAGGTCTCGTAATCGTGCCTTTCCAGAGGGTAACCATCCAGGAAAACATTTTCAAGTAAGAAATCAAACGACCATCGAGCGAGGTAGAGCAAAGCCAGAACTAAGGGACAGTTGAATAAGTTAGCAGCTTCAGGGAAATGTTTCCAAAGATGAATTTTTAATTGGTTAAAGGGGTCGCGTGATTGCAGAAGTTTAAAGTGAAGTGCTAGAAATGTTGAAATATATATAGGATAAAAGAGAAATTAATATGACGTTTATTTAAATTAAAAAATATATTCTAAATAAAAAGGTTTGATGTTAAATTAGTAATGTTTATTTACATATCATTAATTTCTGTGGTGTTTACAATGTTTACGTTCAGATTCGCTTTGATTTACCTTCAGTTAGTCAAATTGGGTTTTTAAATCAAAAGTAAATATCGATTTTTTACTTTATTTTTTTTATAATTAACTTTAAAATTTAAAAAATTAAAATAAGCACGTACCTACGAACACGCCGCGATTGGCTGTCATGTTTGTGACGTCATTATGGTAAATTGTTTTCTCGTCAGTACTGTCAACGGCTTCTACTTGTATGGATACTGTCAAAATTATTGTTAGTTAAGTGCAAAATATAATATTCTTAGTTACTAATTTAGTTCTTACTAATTTAGTTTTAGTTCAGTAATGTGTGACAAAGACATGCTTGAGCTCTATTAAGAGATTTTTTTTCCTTTTAATTTCTTTTATCAATCAATATAAAGTCTGGCCTGTTATAGTCTACTGTCCTGTCTGTAATTACTGGCCTGTCCCAACAGAGCAGCCAATCACTGGATTCTAAAATCGGCTCTGGGGAATATAGGTAGTATGGTGGTGGATTGTTGATAAGGTTGTATTTAACCGCCCATTCCCGGTGTATGATTTTTGCTACATGATTATATCTTCTAAGATAGGCGTATTTGGATAGTGCTGAACATCCAGCAGTTATGTGGTATATAGTATATCTAGGGCTTCTGCATTTCCAACATATATCATCAACATCTTTTTCATAATATAGTTTTCATAATTTCTGGCTCGAATTACGAGATCGAGATCTTGTATAGATATTATGAAGCCTTCTGTCTCTGGGTGAAGCCAACCTCTCTTCAGCCAGTTAAGCGAGCTTTCCTTATCTATATTGGTGTGACCTAAGACAGCAGGAAATTTACCACGTCGTCAGGAAGTATGTTTTTCAGTAGAAGTGTTGATGTTTGAACTTATGTGTGTATAACTTAGGTTTAAGGGTGTGTATCCTCGATCTGCCTGAATGATACTCTGTATTACTGTGCTCCTGCTTCTTATATAGTTCTTTTATACTGATGAGAACTTTTCCCCTTTCTCTTCTTTTCAAGTAAAATCGTTCCAAGGCTGAGTGTGGGTGATTGTATCTAAATTTCGTTAATAGTCGGCTAGTAAGACGATCCATCTCATCCAGATCACAATCAGAGTATTTGAGTACCCCAAACGAGTACGTCAAAGTTGATGCAAACCAAATGTTTATGGCAGAAGTTAGGTTTCGTAAATTGAGTTTGGTATTCAACAATTTACCAAGTCGGATTCTGTATTTCTATTTATATTCTAAATTCTCTTTTCATATCAGTATGGTTAATGGATCGGTTTTGTGACAACCCCAGGTATGCTTTATCCGGCTCTAGTGGTTCAATGTCAGATATTCTTAGTTTCTCTTCATAGTGTAACTTTCCTTTATTTACAGTCACCGTAGCACACTTATTCAATCCAAAAACCATTTTGATTTCGGTGCTTAATATTTCTGCTGTTTTGATAAGTGACTGTAATTGATTTGATGTTTCTGCATAGAGTTTTATATCGTCACAAACACTTTCACATTTCGGGTGTCGATCCGTTTGTTCTAACCATTCCAACCAAGACGGAAAAAGATAGAGAGAGAAATAATTTGAAATAGTAAAAACGAAATTCGAAGTAGAAATTAAAAATATCGGCACGAATCTAATAACATTCCAAATCGTTCTCATCGTCGGCCATTTTGCATATTTTATGACGTTTCACGAGAAACACTTTCACAAACACTTTCACATTTCGGCGAGATCCATGTGATTTTTCCAAAGTGTAGAACAAACAAGTGGCAAAAGTGCCAACACAAATATTGGCGGACTCAATGCGTCACCCTGGAAAATACCTTTAGATATGTTTATATGAGCAATATTTACATTCTCAGTATGTAAATGGATGTTTCAGCTGGACATGGCTGTAGTGAGGAAATTTCGAACCAAAGGATCAATCTTGTAGAGTTCCAGGACTTTTCTTAGCCAGTTATGTAGGACAGAGTTAAATCCTTTGCTATAATGGAAGATGCACATATTGAAATTTCGTTCTTGACTTGAGCCTGCTTCATTATCACGGCGTCGATGATTAACTGTACCTTGCAACCCAGGAAATGTTTAATGCAGCTTTTCTGTTCTGGTTCAATCAGGTGTTGTATATAGAGTGCTCATATAACTTTATATATTTGTTGCTGATGTAAATAATTTATAGATTACAGAAAGGTAGGTTATGAGCTCTTAAGATCGTCTCGACCACCCTTTTTGTAAAGGTATGATGGAAAAATTATTGAAACATTCGGCTCATAGTCCATTTAGACAATTAAATGTCTTTAACCAAAAATTTTGAATTTGGTCAGGACCAGGCGTACGCCAGTTGGGCAAGGACTTGATGGTGCATTTCATAATACCATCTTTTGTGAAGAGAACTGGAGGCATCGCTGCTAAGTTCTGAGTAGCATTCTTGACACGCTCAATTCTGCGTTATTATTAAACTCTGCTGAGAATTCCCAAAGATTTTTCCAATATGAGATCGTTCTTCAGGTTTGGCGTTTTCGATAGCACACCTGCCTTCTGCAAGTTCTAATCCGCGGTAGAAATTTCTTTGAATCCAAGAGAAGTCACGATTTTGTTTTTTACGTTTATTCGTATCAATATGTATTATTTATTCGAATTATTATTATTTATTACAAGAAAAGATTCCTGGACGCGTTATTTGATGAAATAATATCAACTGGTAACCAAGATCATGCCCTTAGATAACCCTAGGAATAATGTTTGGCCGTTTAGGTTAAATTTCTAGTTTATAAAAATAAACCTCAAACAATACTCGACCTTAAAGAAAACATTCAGACCACCATTGAAAATATACCACGCGATATGTGTGATAAAGAAATTGAGCAAAATAGAGTCTAAAGTATGTATTCCACCAGACGAAGTCGAGGGGAACATTTGAACGACATTATATTCAAAACATAGTACCATTATTTCAAGACAAAATAAAAATAATCTGACTCTTATTGTTAAAAGTCCTTAAAAAACCTTCATATTACATTATTACTAAACTAAAACTAAAATTACTTCAAGAAACTGTCACTTCTTTACAAAATTTCGGCAAACTGGCCGAAAACAAAGAAAGAATCTAGACATTTAAAACATACCCTAATCTGGACGATTCATCTCTACCGCTTCCGATATCCAATCATCAAGACCAGAGTCCGACTGACCTGATACGAACAAGAGACCCTAATAACAACGTGTGTGCGTGTGTCATTAGAATCATCGTCTCGCAACGTTCGAAATGATTATAATTAAGGGGCGCGTGAGAGCGGCGGGGGGCCGCCCATGGCGCCGACCGCCTCTCCTCAATGGACCCTTCCGAGCCCTTGAATGAACCGAAATTGGCCTCGTCTACGGTCGCATCGTTAGATTTTTATTGTGGAGATAGGTTTTTAATGCGTCGCTCCTAGGGAGCGGGATGTTCACTACGGGTCGCCCCAAAGGGCGGCAACGACGGTCAGGACGACGTCGACGAGATAGAAGACTTTTTGTTTGCGTTCAGGCTCGGTTGGGAGTCTTTTTTTGTGGATTTGCTTATTTACGCTTGAATTGGAGGGGAAAGAGGATAGTCAAGTGGAAAGGCTTTCAATGAATCTAACTGTTAATAAGCTGAAATACGGGGGCGGTCTGAGAACATCTGAAATTTATAAAAATTTAAATAAAAATTGCTTTATGCCCTCCTTAAAATTGTTTCCAATTAACACAACTTATTCTAAAGATACTGTACTAAGATATTCATGTACCTTGAATGTTAGCACAAAATATCCCTCTACAACTTAGCAATAACTTCTTGAATAAAGAAAAAAATACAAGAGTATTTTATGTAATCTCGTTTGAAACAAGACTTGATACAACCATTGGTTTTTTACGTTGATATCACTGTCCTTTATATTTAATAATAGTTTCAAATTATTTTGCCTGCTTTTTTTATAATTAAAGACATATCAGCTACTAAGACTATTAGCGACTGGGCATACAGGTCAACAACGTGGGCTCCGAATCACGGAGCAATCTCCTCAGGTTGTCAAATGTTGGTTTTTACACTTAACATTAAGTCTCTCGAGAAGCCTACCGACTAGCGAGTGACCAACGTAGTAATACGCGAGCCTGGTCTTTTCTTAGTGGATCATCCACCCAAGAATTCCAATACCAATACCACTCTAAAAATTATACTATAGAAATAATATAAATATTATAATAATATAATAATACTAAATTATAATACTAATATAATAATCTACCATTAGCATTCAGAAAGGAATCGTCACTAGTCAACATTCAACACACTATAACACACACAACAGCTGGCACCAGAAGAATCCAACAAATATTTAGGTATACTTCAAAACGAGAAATATGGCCATAACCAGTTAAAAAAAGACTTTTCTACTATGTACCAAAAAAGGCTTACAAAACTTTTAAATACCAAACTGAACAGTGGAAACCTCATTAGAGTGATCAACGGTTGGGCGGTACCAACTCTAACCTATTCTTTTGGCATTTTTAAGTGATCAGAAACAGACCTTGATGGACTGGATAGATTAATACGTCGAACAATGACAAAATTCCGATGTCTGCATCCAAATTCATCTATAAAGCGACTATACATTCCGAGAAAGTTGGGAGGCAGAGATCTCGTGAACATAAAGAATCTCTGTCTGAACCAGGAGAGTAAGATGAGAGAGCGCCTCATTAATTCAAGCAGCCCGCTAATGAAATTGGTTGCTAAGGAGGACCGGGGTTTCACCCCGCTGAACCTAGATAAAGTGAACTGTGTTGATGGTAGAACAACAATTACGGATCGTGTCCGAAAATGGAAACAACAGACACTGCATGGACGGTATCCAAAGTCACTCGAGGATAATACCATTGATGAACCATTATCTCTGAAATGGCTGACCGATGGACTGGTGTACCCAGAAACAGAAGGTTTTGCGACATCTATTCAAGATAAGGTAGTGAGAACACGGAACTATGAAAGCCATATACTACACATGGATGTTGTCGACCGATGCAGGAAGGTACAGTGGGGGAAACGATTGAACACCTTATCGGTGGGTGTGCAGTTCTTGCCCCTAATGATTATTTAAGAAGGCATAATCAGTTAGCGAAAATTATACATCAGAAAATTACATTAAAGTACTCGCTATTAGATAACGCACCTGTTCCTTATTATAAGTCCTCACCTTCTCCCGTAGTGAAATCATCTCATTCAATTCTATACTGGGATAGGCCAATCACAGCAGATCGAACGGTCGATTATAATAGATCAGATATTGTTCTAATTACTAAAAAGGAGAAAAGAGCTTTTATAATTGACATCGCAGTGCCGCTATCCTATAATATCAGGAAAACCGAGCTGGAGAAAACCCCTATATATGAAAATCTAGCATACAATTTGAAGAACCAGTGGAAACTGCATAGGGTAAAGATAGTGCATTTGGTTTTAACCGTTGAAGGCCTAATAAGTAAAATCTTTTCAAAAAATTTGAAGAACAGTATCTCAAATTCGATTGCCATAGTAGAACAACCTGCAGTACTCTTGCAGACATGTCACATTGTGCGTAAAATCTTATACTAAGTGCTAAAATCGACCAACCTAGACTAAGATATTGAATTCAGAATGAACATAATAATAATAAAGTTAGAGAATGTATTGGGACCGAACAGTGCTTACCGAGCAGAAATTAAAGTACAACAGACCCGATCTTGTTGTGATTGATAAAATTTTAAGAAAGACATTATTTATAGACATAGCTATCTTAAATAACAATAATTTAATTGCACATACCGAAAAAATTCTGGAGTATAAAGAGCTTCAAGAAAAGGTAAAAGGCAATGGGATATGAAGTACGGCGAAACAATACCGATTATAATATCATCAGCTGCATCCCAAAGAACTTGGTAAAGAATATTAAAACATTGGGCCTCAACGATCATCTTTTTAGACCCATGCAGAAGGCTGTATTGCTTGGAACAGCTCGAACCATTCGAAAGTGTTTGGATAACAATAGGAAACCAAAGACATCCACCGTCACCACTACAACGTGAGACTCAAAAACATGGAAAGGGTCCCCACAGAGCTTAATCCTTGTGATATCTAAGATATCTGGGATAAGTCAATGTTCCCCTTGGAGGGAGTGAGAATATCTTTAAGCTAAATCATAATACTAAATACAAAGCTGTATGCCTCTGAAGTTCTCTCTGAACTTATGAGGCTTGAAGATCAAAGATGGGTATTTTAACAGGATCAACAAAATGTTAAGAACACATTTAAATGAAAAAAAGAAAGTAACAGCACTCAACACCTGGGCCGCTCCAATAATAACCTTCAGTTTTGGTCCTCAACAGAAGTGAAAGCTCTGGATCGCAAGCTCCGCACTACGTTAACCAAGCATTAGATGTTGCATCCAAACTTTGCTATTGAAAGGTTGTATTTGTCTCGTGACGGAGGCGGCACAGGAACTCTCAGCTTAGAGGAAGCACAGTAAAAAAATATAGACGAGTTAAAAATATATTTTCCGTCTAAAGATCTCCCATTCGTCAAAAATTTGATTGGATATGATGTGGCCACTAAATTGAGCTATGGTACAATCTATCTATAAGAATGTTATAGAAAAGCCAAAAAATCAGTTGCAAAGAAAACCCAGGCTTGGAAAGTTTAATTACAATTTACATCAAGAAGACGCAGACCCCAGAGCAAGCAACACCTACCGTATCTCTGGATATATGTTCTCTGAAACAGAGAGAGTTTTAATGGCAATCCAAGATCAAGCGGTTCCTACTAGATATTACAAGAATGATATCCTGAAACAACTCCTAAACACAACTAAATGCCGGCCGGAAAACAAGGAAGAAGAAACTGTTCAACATTTCATTTCGGCTTAGACCTATTTAGTTTCAACTGCTTACTTAAGCAGACATGACAACATGGGAAAAGTTATCCACTTAAAGATAGCTCAGCGTGCCGGCTTAGCAAACCAAGATTTACCCCCTTATAAATATCAACCGCAACTCGTTATTGAAAACACCACAATAAAAATCTTATGGGATACATCTCTAATAACCGATCGTAGTGTGATTCATAACAGGCCAGACATGGTGGTTATGGTTCTCTGTCCCACTGGATGAAAATCTGAATAAGGCATATAAACAAAAAGTGCAAAAAGAACCGGCTGATGAAATTTGAGATATTTGATATATGAAAAGAGTTAATGTTAAACCTTTTATAATATTCGCGAATGGCGTAGTGCATAAACTATCATTGGTGCACTTAAATGATCTTCGCATAGAATTCAATACCATAAAATGGATGCAAACAACAACAGTTATCAGTCGTACCCTTTCAACTTAACACAGAGTCGTCTTGAGTAATCCGACGACAAAAGGATTGACTACAGAAATGTCAAAAAAAATACAAAACTGTATGCCTCTCTAGTTCTCTCTAGCTCTGTATCGCACTCACTCTCACACCGACTGAATTCGACCAAATATGGTTTTGATTTGAAAAATAACGGCGAGGTAATAAAGCTAAATCATTTGTCTTACATGGAATAATTCTCCAGTGCAGTGGCGGCTCGTGAGGGAGGGCGTTGGGGCACCGCCCCTTCGGCATTTATCACAGTAAACAATTTTTCAGAGCACAATATATATATATTTTATTTCCAGTCAGTTTATTTCCTTTAACTTATTTTAAGGTATTATTAAAAATTAAAATCTCCAAATGTAGAAGAACGTCTGTCGACCCGTCTCACCAAATAATGCGGATAAAAATTTCAAAAAAAATCTATCTATAAAAATTTCATCCACAATTTTTGCATCGTTGGTCGGAAGTTTACCTCCACCCACTGTATGCCACGTCAATTTATCTCATCGTTGGCGTTACATGTTTTGTTGGTTGCCAGCATTCGGGGGTTTAACTGTTTTCTAAAACATGCGATTTGGGCGTAGATTCCCTGTGACCGAGCGTATCGGTAATTAGTTTTAAAAGTTGATTTGATGGGTATGGAGCGTTCGCCCCCCGAATACTTGTTTTGATTTGTGTGTACACACTGAGTAGTACTTTTTAAATAAAAATAATCAACTTTTAATTGGAAAGGTGTCTGATTTAAAACAGTTAATAATGACTAATTTAACTTTGAAGGAGAAAGTTGAATTATAAACTAACGGGCCTCCCACGCCCGTGGTGAATTTGAGTCAAGTTCAAAAAAATGTAAAATAGGGAAAATTTTACGGGAAAATTTGACAGAAAACTATATGTGAAAGTTTTCCGACAATACAAAAAGAAGACTTGAAGGCCAAATTGAAAATTTTTTATTCAAGGTTCGAGATTTGTCAAAATAAAGACATTAATCGCTGTTTAAATACATCAAATTATATTTTGAATATGGGACTGGATACAGCTTTTAAAGAAATCACTAAGGCATTGAGAATACTAGTGACTATACCGATGACCACAGCCGAAGTCCAAAGAAAGGTGTTTTTCGACTTTGAACTTGATTAAAACATATTTAAGAAATTCAGTGGGGGAAGATAAACTAAATGCTTTAGGTATATTAAATATTGAGAGTGCTATGGTTGTACTAATTCCAGACTTTAATAAAAAAAGTTATTGAAACATTTATTTTGGACACAAATATGCGAATGGAATTTCACTTTAAAAACTAGGAAACGACGGGGTTTTATTTATTCACCGACAAAAATGTGTACAATAACCCTTTTTTCTCATAAAACTTTGATATTTTTTTGAACATTTCGAACTTCTCGTGAACTTTTTCGAATTTTCTTTCTTGATTTACAGTTCCAATAAATTGTTTGAATGGTTTACTCTTCGGGAAACGGTAAGTAACTAGTTATTCATTCCTTTATCTGCGCAACAAGCAACAACCCATCTTCCAATGTTCTTGTATGTAGTAACAATACAAAATTTTAATGTTCTCCTGGTTCACCTCCTGAATAGGGTTTCAATCGCGCGAAAAGTAAAAAGGAGGAAGGTGAAAGCAAAAAAATCTTCAGCAAAAAAATCAGCACTATTTTCTTCTACGCCCACCCACTTTAAAAACCCACGAGCCGCCACTGCTCCAGTAATGTACGAATGCAATTTGGACTGGAGAAGTGTCGCATAATGACATCAATAGAGGAAAATTGCTGAACAATGCTTTTGAGACGCAAAACGGAGAAAGGATTCAATCAATGAGTGCTGTATATACATATAAGTATCTGGGTATGAAGCCGAACCACCGAAATGATCACGGGTTAAAGAAAGAAGAGCTTACCTGTTAATTACCTGTCGATTAAACTTTTTTTTAACGACTAAAAGAAAAACAATTCAAATAGCAAGAAATCAATCTACCAATGTTTTAATCTAACAGCATGATGATGTGGATATAAATGAAATATTCTTCAAAAAATTTCTTTAAATACTCTCGTACATCAGTGAACATTATAATTAAATATTTTTCAGTATTCTATTTTTATGTAAATTATTGAAAAAAAAAGTAAATAGAACACGCAAAATATTAGGTTGGGCGTTTTTAATCTTGCAGAATTTATCATTAACCATTTTAAAGCTTACGTGACATTATTAAAACTGAGTTTCACTGGATTATATACACTTTTGAATAAACACATTGCAATTTCCTATCTAAAATTAAATCTCCTTTTTATAGCTTTAATTTTTTTTCTAAAATATCACTCTTTCGTTGGTGTAATACATAAAATTAGTAGTTATACCAGGCAAAACAACTTTTAAATTCTAAATACACAAACCTAAAAGACACAGCTAATTGAGTAATGTCTACTGCATAGCCACACTATCTTCAATAAAATGAAATTTATTGTTATAGGTGTTTCGGTTAATAATGTCGATTTTACTAAGAGATGACGTTACTAATACATTTGTTGGTATAGACTAATGACGTCTATGACATTTTGAAGGGTAAACATACACTATGAAAAGCCTGTTCGTAATTAAATGTCGTTGTGCAAAAAACATAGTTATGAAGACTCAACTCATACGTTGAAACAATTGGCAGAAGCATTGAATATCTCAATCTCAATCCAAGCTCAATCCACCATTTCCGAACTTCCACATGCATTGGGAAAGATCCGGAAGGAAGGAAAATAGATTCCATATAAATTGAAAAAAAGAGACATTGAAAAGCGAAAAGCCACTTGTGAAGTTTTGCTTGCTCGGCAGAAAAGAAAAGGTTTTTTGCACTTTTGAGAGTGTTCATTCGAATATGTATCTGGTAGACTGTTAACAAACGTCTCAACCACCGAGTGAAAAACAAATTCATACCCAAAACATCGTGTAAAATGTATTGGACACGGTTTATTGACCGGGTGCCAATCCATTGTCCCGTCGCAAAGCTACAACTGTGGGTATGTTCTGCCAATCGCAATCGCGCAACACATTCTGCATAACAACTTGCAATGTCATCCCTACAAAATAATGATTGTGCAACAGCTGACCGAAAGAAATTTTCCATAACGCAGAGAACCTGATACCGTGATAATGAGTGACAAAACACATTTTCATTTAAATTGATATGTAAACAAGCAAAACTTTAGGTACTGGGCGACTGAATATCCACAAGAACTGCACCGAAGATCTCTCCATAGTGAAAAAGTGACAGTCTGGTGCGGAATTTCTAAATTAGGAATCGTTGGTTCTTACTTTTTTGACGAGGAAGAGAGAACAGTAATAATAACTTCGATGCGTTATGTTGACATGTTACCTAAATTTTCTGTTATAAAACTTCAACAGCTAAACTTCAAGTAAATATGGGAGAAATCTGGGCCTACAAAACGGAGGAAACTCCTACAAGAAGGTAACACAGCTTATACGGCAAGAGCCGTATAAGCCGTATAAGAATGTGTTCGACATGTAATCTCCCGTTTCGGCGATGTTTCTCGGCCCCCACGCTCTCCAGACTTGTCTACATGCGACGACTTTTTGTGGTATTACCAAAAGTCTAGAGTGTATGCTAACAACAAACCACGAACGATACAGGAGCTGAAAAGTGCTATACGCCAAGAAATCACAAGAGTACCAGAAGAAATGATTTTTTTAAAAGACATTGCAGATGTGTGATCGAGAATAAGGGCGACACTTGACTGACATTATTTTCCACCATTAATTTAAAATGCACCATTATTTCTTCGTATATATATATATATATATATATATATATATATATATATATATATATATATATATATATATATATATATATAACAACAAAACGAAATTTAGCGCTGGTGCTACAATTTTGAGATATTTAATTTATACAATGAACGTGATATTGTAATAATTATAAAAATTAACAGGGTGAGGTGGATAGGGCATATAGAGAGAAGAGAAAAGATAGAGCTTGCAAAACATATATATTACTAACAATCTGTGGACAACAGATCTAGAGAAATAGAAATAGAAATATATTTATAAAGTTCTTAACTTTAAATGAAATGGTTAAATTAATTTCGTTTCTCTGCGCTAAATCTAAAACCATTAATAAAGAAATCTTCGGCTTTTTCTTTTAAATATATCCACTACTTCATCTGCATGAATTTCTGTTCCATAGTGAATGTTCATGAGAGCCAAACCATTAAGTCTGTTTTCACTTGTAGTGTTTCGTAAATAGTTTTTCAGTCTCCTTAGGCTCGAGAAAGACCTTTCTGCTGGGGTAGCAGTGGATACAGGAATGGTAGCCAAGATTTGTAGTAATGTGTAAATATTAGGATAAAGGTTTTTATCGCACATATCTAGGCATTCCAAACTAGATTTCGGGGTAGGCGAGATACTTGTCATCACTGTTTTCCATACTTCAAGTTCTACTTTAACCTCTGATATGTTGCTTTCGCTAAGCAGTGACGAGTACATGGAAATTGTTTCTTCAATTTCAGAACTGGCAGTAAAATTTGAAGGTAGCACACCAGATAATGCTGATACTACTTTACGATGTTTGGTAAACCTTGCAACCAATTGTTGAATTGTATGATCAAGAAATGGAATGAACAAATTAATTTTGTATACGTGCATACATCCAATGCAGGAATGTTCGGTCTATTTAATCGTCTTCCGACGACGCGTAGCATTCGCAGTATACCACCATTTTCTTCCAGTAAAACCTTTGCGTCTTCATAGAGATGAAAATATTCGACGTCAGTGTTGTTTCTCAGGAGTTGTAAGACATTAATAACATCATCTACATGTTTGAATGCTGTGATAAAATCGATGTCAATTGTATATAATTGTTTTGATAGCGACAATGTATAGCTCATAACTTTTTGAAGAATCACTAAACACATAACAAAATCCGAAGATTGAAGCGTACTTAGCAATTGGGCGGCTTGTTGCGATGTTTCCTTATAGTGATTAAATTGGAGTTTTTCGAGAGCATTCACAATCGCTGAATAAATTTCCCAGAATCTTATAATAGCTTCATGTTTGTGGACCCACCGTATTTCACACATTGAGAGCAAGCTTTTTTGGTTACCGACGGGTAGTAGCTCTTGAATTTTTTCTTTCAACAAAGCAGTGCGTTGAGCAGAATGTCGAAAGTAGGAACCAACAGACTGCACAATCCCAATGCAATTTCGGATATTTGCTAATGAACATGAATCAGCAATAGCAAGGTTGAGAGAGTGTGCACTACAGTGTACATAAAGAGCAAGAGGACATTCTTGGCGAACATAAGCTTGGGCACCGTGCAAATACCCACTCATAGCTGCAGCTCCATCGTAACCTTGACAAACCACATGAGAACATTCAAGTCCATGCTTTTTCAAAGCTGTAATAATAAGATTTGCGAGACCAGATCCTGAAACATCGACCGTTGGAATGTACTCAAGGAACATCTCTTTAAGTATATGGTGTTTATTATCTGTAAAATCAACATATCGAAGACATAACGAGACTTGTCCTACACGTCCGATGTCGGTGGTTTCGTCAGCCAGAATCGCAAATAGTTTGGCTTTCTTTACTTCTTCAATTATTTTATGTTGAATTAATTCACCACAAATGTCAATTATTTCGTTTTGGATCTGAGGGCTTGTGTACAGGGCATTCTTCTGTGAAGTATTCAAATGCTCAGCCAGATTTTTATCTCTAGACTCAGCCGCAAACCGCAACAGGGCTCTAAAATTACCATCATTATGTAGTGGTTGTTCAGGTTCTGGTGATTCTGGTATAATTTGTATGCGCCCCGAATCGATTTTACCTCTCTTTTACGATAGGGATTAGTTTCTTTCGATTCTCCTCTTGTTGTCTCTTTCTTTCAGAAGACAGCTGTTCATTGACCGAAAAAGCCTGCGAAGACATTACTTTTAGAAAGTTATCTGCCAGTTCTGAATTTCGCTTGTGGAATCCCGATTTCGCATGAGCTTCAAATTTTTCTAGGGCATTTTTCCACTTACAAAAAGGTTCGGTTACCAACTGGCCGATCCTTTGATGACCGCCTTTACCTTCACTAAGCGAACGTCCCATTACCACGCAAACTCTGCAGTATGCTCCACTTTTATATTCCGAATATGACAACCAGGGGAATCTCTCCAGCCATTTCAATTGCAAGCGCAAGTTTCGTTTTGTGGAAATAGGAAACATATAATCTCTGGGTGGGTTCCATGGCGTTTTTAAAATTTGGACTTTAAAATATTCATCCAAGATTTTTTCTTGATTCGCGTAAAAACCAACATCCAACTTAGCTACAGTTGTAAAAGATGAGGTAACAGGCAAGCTGACCTGTTACAGACTAGATGTAGGTTCGGCAGTTGAAGGTATCGAACAGGGCACCAGCGACATGGCATCGATTTCGACATTTGGTATTGTGATTGAGGTCGAGGTCGAGGGCCCGCTTGTCATCACAGTCTTCTTATCAGCATGCAAGGTAGCTGAAGCTTTGACAGCTAAATCCAAAATTGTTTCTTTATTAGAAACCCCTTGACTACACCACTTTTTCCAGTAGTCCATACCTTTAAGTTTATCACCCTCCTTTTTTTTCCCCTCCATTTTTCGCCAGTAATAATGATTCACGTATATATCCTTAACAAGGTCACCGAATAACACTGCACTAAAATTCTCACTTACACTTAATTCTCTTCAGTATTCGTTCACCACTTTTCACTTATATTCGCTTCGAGTTCGCATGGAACAATACTACCGTAAGCGCGGTCACGCGCCGCTTATATAGCAGCCCAGTAGTAGCCGTCCAGAAACTACCACAAACTTCCACAAAGCTCCGCTCATTCCGACCGAGGGGCGTGGCGAATAATCGAGAAATAACGCAAAGTTTCCATACGATACAAAATAGTTCGACTACTCGACAAGGGATGGCGTTACTGTGCGCAACATCCACTAGTTCGGATATATATTCAATTCAAATGTAATAATTTAACTATCTTCACTCCTCGTATTATTTCGGTATAATATTAGGTAATATTTGGCTGGAACCCTCAAAATACCCCCCCCCCCCCCTTGGCTACGCCCGTGGCTTAAACAGACCAATATCCATCTGGTGTTGTTGAGCTAATGCTGATGATGATCATGAGATACATCAAGGTTATCATAGCTTTACGGTATCTCACTGTTTGATGGAGGGTTTGCTGATTTTTCCATCAGATTTAGACCGACGTACAGATATGACCCAAGTTATATAGTTGCTTTAAAATTTCCTTTGACCGTTATAAGGGCTGGCGTGTTTTCAAGCATTTAATCCTCTACTATATAATTCCTAAAGTAAAAGCTGTATGACATTGTAATGGGAAAGACATTTTCCTTTCATTCCTAAAACGTCTGATCCTTCTGCGTCCATCATGACCTTCTAAACAACATTTAGACTAATCGATAAAACAAATATAATTCCATTCCAGGTCCCATTCAATTCAAACTCAGCACCATTCTAAACAACGCGTCTTGTGGTGCGCTGTATAACGAAGCATATAAACGTGTATCCTCATCATAAGTTAACGGAGGTTAACAATCATCCTCTATACAGTAAAACTTGTAACGGCAATAAAAGCATTACTCACTTACTGGATATTTCCAGGTCGATTTCATACTACAAGATATTTAAGATACCGTTCGTCATGCCCTTGGATACTTCTAGAATGACTAGAATCTAGCTCTACAAGTCCCGTTGCATGATCTTTTTTCTCAAAGAATATGGTCAAAAGCGAACTGCTCCCTATATTCTTTATGAGCATCTCTGGGGGGCGCGGTAGTCTCTATTTCCTTCCTCTCAATATGTGAAGCAATTTATGCTTTTACCGTTTTTAATGTTTGTAATCACACCTGTTTTATGCGCAATCTAACGAAATGTCAATGTGATATAGCCAGGCGTAAGATTGTACGTTTTTGTCTGCCTCTCAATAGTATTTTCTATACCCTTCAGGATCCTTAACTAAATTAGCAATTATGTGTAGACTTCTACCAGTATAAGTAATGTCTGAATGATTGTGGCGTGTTCATATATGTTCATATACCAGCATATTGAGAGATTTCCGAAATCGACATTCTTACATTTGCAAAATTGTTTTTTTCTGACATGGCTTTAAACATTTTCAATTTCTCATGATGGATTTATATTCATTTCGATATAAGAAATAGAACTGGATGAAGATTGTAGGTTGAAGGAAAATAACCAGGCCTTATTTGCAAAATAAACAACTATCTATTTGTCCTACCATAGTATTAATATTTGTAAACATTTTATAGATATTAATCAATATTGGCAAAACAAACTGAAAGATGGTATTTTTCTTTAGTAAATCCAATTATGACCTACAAAAACAGATTAGGGGAGACCAGGTAGGAAAGTAGCACGGGATGAACGTAACAAATGAGTGTCTGAACGAATTATGTTGGCTGCACTGATAGCTGTATCACCGATGGGCGCCATTTTGAATCCCCCCTTACCACAGTTGGGCTCACGGTGCTGTCTCGTCACGTTGTGGACGTAGCGAGGCGGTTCCGCAAAAATACCTCCAAAATAAATTTTGACCATTTTTTTCAACTGTGTTTGTTTTTATTATTATTAAGCTTGCGTGTCAAGTGTTAGTAGAGTGGCGTAACTATTCTTCTTTTTATTTTGTCATTCGAAACGGCATATTTTAACGGTTTTTTAGGTTATAGGCATGTGTTTGTCATATTCGCGAAAATTTAAAGGTAGGGATGAAAGTAACAGCTCGTTACTTTCATCCCATTATTATCGTGATATCTCAAACCATATTGTGTTTTTTTAAATATTTCAAAATAATGCAGATTTATTTTCTATATTACAGAATGCCTAATATACATAAATGAATGACCAGTAAAGGTTTAGTTACTGCAGAAATAATCGATTTGGCTGCGGAAGAAGTACTTCTCAGAAAAGAATGATTTTGAGACATTGCGAATTCACATTAGCTGTGCCATGTGACTTATATCATCATCAACCAGTATCAATCCACTGCAGGATGAAAGCCTCTTCAGCATGCTTCCAACTCTCGCGGTCCTGAGCTCTCCTCTGCCATTCGGGTTCAATATACTTTCGTCCCATCGCCACACTACATGGCCTGCCCACTTCCATTTCAATTGCTTTATTCTTCCAATGATGTCACTCACTTTAGTTTGTACTCTGATCCATGTGCAGGGCTTTCCATCCCGTCTAGTAACTACACTACGTATCGAAAAGAATAGTTTTTATCGTTGAGGAAGAAATAAAACTGGCCGAATATTTACTATATTGTTCTCAAATTAATTACGGATTAACAACCAAAGAAGTACGAAAGCTAGCATTTCAATTAGCGATTAAATGTAGTAAAGAAATTCCCAGCTCGTGAAGGTGTAATGAATGTGCTGGTGATGACTGGCCTAGATTGTTTATGCGTCGTAATCCGAGATTATCAATAAGAGCCCCGCAAGCAACAAGTATTGCCCGGGCAACGAGCTTCTATCAAAGCAATGTTGAATTGTTTTTCCAACATTACACTGAGATTCTAGGAGGAGACAATTGCATTCTTCTTTTGCACTTTGCTTCTTTTAGTCAACCACAGTTCCCATGTAGAGATTCTGGCATTGTCCTTTTGACTTTCCCACCATACTGCACACACATGATACAGTTTGATCGCAGTGTATTTGGACCTGTGACAACTGGATGAGATCAAATCCTGGGAAAGTTTTGATGATATACGATATACCCAGTATAGTCCGAGACTTTTTTCCGGCCGCCGTAACACCGCAAAATATACAGGCGGGTTTTACTTGAGCATTTACAGACCTCGACTTCTTGCCCAGCTCCATCACTGATCAACAGTTAGATGTTACAGATCCGATTCCATCAACAAGTCGTCAGATTGATGCAATGCCCTCTTCATCATCATCAAGCATGCAAGCGATTTCGACTGAGTGTGACTTACTCTCACCAACACTACTGTAAGGTTTAGTAAACTTCACGGTTCATAATTTTTACACGCTTCGTTAGGTAAGGTTTTCATATAAATAGAACATAGTTTAGTTTTAGAATTAGATTAAATCATGTCCTGATGATGCTAACATGGTTAGCGAAACGTGCATCGAGAAGTAAAAAAAAAAGTGATTTGGTGTTTAGTGCTAAATCTCTTCAAGTTTAAGTGGCATAGAGTTTAGAGGTAGGTGGCCGAACCATTTATGATCGTCTGCATGCCATGGGAAAGATCCAGAAGGCAGGAAATTGGGTTCCACATCAGCTGAACGACATACAGATGAAAAAGCGAAAAAAAAACAAGGTAATGGCTGATGACTTGATGACTGGATCATCTTAAAAGATGTCCGGTTTTTCTGGGAGGGTATCAACAAATTACCAGAGGGATGGGAAAAATGTGCAACTAGAGATGTTACATAATTTGAATACACCATTTGTTACCTTTCTCCCAAATTTAACGTGTTTTCTTTAAAAAATATAAGAATTATTAACCGTCACACCTCGTAAAGATAAACCATTTTTTGTATCCCCATGCATATGCTACACAATGTTGTACACAATGGCGGGTGCACTTTTTTGTTCCTCAGTATATGTTATACGTATAACATTAAGAAACATAAAGAGAAAAAAGAAATTCAAAATCAATCAACTATTAATAATTAACTATTTTAATCAAGTTACGATTCACGCTTGAATGATTCTTCATTACTTTGTTCTATTTCTCCCTCCCTCTCCCCATTCTAATATTTAAAACGCATTTTTCACCGATTTCTTATTGAGAATGGACATTCTAAAGTTGATATCTGACTGAAATATACAAATAAACGAACGGTGTTGACGTTGTAGTCTGAGTTTTTCGCTAAACGAACAAGAGTATAGTGGAAAAAATGGTGTTCCGCTTCCATTGGCTATGGGGAGCCAATGGAAAGGCATGTGCAAGGCAGAAATTATAGAAAGAGAGCACGGGAAGTTTTATTATAGGTTGGTGCAGGTATATAAATATGTATAGGGCGAAAAAGCACGCTATATGGCCTGCATGGGTATGTTATAGAGGTATAGGTGGGATCGAAAAACGGTTTTATATAAGCGGCGTGTACGTATCATGACGAATGGGTTGGAATATATAAGCTATCGATATTCTGCTTTTTTTTCCGTTCGAGCCCATTCATATTTTTTTGTTTAATATTACTAACAAGATTTTTACGAATTGAAAATGAGGAAGCGACTATACATCGAACCGGTAAAAAATGTAAACAGTTCAGCCCATTCAACCTTATATTTTGATGGTGACGAAATATCATTAAATGAACTAACATTTGAGCAAATGAATATATGATGAATGGAAAGCATAACATAGTATATACGAGGGTGGTTTGAAAAGTTCCTGGACTGGAAGAAAGATGGCGCATAATGACTATGATATTTCTCAAGAGTGATTTGTAAAAGGTAGATGGTCTACAGCGAAATTTTCATTACTCATCTCAATCGAATCCAATAAAGCAAAATAATTTTGACAGAGAATTTTGACAATAATTTTGAAGTTTGAGCTGTTATAATGAATTTTAATTTCCGAGAATATAACCTCTAAGAAATGGAAATGCATAATGAAGGGTGAGGTATAATTTCAAACTCAAGCAATCTTGGATCTGGATATTGTAGACTATATGAGGGTTCAGCGACTCAAATTCGTGGGAAACGTGGCGAGAATTCCAAAAAACCGAATACCAAGGAGAATCTTGGGTGGAAGAATAAGGAGTAATATAAAGAAAGATAAACCAAAAACACCACTTTTTATTTTCTGCAAACTATCACAAAGGGGAATGGCGTAACATTTTTCGATAAATTGACAAAAAATAAAAGTCGCTGATTTCAGGATATTAGGTGCTCCAAAACGCGTTCTTTCCGAATCTGGCTGCAAAATGTCGAAAAAACGTCTAGTTTCCGAGATATGACCATTTGCAAATTCAAAGAATGTAAAAATCCAAAACGCTAAAACTTTTCGCAAATATTTCAATAACTATTAGAAATAGGGATGCGCGCTTTTCGCCAGTCGATCCTAGGCAAAATTCATCAGATAGCTGAGTATCATCACCATAGGACCACTTTTCATTTTCTGCAAACTTTCACACCTAATATCCAGGTGGCGTAAATTTTTCGACAAACTGATAAAAAAAAATAAAAGTCTCTGATTTCAGGATATTAGATGCTCCCAAACGCGTACTTTACGAATCTGGCTGCAAAATGTCGATAAAACGTCTCGTTTCCGAGATACGAGCATTTGAACATTCGAAAAATGTAAAAAATCCAAAACGCAAAAAATTTTTTGCGAATATTTCATAAAACTATTAGAGATAGCAATGCGCGCTTTTCGCCATTTAATTCTACGTAAAATTCCCTATCAGAGAGGTAAGTTCATAACTTCAATGTATAACTTAAATGATATACAAATTTGTATTATTATTGAGTATTATTATATTATTGTATAAGTCTATCCTTAGACTTTTCTTGTATGTGTGTTTTTCAATCAATATATATTTATATATATATATATATATATATATATATATATATATATATATATATATATATATATATATATATATATATATATATATATATATATATATATATATATATATATATATATATATATATATATATCATCATCAGCCCGTATCGATCCACTGCAGAATGAAGGCCTCTTCAGCATGCTTCCAACCTTCACGGTCCTGGGATTTCCTCTGCCACTCGGGTCCAATATACTTAACGATGTCATCAATCCATCGTGCTTTCGGTCTTCTTCGCAGACATTTGCGATCAAGCGGTATCCACTCCAGGATTCCCTTGGTCCATCTGTCGTCCCATCGCCTCGCTATATGGCCTGCCCATCTCCATTTCAATTGTTTTACTCTTCCAATGATGTCACAGACTTTTGTTTGTTCCCTGATCCACGCGCAGGACTTTCTGTCTCGTCTTGTAATGCCAAGCATACATCTTTCCATTCTCCTCTGTGCCACCCGAAGTTATATATATATATATATATATATATATATATATATATATATATATATATATATATATATATATATTATGTATGGACCCTGGTGGTTGTGGTTCCAGTCCTACATTTTTCTCTTCTCTCTCAAACTCCCAAACGTTAACCTTGTGTCTGAAACAGCCTCTATCCTAAATTTAACTTTGTGTAATATTTGCTGATCTTAGGTCCTCTTTAATTCAGCAATCCATTTAATTATTTCTACTTTAGCTCTACTTCTATTTTCATAAAATTCGACTATTTATCCTTCTCTTTCTTCTCTTCGATGTCCTCGATGTATCTCTTTCAATTCAAAATGAGCGTTTCTGCCCCATATAGACATTTTGGCTTAATAACTGTGTTGTAATGTCTCAGTTTTGCGTTTTTTGTTATAAATATTTTGTGTAAGTCTCAATGCCGTTTCCATTTTTTGACATCTACTCTCATTGGCCGCTTTTTCCAACCCATTTTCCATGATTATTTCACTCAAATGTTTGGTCTTACCGTTTCTGCTATTTCTTTTAGGATTTCAATGTTTTTGTGCCGTTAATATATCTTGAACCAAAATTCCTAGATCATTAGCAAACGCCAGACAATCAATTCTGCAATTCTGCTGCCATCAATTTTGATGTTAGTTCTCCCCAGTTTAATGGGCTGGTCAATATTCAGGGCCGGCTTTTTTCCACACCACTCCTGTATTACTTTTACTAGAACACAGTTAACTAAGACTGGCGAAAGTTCATCCCCTTGTTTCACTCCAGTTTTAATTTCTAAGGGCCCTGAGATGTCACCCACGAATTTAACTTTTGACCTTGTGTTTGTTAATGTTGCTTTAATAATTGCCAGCGTTTTCAGATCTAGTCCTTGTTCTTTCAAGATTCGGAATAAAGATTTGCGGTCTATAGAATCAAATGTTTTTTTGAAATCCACAAATATACAGACAAATGTACCACAAATTGTACAGTTTTAGATGTCTAAGGATCGATCATCTGAGGGATCAGCCTGGTCGAAAACCTGCTTGATATTCACCAATTTTAGATTCTAACTGTCCCTGTGCTCTATCGAGTAGACATTGAGATAGAATCTTCTAACAAACTGGGAGTAGAGATATCCCTTTGTAGTTGTTTACATCCGTTCTATCTACTTTCTTATATAGTGGATGGATTAGAGCATCTTTCCAATCTTCCAGAATTCCACAATTCCAGAAGCTTTGTTATTTTTAAGTCGCTTGATTTGCCTAATTATTTCATCTTCATTCGGTGGTAATGAATCTGGATTTGTTTGTTTAGGGTTTAATGTTGCTGAAATATTTCGCAAGTTCTTTGCAATTGTCTTGGTTATTTAAAGATAATTGTCTGTTTTCCTTTTGGAAGCAAAGACTTTGGGGTTGATAGCGTGTTAATTTAGTTTTAAATGTTCTGTAAACATTTCGGATGTTAATTTTCTGGATTTTTTTTTCTATTTCATTAAGTTGATTGTTTTCATATATTCTCTTAGTTTGTCTAATTAGCTTCGATGTTTTTTTTTCTTACTTCCAAAAAGGTGTTATAATTTATTGCTGTTTTTTTTCACTGTTCCAATCTTTGAATGCTTTACTTCGGTTTAATACTGCTTGCTCGCAAATTTCATCCCACCACGGATGTTTTCTACGTTTTTG
The DNA here is from genome assembly GCA_031761425.1 of Cosmopolites sordidus. Lineage (NCBI taxonomy): Eukaryota > Metazoa > Arthropoda > Insecta > Coleoptera > Curculionidae > Cosmopolites > Cosmopolites sordidus. The sequence goes on along the minus strand of JARFXV010000714.1, from coordinate 788,809 downwards.
TAAAGAGATCAACTTTAAGACTGTTTTAATAATTTTTTGTTTCAATTCTTGTCAGTGTGTCTATGTTAGCTCCTTTCCTGACTTGAACATTCAAAATCTTTTTATAATTGGGGTACGAAATGGCAACATGGTCAATTTGAAATTCACCCAAGTACGAGTTTGGGTACCATCAGATCTTTCGTATTGTCATTTTTTTCTTAAAATGGGTTGACATTATTTTTAAATTAAACTGCGAACATAATTCAACCAATCTTCTGCCATTATGGTTAGTCCATTTATGAGCGGGAAAACTGGTGACTGTGTTTCTGTACTTTCTTTCGCTAGTTGGGCGTTGAAATCACCAATAGGATTTTTACATGGTTAGAGGGAATTTCAGAAATAGTCTTTTTCAGAATTCCCCAGGACTTATCTACTTTTTCAGGGTTAGATTTATATTCTTCGTTAACTGGGAGGTGTGCATTGATTAATGTATAGTTTTTGTAGGCACACTTGAAGGATAGTGTGGTAAGTCGATTATTTACTGGCTGGATATTAGTTATAGAACCAAGGTGTATTTTTGAGTATTTTTTTGTCCGTTTTACTTTTGTTCGTTTGTTTATATATATATATATATATATATATATATATATATATATATATATATATATATATATATATATATATATATATATATATATATATATATATCGATTAAAATAAAACAAAATCAGAAAAAATGGTAGTTTATATTTAAGTACCTAACTTAAACCATCACAAACAAAACTACTTCAAAATAATACTCATAAACACGACAAGCTACCGAAAGGAAAAGAAGGAAAATAAAAAGAAAATAAAAATACATTTGTAATAATAGAGAGCAGAATCGTAATTGTCTACCGCCAGCTCCGTTCTCAATTTCCATTGCCACAAAAAAATGTTAATGGCAACGTAACAACCACTATTGTTTTCATTCACAAGGAAACATCGAGGAAATATATAACTTAGCGAAATTATTATCTTAAGAGGAAGATTGGTCTGAAGATGTTGTATTTAAAAAATAATTCGTTATCATTAAGTTTTTGTATATAAGTGTCATTATTGAGAGAAGATATGTGTTGGGTTGTCCGGAAAGCTCGTAGGGATTTTTTATTAATTTCTGTTATGCTTACAATATTTACGTTAATACACAACAACGTACAATGATAAAAAATCATGAGGATTGCAAGGGTCACCGGTTTTAAGTACGGCGAATGACGGCCTTTAAGCCGAAGATAAAAACAAATGCTTTGCTTTTGGTGAGATTGGGAGGGTTCCATGAATATTCAATTTCTTCTACTTGTCACCAGCTCGATTGCCCTTTATCGTATAAAAAAACATCTGCGGGGATAAAATCAAGAAACAATATCATTCAAAAACTGTATGGGGCTTCACCTGGAGACTTTGCGTGCATCATATCTCGTGCTTTTATCAGCTGCAGAATATTGTGTTCCAGTGTGGTTGAACAGTTGTCATACTAACCTAATTGATGCGTTACTTAACATGCGCATATCCATACACATATCCTTAACATGCGCAATCCTATACACATAATCACTGGAACAATCCGACCAACTTCTACCTACTTTATTTCCTTACTAAGTAATATCTATTCATCTCCGATTCATGGAACTGAGTCCCGAATCAGAGAATGCCGAATTTTTTGAGAGTTGCTAATTATGTATTCGGAATTGGTAACAATGGTGTTGCTAGGCGTCATCTGACATATACATCGTAAAGTTTGATGTTTTTGACTGTAGATGTACTCAGAATATTTTATCATAGTGACTTGAGATGAAAATTTCACCTGTCAAAACATGGAATTAACTCGTGAGAATTTTCGTGCGATAATTTACTTCAACTTACGACGTGAATTGTCTCAACAATAGTGCATAAATCAACTCACTTCGATGACGATGAAGCACCATCCACTGTAATATCACTGGTTTTGTGAATTTAATCGTGGCCGCCGTTCGCTCACGGACGAATTTAAAGGAGCTCGTCCAAAATCGGTTGTCGTACCATTAAATATCGATACTGTGCGCGAACTGATAAAGGAAGATCGTCGCGTAACAACCGTGATATTGACGCATTCCCGGAAATTAATATGACAAGCATGTACAAGATTTTACATGAAGATGTAACCGTGAAAAAGGTTTGTGCGCGTTGGATTCCGCATAATTTGGCAATTGTTCAAAAAAAGGCTCGTGTCGATTGATGCCGAGAAATGCTCAAAAAATACAATCATGGTGCGTCAAAAACCATTTATAACATCTACACAGGTGACGAATCTTGGATTTATGTGTATGAGGCCGAAAATAAACAGCAGTCGACTGTATGAGTCTTTCAAAATGAGCCAAACCCAACCAAAGTACTTACCGCTAGAAGCACTTGGAAGCACATGGTCGCCTATTTTTTGGGGATAAATAGGTATGTGGCTACAGTGCCATAAAGAATCGTAGAACGATCAATTCAGAAAGGTACACAACCATTTGTTGGAACAACTCTATATTTGACCGGTCAAAACATCGAATTGATGGGTCATCCGCAGTACAGTACTGATTTGGCACCCAATCATTTCTTTTTGTTCCAGTCCGTGAAGAATAAAATACGTGGTGAACGACTTTTGGTGCCAGAAGAAGCGGTTGCGTTCAATATATTTGTTTTTAGATGCCTCAATAACACATAGATAAGTTAGCGCCCGCGCTTCCCATTCCCAAACCCGCGATTCGCTCCCAAGACTCGGTGCCAATGTCACCCCAGTTTACGGTAACTTCTTTATGGTTCTCTATGCTTTTGCTTTTGCAATAATTTTTCGTACACGACATAACCCATCGAAAAGTAAGTTCGTTACTGTCATGGTGCAAAAAATATAGTTTTTCATAGCTTTGAATATGTCGAATTAAGTACTAGGAAAAGACGTTCTGCGGGGAAGTTTAATAACTTTCTTTTATTTGAAGAAAACGGCTCGGAAAATTATCGATTGTGGGTTGAAGCTTATGGTGAACATGTTCTAACCCTAAAAACTTATGAAAGATGATTAAAATACTTTAAAAGTGGTGATTTTGATATAAAACAAAAAAAGCGTCCAGGACAACCAAAAAAATTTTTAATTTGCCAGCATTATTGGATGCAGACTCAACTCATACGTCGAAACAATTGGTAGAAACATTGAGTGTTTCTCAATCCACCATTTCCGAACATCTACACGTCTTGGGAAACACCCAGAAGGAAGCAAAATAGTTCCATACGAACTAAAGCAAAGAGACACTGAAAAGCGAAAAACCACTTTTGAAATCTTGAAATTGAAATTTCACACTCATTTCAATCACACTTGAAATTTTGCTCGTCAGACAAAAAAGAAAAGGTTTTTTTGCATCGACTTGTGATAGATGATGAAAAGTTGATAACCCAAAGCGCAAAAAATCATGGGTAGACCCAGATCAGCCTTCAACATCACAATCAGTGCGCAATATGCGTGGTTTTGTTGTTTGATGGTTTTGCTGTGTATTCGGTGGGATAGTATGGGTGTTGGGTATTACGAACTGCTGAAACCTCGGGAATCGATTACTGGAGTTCGATACCGACAAAAATTAATAAAATTACACCGAGCATTGAAAACAACCAGAATACTCCCAAAAACACGATAAAGTTATTTTTCCACATGACAATATTCAGCTCCATGTTGGAAAATATGTAAAACCCTATTTAAAAAACTGTAAAAAACTATTTGAATTCCACCCGACGTATTTCTCCGGACTTAACCACTTAATCCGATCGATGTATACGGATTTTCAGATCAACACTTACATACTTACGAAGAAGTAAAAATTTAGCTTGATGAATGGTGGGCTTCAAAAACAAATAGTTCTTTTGGCGCAGAATCAAGAATGATGGAAAGAAATAATAGCTAACGATGGTCATTACTATTATTATTAGGGTAATCTATTTTGTAATAGAAATTAACGCTCACATTTTGCGAAAAAATTGAGTATATTAACCGAAACACCTATTAGATACGAGTGTAGTTCCGGAAGTACCCGACATAACAAAAAAACACAATAAATTTGCAAAAAAATATCTTTATTTCTTTACATAGTCTTATTTTAACTCGATACACTTTTCCCAGCGATGTTCAGTAGCTTCGATTCCCTGTTTATAATGAGAATTATAATCAATATAATCAACAATTATCATCAATCGCAGACCCCACCCCTTCATTGTTAGCAATTCTTTTACCACTGAGACATTTTTTTCTAATTTGGAAACAGAAAACAATCCATGGGGACTAAATCTAGCAAATGGGGTGCGTAAGGAAGCAATTTAAATTTTAACTTCTTGATTTTGGCCATCGCTATAATGGATTAGTGAACTGGTATATTGTCTTGACGAAACAAGACCAAATGCAGCCGTTTTTTCTTGATTTCATCACTCAAACGCTGCAATAAGTTCGCATTATACTCGTCATTGATTGTTTTTCTTTCTGAAGATAACCAATAAAAATTATCCCACGCGCATCCGAAAAAACTGACACTATGACCTTGTCTGCAGATGGAACTGTCTTCGCCTTCTTTGGAGCTGATTCTCCCTTTTCAGTCTATCGTTTTGACTGTTTCTTCATCTCAGGTGTATCCATACTCATAAATCGACGCAAAAACTCAGCTTTATTCCTGTGAAACTTCGCCAAGCACTGAGTAAGCGCGGCACCCATCTTGCGCACAGCTTTTTTTTAAATCAATATGCGATGAATTGCTCAATTTTCAATCAGTATGCGATGTACGGAACTTTTCGAAATGTCTACCATATCTGCTAGCTGGCGTACTTTCAGTCGACAGGCATCCAATATCATTTTGTCACCTCATTTGGTCGATCACTGCGATGTTCGTCTCGGCAACTGATACAGCCTCGTTTAGACTCTGCCGCCCAATATTTTACTGTCGTAAACGAAGGAGCAGATTGGAATTTAGCTCTGCTTTAATATCGGTTGGACTGAGACCTTTTAAAAGAAAGTATGGTATCACATACCGATGACCAATTTTTTCCATGTTTACAAATTCACTGATAGCCTTCACTATTAATGGCTTCTAAACAAATACTAAATAAAGTTGCGTTGTCAAACTTCAAACTTAAGCTTTATAAAGTTGGTACATTCTACCATAGTCATGTTTTTCAAACAAACGCCATCTATACGCCAGGTCGGATACTTCTGAGACTACCCTCATAGTTAAATTAATTTTTCCTTAAACCAAGATAGTTATAACAGAGAATTAAAATTAATTAGGGAGGTGGCCGAAGTGAATGGTTATTATAAGAACATTGTACATAGATTAATTAGAATTAAAATTTTATGGAATTATTGTCTTTAATAAGAAGTGCTATTAATTAAGCAACAATAAGTAACACGAAAAAATATTCGATACATAGATAAAAAAAATGAGAATATCTCGAGGATTAGTGGTTTTCCAGTGAACATCTACGCTCATCCATCTTGTATGTTTTTTTATCGATGGACGACGGTATTGGACATCGTGAACCGTGGGTGTACGAACACTTATTATACTGTAACCCCGTAGGGGGTTTTCGGCCACGGCTACGACGTGTTCGACGGCGATCCCCGGCTGATAAGCCGCCCCACGACCGTCTCTCCCCGCCGCCGTCTGTTTCATCGTCGTCGATTTCTTCGCTCAATTTAAACGCCATCCACGATTGGCCAGGTCCCTATCGACGATCTGTTGAAAATCTATAAACTTAATGGCGGCTTTGGGAATGGGTTTGCAAATATATTGCGCTCGAGTACGTATAATAAACGATTTTTTTATAAAAAGTTTAGTTGGTGATCAAGAACTGATTAATACGTCTTCAGGATAATTTATCGTGTAAGAGGATCGTGTATCTCAAAAAGCTGACAGCAGGATAAAATTTTATCTGGATTTGCTCATACCGACGAATTTCTCAAATGTCTCGATAAAGTTACTCCACTACCTTTTCTTTTTTAAATTGACATCCATGAAGATTTACAATCTGTCCTGCCTAACACATTCAGTAAATTATTTGACAATAACTACAGTAAACTCCGAGAGATTTACCACTAAAACACCAAATTACTTTATTTAACTTCTCGACGCTAACCACGCTTTCCTGATGATGCTAACCATGTTAGCATCATTAAGGAATGTTTCAATGTATTGTTAAAACTACGCTATATTCTATTTATATGATAACCGTACCTAATAAAGCATAAAAATCATGAACTGTGAGATTAACCAAATGTTTTGGTTAATCTCGGAGTGATTTAACTTCTGAATAATTTTGAAAAAAATTAAATATTTGTAAATTATGATTAAATTATTATTATTCTCATGGACTTGGTGTCACTCTCTCAGCTCCAAAACCTGGAAACCATAAACCGATTCCTCCCTCGTTGGAGATCAGCTCGGAGCCTGGGAATAAATTTCATTATAACTCAGTATTCAAAAATTTTTGAACTATGTGGCAGGTTTGCAACAATATAGCCCGTTGTCCTACTTTTATGACATTTCTATTTAATCCGCAATTTGTTAAACTTTTGGAGAACCTGTGGCTCAATGTGTAATCCCTCTGCCGAAATTACAAAAGGTTCGATGTTGACTTTTTCAAGTTGCCAGATGTTCTTCAATTTATAAGAAAGATTTTCATACTTAGAAACTTTTTCCATCCATTTTATATATATATTGTGAGACAGTGGTATGGCAATATCAATAATTATTCCCCGCTTTTATGTTTTATTTATTAAGACAATGTCCGGTCTATTGTAGTCGACAGCCCTCTGCCAGTTATTATCGGTTTATCCCAGTAGAGCAGCACATCGTCAGACTCCAGAACAGCTTGATGACTGTATTTATAATACGGCGAAGTAGATGTTGGTAAAAGACCATGATTAAGTGCCAGCTTTTAGTGGATTATTTTAGCAAGCTGATTATGCCTTCTTAAATATGCGTTTTCTGCAGGACATCTACCAATTATGTGCCCAACCATATTATTGAAGAATTTTTCTCTGATATCTTTTAATGTATCCAAATTGTGGTTTTGGCTTTTATATTGCTGTATTTTTGGTGAAGTGTTTCTGAGTGTATCTGGTATTGTTGTTGTGCTTCTGATGTTTTATGGGATAGTTTCAAGAACCTCAACCGCTTCTATGCCTAATGGCATTGTTTGATGTATGGCTTTAGCCATTTTTCTCTTTATCTCATTGCGTTCCGTGATGGTTAAATGACATTTCTTGATTATAACGTTTTTTCTGTCTGCTATGTTTTGTTCAGTCATATCTAGTTTTTGATGTCTTCGTATAAATTCCTTATAAAGGGATGATTTTCATCCTGGAAGTGGATCATCGCTGCAACCATTAACGTAATAAAATGCAGAGATTACGTCCTTATTTAATTCTTTTGGCAATTTTATACGTCGGCCTCAAGCTCTCCTAGGAGCAGTCCGCCGGACAGCGGGCGAGCCCGAAGGGAGAGTGAGGTCTTGTTCTTCGCCTCTGTTAGTGTATCCAGTTCTTCCATTACCTTTTCCGTTGCCAATCTTGTGGCACCATAGAGTTGTGAGCCACCACATGCTCCCGACTCGCCAACCCCAGACAAATCCTGCCGACGGTTTCAAAGGGTTCTTGTTCGCAAAACCCTACCGCCTTCAAAATTACTTTTATTTGTTTCTGTCTCCATAACTTTTAGTTTTGAGTCAAGGGAAAAAAGAGATCACCCAAGGCAGAGCCTCAAATTACCATGGGAAAGCTATTTACTACTGGAAGGCGCTAGGTATCCGGAGACATCGTTAGAGACACTTTAACCCTGCGCCATGCAGCTCATAGGCACGATGGATTTCCACCTTGAGCTAAGGGAATTTTTTTTAGAGGTTTACTCCTGTCAGCTCGGAAAGGTGGTGGCGCTACTCACCAGACGGACTCTCCGCTCCTGCCTTATTATTATTATTATGTATGAATAAAACATTGTTTATTGGTTTGTATATTTTGAATTTATTAGTGCATTAAAATAAATAAATAAATTTATCTATTAGTACAATAAAAATTACAACTTAAATTTAATTATACATTTAATTCGGTTTCGCTCTCACTGTCACTTTGATCTACATTAATAAGTGGTTCTATATTATTAGTTATTATACATAGGAATCTTTTATTTTAATAACATGGTTGTTAATCGAATGTATACAACTTTCTTTGGGAATACTATCTACAGCCTTCCTAATTAAGGTTGCAGCAATTGCATTTCAGTCGGAGAAATGGTTTCTGCTCTAACACTGGATTTTACCTGATGCCACATATGCTCAATTGGATTAAAAATACGGTAATACGGGGGCAGGTGTAAAACAGTATGTCCCATATCGGCTGCAAGGTATTAAATACATATTTCTTTTTAATATCAACCTGGGTCCACAGCAATACAAATTTGCGTTGTGCGGGCTGTACGTGTTGTATGTGGTGTGCCTGCGCGGCAATGTAGACGCTCTGACACATAAAATCACACACAAATATTGTCGCCGCACAGCACGCACGCGAACTATCTGTTGTCCACCAGATAATTCAAACAAATTGTCGCAGTAAACACACACGCAAAATTTTATTGGTCTGCACCAATATATAATCTGCAACAATTTATAGTCTGCACCAACCGCTGTTGCAATGAATGCAATGCAGGCACAGTTTGCTCTTCATAAATAGCATACATTTTGCTTCGAATTAAATATTTATCGCTTTCGTTAACACATCTGCTTTTACCAAAATTACTACGACCTTTTTTGGCTTTACTTGGCTTCGTCACAATATCTTTAACTGTTGACAACGGCGTTTTCATTAACGAAGACGTTTCTGCATTTAGATTAAGCCCCCTATTCAGTAAAGAAACATACACATTTTTTACAAATTACCTAGCATCGGAGATAAATGTTTTCTTTTAAAACTAGCACTGCCGAAGGTACAATGATCATTATCTTGCCAAGAACGCCACATTTTTAGCACATTTGGAATAATAAAAATACAATCGAAATTATAGAACTGCACTGTTTAAGAAAAGAATACGAACTAAATTAAAATATTTCGAAACTACTAAACCAGGTATAAAATTAATTTTATCTTTATACCTGGTATTTTATTAGGCCCGGTCCTGTTTACTTTTTTTGCAAATTTGACGGGTTTCGTTACGACAGGGGTTGTTAACAGTTTATTGCAGCATTCGGTCAACGGTACATCTTGAACCGCACTATATAATTTTTAACTTTTTGACTTCTTCCGGACTTATCATTACATTGATCATATCAATGACAGAGAGTAAAATGAGCTTTTCCGCAATAGTGTGGGGCTTAGGCTCCCTAGCCATTCTTAATGCTACTAAATAGAATACTTGAAATGCCATGGCCTCACACCTGTTGATAGCAAATTTGTTGAATTTTCTAGACGATTAATTTGATAATAGACAACAAACACATTGCGGCTTGTCGTCCGAGGCAATGAATTAATATTTTAAATATGTTTCATTATACAATGGTCTGGTTTTTCTTTACTGTTTCCCCAGATGTATACGTCACAAATTTGTCCATTTTATTAAATATTATTAATTTATTTTATTATCACACTGTTATGTAAATTTATTTAACACTCAGTGAGAGGAAAAATCGCAATCTTTACTTTTGAAAAAAATCAAGAAAGAACATTTTTATTAAGAAATTTTATTCAAATTTAATAACAAAACTATTTTTTTTTCTTATAATTACAAAGTTATATGAAACTGAAAATAACGTTTTTGACCTAGTACCGATGACGCATCGACAGTTCCCGAAATAATGCGAGCGCGTGACGTCACAATGTTTATTTCTCTTCAACATTTCTGACCGCTGATACAAGTGTCTTAGTTTTTAATCAACTTATCCTTGTTATCAGTGTATTGATAAATTTATTGAAAATGTCAAATCTAAAAAGTTATCTTGTCTGTTTCGTACAGTTTTGTACGAATACCAAAAAAACAAATCACGAAAAAATGTTTTTACATGTTTAGATGTTACACGTCGAAATTAATGGTTCCCAGCAGCAGGACGTATAATTGCTAAAACAACATCAAATTTTTACCACCATCTATCATCAAATATATAGAAAAGGTTAATATTTATAACATTATATCAATTATTTTATGTTTGAGTATTTATTATCTGCTGAAACTACACAATCGTGGCGTTGAGTGTCTTGAACTTTTGATTAATAATTAAGGTAACGCTATAAGCTCTACTCAAAATGTTCTTTATGTTCTGGAGATACACGTCTTTTTACCGGCGCCTGATATTCCCGTATACCAAAATGCGTCCGGTTTGCGCATGACGTCACTCGTTGAGTAAAATTCAAATATCTTCGTTGCTAGACTTTGAAATACAATTTAAATGCATTGTAATTGGAATTAAGGCTTTACATTGAGGACAAATCATTTATCAGTGCGGACAACAGACTACAAAATTGTATATAACAGACTCGTACACAATTTTATTTGAATTTAAGACACTACAGAACAAAACAACTTCGATACTTCGAATAGTTTTTATTTATCGACAAAAACATTTCGTTTTATAGATTAATATTATTTATTACGAGTATTTGAAATGTATATAAACAAATCATTTTGTTTCTAAATTTAAAAATGTATGTAAAAAATAATTCTAAATTCGATATTTTTTGTCACAAATAAAATCACACATCTATCCATATTTTATATTGGTATTAAAAATGGCAACATTTTGTTTCCTAAATTTAAAATTGTACGTATTTCTTAAGCTTATGTCCATTGTGAATTAGCTATAAGTGTAATTATGTAAAAGTTTTAATCATCTTTCTTTTACCTAATTTTACACTTACATTCGCGATCGAAAAAATAGTTTTTATGCTTTGTCTGGGCATTCAATGTGGCTACTTCTAAGCATCAAATAATTCAGATAATTTTTGGTCAAGGATTCTCCATTAGCAGACTTAAAAATTTGTTCAAGCTGTTTCATTTGTGAAAAAAAATCTTCAGAAGGTTTGTGTAAATTAAATGATCAGTCCAGGTATATTTGGACGTGCTGGGTCTTTCTAAACTGGAATCGTTTAACTTGAAACATATATATATATATATATATATATATATATATATATATATATATATATATATATATATATATATATATATATATATATATATATATATATATCCAGCTAAATGTTCGAGCCGATCAGATTCAAGTTCATGAAGATCCGCGTCAATATCGCCTTCATGGGCACTGTTCAACATAAGTGGATCATTTTTAGGAGTCAAATTTCTTGATCATTGAACCACTTATTGGCAAATCTGTGGTATAAACATGGAATATTAGAAATATTACTACCATCATCAACATTACTATTTCTACCACCTTCCCAACATCTAATCAAGCTTAAATAAATAAAACACCATACTTTTTAAAGCAACGAATTTATAAAAATGATTCAATGTTTTTGGTTTTAATTTCTATTTCAATTATTTTTCTCTTGTGATCTTGTATTACCTGGTCAACAACTCGACGGCGACTTGTTTTCTATCCCCTTTATTCAATTCTTGCAGATTGTTCATTTGATACTGGTTTTTTAAAACTAAATGCCTGATGTTGAATCGGTACAACATCATCCTTCGATCCTCGGTAACTTTTTGGTGTGTAACTTAACAATTTATGTTGAAGATTTTCCTTGAAATCGCTATTTAAAAAGTGTTTCGAACAAATACAAGCCCTTTTCAGGTTAAACTTTTGTGGCATGGATCCACTTGTTACACGGAACTTCGTTCTTGGGAAAATAAAAAAACTTCACATCACAAGGGTTCTTTTTCGACTGATTGTCGGAGCTACACCCAAATACAGCACAACGCATTGTTATTATTGAATATTTTAGATTAACACGACACAAATGCCGTACATAAACTTCTAGTAAATTTGTTATATGTCAAAACTATGATGTTGTTCGAATTTTACTCAATGGATGACGTATTCCTGCCAACAAAGCTCCGCCCATCATGCGCAATATCTTACCTTAGTAAGTATTATACCGTGTAAATTCAATTTTTGTGGTTAAATTGAAGATAACCTGTAACTTTGTCACCGTAACTTTCGCGAGGCACCCTACAAATAATTTAATTATATTTAATAGAAATATTTTGTTTCTTATTTACATTTGCATTATTTAAAAAAAAACTCAAATTAATGCTTTAGCACCTCGAACTTCAGCTGAATTGAACCGAATATAATTTCTGGGAAAATCAAAATATCTACACCACGTATATTATCAGAATTGTCCTTTATGAACCATTTGTGACACATTACTGAATTAAATTAGTAACCAACAATATTTTTTGCACTAAACTTCAATAATTTTGACGGTATATGCACAGGTAAAAGCCGTTGACAGTACTTAGGTCAAAAGATTTTAACATAATGACGTCACAAACATGGCAGCCAATCGTGGCGCTTTCGTAGTCACATTATTTTATTTGAAATTTTAATTCATTTATAACTTATTGCAAACAATCCTTCAAAGTTCTTCGCATCGATTATCAATATTACGTATGATAAAATTTTAAAATAAAGTAAAAAAATCGATAATTATTTTTTATTGTGCACCAGGTCGTCGATTTGGCGCTTCTGAAGTTTCCTCCACACTTTACTTTACTGGTGCAATCTTTTTCGAACAGTTTTTGGACTTGGACTTGGAACAGTTTCTCAACTGTTCCGAATTCTTGATATTGCTGATAATTAAACACTTGGTATTTGTTTTACAATATAGTGTTTCGCATATATTGTGAAACAAATACCCAAGTGTTTTAATTATTACACTAGTTTACAAATTTTAACTTTTTTATATATCCCGAAAAAAAATTATATAAATATGTTAACCTACTTTCCTTAAATTCCTTAAACCTAAAAGGGTTCGCAGAAATATTCTATCACAGCACATTTTTTTCTATAGTCAAGTCATTTTTTTCAACTACGTGGTGACTTCAGCTTAATATTTATTTATACGATTCAAACAACAAATATCTTGTCTAAAATTGAATTAAAATGTCCAATAGGAGGTGTAAACAAAGTTCTGATGTTGTTGCTACGTTTGTGGACATTTTATATTTTCGAAAAAAAGAAGACCTATTGTAGATTCTTTAAAAAGTGCATATCGTCATTATTTTGGATTTCCTGCTGCAAACCAAGATAAAAAGTGGATGTCTCATGTGTTTTGTGAAAGGTGTAGAATCGTTTTATTCCAGTGATCATCAGGAGATAACGTATACCTTCCAGTGTTATGGGGAGAACCTAGTAATGATTGAAAATGGCTGTTACTTTTGTGTTACGAAGACAGTGGGATATAATGCAAAAAATAAGACGAGTACTGTGCCGAAATTACATCTGTTATGAAGTCAATTTTACATTCAAAGGATCTTTCATATCCAATTTATCCGGATAATTCAAATCAAAATATACTAGAAGATAACAATAAAAGTGATGTTGAAGTTGCATTGATTTTTAGTGATTCTGACGATTACAACAATGGAATTTATTAACACCAGTCACGAAAGTTACGTTGTCCAGAAACAGGAGCAAAGTTTACTCAGAATGTTTCAAGAGAGAAGTGGTATATTGTTATTGTACTGATATTCAAAATATAGTCTCTCTATAGTCAACTCTTCAAAATATTGTATGAAAGCTGTTTTATTACACAACGGGAATAAGAAACCGTTTATACCAATAGGACACGCAGTGAATTGTAAAGAGAGCTATGAAACGTTGTGTACTTTAATGAATCTAATGAAGTATAAAGAACACTAATGGAAAGTGTGCAGCGACCTCAAAGTCATCGGGTTGTTATTGGAATTGCAGGGTAGTTGCTCAAAATACTATTGTTTACTTTATCTGTGGGACAGCAGGGCCAGAGAGCATCATTATGTAAGAAAAGAATGGCCTATTCGGAACGAGTATGTTCCGAGCCAAATGAATATGAAACATGCGTCGTTGGTAGATCCAAGAGACATTATTCTACCCCCTTTATCAGTGGCGTAACTATACCATCTGAGGCCCATGGCAAATTCATTGGATGGGGCCCTCCCAGTAAAAATCGTCACGTTGTAATTTAATTTTAATAAATCACTTAAGTCGTTACCCAACAGTATTACTAATATTGTATGCATTTTAGTTAAATATCTAATACATTTTATTTTCAAAAACTTTACATAATTTTAATGAAATAACAATTTGATATTAACAAGATATGTATTCATAAAATTATTTTCTCCGAGCTTTCTGTTCCGCAAAAGAATGAAAGATCGGGCCATAGAATTTTCAATAGACAGAATAGCCAAATTACGTAGCCTGTCTTGTCCCATAGAGTTTCTTAAATCGGTTTTTATTAATTTTAGTTTCGAAAATTATCTTTCAGCACTAGCTGTAGACACAGGAATTGAAACAAACAACATTAATGCAGTACATACTTTCGGAAAGCTGCACATACTTTAGGAAAGCTGAAGGTGGACCGAAAACCGAGAATTTCCCTGGCAAATGATTCAAATTTGTATTTTTTATATATATCAACAAATTCCAGAGCTTTTTTAATAGTTCAGTGTCATTTAAATTTTGCAAAGTGGCAAGTTGCAAAACACTGAAATTGGAAACAATTTCATTCATTGGAAGGAAACTTTCAACTTTGAACAAACTTTCCGGATCTTGGAGACGCTCATCTTCGCAAACATTCATCTTCCTCTGGCGAGTTTTAGAAAACTCAGGGTTAATGGGCCATTTTTTTATTTGTTTCCTTTTTTTAAATTTTCACATTCATGTGTATACCTTTACAATGCTTCCAGACAAATTTTTAAACGTTTTAAGGCATTTGACAGATCGGTGGCTTTAGAATGAAGTTCTTTAGAGGCTGCATCGATAATTTGTAAAATTTTGCAATGGAAAACCAATAACAATAACAATTGCAACTAAAACCAATAATAAAATTGTAGTTCTCGATCTTCTTCTTGAGTGAAATAGCTTCATTTCTTTCATCTGATTTGCAATTTAACAGAATTGTTTTCGTTAGCGCATTTTGGACTTCAACAAACCGAACTTTTAAAGCAAAAATAGCATCATAACGTCCTGCCCATCTGGTAGGGTTCAATGTTTTTGATGTTATCGAAGTTGAAGACTCCCTTTCTTTATCAGATATAAAACTTGATAAGATATTCCATCTTTTGATACTATACCCAAAAAGAATTATATATTTTTTGAACTGTTTCAAAAAAATGTTGCATATCTATAACCTGTCTTACTTGTTATTATTATAACTTCATATCATAATCTTCATCTAGTATTCCATGTAGCCGCCATTGTTGATACGTAAGACAAGAATCCAGGTGAATTTTCGATGTCTCGTATTTTTCTATGGCGTCTACAATATGTTTCCAGTCGTCCTACCCTTCCATCCAAACATTTTGTATTTTTTTTAGATACCCGATTTGCGAATAACCAACATGATTCACAATACGCGTTCTGAAGTATTAAGGAATAGGATGGCTATGTACATCCAAGTTTCACGCCAGACTTGGAAACAATAATGTTTTTTAGGAAAGATTTATTGTCAGTGTCTTTTAAGAAAGGACCCTTAGGTTCACGATGTCCGTTTTCAATCACGAACCATTTCACTTGATCATTTGGTTCTATAAATTACCCTTATCAATAATATATGGTGAAAATGCAATATTGTTCACAGTAAAATATAATTCACTTTGATTTTTGCCGTTACTTTGTTGTGGTCTGGATATACACTGGTGTCGGGTGGTGCATCTGCTGTTCTTCACTTTCGGAGCACTATTCGCCCGCTTTTTCATCAATAAAGTCATCATTCTTAAAGTACTAACTAATTTTAGGTAACTTTTTATTTTTTCTTTCTCCCTTTTTCTCTTTCGTTCTTCGCTCCCACTTAGATATTTTCTAGAACAAGACTAGATATTTTCTCGAACTGTTGATATCTAACTTTCACAATTAACTTTACTTTGCCTCTATTTGCAGATTGAATAAAGCAAAAACTACGAAAAATCCAAGATACCAATGACCAATTGTCATAACAATCAAACGAGGAATGCGTAGTAGAGCTCTCCGTACTTAAAAAATAGAAATCCGGGATTCCCCTAACATCGTGCGTCGCTAGCCCGCCAGCGCCACGAAAAAGTACTTTCTTGGTTAACAAAATGGTAAAAAAAATGAAGCAACCAATGGATGTGTTCTAAAATTGATCGACATCCTTTTGTTATGAATGCATTTAAATCTTAATAATTTATTTGAATTTGTATATGGTCTTAAGTTGTGTCTAACTTTAATTGATTTTAAATACTTATATAAAATTTATAATTTTTACTAAATTTTGTTAAAAATGTTAGGTTACTTCTGAGCTCGCGCTCTCTTGGACCGAGGGCCCCCGTCGGGTCGGGGTTCCGTGGCATCTTGCCAGCCCTGCCATCATATAGTTACGCCACTGCTCTTTACACATTAAATTGGGACGCTAAACAAAAATAGTGATGCTTTCCTGTATTTACCAAAAATGTTTCTAAGTATTACAGAAGCAAAACTGAAAGAGGGGATATTTATTGGCCCACAGATCCGTAAAGTTGTAAAAGATTCTCAGTTTGAAAGTCTTTTATCTGTTAATGAAAAAGCTGCTTGAAAGTCATTCAAAATTGTTGTCGAAGCATGTTTGGGAAATAAAAAAAGTGAAAATAATAAAAATATTGTTGCTGATTTATTGAAAAATGTTTAACAGATGGGAGTGAGCATGTCATTGAAGATTCATTTCCAGTATTCGCATATGAATTTTTTCCCGGAAAACTTAGGAAATATGAGTGACGAACAGGGGGAACGTTTTTACCAAGATTTAAAGATTTTCGAAAAACGACATCAAAGATTTTGGGATGAAAACATAAATCGATTCAAAAAACTATAAAATGAAGGCGAAAAATAGGCGTTTGTAATTTTTTTTATTATTGATACTATTTTTTTTTTCATTTATATGTAAATACATATTTCTAAAAGGAGAGGGCACAGAATTTTATATTATTGTTTTCTGGATACATCTTACCTATATAAACAATAATTAACAAGTTTCAGCTGGGGTATAAAAACCGTGTAAACTACTGTTTCATTGTTATTATATTTCACCAAGAGCCAACCACCCAATCGATCGAAACTATACTTGATATTACAATATTACTTAAATAACCGATAAATTATCGTTCTATGCGGCACCGAACAATTATGATATTTTCGCCTAAATTCACGTTCAGTTACAATAATTGAATTATTTTTATAATGTGAATTACAACAATGTAACTGCGGTCTTTTAGCTGTGTCAAACTATCACGAAAAAACAAATGGCGATAGAACAACATATTAGCATGATATTTGTTTTACCATTTATAATATGTCTACAGTAAATAAATAAAAATGTTATAAAAATAACAAAAACAACCAATATTTTTAAATTATCGATATTATAGTTATTACCAAAAAATTGCTACCCTTACGAAATCAAATTTGAAAATTAATTAAAACACATGTAAATGGATATTCAAAATTTTAACAAAATCAAAAAATTGATTTCATAACCAATGAACCCACTAAGCCCAAGGCAGTTCTTTTTTATGCTTTTTTTTTTTGTTCTACTCTTCCATCACCCAAAGCAGTCCATAATACCATCGAAGAACATCCACCTCTCGCTCTCTTCATCCAACTACCCTTTTGGTAGTAATTTACCATCTTCAGTCTCCACGTTAATTTTCGTGTATTTTGCGCCGATTTTGCCAAAATCGATTTCGAAAATGATGGTAATTTGGGAAACAAACGCTGGTCCTTTTTGGTGGACGAAAACAGGCCCTTAGTTTCGGCATTTATGTCGAAATTAGCATCCCGCGAACGCATATTAAGTTTGAAGATGACGTATAATTTTCCACCGGTACCATTAGCAAAAGATCGGTTTTAATATATATTCAGAGAAAAAATATATATTCGTTGGATCCGTGATCGTTTTTGATAATATAATACTTGAGATGGGCGAGAAATTACATTAAAAATAATGGTATGTTAAAAGATTGTGATATAATATCAAAACTATAACGAAACTTATTCAGAGAGATGGAGAACGTGGAGTAAATTACACTGTCTCTGTCCCATTCGTTCATTTTTTCACATCATGTCTTTAAACGGCGATTATTAAATAAAATGTTGATTGTTAAAAAAATATGATAAATATAAAGGGTGACCCATAACTTATCCACCATAGAGCAACTAGTGATAGAGATCAAAATAACAGTATTTAGTCAATATATGTGTTGGCACCTACTTTGTGAGGAATTAACTCGCTCATATTTTTTACCCTATAAAGCTGGGAATATTTTGACTTCACACTAGAGAAGAATTATAATTTACGGATATTTTAAGGTACACATTTTGTCGATGGCTGAAAAATAAGCAATACACAAAATGTGCCTTGAATGCTGTGTACAAATTATTACGTCTCGATGATAACTATCATTGTTTTCTATCTCTCCTATAAAACGTAGGTGGAAACAAATCTCTCCAATCTAGAGTTGGTATTAAATAATTCGTAAAAAATGTCCAGACTTAATTAGCTTCCTAACTGTGATTTAAGGGATATACTCTGCGTTTATGCACAAGTAAATTACAATAGTCGCGCTGCTGCTAGAAGGTATGAAGAATTATACTCAAACAGAATCATCCTAGATCGACAAAATTTTCAAATAATTTTCATGAATTTCAATTTTCATCAATATCAACAGAAATTAGCAAATCTTCTGTTTCAAAAGATACCCATAAACAAAAATTATTTCCCTACCATTTTTCGCCTGTTCAAAATTTATTGGCAAAGATTTGTTGGCTTGATCAGAATTCTGTCAAAATCTACTATATAAAAAAATGAAGACATCATGTTCCTGAGAAAGATATTGTTTACTGACAAGGCAACTTTTACTAGACGCGGGATTTTTAATTTAGAACGCCCTGGAAAATCCACACCTACCAAGAGAGCGACATTTCCAACACGAATTTTCAATTAACATTTGGTGCGGCATTATCGACAATGTTTAAACCGGTCCATTTGAGTTTCTGCAAAGACTGAATGGAGATCAATATGTACAGTTTTAAAAAACTGATCTATTAGACCTTTTGGACAGTATTCCTCTAAACTTAAGACAGGACATGTGGTTCATGCAAGATGGGGCGATACCCCATTTTACTGTTACAGTGCGATATCACTTGAATCAACGTTTTCCACATCGATAAATTGGGCGCGGTGGGGAGTTTTCTTGGCCACGTAGACATTAATCCATTATTGGCCCAGACATTAATCCATTAGACTTATTTACCGGATCATACGAAGTCTTTAGTTTACTATGATGAAATCAATACACCAGACCAACTTTTACAAAGAAATCAACAAGCGGCCAATGTTATTAGAAATGAAGAGAATATGTTCTCAACTGTGAGGCGACACTTAACAAAAAAAGTGTATTGAGTAAACACTTTCAACAGCTATTGAAGTAAATTTCAAAAAAATGTTACTGTTATTTTACTAAACTCAAAGAGATTTACCACTAAACACCGAATCACTTTTTCTAAAGTTTTCGCCGCACGTTTCGCCAACCATGTTGGCATCATCAGGAGATGATTAAATCTGATTGATTGTTATTTTGATTTTTGACATCTTAATGTTTTTTCCTCGTATTCAAAGCACACTTTGTGAATTGCAGATTTTTCAGCCATCGACAAGATGTGCAATAGAATATTCGAACACGAATATCTCTCAAACGGCGTGAGATATCGATATTAACCAAGAGGAGCTTTTTTACGTGGAAATTATGAGTCTTCTCTATTTTAAAATCAAAATATTCCCAGCTTTATAGGGTAAAAAAATGTAAGCGAGTTAATTCCGAACAAAGTAAGTAGCCAGCGTCCTTTAGGAACTAGGCTCAAAGTAGTACCAAATTCGGATTTGCCACCTTCGAAAACCCAACTATCCCGATTTTGAATCTGATATCTTATCTCACATTTATTGACTAAATCCTCTGATTTTGATCTGTACTATCAGCAGTTGCTCTATGACGGATAAGTTATGGGACACCCTGTATATACAGCGTGATTCCTAAGTTAAGACTTCCCTAACAGCGTATAAAAGTCGATAAAATCTAATTCCATTTTTTAATTATCTCTGAAATTATTCCTCTGCGACCTTTAATAAATTTGAAATAATCTAATCGCAGCCCTTAAAATAATTGAAACAAATTTAATCGATCGCCCGCACAACTAACGTTAATTTTTTTTTTTCCTTTCCATGCATTCCTTTTATTTCCTTATCTTGTATTTTATTGTCAGTTTTAACATGAATTTCAACCGTGATTTTATAAAAGATAAAATGGCTCACGTGTATGAGAATAGAGAATTAGTTGACATGCTATT
The DNA here is from genome assembly GCA_031761425.1 of Cosmopolites sordidus. NCBI lineage: Eukaryota > Metazoa > Arthropoda > Insecta > Coleoptera > Curculionidae > Cosmopolites > Cosmopolites sordidus. The sequence goes on along the minus strand of JARFXV010000714.1, from coordinate 768,259 downwards.
AATTTATGGAGAGTGCATTGAAAATGCCAATATGCATCTCAGCTGTACTCTGAACGTTTTCCTTTTCGGGTTCACCCATAACCGAAAACATTTATTCAGGTTGTGCAAAGAGCCAGAGACACTGGTGATTTGAGGGAACATCATGGAGGGCACGCGAGAAAACCAAGAGTACCTGAAAAAGTGCAACGGGAGGAATAAATTTTGAATCTTGTCGAGGAAGACTCAACAATAAGTACTCGAGAAATAGCAGGGTAAGTTGAATTGAGGCAAAAAAAGAGGTGTTGACAACAATGAGGGAAATTGAGTTGTACTTATTTCATGTGCAACGAGTTTAAGCTTTCGAGCCACAAAACAGTTTTTTGAAAAATGGCATTAGAAAGAAATGTTTATTTTATCGTGTTTATACGCTGTTAACAAAAAAGTCTCAACTTAGAAATCATCCGGTATAAATTTATACTAAGATTTCATTCTTTGATAACCCTCAATATATATGTCAAATTTTTTTCTAACTTCTTCAGAAGGAATAACAGCTACAAAAATGTCATATTATAAATAAAATTAAACAATAAATATACAATGACGGACTTAAAATGTTTAAAATTAAATCAAAATGTTAAATTATGTATAATAAAACAAACAGGAAACATAGAACAACACTCACACGTAGGAACAAACGTTTCTAAGGAAAATATATACTGTTCAATTCAATGATATTGTTTTTTCTCCGCATTAATGATCCTTTTTACTCCGTATTGATAGTCGAAATATCAAGATGCTAAGAATTAAAACTATTGTTTTCTTTCAGTTCTACGTAAATTATTATTATTATTTCTTTCTTTTCGTCCTTTTTCCCAGCCAAGCTATTATTATTATATAAATTATTATTTTATATTACATTTCAACTGTTTTTGCAAAATCTTTTTTATTTTATTTTTATTTTTTTAATTTTTTTAGTTTTCCAAAATGTTACAATAGATGACCCTTAGCCCCTCTATATCAGACCTGGAATTAATTGTTGATGTGAAACATCTCCAGGGACAATCGTTTAGTGAGATTATTCTCAGTCGCTAGGACCTTGATTAAGCTATAATCAAAATTATGACCAGTTTTGATGGCAACGACTGGTCAATGCACAAGATGTTTTTCCAACGTGCGTGTCACTCTTTTCTGTTGGGTAATTCGTTGTCCCAAACTTTGTGACATCTGCCCAATATAACAACACTCACATTTACAGCAAGCGATCCTATACACCACAAACAACTAAGTTATGGATCACCTACTTGATGTCGTTATCAAAAAATTGCCCTTATCGTTACCGTTTATTTACAAGTACGTGGATGATCTAATTTGTGCAATACCCAATAATCGGTTAGATACTACATTGGCTATTTTTAATTCAGCTGACAAACATATCAAGTTTACGATGGAAACTGAAGAAGAGTGTGGTGTCCCTTTCTTGGACATATTGGTTATTAGGTCAAGAGTTAATTACATTATATTGAATTGGTACCAAAAACATTTAGCTTCAGGGAGGTACATAAACTATTACTCTAATCATTGTTGACCGGGGTTTATCCGGGGTTGGTGAGGCTGAAGCGATTGGCGGCTCCCAACTCTATGGCACCACAAGAATGGCAGCATCCCTATCAATAGCATCTGCTGAAAGTCTTTCGCTAGTTAGTAGTCCTTTTCTATCTGCGACCACCCAGGCTGGAAGGAAACGAACACGCATGAATTGAACACTTGATATAAACACATTCATCATGCGTACGTTTTACAAAATCACAAAATTAGAAACAGATCAAACATCATACCGAAATGCACCGTCATGCAAAATCATACCGTTACAGCACAACGCATATCTGATCAAAGAAGGGTCATGATAAGAAATAAGCTCATTCCGGAAAACGTACCTGCGCAGTTGCGACATGAAGTTGCAGGCGAATTACATTCCATAGACCCTCATATTAATGAAGATATTGAGAATACTAGAGCAAGCACTCCCACCGACGCTTCACATGATATAATCAATAATATTACATCAGACCAAACATATGTTTCAAATGATGCCCAAACCGATAGAAAACTAGTTCGCTTGATCCGCGAAACGTTCACTACTACATTAACGGAATACCTAGGAACTGACCCAACAACAAGGCCTGATATACCAAAACAAAGTTCCACCATTAGACTGGCAAGGATCGTTCATGTTCTGAATGGAGAAATTCTTCCTGAAACGGGCAACACGCTCAACTCATTCAAGATTTACAAAGTTGTCCATTGCGCAGTTCAAACTGCAGCAGTTATAAATGGATCTAAAATAGTCAAACAACCTTATGAAAAAATACCATCACAGCAGAACGATAAACAGAGAGGGCAAAAAAGATTAGAAATCAAGATTGAAAATATACCGGCAGATATAGGCCGATTTTTGGAATTCAGTCGAGACAATCCCAGCAGAAAATTGACGAAAAAGCAACCCGAATATTAGAAAGATTTAGAATTCATGCTAAATATGACAAAACGAATCAGCATGTTAAAGAGGTCATCGATACCCTAAAGCAAAAACTTAAAGTATATAGTTCCCGCCTAGATCGATATTAAAAAGCGAGGAGGCGTAAGCAACAAAACTGTCTTTTTAAAAAAGACGAGCGGAAATATTATAGAAACCTAATAGATAGAAGTAATAACAATAATCTTGTGGGGAGTTCTGGAACACCATCCAGCCAAAATATACAGACATTTTGGTCCTCGATTTGGTCAAATAACGGCCAATATAACAATCATGCCAGCTGGCTGCGTGAGGAAGAAGCAAAAACGAACGCAATTGAAATGCCCTATCCTGAAATTACTATAACTGTACTACAGAATATAACAAGCACTCTGCTTAATTGGAAGGGCACTGGAACTGATAACATCCATAATTACTGGTATAAAAAGCTCACATATCTTCACCTTTTGATAGTAAGATAATTCAATGGATTTATGAGAGAACCAAAACAAATTCCTCGATTTTTTACTCAAGGCAAAAATATTTACTCCCCAAAGGAACCGTCTCTAATAACCCAGCGAAATACCGACCAATTACCTGCCTTCAAACGATATATAAACCACTAACATCATGTTTCACAGTACTACTCACAGGACATATAGACAAACATAATTTACTAAATGAACAGCAAAAGGGTTGTAGAAAGGGAAGGCAGGGGTGTAAAGAACAACTTATTATAGATTCAGTTATAATGAAACACGCTCGTAAGAAAAATCGAAATTTATTATGCAGATATTGATATTGATTATCAGAAGGCCTTCGACGCGATTCCACACTCTTGGCTAATTAAGATATTAACAATATACAAAGTTCATCCAGCTTTAATAAACACACTTCAAGAATTGATAAAAGAGTGGCGCACCACAGGACTGAGGAAATCAGGGTGACAAGCGGCATATTTCAAAGGGACTCGCTGAGCCCTCTGTGGTTTTGCCTGGCATTGAATCAACTCTCCAATTTGATTAAAAGGACGCAAATCGGATACAAATTCCAAAACTAAATTGTATCACACCTACTGTACATGGATGATTTAAAATTGTATGCATCATCGCCACCGAAATTGCAACAACTCATTCAGGTAATGGAGAAATTTACAGCTGATATTAACATGCACTTTGGATTAGATAAATGCAAAACAATTAACATAAAGAGGGAATCTAAGTTAGAGATGACAGGGTTTGTCACTGCAGAATAAGAATATATAGAGCCAATGCAGGAGGACGAAGTATATAAATATCTGGGAATACAACAGTCTAAGAGAGTTGAGCATAAACACAGTAAGAAAACATTAACTAAAGAATTCGCAGATTCAAAAAAAAAAGATTTGGCGTTTAGTGGTAAATCTCTTCAAGTTTAGGAATAATAATAATATAGAATAGAAAATATACCACCACTTCGAGATACATTTTCAACGATTCAAACGAAACTTCTTCCTTAACCAAATGGTTAGTTTAAATTTTATTGTAGCCAGATTAACTAATTTTCACTTAAACCAAGATAGCTATAACAAAAGATTAAAATTGATTAGGATGGTGACCGAACTGAATGATTATAATAAGAACATTGTAGATAGGTTCGTTAACCCTTCGTCGGTCGCACTTATGCAAAAAACGCACACCTAGTGTTTTTTCTGCCGCTTCCATCTTCAAAGCGCGACGGGAGGTGCCCCCCTCTTCAGTACTTCAGTACTCTACTGGCTCAGGGAAGTCTCTCCGACCTCCCAGCGCAGTAGTCGCTCCATCACAGGGACCAGATGCCAGAACCAGAGTAAATGGTTTGAAAAGCACATTGCGACTGAAGACGTCACATTTTCTGAGGTTCGTATTTTGATTGTTTTTGTCTTGTATTCATCTCTGTTGGTTATATTTCCCCAGTTTATAAGGTTATTTAGTTGGATTTCTAGAAAACAAAAATATACCATGAGGTGTGCGTAGTTTACACATTGCGATCGAAAAACATTGCCGAGTCGTTATGGCTAAATTAATTTACTTCATTTGCGCTTAGTTTCAGATTTTTGGATAACATGACGAACAAGAGGTTCGATTTAATTAACGAAAATGGTGTCGAGGAGTTAAGAAATCTTCTAGCAGGTGATGGTGATGAATATCCAACATAAGCAGAAATTTTGGTGAAGAAAGTCATATTGCATCAGAAGGTGCGGTTGAAAAAAAAAAAAGACGATACGGCTACTGAAGAGGAGTATACTGACAATTCTGACGATGGAGATGCTTGTGATACTGAAAAAGAAGAAGGACCATTCGCTTTAGGGAAGGAAAAGAAGATGAAATGAACCAGGAAGCTACCGAATAAGGATAAATGCAGAGGATCTGAAAACATTATTACTCGCCTTCCAGGGGTCGTAGGTACAGCGAGACAGGCCAAAACCTCAGTAGAGTGTTGGAGTCACCATTTCACAGATTCTAGGGAAAGCAGAAAAATGCAGAAAGCATCTGCAGGTCTGACCTAGACAGTAGAAATATAGTAAAAGCTATAAACACTTTTGCTATACCAGCCTTGGCATATTCATTTGGAATTATATCTTGGTCAAATACAGATATCGAAAGGCTACAACGAACAATCAGAACTACACTAACGAAATATAGGAAACATCACCCGCACAGTAGTAAAACGCGACATACATTACCGAGAATTGAAGAAGGGGAGGAATTATAAATATATGTAATCTACACGAAAAACATATAACCAGTTTAAGAACATACTTCCATCGAAGAATGATCAAATGATGGAATGGCTATATGCGTGTGTTTAGCTGATGATAATTTGAATCTTAAATAAATGGAACGACAAAATGAGAGCATTCAGATAACTGGAACAATTATACAAGAGTGGAAAAATCTGTCTCTACATGGTAGACACCCCCATGATCTTGACCGTCATGAAGTCGACAAGAGTGCGTCAAACGCCTGGTTGACATGGGGAGGTCTTTTTCCGGAGACTGAAGGCTTTATGTGTGCAATTCAGGATCAGGTCATGCACACTAAGAACTACCAAAAATATATCATTAAAGATGCACGTGTATCAAATGACACGGGTAGGAAATGCCACGAAAAGCCTGAGACTATCCAACATATTGTAGGAGCATGTGGTATACTCTCCCAGACGGACTATCTTCACCGTCATAATCAGGTGGCCAGTATAGTCCACCAGGAACTTGCAAGTCGTAATAACCATATAACAGAGCAAGTTCCTTATTATAAATACACCCCGGAGGCGGTACTAGATTCAGCCGATTACAGGTTATATTACGAACAATAATAACCGACAAAACCGTTCACTGTAATAGGCCAGATATTATATTGGTGGACAAAAAGAAGAAAACAGCATTCCTAATCGACATAGCTGTTCCAAACACACACAATATTCAAAAGACGGCTGAAGAAAAAGTACAAAAATATACAGAATTCAAGTTAGAAATAAAACGAATATGGAAGTTGAACCAGGTCCATATTGTGCCATTAATAATTTCAACAACTGCCATTATACCAAAGAATCTGAAAAATAACATCAAATTTCTGGGACTAGAAGAAAATCTGTTTAAAATTAGGCAGAAGGCATCGCCCGAAAATTTTTGGAAGAATAAAGTTGTTTTGGCTACGGTTCGCACTTTATTTAAAATCCAGCTTGGCTGGGAAAAAGGATGAAAAGAAAGAAATAATAATAATTTAAGTAGAATTGAAAGAAAACAATATTTTTAATTCTTAGTATCTTGATATTTCGACTATCAATACAGGGTAAAAAGGCTCATTAATGTGAAGAAAAAACAATATCATTGATTTTAACTGTATATATTTTCCTTAGAAAAGTTTGTTCCTCGGTGTGAATGTTGTTCTACGTTTTATGATTGTTTTATTATATATATTTTAACATTTTGACTGAATTTTAAACATTGTAAATCCGTCATTGTATATTTAATGTTTAATTTTATTTATAGTATGATGAGATAGGAGAAGATGGAGAGAGTACGGCATTTTCGAGAGTAAACGTCAAAACCCAGTTCGTTATTAATTAATCATTGTGCAAATAAATAGTTTTTCATAGCTTTGAATATGTCGAATTATGTTTAATTACACGGCATTTATTTGAAAAATCGGCTGTTGAAAGTTAGCGATTGTTGGTTGAAGTTTATGGTGAACATGCTTTAACCCAAAAAACATCTGAATGGTGGTTTAAACGCTTGAAAAATGGTGCTTTTGATCTAAGACACGACGAGCGTCTAGGACAGTTAAAAAAGTTTGAAGATGCAGATTTGCAAGCGTTATTGGATAAAGACGCAACTCATACTTTGAAACAATTAGCAGACCTATTGAATGTTGATCAATACACTATTTCCGATCGACTACACGCATTGAAAAAGATCCAGAAGGAAGGAAAATGGGTTCCATATAAATTGGAGGAAAGATACAATAAACGGTGAAAAACCACCTGTGAAATTTTGCTTAACAGACATAAAAGAAAAGGTTTGTGAGAAGTGATGAAAAATTAATCTATTTTCACAACCCAGAGCGCAAAAGATCATGAGTAGACCCATCACAACATAATCAGTGCGCAATGTACTTGGAAAGAAGGCTTTGCTGTATATTTGGCGAGAGAGTAGGGGAGCTCTGTATTACGAACTTCGATCGATACCGACAAAAATTAATAAAATTGAACCAAGCTTTAAAGGGAAAACGGCCAGAATACGCCTATAGATATGATAAAGTCATTTTTCGACATGAGAATGCTCAGCCCCATGTTGTAAAGTATGTAAACAACTATTTGGAAAACGTTAAATGGGACGTCCTACTCCACAGGCCCTATTCAGCGGACTTAACCCCTTCGGACTACCACTTATTTCGATCTATGCTGCAGGGACTTTCAGAACAACATTTACGTTCTTAGGAAGAAGTGTAAATTTGGTTTGATGAATGGTTAGCCTCCAAATCCAATCCTAATATAAACCGAAGCACCAATATATATTATACATATATACATATATACACATATTATACATATATACACATATTATACATATATATACATATTATACATATATACACATATTATACATATATACACATATTATACATATATACTGCAATATTCTATGTTTGTTTTTCAATTTTGTAGACAATTGTAAAATTGTGTTTTTAGTAAATGAAACTACTTGTCCTCGTTTTGATCTGTCAATTATATTTTTCATAAAAATGGAAAATTTGTGATTGCAGAAACTCTTGCAGTGCTATACGTTTACTCTAACTGAAAATATGACAATATTAAATAAAAATATAATTTTCTATTATAGATTTTTTATTTTGACAGTGATTTTTACCTTTATATATAAGATACTTTATAGGCAAGAGTGTAAAATCCGACTACGAATTACCCCTCAGTCACGCCAGTTAAAGTCTGGGTAAGGCCGGATGCCTTCTGAGAAGTGTTATACGTTGGTCACTCGCCAGTCGGTAGGTTTCCTGTTAGACTTATGGGTAGGCACATAACCAAGGGTTTATAGTCCGAGGGGGGTGCTGGCCTGGGTTTGTCGGAAGCTGATGACCGTGGTTCGGGACCCACGTTAAGCTGTAGGTCCAGTCGCTAAATATCCTAGTTGCTGATGCACCTCTAACCCTAATACTTTAGCTTACCTTTTTTATTTACTTATTTTCTGTTCGATAACTTTATCACCAAGCTTTATATTTATAGACACTTAATCCGTTTCCCACTAAACTAATATTAACATTTAAATAAAATAGATGTACCGATCCAAACAAGTTGCAGTTTTTGCAATACTTTTTCGGATGAGATTTGATTTGAATACATGAGATGTAGAAGTGCAAACGTCTACTTGTTTAACAGCATATTAACTTTCATTAATTACAGAGACTTTGTAATAATAATTTTTTCAAATACTCACTAATTATCTTATTAAAAAACACATATTAGTTTATCCATTACACTGGGGAACAGCAATTTTGTTGATTTGGATCTGTGACTTGATTTTGATGAATTCTTCATCTCTGAATTCAAAAATATTCACAGTTTTTCTCTATCACGTTCTTAAGCTACAGCATACCCCTCATTTTACCTTAAAAGTGTACATACGAAAGGAAATAAGGTGAGATCTGACCAAATAGATTAGAATATTTTATTCATACAGAGGTTAACATATTATTAAAAATTAAATTGTGTTTATACAAAAAATAAATTAAAGATATTATGGTAAAAAATTTTTCTTATAGCTTTTCCTGGAGTGTTCAGTTTGTGGACATTCTGGCTTGATGCTCTAACAGTAGTCAGCCATCATACTGACATCCCATCTACCTTGATACCGCGCTTCCATAACCGTTAGATCTTGGTGGAATCGCTCGCCCTGTTCATCACTAACAGCACCAAGATTTTCTGGGAAGTTAGCAAGAAGACTATGTAAGAAACGCAGTTTGAAGGTCATGTTGCAACCAAGCTTTTTAAAGCTCTCCAAGAGTTGTTGAACAATTTCGATGTAATTCGGGGATCGTGTATTTCCAAGAAAGTCTTTAACAATATTTTTAAAAGCGAACCAAGCATTCCTTTCAAGTTCGGTCATTGTTTCAGTGAAATTTTCATCTTTAACGAGTTGCCGAATCTGTGGACCATCAAACACACCAGCCTTTATCTTTTCATATGACAGGCTAGGGAATGCCGAAGTGATATACTTAAAGCAGTCTCCTTCAATTGACAAAGCCTTAACAAATTGCTTCATGCTTCTTCAATGCTTCTCACGAGCTCTGCTGTCCCGCATGCACAAAAAACAGGGATACTTGGTATACCCGCGTTGCTGGCCAAGAAGGGAACAGACCCTTTTAAGGTCAACACAGATGTTGATTACAAATACGCAGATCTCATGCGTAACTGACCGAACTAGTTTTGGATGACGCAACGTCACTTACGCCCCCACTTCTAGGTCAAAGAAGGTTCGCCGGTAGGAGAGCAGTAGTGACTTCTGTGATTCGCCAAGCTTAGTCGGATGCGCAACAACTGTAGAGAAAAAACTTGACGTGATAAAAAAAGCTAAACAATGTTTTGGAATTAGCATGTCAATTTACTTATAAAATAGCTTAAATATCGAACTTAACTCAGTGTTATTTAAGAACAAATCTTTGAAACTAAGCACATACTTCAAAAATGATACGACAATTTGAACGAGTAAACTTGAACGTAAACGAAAGTAAACTTGAGTTTTGTACATGTATGTGTATCTTGTTCTCCTGATTTAGCTTTACGTGAGGTTTGGAAGAAATAAATATATTTTCGGTATTAATGAATTATTATCTTCAAGAACTAATAACTCTAATCGCATTGTATTAATACATCATTAATCTAAAAAAAAATTAAGAAACTCATAAGAGATTTGTAAAATTTTGATTCACAATGCCACCAACATAAGAGATATTTCCTAATTTCGCTCCGTGACGAAACAGTTCGACACATCCCGTCAAGATTGATGACTGGTACAACAAAAAAAGTCATTATATCTCCACGGTACCACCTTTATCTAATTATATCGATAGCCCGCCGGTATTTTATTCCACAGATCGTAATTAAACAGTAGTACCACCATGGGGTGGGCCCCCTTCTCGAAGCCGAGGCCCCCCTACCGTTAGCGCGTAATCCGATTTTGTACACATTCATTGTCTAACCGCAAAGAATAACTCGAAGGTATCAGGTGTTGATTCATTCGTTCATTCTTCGTGATGGTGTTGGTAGGGAGTCGCTCATTACTGCTGTCAGAATATGGGAATTACGAAAAAATAAATTATTAATTCGGTGGTTTAATTAGCAGAGGAATCCTGCGGATTTGTTTGGCGGACGAAGGCGAAGAGCAGCGTCTTTTTGTTTTGGATTTCGGCGGATTTTCGGATGAGCTAACGGTGTTGTTTAATGACCTGTCTTACAAAAATATTCAACTTTACGATTATACCAAGGTTATTCGAGAAGTTTTGTCCTGAAATGGTGCAAGCAGGATAAAATTGCTGTGGTATTTGACAAGTATGATTCGTTAGGGGGCATGATAGCAAGTTTTAGATGTGTGCGTGTATTTGTTTCCAATTTTCCAGTTTCCATAACAAAATAAATTACCTTAATAATTAAAGTATTGCCTGAATGATTGTGGCGTATTCATATATATTTTTTTTCTTTATTTGGGGTTTTCGCCACTATCTAAAATTCAATATTAAAATAAAATAAAATAAAATATTTCACTCTTTACTTTATATATTACAAATTAATATAATTTATTTTTTAGTTTCGTTTTGCTAACAGGGGGAGAGTATCCTCCGAAACTTTAACGTTAAAAGTTTGTAAATTTTTTTATAACATTTTTATATCTTAAAATTTTGTTCGTTAGGCAAATTTATTACAAAAAAAAATACACACTGCTGGTTGACAAAGTGCCTATTCCGTGGTTGCAACAAGCAACCTATCTAGGCCTACATTTTGACCGCTCACTTCAGTGGTCTAGTCAAATCCAGCTAACTTTAAGCAAGGGGTACGGTATCTTCAAACTCGCGTACCCCTTAATTTCCAGGTCGAGCAAGCTAAACCCTTGCATCAAAGTAAATATTTATAATACTTTAATTAGATCCGTATATCTATACGGTCTAATAGTGTATTTTCGCTTCCTGTCACCGTATTCGGTGCACAGACTACAAGTTCTTCAGAACAAAACTTTGCGTTTGGCGCTCAACGCTCCATGGTTTGTTCGGAACACCCAAATTCACGCCGAAACCGGAGTACCCACGGTTTCGCAATTCTTTGAAAAAGCTTACGAGAAGTTTGTTCTAAAAACTTCTCTAAGCGAAAACCCGCTCGTCCGGAAAATACCGGAAAATTTACCCGGACCTCCCGGGTAAATCGAGCCGCAAAAAATCCCCAATGTCATTGTACGGGCGGCGAGCAGAAGGGAATCGAATCATCGGTTCCTGGCTTGCGTAAGGCCGCTTCGACTATAAATAACAGAATGATGCACACTCCCCGGCGTCGCCGGATGGCGGCCGATCGGTCTCTCTTTTCGATCGGTCGGACCCCCATTCGGCGAAAACTCCGTCGAATTTTCCGACGGAAGTAAAAAATAAAAAAGTTAGAAATCTCGCGTTGTTTTTATGCTCCTTTTCCTTTCTTATTAACCTCAAGAAGTTCGCCAGGACTTCTAATAATTGAAATACTATCTTTCTTGTCTTTCTATTAACTTAAATGACAGCCGGAATCTTCAATTCCGGCAGGTCAGAGGTCAGCTAGAGACCTCAAAACATTAAAAAGCGCCCATCTTAGGGTTTGAATTTCATTGTAAACTAGTAAGAGCCTCCGGGCTAACTAAAAAACCTGGCTGAATAAGTCGAAGTCGAGTTAAAATTACTAGTCGTTCTAGAACATTTGAAGCGGTAAGTTTATTTCTGTAAAAGTGGTTTCCGTGGAACAGAATATTTAATTTGTGCTATTGGCTTGTTTATTTCCTGATTATTGTGGGATTATGGCGTCAACATCTAGAGGTATGTACCAACTTAATATATTTTTATAGTTGATTCTAGTAATCAGGTGACCGGTTTTTTGCAACTAGAAATTGTATTACATTTAGCATATCATATATATACATTATAGGGTTTTTTTTCCAGACTCTGAAGGTCCTAGTCAACCAATCAAATCATTCACCAGAAGAGATTTGTACGCGTTTATTAGTGACTGTCCAGAAAGAAATATCGAGGCAAAAATGGAGTACTTGAACAAAAACGTGTTTAGAGTTTAAGTTTTCCAAAGGATAACGAACCTGTTATCAAACATCAGCTTTCCCATTTTAAATCTCAATTTAAAAAAAGATAGTCTGCTGCGAGTAACAAAGAAAATATTTTTATTGTGAAAAATAAGGGTGGTAAAATGGAGCTATTGATTTTCCTGTATCTTCACACGTATCTCCAGGGCGACCTACGAAAACATTTGCAGAATTAAGCGAAAGAAGTAAACGCAGGAAAACCGAAGAACTTAGAGAATCAGGATCGTCAGAGGAACTAGCCTATGCAACACCAATGTCACTGAGAGCAGAAGGTAACGTGACAGCCTCTAATGTTTTAAAAGATTTAACTGCAAGCCCAAAACGTGCACAGCGATATCAAGAAGCGTTGCATTGGGCAAAGCAGATTACAAAATTAAATCCACAGGAAGCGCTTTCGGTCTTTGTAGAAGCCAATTTAACTAGACATCAGTATGAGGTGATTAGAAGTGTTGATAAAGAAAAATATCCATGTTATTCAGTTATACAAAGAGCCAAACAAGACTGTTATCCCAAACGCGACGATATTCTTGTTACGTCTACAAGAGCTGAAGTCCAATGACAAACACTTCTTGACCACACTGCATTGTGACGATTGTGCACATTATTAAGAGAAGCTTTTGAAAACCTAAAGGTAGAAGAAAATGATTTCCTTTTAATTTCAAAATGGGGATGTGATGGCTCACACCAAGGCCAGTTTAAACAAAAATTTGAAGACGAATCTGATAGTGACGAGAATACATTTATAACTTCCCTGGTCCCTTTACAGCTGATTTATAAATCCAAAAACCGGAAGGTAATTATTTGGAATAATCCCACTCCATCATCTCCCAGGTTCTGTCGGCCTGTAAGAATAAATTTTATTCGCTAATCTGTGGATGTAACAAATAACGAAATACGACATATTGAAAATCAAATTCAAAATTTGCACCAAACCGCTTTGACCCGCTCCAACGGCAATGTAAATATTCGACACAAGCTTTTGTTCACCATGATAGACGCCAAAGTCTGTAATGCGGCTACTGGGACTACGTCAACGCAGAAATGTTTTATTTGTGATGCAACCTCCAAAGACTTTAACAATTTAGAACAAGTAAAACAAAGGCCGATAAAGCCAGGGACACTAAAATTTGGACTTTCAATCCTTCATGCTAATATACGTTTATTTGAGCATATATTGCATGTAGCTTACAAATTACCAATCAAGAAGTGGCAAGCACGAACAAACGAGGAAAAGGAAAATGTAATTGAAACCAAAAAGAAAATTCAAGGTGAATTTAGAATCAAAATGGGTTTGCTAGTTGACAGACCCAAGCCAGGATTCGGAAATGGTTTTTTAGGAATTTTAGGAAGGTTTTTTTCGAATCCTGAGATATCAGCTTCAATTACTGGTATTGACATAAGTCTTATAAAAAGATTTAAAATTATATTGGAAGTAATATCCAGTGGACACAGAATTGACACTGACAAGTTTTCTTCGTACACAGATGACACGGCTAATATGTACATTGACCTATATAACTGGTATCCCATGTCACCTACAGTCCATAAAATGCTGGTTCATGGAGCAAAATTTATATCAGAAGCACTTCTTCCCATTGGGCAACTGTCAGAAGAAGCTTCAGAAGTACGAAACAAGCACTTTCGACAATATAAGTTAAACTTTTCGAGAAAAAGCAGTAGAGAGGCATGCAACATAGATATAATGAATAGGTTACTACCCACATCAGATTCGGTAATATCAAGCCTAAGACCTCGACGTAAAACATCAAGAAAAAGCTTTTCTCCCGAATGCCTGAAAATGCTTTTACCTACAGAAGAGCTAGAAAGTTCGGAAGATGTTGCTGAAGAAGAATCCAGTAGCGATGAATGATACAATTATATAACTACTGTTTTATGTACATTGGCATTCAATATGCGATTTTGGAAGCATGGGTGCTTGTTTTTCTATCAAATCTCTAATATAAGGTATTTAGCATTGTTTAACCAATATTCAATGAAAATAATATCGAAAAAAACAACGAAATAATTTTGACCACAAAAAAGGCCTGAATACCCCATTGTGCATCGGTCGGAACAAGTGATAATCCGAAGGGGCCAAGTTCGATGTATTCGGCGGGTGGGGTAGGATGTCACATTTAACATTTTCCAGATAGTTTTTTACACATTTTGCAACATGGAACCGAGCATTGTCATCGTCATAACTTTATCGTATCTTTAGGCGTATTCCGATCGTTTTTCCTTTAATGCTTGGTTCAATATTATCAATTATTCTTGGTATCGATCGCCAGTAATCATTTCACCAGGTTTCAGCAGTTGATAATACACCAAATACACAGCAAAACTTTATTTCCATGTATATTGCATCTTGCTTGTGATATTGAAGGCTGGCCTGGATCTATCCATAATTTTTTGCGCTTTGGGTTGTTAAAATAAATGCACTTTTGATCGCATGTCATAACTCTATGCAAAAAACCTTTTCTTTTCTGTCTGGCAAGCAAAATTTCACAAAATGTTTTTCGCCTTTCAATGTTACTTCCTTTCAATTTATATGGAATCCATTTTCCTTCCTTCTAGATCTTTTCCGATGTTTAAACTATCGTTCCAGTGGCGGCTCATGAGAGAGGGCGTTGGGGCGCCGCCCCTCCAGCTTTAATCACAGTAAAAAAAAATTAGGAGCAAAACACCTTATTTTATTTTCGTTCAGTTTCTTTCTTTTAATTCATTTTCCTGGTTCACCTGCTCTATAGGGTTTCAATAGCACGAAAAGTAAAAAGGAGGAAGGGGAAAGCAAAAAAATCTTCAGCAGCACTATTTTCTTCTACGTCTTCCCACTTTAAAAACCCACGAGCCTCCACTGCATCGTTCTCATGTTTTTTGGGTTGCATAATTTGACATATCCAAACCTATGTTTATTTCTGGTAACCTGCCATGGATATGGAGTGGAAATTCGGAGCGAGGATGCTCATAGACACTTTTTGACAGAAACATTGTTTCGAACAAGATAAGGACACTGAGAATAACACATATTTGACTATGGGACGATGAACTACTTGAGGGTCTAGAAGAAAGTATGCCAGAAGGATCGTGCGTCACTTCAAGGAGATTATATTCTATGAAAGAATCCAAATTATTTTAGGAATACAAGAAGTTTTGCCATTACATGGGGAAAGAATAGGTCCTCAATGAAGCGAGACAGTCCGAAACTGAACAGATGGGGAATAGGACTGGGCACGACAGGAATAGTGTATATATAAAAATGTAGTCTGTCATAATATATTATGCTCATCTATGAGATCCCACTGGACCTAAATGATTTTATCAGAGATTTTAGGATAATGATCTCTGAGAGGTTAGAGTTAGAGAGACTAGACTAAGGAGCTAGAGATACAGAGGATATGGCCAGATAGTCCGGTTAATTTCCCTCAATATTCATATTACCTGTAATCTATAATATTAAGATTTAGTAGGATGAAGAGTCCTGGGTAAAGAGAAGATGCCAAATTCTGAAGATTAAAAGCTGCCTCGAATTTCGGTTATTGATTAATTTAAGAGAATTAAGAGAATCAGTGCAAATCAGCCAGGAGATGTGTGTCAGAGAAGCTTTTGAAAGCTTCATGTATTGCAAAAAGCTTTGCTGAAAATGTTAATATTATAGGGGGGAAAATAATAATGTTGAAAAATAAAGGGCAACACCTGAAGAGGATTTAGAGCCAACAGTCAAAACTAAATGAAAGGTTTGGAATTATATTAGAATATTACAAAATTGAGCTTTGAAAAAGGCTAGCCGATAGGAAGCTTAATCATGGTGGCATGAGCCAAGATTGGAGTGGAAGGAAAACAGCCAGGAAAGGAAAAGGAAAGGAACCTTGATGATTCGGTGTCCATGAGGATCCACGGGCTTTGGAGTTATGGAATAAAATGAGGGATTTGAGGGACGTAAATAGTTTTTACCTGCTGATGACAGCTCAAAGTAAAATAAAAATTTCGTTCTCCTAAATTTCAAATGTTCAATCAAAGAAAAACACTGGAGCCTCTTTATAGGACTGGATTTAAAGATTGCTGGAGCTAATCTAAGAACATTGTTTAGTACTGTTTCTAGCGAAGTAAGTTATGCAAGCTCAGTTGTAGAAAAAGCATCTATAGGCAAGTCTGGGACGGTTTATTGATTTATATGCATGAGGAATGGATGACTGGTTTAGACCTCTGTCTCCATGAGATAACCATTTTATGATATTTTAATCAGGATAGCCCTGAATGTAAAGGAATTTCTGTAGACTTTTCAGGAAAGATAACTGTTAAAAATTATTCCCAGGGATTTGATTGAAGTTTCGGTTTGGTTAGGAGAGTTGTGGTACGTGAATAAATGGATTCTGGTAGTGCCAAGACGTTCTCAACAAAAATATACAATCACAAATTTGTTTAGACAAATTTCAAATATGAGGAACACTATTTTGCACCAATAGAGAACGTTGCCTCTGAGACCCTAAGTGAAACAAGTTATAAATGAAGTTCTTATAGACCATATCAAATAAAATTAACTCAAGATATAATAGAAGCCACGCAAGCGGTTACTAAAACCTCTCCAGAATCAACTCGGACCACCTTGGACATCCCGTTCGTGGTAAAAGGGAAGATTCATATAAAAAAACGGCACTACAGACGCATTCACCTGACTGGCGACCCTGAACTCCGGCTTCGTGCAAACGAAGCCATCTGAGAGTCCCAACGGGCTCTCCAGGAGTTTGGGAACGACAGGTGGGATGAAATCCTGTTGTCAATCGACACGGCTGATCGATCACTTTGGAAATCAGCCAAATTCATGGTGGGTAAGGGGAGAGCGCCGGTTCCCCCCCTGAGGACGGGTGATTTTCACGCCGTTACCGGGGCGGAGAAGGCGGAGCTCTTTGCCTTAACCTACCAAAAGCAGATGACCTCTCCTCGACCCTCAGTCGAGAAGAGGAATAAAGTTGACAAGTTCTAGCAAGAAATTATATCTTACAATGGAATGGCCGAAGATAATACACGATATTATCCGAGGTTTGAAAGTCAGAGAAGTTCCTGGTCGCGACCGCATCTCACCGATGCAGCTGAAACTGCTACCTAACAAGCAAATTGCGTTGTTGACTAACATTGTCAACGCAATTTTCAGATTCCAATCCGATTTTCCATCTCTATGAAAACATGCCCAAATCATCGTACTCCTCAAAAAAGGAAAGATCCCACAAGAGCCAAGTAGCTACAGGTCGATTAGCTTGCTTAGCGCCCTCGGTAAGATCGCCGAAAGAGCAATTTTACGTGCTCTGAACGGTGTTCTTGCCGATAAGAATATTATGCCTGACGAACAGTTTGGTTTCCGGAGGGGGCACGCAACCGTCCATCAGGCGGCTCGTCTCTTGACGGAGATCAAGAAGGGGTTCGACAGAAGGCGACACACGGGAGCTGTCTTTCTAGACCTCTGGCATCTCGGACTCATAGTCAAGATGCTCAGACTCGGTATAGCAACCGACCTAGTCAAGCTTTTGGCATCATTTCTGACTGGCCGCACTTTCCCAGTGCTCGTCGATGGTGCTCTTTCATCCGTCCAGCGAATCGAAGCGGGAGTACCGCAAGGTTACCCTCTTGCCCCCGTAATCTTTAATGTCTACATGGCGGACTTTTCAAAGATTCCACATGTGCAGACTGCATTTTATGCTGATGATATGGCTTTTTATACGTCGGCCCACGCTCCCTGGGTGATTACATCCAGGCTCCAAAGACACACGTGAAAGCCTCGAGATGGCTGAAGAAAACCCTTATACACGGAACCCCATTCAAGTAGGCCAAATCGGCTCACTATCTGGGATTCGAGTTCGAAAAGGCCCTTACGTGGATGTCGCATCTAAAGAAAGCCACCGGGAAAGCATACGGAATGCTCCGTATGCTGTACCCCTTAATCAACAGAAGAAGTAAGCTCAAGCTCGACAACCAACTAACCCTGTACAAGTCCATGGTCAGATCAGTCCTTATTTACGGACATCCGGCCTGGTACCCGTTCCTCCCAACCTCATCGATTAAAAGACTTCAGTCTTTTCAATCACGTGCGCTTCGCACTACAGTAAACGCTCTCTGGTTTGTAAGGAATACGCAAATCCACCGGGAGACAGGTATTCCAGAACTTCAGACGTTCCTCTCCAGAGTACTGGACAAATTCCTAGCGACGGCGTCCCTTTCGGTCAATCCGCTAATCAGAGCCACGGCAGCTTCATTGCCGGCCGTTGCTCCAGTGTGATCACTCACATCGGTCACCACAATCCTGCCTAAAGAACGGCAAATAAACCCTCCGGATAAACGACATTGTCGCGACATCCGGAACAAATCAGAGAATACAAGTCAGGGCCTTACCATGGGCCGGGTCACCTTACCATCCAGGAAGAATAAGTAAGACCATATCAAATGGTTCTGATATGTTTAGGAAATAGTGTAATGGTTTGTAGAAAAGGACGTCTATATATTGTTCTCAAGTTCGATTAGAGGATCTAAAGTTGATTTTCCTGGTCTAAATCCATATTGGTAATTGGATAGACAAGCGTTTGCCTCAAGAAACTAGTATAATTTTTTAGAATCATTCTTTCCATTAATTTGAATAGGTGATTGGTCATGGAGACTGGACGGTAGCTGGATGATAGGGATCCTGGCTTGCCCACAACCACTGACTTGCCAACCACTTGCCCACAACCACAGCAATAAAGCTTCTATTAGACCCTCCCTATAAAGTGCAGATAGCAGAAAATAATATAAGATTATTAATATTGTCCTGATGAATAGGTGCACTTTAGTTGAATATGTATAAAAAAATACCACCTATTCTAAATATAAATTAAAATGATTACCTAGTATATAACACAAATCAAAAACTAAACTCAACCAGATTTAATAATCCACACTAATTCATTAAAGTTCTAGACACGCGTTTCGCTAACCATTTTAGCAACATTAGGACATGATTTATTCTCAAGCGATTTCATCATTTTCTTGATAATTTAATGTGCTCGATGTGAGTTTTGCTAACTATGTTAGCATCGTCAAGTGATGATTAAATCTCTTGAGATGCTAACCTTGAGTTTAAGAAAAAGATTTATTGTAAATTTCTTTAAATTGAGTCCTTTACAACTGAGGTTCCTATTTAAAAATTGAACAGATCAAAAAACAATTTGCTTACATCCTAACAATTTTTAAAGTGACCATCATATATTTTAAAGCAATACTGTAAAAATATAAGACGCAAAAAAAGTCTCTCCTAATTTGATTTAAATTATTTTCGAGTATAGTTATTCTTTCCCAAGTCAAAATTTGTGTTAAAACACCACATTTACGACATATAAATCAAAATAGTCTAAGAGAACAAAACAGAGAACGATTCTAACTACCTACTCAACAAAATTAACCCAATAAATGAAGGAAACTCTGTATTGACTCGACGACCGTTCGAAATATCAACGTCACCATGCTCAATTAAAGATATATTTATGTTGGGAGCCTTTCTCATCATTCCGTGTGTGTAGGTTTTTGATTTATCGCCTTGATGGTATCGGTCTCGGGCTATTTCTTGATCGTTCGCCGTTGCTTCCTTCCTGAGACCATAAAAAAAGGATTGCCGGCGACTCAAATCAGTGAATATAAGATATTTGGATGCCAAGAAAATAGTAACAATAAACAAAGTAGTGTTAAAGGAGTTTATTAAAGTAATTTAATACCAGTGCCAGTAATACCAAGTAATACCAAGTACCAAGCTGGGTAATAATTACTTTTTGAAATTGAATTGAATTTTGACTTTGTAATTAATATACTCCTTTAGAATATTTTAATAATATAAAATTTTAATAAGATAATATTTTATATAATATATTATTTTAATAATATAATATTTTAATAATATTTAATAATTTTCGTTTATTCCTGTATTCAACTTTCAAAAAACTTCTTTATTGATTAAAGAACCAATTTTGTATATATACTTACGATGTTGAGAATAATAAACGATAAAAAAAACAGCCGCAAAAAAGATGTTTATTTTCTAAATATACCTGCCTTGTTAACGTCATTAACAAACATAAACAGTGGCATAAATGTTCAATAATATCGTGTCAGTTAGGAAAAAATATTCATCTAGCAGCAAATTGGGTTTTTGATTAAACAAATCGATTTTTACTTTGTTTTAAAACTTTATCATAAATAATTTTAATTAATATTACATAATTCTGATTATAAATTGATTAAAATTTATTAAAATTAAAATAAAATCACGTGACTATGAAAGCCAAACGATTGGCTGCCATGTTTGTGGCGTCATTATGTTAAAGTGTTTTCGACGTGAGTACGCTCAACGGCTTTTCCCTGTGTATATACTGTCAATATTATTGAAGTTTAGTGTAAAAAATATTGTTGGTTGCTAATTTAATTCGGTAATGTTTAACAAAGAGTTTATAAAGGCCAATTCTAATAATATACTTGTATAATATATTGGTGTAGATATTTCTATGGTTACAGATTTTCTCAAAAATTACATTAAGTTCAATTCAGCTGAAGTTCGAGGTGGTAAAGCATCTATTTGAGTTTTTTAAAAACTAATAATGTAAATACAAAAAAAAAATCCAATATATTTTAAAAATATATCAAAAATATTTTTAAAATACTGTCAAAATCTCATTTGGTATTTTCAAGTGTTGTCCGCTTTGAGGGTAGTATCCAACTGGTCAAAGAATGATGATGATTGATTGGTTTTAAAGGTTTTGAAAATCCTAATTAAACTACGTTTACAAAACTGAAATCGGTTGATTCTTTCGTGAAATAAAGCTAAAAATAATAGTATATTACTATCGATGAAATATTCTATACATATCAGGTGAGTTTTCTCAAAAAATCAATCTCTATCCTATCCTATCTTAGGCCAAACGAATGCGTGATGCGCCAAAATTTCTGCATCTATCCTGAGGCATACGAATATCTTGATATATCCAACGCAAGTTTTTCAATATGGGCCCTCCAGTCCAATCTCCGGTCGATCACTAATCCAGGTACTGAGACACATTCTGTCGTTACACCAATCCAATATTGTTGTAAACAAAATTTAGATCTTTACTTTTGCGATTTTCAAAAAGAAATGTACTGTGTTTTTGATACCTTCAAGAGGAGATCGTGAGTAGAAAAATATTAATCAAGAGCCTCGCACGCCCTACATACACTTGCCCGTACATCCCCAATGCTCCCTTCACTAAATATAAGGTTCAGATCATCTGCATAGATAACTGCTTATTTATTCAACACATTAGTGATATAAATATATAGTACAAACAACAAAGGATCTAAGTCCGAACCCTAAGGAACACCCTTGGTACCATGTACCCTTTCTGAGAGAAAAGCCCTGCCTAAATACGATTTAATTGCTTGTAAAGCATTGCTTCTTATGCCATAGTTACTCAATTTGGTATACAGTACTTCATGGTTAACACTATCAAAAACTTTAGACAAATCAATGCACATTTTCACCGTTGTTCTCTTAGTTGTTAATTTTCCTTTTCTGAAGTAATTTTAGTTCCAATTTTAGTTCCAATAGTAATTTTAAAAATCCAATCGATCTTCTATAAAATGCCTTCTCTATTATTTTATTAACGTTGTTTAGTAACGCTAAAGGTCATTTCAATGTTATAGGTAGGGATTGCAATCCCGCAGCTCATCCAATCCTGCGGGATTGATATGCGGGATTACTCAATCCCGCGCGGTATCACACGGGATCCCGCATCTTTGAAATTATGTTATAAAATTGAAACTACAGATTTTTATGTAAAAATTAACTTTTATTAAACATGTCTTACATTAAGCAACAGAAATTATTTCGTTTCTATTAATTAAGTATAAGTAATTAGTAATCAATTTTCTTAGATTCATCTTTAAATGTTTGGCATAGTTTAATAGTTTTGTTTAATTTTACCCTTACTCCTAACAACAATTTTATATTTTTAATTCAGTCTTATTCATATAATGACTAATAATCAAATTACAACTTTCTCTTAGATGCTATTAATTACTATGATATCAAACCTACGGTGATAACTTTTGAAAATACGCTAAAAAGCAAATGGCATTTATTGTATCATCTCCGAGCCTGCTTCTGGGTGAACTGCAAATATATCCTGATGGTGAAAACGCTCTCTCGGCTTCTACGCTAGTAGGCTGAACCGTCAGGATATATTCATAGGCAAGCGTCAGGTACTCTCCTCTGATACCATCGGACTTAAAGAACGTCATTTCTTTCTTCAAAATTTTTTCAAAGTCCTTTTGCTTGTTGCCTGGCTTTTTCTTAAATATTTCTTTTTGTTGTTGAAGCTGTTTTTCCAATTCTTCTTTTAGCGTTAGAGTAGGATCTGTATCAGTAGCAGATGTTCCAGCCATAGGTGTATTTTCCAAGACATCATCTGCATATATTTCATCGTCTTGAACTACGACTCTTTCTATTATTTTCTTTATTTCTTGGCGTATTGCAACTTTTTCGGATTTTGCAAATAAATCAAAACTCCTGTTTAATCATTGCGGCGTTCTTGAATACGTTCATGTAGAGACTGTGACAACTGATTACTGAATACCGTGTTTTGTTGTCGAACTGTTTTGTCCGCAGTGATTAGCGTTGACTCTCGCCTATAAAGTGCCTCAACTTCTAATTTAAAAGGCTGCAAGTTAGCAATGAGATCTTTAGTTAGGAACCACTCAATATCGCTGAATTTAATCTCAGATTCAATTTATGATTTATTAATATAATTCTTCAAATTGTAGAATCGTTCTAACATATTCAAAAGGCTATTCCAGCGAGTACGGCAGTCTAATATCAAAGCCAATTCTTTTTTAGGGCCTTCTTGTTCCTTCACATATTTTTGTAAGACGTCATTTTTAGTTGGTGACCGCTTAAAAATCTTGACCACTTTCCATACTTTCTTCAATAGATCATCATATGTTGTAAAAATCATTTCAAGTCGCAGGATTACTCGTTACTTGCAAATAATAAATAAGGTTTAATGTAAGTATAGATTTAAATTGATTTATTTAATTTTTACACAGTGCTCTGCTACATTCTCACACCCCACATGAGTAATCCGCTCCACTATCATCGATAACCATATCCAAAAACATTATTAATAAAAACACAAACTACTTTAAGTCATAATGTTTCACGTAACATTACGACATTATATTGTTAGTTACGACACACACACAATTTGATTTTAAAATAGCACAGAACAAAACTAAATCAAAAACATTAAAATTTAGGTACTTACGTTAAACGCCGGACGGTGAATTCGAAAATACTCGTCACGTATACAGAAAGACTTGCGCAGGCTGCGCAGCGCAGTACCTTGAACAACGGCGTGGCGCGCTGTGCGGAACGGCAACGGCAAGTTTCAGCGCCAAATTTTTAATTTTCGGGATCCGCGGATCCGCGCCTTGAAGGTGCGGGATCCAGCAGATTAATAAAAGCAGCGGGATCCCGCGGGAATGCGTGATCCCGTTTTGCGGGATTACAATCCCTAGTTATAGGTCTGTAGGTTTTTTCTCCATTTGATTTGCCCTTTTTGTATATTAGTTTTATAACATTATGCCAATCCAATATATATATTGAGTTTCATCACCTTGCTATATTCATAAGATCGATATGTTTTGACACTATTCTTAACCAGGTTTCCTCATAATTTAGAAGAAATTTATTTTATCATTGTTTTTACCAAACCAAGTTAGCATCATATTGAATAATTTCCTGATTATTTCTATCATAGGTAGCGTTTAGTGGTAAATCTCTTTTGAGTTTTGTGTTTCCGATAGAAAACGGTTTTTTCTTGTTAAAGAAAATAATAATCCTGTTAAAGATAACACATGGTCTCTGTAAGATAGAGTGTCCACTCACATCTCTAAGATATCAATAATCGCCGTTAGTTTTCTAACCATGCCATCTTCTGATATGGAGATATTCCTTAGGCAGATCTAAAGTATGTGATTTATATTTATGAGATTATTTGAAGAGATTGATTGAAATCTGAACTCATGTTTTGGAGCTGAAACTCAGAATTCAACAAGAAATAACCCGAATTCAAATTGAGATTCAGGTTAAATTCAGGTTGAGATTGTAAGAATGTTTGTGAAGGGACGTATATTGTTTTTCATTATCTTTAAAAAATATAAAGCTTTTTTCTTCTAGTAACGTGATACATGAAAAATTCTTTAAATAAAGATTTCGATTTAGTTTTACTTTTCTTCTTTCATAGTCGCCTATTTTTCTGTCACACCCTATAGTATTAGAATTATTTCCCATGTAAAAATCTTAATAGAAATATTCCAAACATCGCATATCAATCTTGATATAAAAATTTTATTTCCCAAATAGACGAATAAAATAAAGGAAAAGGAGTGTAGAAGAATGAGAGGGGGAGCCTAATGTCACATCGCGGGAGACTTTCCCGGTCTGAGAAGTTCATCCGGCGTCAAGAAGAACAATCGAGAGTTCAGTGAAGCGAAGGAGGTGACGGCAAGCCCACAAGACGCGCCTAAAATTCTCCTCATACACATCGCTCACGAACAGTAATCATTTCGTCGAGAGAATAATTCCATTTTATTTTTAAGACTAATCGAAATTTAATTCTTTCACTCTCTCGCGTATTACTTTTGGCTTATAACTATAGAATAAAATGAGATGATACGAGCGTCGTTCGAAAAGTTCTAAAAGTTTGACAAATAAAGCACATCTTTGTAAAAAAAATTCACCCTAGTTACTTTACAGTTCAATACGTTTGACCAACGACGTTTCAACTTTGCAATGCCGTCAGTATATTGCGATATTCTTGATGGAAATTTATACTAAATTGTATAAATAAAACAAAGTTGTCTAATTTTCACTTATATTTGACGAATAATTCTTCATCCGAAGAAGCTACAGTGTAGCGAAACGCGTTATGTTTTAGAAAAAAATATAAGTGGAAATTAGACAACTTTGTTTTAGTTATACAATTTGTTAAATATAATATCCATAAAATAATATATTAGCTTTAGGGATAATGGCTTAGTCGCTAGAATAAACAGCTTGATCGTATAATTCGAAGTAAATTTTGATCTAGTGAGTCATTTATTGTTAGGTTAGGAAGTAAAAGTGATTGCTGTGAACCAGATCCTGTGGTTGCGGAATGTAGAAACACTTTGAAGCGTACTTCTTAAAAAAATCCATATTAATCTTTAATCTTTATCTTTAAATTCTTAATCTTCTTAATCTTTAATCTTTAATCACTTTATAAACTCCTTCGAGCGTGTTCACACGGTTAGGAATCGCGAAAAAAAAACGAATCATCTATTTGTGTTTGTATTAAATGACGAATCGTCAGAAATGAATGTGTGAATGGGCCGTTAGTCTTAAGCTGGGTCCACACCAATAAAATTTTGCGTATGTGTTGAATTTACTAGGACAAATTGTTTGAATTATCTGGTGGACAACAAATGGTTCGTGTGCGGCGACAATATTTGTGTGTGACTTTGTGTGTCAGAGCATCTATATTGCCGCACAGGCACACTGCATACAATACATACAAATTTGTGTGCCGCCACAGCCTGAACAACACAACTTTATACCGAAATATCTCACACAGCCACAAATACCGAACTACAAGATTTGTGTAACCCCTTGTTCTTATATTACTTTTACCAGTTTGAATCTGTACTCTCCACAGCTTCGCATGCATTTGTAAAACAACCGGCCCGCGCACCTCACGCCAGCCGCCCGCGCATCATTCGTTCCGAACGCGCTTAGGCAATAAAATCAAAGGAACGAGACGAAAAGTTTCATTCTTAATTACCTTTTAACAAAAACAAGTACTACGATTTCTTTTTTCACTCAGTGTTAAATAAATTCATAACGGTGTGGTAATAAAATAAATTAATAATATTAAATAAAATTGACAAATTTGTGACAAAATGAAATTCACAGTTTATATCTGGTGAAACAGTAACGAAAAAGCCCAAATAGTATAATGAAACATATTTAAAATATGGATTCATTGCCTTGGATGACAAGATGCAATGTGTCGTTTGTTATAAAGATCTATCCGCGGAAAACATAAAGCCTTCAAAATTAGTCCGGCATCTGGAAACAAAACACCCTTCTTTACAAAACAAACCATTATTTTTCAAGCTAAATCGCTCCTCTTGATTAATCAACAAATCAGTCCATAATAAGACCCCAGCACTTCAAGCATCCTATTTAGTAGCATTAAGAATGGCCAGGAAGTCTAAGCCCCACACGATTGCGAAAATGCTCATTTTACCCGCCATTGATATGGTCAATGTGATGATAAGTCCGGAAAAAGTAAAAAGTTGAAAACTATACCACTTTCAAATGGCACAATATCGAGACGTATTAATGAAATGACCAATTATGTTCACGATCAAATAAATGACGAGTCAACAGACGTATCGAGCTTGGTGCAATTTTTGTGTTTTGTCTAATACGAATGCGAAGGGTCGATTACAGAAAGTATGCTATTTTGCAAATCAATCCCTGGTCATGCAACTAGAAAAGGACTCTTTTTATTGATGCAACCCAAAACGAAAACTTGGACTTTAATAACTGCACTGCGGTATGTACTGATGGCGTAAAAGCGATAACTGGGCAGAACATTGTTGTGTCAGTAAAATTAAAAGACATTATGCCACATATGGAATCTTTACAGAAATGCACTTGCTACAAAAAAAATTCCAGATAATTTATAAAATATTATGTAAAAAACTATTACGGTTCCATATGCAGAAATACTCATGGCTTCGGTTTTTTTGGAATTCTAGTGGTGCGGTGCTCATAGACAACCTGGGTAACGGCAAAACCATTATCTAATATGTTACCCTTTACTTCTTGATCAACTGAAGTTTACTGTTCAAGACGAAACATCTACATCTGACCAAAAAGGAATGCTCTTTCACGATGATAATAAGCCTGCTCACTCAGCTTCAGTTCTTACGGTAAAACTCCATGCCATATGCTTCGAAATGCTTCCGCATGCCCTGAATTCACCAGATTTGAATCCCAGTCATTACTTCTTCTTCTTAGTACCGAAGAATTAACTAGCTAGACGACGACATACTTCAAATGATGAGGTCAAAGCCGTGACAACAGTTTATTTTACATTTTGCTTATTTGCATCTCAAAAATCTTATATTTTCTTAAGTAGGCCGATGAGAATTTTTTAGGTAGACAATGTTTTCTAACCCTGGAAATATATAGAAATAGAACCCTCAAGAGTTCTATTTCTTCATCTTATACCTATCTTATACTATACCTATCTTATATTATCTTATACCAAAAGGACATCATATATATCAAAGGTCAATTTTTCTATTCAATCAAACTTCTCGACGCGGTTTTCGCTAACCATTGTAGCATCATTAGGAATAAATTGTGTTTTATTTGAATCATAACTTCACCCAATGAAGCGTGTAAAAATCATGCATCATGAAGTTAACTAAGCACTACATTAATAATTGAAAAAGTTCACTGAACGGAATAGATCCTTTATTCTGGTTCATAGTTTTCTTCCATTTTTCTATTTGTCTATTATACAAAATATATCTATTTTTCTATTATACACTTTAAACAAGCCTTCAATTGCTAATGTCTATATTATGGTCATACTCTAGTGGATGTTGGGCAGCACAAGATTTTTTCATTTCTCCCATAACTAATGTGGGCAATGTTTTCTTTATATCTGCTTATGGATCTTTTAGGTTGCCCAATATACCTTTGATCACAATATTGACAACTAATTTCATAAATCCACAATTTCTCATGTTGGATTACCCAGGACTTATTCTTTGAATTACCCAGAATTTATCCTTTGGATTATCCAGGACTTCTCTTAATTTATTATGTGGTTTGTAGATTACCTTGATGTACATTTTTTTCAAAATCTTGTCTAACCCTCACACTAGTTTTACATCAACTGGTATTACCATGAATTTATTTTTGTTCTGTGCCTTTTGAAAAGTCGAAGATTCTTTCAGTAATTGTCTAAACTAATATTTTATAATTAATTAGAGATTTTTGTGATAACCATTCATTTCTTCGAACACTTCCATAATTAATTTTAATTTTTGTTATAATTATCTTTGTGTAAAGGAAAATTGATTAATATATCTATTATACAATTTAAACTAGTCATGTTTTTACGAAAGTTATTATTGCAATCGTTAGGAATGTATCTCGAAGTGGTAGTGTTTTCTTTAAAAATATCAAATATATCAAAATTGAATCGAAAAAGAAATGAAATTTACTTTGAAACTTTGAACCATTTCTAACATATCTCGATACATTTTGCAACACACAAAAACAACCTGAAACCCGACTATGAAAAATAAGCCGAAGAAAAAAAAAGAACATCGGCCCTCTAGCAATCGTTACATCGCATGACGCATCAACACGAAGACAAAGGAACGCCGAGGACCATATTTCCCAGGCCTACTCGATTCCAACTACTGTTCTAAATGGGGTTTTGTCTGGGCAATGCGCGCCATTTTACGCTTTTGTCTCAGTTCCATCGATGAGCTGGCCGTTTGTTCTTTTTCTGACAGTCGAGAAGGTACAGAGTCATCGTTCTCGAATTGAAATGAGATGCGGCATTGTTTTAATCGGGGTGACGTGAATAAGACGTCACTTTCATGGCAGCCTGGGATTTTTTTGTTTTTGTTTAGATATAGATGTTCGATAAGGCGATAGGGTTTTCAATTAAGACTGGGATGTTAAGAATGAAATAAGTGGATGTTGAGCGAGGTAAAAAAAGGAAGATGATCAAGTATTTTGGTGACAGATGGTGTGATATTTGTTTTGATGTTATAGTTTTCAACATTTTGTAAAAACTCACAAATTTTTAATATAAGGTAAATTTATACCAGTCAGCTTTACCGAGGGCTCTTCTTCGCCTTCCTCTTATTCCTACGTTGTCTAGATATCTCATTTTCAGCCTTCCTCTTGTACGGTTTTCAACTGACCTTTCTAGTAGTCTTTTTAGCGGGATTATTAGCTTCTAACCTCATCACGTTTTGTCCATCGCAGTCTTCCTATTTTGTTTATATTTAGTTCTTGGTAGATTCTCTTCATATATTTTCATATATTTCATATATTTTTCTTAGGACCTACTTCTCGAAGCATTCTAGAGTTACTTCATCAAGTTTTTCATAGCCATATGTCAACACCCCACCTATTAGCGTTATATATAGTTTTGTTTTAATTTTTTTTAGAGAGAGAGAGGGGGGAGGGGAGAGGGAGGGAGAGGGATAGAGAGAAACGGATAGAGTGAGAGAGAGAGAGGGGGGGGAGGGGGGGTACAATACAATTGTCAGGGTACAATACCGTTTAAAAATGCATACTTTGGTTAATTGCGACCAAAGGCAAAAAAAAACAATAATTTAGAACATTATGTATTGAAATCTTACAGAATTAAAGAAATTATAATATTATTTGAATGCAAAAACATAATTCGAATTTATTTTGATGTAGATGGCTAGAGAGCTGTAGAGGCCAATTTTATCAGGCTCTGGTGCTGATTCTCCCGGAGTTTCACTAATGAAAAACAGTTTTTTCCACGCGCCATTTAATTTTTTTGTGAATTTTCATCTTTAGATTTTCCAATGATATTCGCAGCATCTGAAACATTAAATTGTTTCCAAAAGTCTACAACAGAGTTGTTGTTGTTTTGACTCACAGCTCATGGAGATGTGCAAATAGTCGTCTCGTGTAATAAGTTTTAAATGTTTAGATAACGCCCTGGTCCATCGGTTAAAGCAAGCTGGCTGGTGGCAAAAATTCAACTTTCACACGTGGGTCGAAATTAAAGAGAGCAGCAGTTGACCTGTTGCATTATCGATAAATAGCATCACCTTAAATGGGATTTGTTTTGATTGGTGTGTACTATGGCCAGGAGGTGTAATTATGACGTATTTCTTTCAAAATGATGCTGGTGAAGCTGTAAGTGTGAATGGTATTTGATGAACTAAGATGATAACTGGTTTTTTGGGGGCTGAATTGAATAATATGGATCTGGAGGATATGTTCTTCCAACAGGATTGAGCTACACCTCCCCCTACTAAGTACCACCATCTATCAGGAAAGTATCTAATTGTCCACTATTTTCTCGTATACCCCTCGAAACACATGAAGCTAGGAATGCTTGTATGGATCACGCAATTTTTTAAAATAAAAGCTGAATAATTTGCTACATGAATAAGTGCTATAAACTTATCAAAAATCGTCTTTATTTATTCAACACTTCACTTGCGTCTCTTTATTTCCTGGAACGGAGCTTCTCGAAATACGAAAAAAGTCGATCTTCGATTCAGGTATTTTACGGGAAGAATATGCCTCGGAGGCACCCCAGAAACCCCCCTCGCCCCTGGACGATCCTTCACCGGGATTCCTTCCGCGGAACCGGGGGGCATTCCGGGCTCGCGGCTCTTCAAAGGCAGAATGCGGCCGCGGCAATGCGCCATTGTTTTCGCACGCCGGCCGAACGCAAAAACGAGGGCGGCCACGACCGGCGCGCTCTTTGATTGTCATCGCGAATGTCGTTTGTTTCGAGAAAAACGAGCGCTAAGCCGGATGCCACCGTCTCCGAGTGAGTTATTAGGGCTGGATCGATCCGTTAACGATAAATAAGGACGAAGAAACTAATGGACTTGGTGAACGGATGATGGTCGTGATGACGGTCGATGAGTTTTCCTACTCCTAGTTGGAAAATCTTTTATAAAGCGTTGTCGAATAAGTGTGTCAGAAATATAAAATGAGGCACAATGAAGTTATCATTGAGTGATAATCCGGTAATTACACATGTCGACATGATTTTTATAACATTAATGAGAATGTTCTTTTTGCGTTTCATTTAGGTAGTTATTAAAACCCCTCTTCACAGAAATGCCTTAGCACGTCCCATTTTTCAAGTACCTGCTTCTCTTTAATATAATGGGTGAATTGAAATTATTTGTATCTGACTTTAGAGTATAAAGATAAGGAGTACTTTGGTACAAAGTGTTGCTGTTTTTTGTGTTTATGGGGCTGTAGGGCAACTAAAGAACATTACAGTAAGAAAGATTGGTCTCATAAAACTTTTTGAATCTGATACTTCAAATATAAAATATACCCCCCTTGTTAATTATTTGACCTTATTTGACATCCTAAAAATTATATGATATCTCATGTAATTTTTTTTTCACATTATCCTCAGTAATGTCTTTAGATAGATTTAGTACGTTTTATATATTTATATTAAATAAATATTAGATTGTAAAAATATGTCGTCTCCTTTTTTTTCCCCTACTAAAACTGCCAGAACCTCCACAAAACTGTGATATTTTGCAGATGTAAAGGACTGTCATGTATTAAGTATGGATTAAACTCGTACCAATACCGGACAATTTTGTTTATTGACGAAGCCATTGCGCCAGAAATGAGCTTCATCGGAGAAGATGATTTTGCGATGAAAATCGTTGTCGGCTTCTATCATTCATGACGGGTGCGATGGTCGGTTGGCTTCAATTCTTGTGACAGTTGCAAGCCTAAGTCTAACCTCAAAATTCACCGATTGTCGGTTGTCATTGGCAAGAGGCCTAATCCTTGCGAGCGGTGAGCAACCGAGACGTTTTCATTTTCCGTTACACTTGCTTGAACGGCGGCAATATTCTTAACACTTCTGACTTCTTTTTGTGGTACAGGCACCACACTATCATATAGAGTAAATTCACTTTCTTGAAAGTATTGAATTGAAAAAACATTGATAGATAAGTGGACGTATCCAAAAAAGTAGAGCAGATTGAGAGAGACCACAAAAACAATTTTTCTTGTAAACCTGTGTTTTTTTGTCTAATAAAAAAATGAAACGAACTTTTTGAACGAACTTTATAGTTAAAAGAACAAATCAAGAATAAAGAGATCTGTTTGACTCTTCAACGATAACATCGGTAACAAATATTCAGAAAATTGGAAGAAGGGAAAGCAACGAAAGGTATTGAATGGAGGTATTGAGGCAGGAAGAGGAAAGAAAGATCAGAAAAGAAATGGGTTGTGGAATTTGCAAAAACTAACTATGCGACACTGGAAAAGGTAATGAAAAAATTAAATAATGGTGAAAAATCGCCAATAGAACCCAAAAACTTCAAGCCCTCTAGAGATGGCCAAAAAGAACATTTCCATAATCCCTGAGTTTTTCTTGAGGCGCCTTGTTGTTAAATAGAATTTTGTTTGAAAATCTAGCTAATTTTTTGATTGATTTATTTTCAGTTAAGATCATGAACCAAAATCATTTTGTGTTGCCTTTTTGATATTCTGGTCGTTTTCAAATCTTGATTCAAATCGATCATTTGTTGTCGGTGGCGTTTAGTATTAACGGTTTCGCCAGATTTTTGGCAGCTCATAATAGATCACACCCTTCTGATCCCACCAAACATAGAGTCTTCCGTCCATAGCGAGTTGACTTTGCAATTGATGTCGATAGTTCGCCAGGAGTTACCCATGATCTTTTATGTTTAGGATTCTCAAAATATATCCAGTTTTCATCGCCAGTCATAATTCGATGGAGACATGACTTTCTTTTGTACCTGGCGAGCAGCATTTTGTAAGTGGTTTTTCGGTTTTCCTGCTGCCTTTCATTCAATTCATGTGGAACTCAT
The DNA here is from genome assembly GCA_031761425.1 of Cosmopolites sordidus. Taxonomy (NCBI): domain Eukaryota; kingdom Metazoa; phylum Arthropoda; class Insecta; order Coleoptera; family Curculionidae; genus Cosmopolites; species Cosmopolites sordidus. Next base: position 735,197 of record JARFXV010000714.1, on the reverse strand, counting down.
TTTCCCATCTTCTGGATTTCAAACGCATAGAGACGATTTCTCGTGTCACATTTAATTGTTACTGCGTTTGAGCGTCAACCTCATTCAACAATACTTGCAATTCGCTATCATCAAACTTTTTCGGTGGTCTTCCACGTTCTTCGTTTTTCACACCAAAATCGAACTGTAATTTACTAAGAGCATGCGCACCGTAAGCTTCGACAAGCATTCGATATGATTCTGCGGCAGTTTTTTTTTCAAATGGTAACACAAAATCAATGCTGTCCGCAAATCGTAGTTTCCAGGCACAGAATTCGACATGTTCAACGCTATTACAAACTATGCTGTTGTTTGAAACTTGCATTATTGTGAATTGAAAGTCTTTGTCAGATATCAACAAGGAAATGGCGCCAATGAGGCGGTTTGACGGTAACTACATTGATAGCTAGGGCCATTTATGGGCAAATTCCGGTTTCATATTTACAGACCTGGTATTCACCATTAATTTTAAATAAAATTGGCGACAGGACGCATCCTTGTCTGGTTCCTTTTTTGACGTAAAACTCACTGGATGTTCTATCTTCAATTTTCACCACTGCTCTGTTTTGTTCGTATACATAGCAAATTAAGCGAATCAGGTAATCTGATACTCGCATTTCCTGCTGTCAAACGCCTTCGGATAATCAAAGAAACATAGATATACAGGATAACCATCATTCTTCTCTGGCTTTTTCGATTACTTGTCGTATGTTAGGATATCTGTTCCCGTGTACCTCCCCCCGAATCAATCCAGCTTCTCTTTTGGGGAATCTGCCGAATCTGCTATGATAAGTTTTAAACGTCCATTGATTCCTCTTTGAACGACGCTTCTATTGAATTCGCTTCTTTAATTACCGTTCTTATTTCTAATCTAGCTCTATCCCTATTTATAGCTATATAGATCTAGCTGATTATGAGTGGTTTATATTAACCAAACAAATCATTGACATAACGAAAAAAATCCGTTTACACATTATGTCCGTTTTATTCTGTACATCTATCTTTTTCATAAATGGCAACGATTCATTGTTTCAAATGCTACAATGAAAAAAATGTATAACTGTTTAAAATTTACTAGAATAGCTGTTCAAAAATCTTCTTAAAAACCCGTTATAACGGCAGCTGTTATTGTCTATTGCAAATTTCTCATCAAAGGCGAAGTAATTATGGTTAAAATAATTTTTGTCGAACTAAAAATGTGCGCTTTAGAAAAACCATGCTCACGTAGATTAAATCATCTCCTGATGACGCTAACATGGTTACAAGAAGGGAGGTTAGGTTTAGCAAAGTTGAACATTAAAGATTGATTTTGTTAGCATTCAAGAAATATATCATTACCTTGATCAGATCTTCATTTAGGATTGTATGAATTGAAATAGGGGAGGGTAGATTCAGTTTAATAGCTATTTGGTAAATATCAAAAACTGGATTTAGATCCTCTATTGCTACACATTCGCCATAGAGGTCGTCAATTAATTTGAATTTATAAAGAAGTTCTTTAGTCAAACAATAGCCTGTGCGCATTCTGATAATCGTTAATCGTGTTGTGTCTTTTTTTTTATATTCAAATTTCGAAAACCATGGCTTACTTGGAAACGCAGTTTGTACCCAACAGTCAGATCTTTCCATTCGGTTTTGTAGTCCTTGTACGTTTTTTCTTTAATAATGTTAAAAATTTCTTGAACGTTTATTGACATATTTTTAGGGATATTTAAGATTCTGTCTATGTTGGCCAAGGAGTCAGCCTCCTCATTACCAGAAATACCGGCGTTTCCTGGAATCCATGCTAAGCGGACGTTATTTAATGTAAAACTAAATTATAAAATCGACAGTGAACATGCAGCGCCATCTCTTGTCAATCGGGCGAATCATAGACCGTACCTAAGCCTAAACGAGCAGGTCGCTGTAGCAGTTTGCGACGGCCGGCACGCGTCAACACATTTAAATGCATAATTCAGTCTAATTGATTAAAATTACTAGCATTTTCTTTAATTACGCTTTAACGCGATCGGTGCGGCGTATTAAATCACGTTTAAGTGAAAAGAAAATTAGCCGACGGCCTAATCAACGAAACGTCGTCGAGTTCGACTTGTTAAAAAGCGATTAGACGGGAAATAGTGGGCCGCGATATTTTCAGTTAAGTAGTTCGATTGCCCGATAATTGTTTTAAACGGCAAACATCAGTTCGGGATTGGGTTTTGTTTTGGCTTAAGCGAGATAATGGGTCGGTAAATTGTCTGATTGTTAGCCTATTTTCGATAAAATGGGGAATTACATTTATCCCCCTCTCATCACTTTTTATGTTTATACAAACGTTAGTGACTTTTATGTTTATATTATCGGTTGATTGGCAGCGCTGCTTTTAATCATGTGTCATTAGTCAAATTCTCAAGTTAGCTATAAGCAAGTACCGGCGATCGAATTTAATATAGACTATTTACGTGTCAAATACCTGGGAGTAATTATACAAAAAAAATTTAAAATGGAACTTACATATTAATCGCATTGTCAACAAAGCAAATGCAGGTATCAATATCATTAAAGCCTTCTCTAAAGTTTGCTGGGGTTCGGATCCGAAAACTCTCCTTGCGGTATTTCACGCTCTTGTGAGATCTCACCTAGACTTCGGTTCTATATTTCTCAGCAATTCAACAAAAAAAGCCTTACTAAATTGGACACAATATTTAATAAAGGAATCAAAAATTTGCTTAGGTTGTATGAAATCTAGCCCCACTTGTGCTATCTTATCGGAAAGCGGACAAATTCCTCTTGAATATAGAAGAAAAATGCTAGCTACAAAATTTTTGGCTGGAAAAATCACGATTTCTGATCACCCGTTAATCCTCATCCTCAGACAACTAAATTTGAGAGGTTTACACTACCTACATGAAAACATCTTCCACACTCATCCACACTCACATCTTTCTATCCTTTTTTAAATAAAATTTACATGAACAACTCCTTTCCTTGTTTTGTAATCTCTTATGAATCTCAAGTTGAACCCATAAATTGTATAAATATCCATATCAATAAAGGTGATCCAAACATTAACCAAACTTTTTTAAGCAACAGTAGCTATTACAAAGATAGATACAAATTTATTTTTACTGACGCCTCAAAAAAGGGAGACCGATTAGGCTTTGGAGATTACCAAATAAAATATCCATCTGTAACGCAGAAATTGGTGCAATTCAGGAAGCAATAACTATCGCTCTGAAGAAAAAGTTCAAAAATATTATCATATTTACCGATTATCAAAGTGCGATTCTTAAGATCACCGACTGCAAAATCAACATTCGCAATGATATAACGACGCTTAAAACCAGAACGCTGCTAGTAATATCCAAACAATTGAATTATGATTTTCGTGCCCCTTGGATTCCGGGACACTCCGCAATTTTTGGTAATGAATTAGCTGATAAATTGGCTAATATCGCAAGAAATTTGAACATTCCCAAAAAGATGTTTTTGAATCTGCTAGATGTTGCCAACTCAATCAAATCAAACATACTGGACAAATTTATTACCTCATGGAAACATTCTATCTCTCTTACATCTTCATACAAATATATTCAAGAACATTTTTTAAACAAAGTCTGGTTTTCCAAACTTGAATACAAAGACCGTCGACATATAACAACAATTATCAGAATGAGAATAGGTCATTGTTGTACCAAACAACATTTATTCAAGATTGGAGTCGTAGACGACCCAAGATAACATTCAGGATCTAAATCATATACTCTTTGAATGCCAAAATATTGATGTCCCCATCGATCTTTATAATGATCTGATTAAATTGGGGCATTATTCCCCTTTAAACATTAATTCAGTACTATCCAAATTGAATAATTAAACAATTGAACTTGTAATATCATTTTTAAATGAAATTCACATTAATTTGTAAAAAGAAAAGGAGAAAAAAAAACAGAAAGGGCCAATAAACCTTGTAACAACTTTCATTAAGATTAGCTTAGTTCGATCAAGCTGCATCCTTTCACATGATGATAAATCAAGTTTACCCTTTGTCTAACCCTAGATATAAGTGTAAAAGTTTAAACTTTATTTGTATTGTAATAGTAACTAAGCCATTCAAGCCAACAACTCCATGATTATCTAAATAGTTTTTATTGGAAAGTAAATTTCGTTCAACACGCTATGAAGTTCTAGGAGTTCTTTCTCGCCTATCTAGAACTTCTGAAGTTTGAGCTGGCAAATTGCCTTGCAGCAACGCCATACACTTAGAAGAAGAAGAAGAAGAAGACTATTTACATATAATCAAAAGTTAAAAAAAACATTTCTAAATACAAAGTAAAATTATTTTCATGGTGTTTATTTTTATAGAAAAAGGATTATAAGCGAACAATATTGAATAAATCAAACGGTAAGGGTTGCTAAAATTGCTCTTAAATTACTTCAGTTGATGTGACAACAATTTAGATATTAATTACTGCTATTGGTTATTATTTAAACAGTATATTACGTAATTTTCGATTATAATATCAATATATATCCTAACATTAAGACCTACAGAAATGCCATGCCAACATTTTTCTTTAGGACCATAATGTTAAATATTAGAAATATTTATAACTAGTATGAAACTTAAGGGTTTGTTGTTGTTGGAGAGTTTAGGATAGTAAGTAAAAAATATTATTTAAATAACTTTTTTTACATTTCTCGTCTATATATTATTGTTACTAACTATAGCCACAGTAAGACATACAGGAATAAAATAGTTTGAATGAGAAGAATGTATTGAATACTGGATTTTGAAGTGGATAAGGTCATGAAATATATTAACCTTGATATTTATGGTTCTTTTTCTGACATCCCAGTTTATTTCAATTTGTCTTTACAAGTGAGTAAGCATCAAACAATATTTATGACAATCGCTTTTATACTAAATAAATAAACAAAGATTAATATCTAAATATTTCCACTATATTTAAAATTGTATGTATGACATTTGTTTCGACACACAGTGCCTTTTCAAATACAAATTGAAATATAGTGGAAATTTTTAGATATTAATCTTTAATTATTTAAAATGAATTTCCATCAAGTATCGGCTAACTCAGTTAAACTTTTATACTAGTTTATAAAGACTTTTAGATACTGAGAAAGAACGGATAAGCACTTTATGCAGTTTTGTTAACACCAAGTTATAAGACACGTTTATACTTTAACCAACGCACAGTAAGAGTCAGATTTCTCTCAGATTTCATCAGATTTCTTGCTAGAACTTTCGGTCTATTCTTAACTAATCTTCTTTAAGTAAAATTAGTTCAGAATATCGATGAATGGCGTTGTTTGTAATGTACCAGGAGTATTGAGTATAATTCTTAATAGATCTTTATAAATATCGTTTTATATACCCATAATTAATGATGGATGTTAGTTGAAACCTTCTATCTAATAGCCAATAAGGGTTTCTGAACTTGGGATTTAAGTACTTTCTATGTTTTTTTCAGTTCAATCTTCGATCTCATATGTGTTTATCTAATACAGTCTTAATCTACACAATAATTTCCATCGTTATCGACAATTTTCGCCTATCTCTCTGACCAACTTTCTATTTCCCTTTTTTTTTAAACTGTTTCGATTGCTGTCGTAGTTGGAAATATTCTTCCGCGAAAAAATTAATCCATAGATCTAAAAAGACCGTAATGTGATGGTGCAGTACCAGGAGAACACGGTGAGTGAGGAAGTGTTTTCCAATCTAACTATCTATGAGATTTTCAATTTATACAACAAGCCTTTATACCAAACCCTATCAAAGGCATCTTCATTGTTCAGAAAAATCGCACAACAGTATCTGCTTGCCTCAAAATTTTGATGAATTCTGATTACAATGCGATGCACTTGTCGAATGGTTGAGTGCTGCTGTCTAGATTGGTGCTTGGGAAGTACTGGCAGTTGACTAATAGCCTGGTTTACGAATAAATTTAATTACAGTGACTTTCCATGGAATACCTGTAATCGTGCGGCAAAACGCTCTGAACATCTGGATATATTCTGTTGAATTAACTTGGCTTGAAGCACCGGCAATTTTGTATAACACATCGGTCAATAAGTCCCCGGTCTGCCATATAGATAGCGTCACATATAAAAAATCCTCTGTCCACTAGTTTCTGAGTTGTTGCGCTCTAACTGACTCTACTTCTGTTATTTTTAAAACAATGGAAATAAACAATTTCGTGTGTTGATTAAGCATTGCTTTTTGATGAAGGGAAATAACATTGAAGCAACACAATGGCTTGATAAACATTACCCGGACTCTGCCCCAAGAGAATCAACTATAATTGATTGGTATCCCGAATTTAAATTTGGTCGTACAAGCACCTTTGATGCTGAACGCTCTGGACGTCCAAATGAGGTGGTTACACGAGACAAGATCAGAAAAATTCACAAAATTATTTCGCAAAATCGAAAAGTAAAGTGGCAGGAGATAGCTGATATCATGACGATATCGAAAGGAAATGTTTACACCATTTTGCATGAACATTTGGGAATGCGCGAATTGCTATCGAAATGGGTATCGCATTTGCTCACAGCGGACCAAAAACAACAACCTATTGATGATTCTGAGCAATTTTTGGAGCTGTCCAGGGATGAAACATGGATCCATCACTACATTCCGGAGTGAAATCGGCAGTCAGCTAAGTGCCAAAAGTCATCCAAAGCGACCAAAAGCACAACCTTCGACAGGCCAGGTTATGGCCTACGCATTTTGGGATGGGATGGGACTAACGTTCATCGATTATCTCGAGAAAGGAAAAACCATGAATAGCGAATATTACATAAGGTTATTGATGCGTTTGAAAGACGAGGTCCAAATGAACAAAAAAAATTTTACCAAGACAATGCACTATGTCACAAATCATTGGCAACGATGGCTAAATTACAAGAATTGCACTTGGAATTGCTTCCTTATCCACTGTATTCTCCAGATCTGACTCCCAGCGACTATTTCTTATTTTCAGACCTCAAAAAATGCAGGAAATAAACATCGTTCCAATGAAGACGTAAATGCCCAAACTAAAGGATATTTTGAAGGCAAAGACAAATGGTTCTATAAAAAAGATGTAGAAAATATTTTTACAATTTAATATAAACGACACCGTCTTCAATCTACGTAAACACATTACTAAGGAGTATTTAAATAAAAATGAAACCTCTCTCCTTTTCGTCGTTTACTGCACACACATTTTCTATAAAAAATCCAAATGGGAGGGTAAACAATGCATTTTAAAGGACATGCGACACTCTGGTATTTCATAGGCTTTTGAGAGTTCATCTATAAGGTTTTTTTTAGTTTTCATCTTTCTCGTTACCCAAAAATCCTTTCAGAACACTTACAAAACACTTCGAAGCTGCCAATTTCTTCTCATTTAATTTTTCTTGAAAACGGAAATCACCTAGAAGTTTCTTATTTGAAGTCCAATAAATATGTTTAAATGCACTTAAAGAAGCAGTCACTTTCAGGATCACTTACAGGATACAGGTTCTCTCCACACTATAGGAACAGCAAACGGCATAGAATATTTCTTGCAATGCATCCACTGCACATGACTTTTATTTAAAAAATTCGCGCGCTTAATGTATCGATACAACCGTATATTTTTAAGTTGGTCCTTGATATCTGACAGGAGGTTCATATCAAATCGCTTGTTAAATTAGGAATTATAACGTCTTTTGTAATTTTTTGCAGTAAGGAATTTATCTATTTGAATATCTAGGAGTAACACTAACATTTAAAGGGGATGAAGAAAAAGAATAGCGAAAGGAAGCAAAGCCGTATGAATGTTTTCAAAAATTTTAAAGCAAAGAATATAACAAGATCAGCAAAAGTAAGAGCGTATGAATCAATACTAAGGCCCACATTTATCTTTGCATGTGAGACATGGTCAATGACGAAGAAGGAAGAAAATAAGCTGAAAGTCTAGGAACTAAAATATTAAAGAGGATTTTTGGAGGGATGAAAGTTCAGAACAAATTTAGAAAAAGGATAAACCGAGAAATAGAAGAACTATACAAAAAAACCAAACATGGATAGGTGGTGAGAGCGCAGAGAGCTAAATAGCTGGGACACATAGCGAGGACGCCAGGCAAGAGATGGGTTAAAAGAATACTGATGAGAGGTGAAGGAAGAAAGAGAAGGACCGCGTAAGAAATGGCTGGCTGAAGTGATGAAATATTTGAAGAAACTAGGAGTCAGGGATTGAAAGAACGATGCTTTGGACCGAAAGCCGCCACTAGGCCTGTAGAGCTGAATATTGTTATTACTAAGGAATTTGTCTAAAAAATCAAATTTCTTGTGCGGATGTATTAAAAATATTAGGAGTGTTGCGCCGATAATGCTTTACCAAAAAAAAATGTTTGCAACTGGTGCAAGGACGTTAGTGATGGTAGAGAGGCAGTTGAAGATAAACTTCGTTTAGGAAGACCTTCCACGTCACCCTGTGAAGAAATCATATCAAAGTCATTAACATTTTGATGAATTCAATCAAGTTTAAAGAACAATTAAGGATCGTGTCTTGTGTCTTTTCACCTTGTTTCAAAAACACTGATTTTTTTTTTAAACATCGTCGATTCGAAGTTGCTTTCTTTGGATGATGATATTTTGAAATGCATAAGTACCGGTAATGAGACATTGATCCATGCTTATGATCCAAAAACAGCTCGACAATCAAGAAAGTGTCATGCTAAAGAAGAACCAAAGACGAAAAAACCACGTCAAAAATCAAAATAACGTTAACTGTTTTCGTTGCCCACATAGGGCTTCTTCCAAATAAGCGTTATGCGTTATTGGGGTGAGTCCATTGGAAAAAAGCGTCCAGATTTGGCATCAGGTTAACACACCATCACTCACTGCAATAGTTATTCGTCAATTTATCGCTAAAAATCAAGAAATACTGCTAAGTTTAATAACCTTTGTTCGTTTGAAGAAAGCTGCTGCCGAAAGTTATCGATTGTTGATTGAAGCTTATAGTGAACATGTTCTAACCCAAAAAACTTGTAAACGGTGGTTTAAACACCTTAAAAGTGCTGATTTTGATATAAAAGACAGGGAACGTCCAGGACAAAAAGTTTGAAGATGCAGATTTACAAGCATTATTGGATGAAGACTCAACTAATATCCACCATTTCCATTCTACACGCATTGGGAAGGATCGAAAAGGAAGGAAAATAGATTCCATATCCGTATAAAATTGAAGGAACGAGTACATTAAAAGGCCACAAACCACTTGTGGATTTTTGCTTGCCAGACAGAAAAGAAAAGGTTTTTTACATCAAGTTGTAACAGGTGACGAAGAGCAAATCTATTTTGACAACCCAAAGCGCAAACAATCGGAAATAGACCCAAGCCAGCCTTCAGCATTACAACCAATGCCCAATATAGATAAAAAGAAGGCTTTTCTGTGTATTTGGTATTACGAACTCGCGATTACTGGCAATCGAAATCGACAACATTTGATTGAATTGAACTGAGCGTTGAAGAAGAAAAGGAACAAAATACGCCCAAAGACACGATAATGTTATTTTTCAACAAGACAATGTTCGGCCCAATGTCGCAAAACGTGTAAAAAATTATTTGGAAAACGTCCTAACACATAAACCGTATTCATCGGACTTATCCGTTTTGGACTACCATGTATTTCTATCGATGCAGCACGGGCTTTTAAACTACACTAACATTCTCACCAAGAAGTGAAAATTTGATAAAAAGATGGAAAAGATAAGAGCTAACGATAGCCAATACTTTGATTCTTAAGGTAATTTATTTTGTTATGGAAATAAACGCTCAAATTTTGTGAAAAAAATCGACATAATTAACCGAAACGCCTATTAATTAAAAAGAAGACACGTCTAATTTAGAAGAAAGGTAAAAAATCGTTTATTCAAAGCATATACCACCGCTAGTTGCACACTGACCATTTGTGGTTGCCCTCTCGAAAAAACCGTACATCTTTTGAGGTCCTCCAGTCATCAAGCCATTTTTTGTAATTTTAAAGTGTTTCATGGAAAGTGCGTGAGGCATAGATGAAAACAAATAGTAGTCAGAAGTCTGGTGAGTGCGATGGATGGGGCAAGAGTTTCCAGCCAAGTGCAGAAATAATTTTTCCGGGTCTTGTAGTCTATTCTGGTCGTTTTTATTTCAATGAATGGTTGAAATTGATCATTTGTTAACGGTAGCTAACGGTATTAACAGCTTCACATGATTCCAGTAGCTTATGGTACACGACACCGTTCTGATACCACCAAATGCCCAGCATCGCCTTCTTTCCAAAGCAATTCGATCTTGCTGTCGATGTTGATGGTTGTCATGGGTCAGCCTACGATTTCCCGCGTTTTGGGTTCTCGAAATATGTTCATTTTTCGTCTCCAATCACGATCCGATGCAAAAAAGTCTTTCTTTCATGTTGAGAAAACAAAACTTTGCACACCATGGCATGCAGATGATCATAAATGGTTCGACGACCAACATTTATCATCTCTGCCATTTGTTGTTGAGTTTGCATATTGTCTTCTTCCAACAATGCTTGTTCTGTGCGTCCTTTGTCTTTCAAGTCGAAATCACCACTTTTGAATCGTCTAAACCAACGCCCACAAGCGGCTTGCGCTGGGACATTGCCACCGTAGGTCGCGTTTTTTTAAATGTAACTCAAAATCGTTTAAACATCAATAAGGATTTGAAAGGTACTATCGTAGCAACAAAATTATATAAGAGGTTAGACTGTGTTTGTTTGACCTTTGTTTCCAACGCCATCTCTTTAAAAAATTAAGAATTATTAACTGCCACACCTGATAATAATAAAGAGGTAAACTTAATGCAAAAGACTTAACAGCTTACAAGCTAAAATACATCCATTTTATTTCTCTCTTTCAAACCATCACGTCATCTCCTCCCTATACAGTCCGTTCCTCCCCTCGACCCCTTCGTTTCCCTTTACCAGCACCACGTTCCCGTCTTTCGCCATTTACCGAGAAGTTGTTGCTCATTACCCGGGGACTGTACCGACCGTTCCGTGACCACATCGCATCGGCTTTCGTGTCTCCCGTCGACGGGGACTGTACATCGCGTGTTCGCAACGTAACTTTGACCATTTTTCTTTGCCCCAGTGTGGCGGCCTTTTTTTCTCAGAACCAGCTCGTTTTCTGTGAGAAAGTGATATTTTTCCTTATTTTTTTTTCCTTGGCTCGATGCTTCGAACAGACCGAGCCGGAACAAGGGCGGGTAAAGGAAGAAGAAAAGAGGGGGATGTTGATGATGAACACTCAGCACTATTTTACATTAAACAGTACCAAGTAAAAAGTTAAAATATATGTTTAAAAGATTATTATTCTTTGACATATCATTGTTAATGATTACTGTTAATTATAACATAATATCAAATATACTGATATACAAAAAAATCCAGTATACATAACTTGCATGAAAACATTTTTTCGTGATCTCTATATTCCATCACTTTCGTGGTATTTCTCTCAGAAATAAATTTACATTCTGCTATAGAATATCTTAAAATAAGAGATCACACCAGACAATTCTTCTACTGGAAAGCCACTAAAAAAATGAAGGGGTCTGTCCACCTTCAATCCCTCCTTTCAATCAAAAATGAGGATAAGACAAATGATTTTCTGGAAGTCCCTCAAAATACTCATCTACTTCTTCATTTGATCAAAAATGCTTGCCACATAGGAATTTTTTGAGGTTTCGGAACAGATGAAAGTCAAAAGGGGCCAGATCTGGTGAATTTGGTCATTACAAGAACACCTCTCTGAGCGAGTGCATTGTCTTGATGAAAAATATTTTTTTTCTTCGCTAAACCAGGTCCTTTCTCACGAATTTTTGCATCCAATCGATCCAAAAAGTTTGAGTAATACTGTTCTGCTGTTGTTTCGCCGAATTTGAGGGTAACACTTTGGTTGCTTCGGAGCTGAACAACCAGGCTCAATCCACTCTGCGGTTTGTTGTCGCAGTTTCAGAATCGTAATGTTAAATCCAAGTCTCATCATTAGTTACAAAACGACGTTTAAAATATATTTTATTCTTTAGAAAAATATCCAAATGTTAGTTAGAAATTTTTACTTGATGTCTTTTTTGCCTATACCCATCTCGCACATAGTTTTCTCAAGCCCAATTTCGTTTTCGAAATATGAAACACCCATTCAGACTTATTGGACTCCCAGAATGAGGATCATCATCTAACCTTGTACGACCACGATGAAACTCACCTGTCCACTTACAAACCACTGAAGCAGCAGACTTTCCTAATAAGGGAGAGTTGCCGAATTTGGACTACTTAAACATTTTTTATATATGATCTTGTAAAAACATTTTTAAGAAAAACATTTAGGTGGAAATTAATTGTACTATTGTAATCTTCAAACTAGCATAACTATTTTAGTTTTTTACTTATAATTATCATAAAAAATAATTTTAGAGTATACCTCGCTTAAGGTACTGGACGGGTCACGGCTGGTGGAAAGTTCCATTAGATATTAATGGACAGCTGCGAATATCTCAAAATAAGCAGCCCCGAACCAAGGCAAAACAAAAACTAAATCCACTTAGCGTCTGACTTGTATCAAGCGGCTGAGTGGTCAGCGTCTGTTCACCAATGGTGCGGCTGATATTTAAATTCTGGAACTAACCCCTCCAGTCTTAACCTCTGAACCGTCATGGTTCAAACCTTTAATTCAAAGTACAAGATGAAGCGTTCTAGTAATTACAAAATTACCCCAGGAGGTAGACAATCCTCTGCCAGCTTTGCTGGTACAACCGGACTTTCGGATTCTGGGGCGTCCGGGCTTAAACGCAAAATCTTTCAGAGAGAGTCGGAGACCTCTGGCCAACGTCTGAAACCGAAAATAAAAACTTTCTTTGGAACGGTAAATATCAATTCTCTCCTGCGTCCAGGAAAACTACACGAATTGGGGCGAACATTAAATCAGCAAAAAATTAAAATTTTAGCTTTGCAAGAAACCAGATTGATAGATGATAACACCTTGGAATTCGGCAACTACAGACTTTTTAAAAGTAAAACGGACAAAAGAATACTCAAAAATACACCACATCTCGGTGTTGCTACAGAAGAGCTTGATAAACAACCTGCATAGAACTAGCAAGAATTAAAACAAAAAATTATTAAAACAGCCTTAAAGTTGGTCCCTTTACAAAACCGTAGAAAACATCCGTGGTGGGATGAAGTTTGCGAGCAAGCAGTATTAAGCCGAAGTAAAGCATTCAAAGACTGGAACAGTCAAAAAACAGTAATAAACATCTTTTTGGAAGTAAGAAAGTAACATAACATCTTTTTGGAAGTAAGAAAAAAAACATCGAAGCTAATTAGACAAACTAAAAGAAAATATGAAAACAATCAACTTAATGAAATAGAAAAAGATTTCCAAAAAAATAACACCCGAAACTTTTACAAAATATTTAAAACTAAATTAACAGGCTATCAACCGCAGAGCCTATGCTTTCAAAAGGAAAACGGACAATTAGCTCCAAATAACCAAGACAATTGCAAAGAACTTGCGAAATATTTTGAACAAATACTAAACTGTCCTGAGCCCTTAAACAAATTACCAACACTAAACCCTAAACAAACAAACCCAGATTCATTACCAGCGAATGAAGAGGAAATAATTAGGCAAATCAAGCGGCTTAAAAATAACAAAGCTTCTGGTGAAGATGGAATCACTGCTGAACTTTTGAAATCCGCTGGTCTAGGTACAATCAAGGAAATAACCAAAATTCTACAAGAAGTTTAGCGAACCGAACGGATTCCGGAAGACTGGAAAGATGTTCTAATCCATTCACTACATAAGAAAGGAGATAGAACGGATGTAAATAACTATAGACGGATATCTCTTCTCCCAGTTTGTTACAAGATTCTATCTCAATGTCTACTAGACAGAGCACAGGGACAGTTAGAACCGAACATTGGTGAATATCAAGCAGGTTTTCGACCGGGCAGATCCTGCCCTGAACAGATCCTGAATCTAAAGTTAATTCTAAGACATCAAAAACTGTACAATAAAAATCTCGCAAAGTACATTTGTGGATTTCAAAAAAGGATATGATTCTATTGACCGCGAATCTTTATTCCGAATCTTGAAAGAACAACGACTAGATCTGAAAACGCTGGCAATTATTAAAGCAACGTTAACTAACACGAGGTCAAAAGTTAAATTCATGGGTGACATCTCAGAGCCCTTCGAAATTAAAACTGGTGTGAGACAAGGGGATGGACTCTCGCCACTCTTATTTAACTGTGTTCTAGAAAAAGTAATACAGGAGTGGCGTGAAAAAAAGTCGGCACTGAATATTGACCAGCCCATTAAACTGGGGAGAACCAACATCAAAATTGATTGTCTGGCATTTGCTGATGATCTAGCAATTTTAGCTCAAGATGTATTAACGGCACAGAAACAGATTGAAATCCTAAAAGAAACAGCAGAAAAGGTAGGACTCCAAATTTCCTTTGAAAAGACACAATACATGACCTGCAACAGACTAAGAACACCATTTCTAAAAACAAAATATGGTAACATCTGACGAGTCTCTCAATTCAAATATTTGGGTGAAGTAATCATGGAAAATGGGTTGGAAAAAGCGGCCAGTAAGGGTAGATGTCAAAAAATGGAAACGGCATTGAGACTTACACAAAATATTTACAACAAAAAATGCCTATATCTAAAAACACAAAACTGAGACATTACAACACGGTTATTAAGCCAGAATGTCTATATTCTGCAGAAACACTCATTTTGAACAGAAAGAGGGACATCGAGGATGACATTGAAAAGAAGGAAAAAAAAATCATAAGAAAAATCCTAGGCCCCAAACAAATAAATAGCACAACATACCGACTTCGAGAAAACCAAGAAATCAAACAATACACAGATATACATAGCGATATGAGAAAGAGAAGACTTAAGTTTTACGAACACATCAAACGGATGAATCCGAGTAGGCTAACTAGACAAATAGTCGAATTTTATGAAAATAGGAGTAGAGCTAAAGTAGATATAATTAAATGGATTGCGGTAATTAAAGAGGACCTAAGATCAGCAAATATTACCCAAAGTGAAATTCATGATAGAGGCTGTTTCAGACCTTGGAAGGTTGGCCAAAGAGAAAAATGTAGGAAGACTGGAACAACTTGGTCTGACGAAAGGAAAAAAGCTCATAGCGAAAGAATGAAATTAGTATGGGCTCAAAGGAAGGCTAATAACAACAAACGCCTCTAATTGTACTTCGCGTGGTCCACCAGGGCCCACACGTGAATAATAAAATAATATATTAATAATACAAATTTTTTAATATGATTTATAAATATATTAATAATATTCCCATGCTCTTATTTTATTGGTCACCACTGTATCTTAATACGACCCTGCATCTCGAATTGAACCCATCACTCAAACAAATAACGTTTTCGGAATCAAACGGCGCTCGAAGAACCTAGACTGAATACGAGTCGGACCTGGAGGGCCGTCTTCGACGAGGGCTCTCAGACCGACCCGAAGATCCGAACCCGCAACTATAATTAGCGTAATAACGGTCTGAAAATGTCGATCCAGGCCCAACATTAACATTTCCACTCGCCCATTGGGACGTGTTATCATCGAATTTCTTTGGTTCTTATTCGTCCCAACATCAGACTATTCGTATCGTTTTTTTTTTCATTTTTCGTATTTTTTTATGTGTGGTTGGAGGGGAGGTTAGTTGATGGTTAGGAATGTTTCGAAAACAAAAAAAATAAAACCAGGATTTATAGAATTCTAAAAACGTTGTTGATGGGCGAATGCGTATACACAAACACAAATAAATGATTGTCCAATAAGAATAGCAGAATTTTAAAATGACGCACAATTATAAATACAAGTAATAAAATAATGACGTTCTGGAGACCCAATTTTTTATTACTTTTTCACATATATCGGGTCGTATATTTTCAATGGTGGCCTGAATGTTTCGTATTAAGTAAATAATTGTTTGGAGGTTATCTTTTTTAACTCAGAGGTTTATCACAACCCAACAATTGTCTGGTGAGATGTGTGATAAGTCCCACTTATCTTAGGTCCTCTTTAATTGCAGCAATCCATTTATTTATTTCTACTATAGGTCTACGTGCTATTTTTATAAAATTCGACTATTTGTCTAGTTAGCCTACTCGGATTCATCTGTTTTATGTATCCGTAAAACGTAAGTATTCTTTTTCTCATATCGCTATGTATATCTGTGTATTGTTTGATTTCTTTGTTTTCTGGAAGTCGGTATTTTGTGCTTTTTATTTGTTTGGGGCCTAAGATTTTTCTTTCCTTCTTTTCAATCTCCTCGATGTCTCTCTTTCTATTCAAAATGAGAGAGAGAGAATGATGAGAGACATTCTGGCTTAATAACTGTGTTGTAATGTCTCAGTTTTGTGTTTTTAGATATGCTTTTTTTGTTGTAAATATTTTGGGTAAGTCTCAATGCAGTTTTCATTTTTTGACATCTACCCTTATTGGCCGCTTTTTCCAGCCCGTTTTCTATGATTATTTCACCCAAATATTTGAATTGAGAGACTTGTCTGATGTTGCCATATCTTGTTTTTAGAAATCGTATTCTTAGTTTGTTGCAGGTCATGTATTGTGTTTTTTCAAAGGAAATTCGGAGTCCTACCTTTTCACCTCTTTCTTTTAGGATTTCAATTTGTTTTTGTGCCGTTAATATATCTTGAGCCAAAATTGCTAGATCATCAGCAAACGCCAGATAATCAATTTTGATGCTGATTCTCCCCAGTTTAATGGGCTGGTCAATATTCAGGGCCGACTTTTTTTCACGCCAGTATTACTTTTTCTAGAACACAGTTAAATAAGAGTGGGGAGAGTCTCTGTCTCACTCCAGTTTTAATTTGGAAGGTCTATGAGATGTCACCCATGAATTTAACTTTTGAGCTTGTGTTAGTTATTGTTGCTTTAAAAATTGCCAGCGTTTTCAGATCTAGTCCTTGGTCTTTCAATATTTGGAATACAGATTCTTTTTTGAAATCCACAAATGTACAAACGAGATTTCTATTGTACAGTTTTTGATGTCTTTGGATCAACTTTAGATTCAGGATCTGTTCAGGGCAGGATCTGCCCGGTCGAAAACCTGCTTGATATTTACCAATTTTAGGATCTAGATGTCCCTGTGCTCTGTCTAGTAGACATTGAGATAGAATCTTGTAACAAAGTGGGGGAAGAGATATCCCTCTGTAGTTGTTTACATCCGTTCTATCTCCTTTCTTGTGTAGTGGATGGATCAGAGCATCTTTCCAATCTTCCGGAATTCGTTCGGTTCGCCAAACTTCTTGTAGAATTTTGGTTATTTCCTTGATTGTACCTGGACCAGCGGATTTCTAAAGTTCAGCAGTGATTCCATCTTCACCACAAGCTTTGTTATTTTTAAGTCGCTTGATTTGCCTAATTATTTCATCTTCATTCGGTAGTAATGAATCTGCGTTTGTTTAGGGTTTAGTGCTGGTAATTTCTTTAAGGACTCAGGATAATTTAGTAGTTGTTCAAAATATTTTACAAGTTCTTTGCAATTGTCTTGGTTATTTAAAGCTCATTGTCCGTTTTCCTTTTACAAGCAAATACTTTGGAGTTGATAGCCTGTTAATTTAGTTTTAAATGTTTAGTAAAAATTTCGGGTGTTATTTTTTTGGAAATCTTTTTCTATTTCATTAAGTTAATTGTTTTCATATTTTCTTTTAGTTTGTCTTATTAGCTTCCATGTTTCTTTTCTTACTTCCAAAAATATGTTATAATTTATTGCTGTTTTTTGACTGTTCCAATCTTTGAATGCTTTACTTCGGCTTAATACTGCTTGCTCGCAAACTTCATCCCACCACGGATGTTTTCTACGATTTTGTAAAGGGACAAAAAATTTAAAAATTTAAAAATAAAGGGTTAAAAATTTCAAGAAACTTTGTCGGTGGAAAATAAAAGAAGAACAATATATAGTGTTAGTGATCGTTCACAAGAGCGTATTGATTTGGTAGGTTGAAAGTGTGCTGAAGACCCAGATATTTCCATTAGTCGACAAAGATTTAGCTCTGAAGGCATATATGTTTCAAATAACACAGGACCTAAAGCCAATGGATCATTCAAAACGTCTTGTATTTGTCAATTGGATCAGTAAACAAACAGATGATTTTTCTCAAAAAATCATCGTTTTAGGTGAAGCACATTTTAAAATTGGTAGCTATGTTAAACAAAATTGCCACATTTAGGGTGAGGAAAATCCACGACTGATTCATGAGAAACCTTAACATCATAAACAAGTCACTGTTTGGTGAGCATTTTGGTCTATTTATTTCAGAATGCTGCTGGTGAAGCTGTAACTGTGGATGGTGTTCGATATCGTGAAATGACAACTGGATTTTTGTGGACTGAATTGAATAATATTGATTTGGAGGACATGTGGTTTCAACAGGATGGCGTTAAACCTCCTTATTTAAAATTTCCTGGATGAGTTATTGCAAGCAACGGTGATATTAATCGACCACCAAGATCATGTGATTTGACACCGTTGGAATAATTTCTTTGGGGTTACCTAAAAAGTTGGAACAATCCACAATCGATTCCTGAACTGAATAATCAAATTATTCAGTTTATTGGTGAACTAGAGCCGCGGTTATGCCAAAATGTCATATACAATTGTAACAAAAGGGTGGACGTCTGTTTTTTGAAACCATCGCAACTTCTGCGTTTTATTCTAGAATTAAAAAAACTCTATAATTTGATAGACCCTTTATTATATTGAACTTATATTGATACTTTGATATTTATATTGAATATACTTATATTGAATAATATAATAAATAAATGTGGTGCATAAATGAATGTTAATAAATCTGAAGTGATATCCAAACAGCAAATAAAAAAACTCTAACTACTTGAAATGTTTAATTAATGCACATGTTGAATTAGAAGAAGAAATCAACACATGCGTAAGAGCAGTAAATATTACGAAAAAAGAAATGACCAGTGACATTAAAACTTGTAGTTGACCTCATTTTAAAGTTGTCACAGTCTTAGTGGACATTCTATAAGTGTATTCTCAAAGTTTTTGCTCAATGAATTTATATTTGAATGATTTGGCCTTTCAAGACCTACAAGAGGATTATGCCATTCTATTAAAATCCAGATATCCTCTCTTCGAATCGATTGAACATAGTTGCTACATGTTTACAGAAAAGGAAAATAACAACAAATTTTCACCAATTACATTTTTATTTATAACAATCACACAAATTTACTTACAACAATGATATATAATTTAATGGCAATTATATTTTACAATGTTTTTAATACTTTCTTGGGCTGGATAATTACATTGTTTTTTGTAACGGCATATGTGTGCATCAATTTTTATCTCCAGTAGGTAGCATCTCGATATCTGAAACAAAAAAAGTTCGTAGATATAAAATGAGTAATAATTTCTGTAATTTTTCGATTATATTAACTATGATGTTTGCTGCTAAGACCTACCACAAATTATCGTTTTTAATGTGATGACCTTGGAAAATAAATTTAAAATAATTATTATAGAATTGTGACTTTGGTAATTGTTTTATTTATTTAATTATTCTAACATTTCCAAAAATGTTAAAATTAGAATGGTAACATTCATAAAGTACTAAAGTCGTTTGAAAAGTTCACTGATATTTGCCAGGTATTATTGGTTAAAAATTTGGGAGAAAGTTAAGAAATGGTTTGTTCAAAGTATGCGCCATCGCTAGCCGCACATTTTTCTCATATTTCTATCAATTTGCAAATGCCCTCCCAGAAAAATCGTACGTGTCCTATTTTTCAACAGCCATTTTTTGACTTCTCCGTAATTATTGAAGTGTTTCATGGAAAGTGCCTGAGACATTGATGAAACCAAGTGGTAGTCGGAAGGGGCCGGGTCCTGTAAATATGACGGGTGGCAAGTGCAGAAATGGTGTCTCCGAATGCTTTCGCTGTATTTAATGGGGCATTGTCATGCTGCAAAATCACTTTTCCGTATCTTTCTGGTCGCTTTTCGATCGATGCTTGGTTCAAATTGATTTCATTTGTTGACAGTAGCGAACGGTATTAACTGTTTCACCTGTTTTCGGAAGCTTATGGTATACAACACCCTTCTGATTCTACCAAATACACAGCAACGTCTTCTTTCCAACCCATGATTTTCTGCGTTTTGGGTTCTTGAGATATATCCATGTTCGTCTCCAGCTACGATCCGATGCAAAAAAAGTATTTCTTTCATGAAAAAGCAAAACTTTTTTGCTTTTTTTAAGAGAAGGCTACGACAGTTCCTTTCAAAATGCCATTTCGATTTCGAGTTAGCGTCATATTTTTTTTATCTGTGGTGTGGTGTTTGTTTCTGTCGAGTTTTGAGCCAAATAAAGAGCATTTGCGGCACGTACTTCTTTTCTTGTCCAATCAAGGCAAGGCAAGGCAAATATAAGCCGTCGTATACTTGTGGTGACAATGTCGCAATGCAAGACGCTTGGGAATATTGATTTAGAGATTTAATTGATCAGATTCAAAAGTAGTAACCATTGTTGGATGATAAACTCAACAACAAATCGTATGTAGAGAGGTTAAATATTAGTCGTTCAACTATTTGTGATCGTATGCATGCCATAGGAAAGATTCAGTAGGCAGGAAAATAGGTGTCACATCAGCTGAACGACAGTCGATGGCGTGAGCTGCATTTCAATGTTGCATTCATCCGATTTGGCCGATTCCGGGAAGGCTCAAAAGTCTTGACAAAAAAACTTCTTTGGGCCGCTAATAACAAATAACAAGCAATTTCCGAGGACTTATTTACTTTTTCAGGATTAGATTTATTTTCTTCGTTAACTGGAAAGTGTGCATTGATTAATATATAGTTCTTGTTAGCACATTTGAGGGATAGTGTCATAAGTCGATTATTAACTGGCTGGAAATTAGTTACAGAAGCAAGAATGGTTTTTGAGATAGCGAAAGCAACACCGAGATGTGGTGTATTTTTTATTATTCTTTTGTCCGTTTTACTTTTAAAAAGTCTATAGTTGTCGAAATCCAACGTGTTATCATCTGTCAACCTGGTTTCTTCAATTCAATGTTCGCTCCAATTCGTGTCGTTTTCCTAGGCGCAGAAAAGGATTGATATTTACCGTTCCAAAGAAAGTTTTTGTTTTCGGTTTCAAACGTTGGCCGGACGTCTCCGACTCCCTCTGAAAGATTTTTCGTTTAAACCCGGACGCCCCAGAATCCGAAAGTCCGATTGTACCAGCAAAGCTGGCCGAGGATTGTCTACCTCCTGGGGTAATTTTGTAATTACTAGAACGCTTCATCTGATACTTTGAATTAAAGGTTTGAACCATGACGGTTCAGAGGTTAAGACTGGAGGGGTTAGTTCCAGAATTTAAATATTAGCCGCTCCACTCGTGAACAGACGCTAACCACTCAACCGCTTGATACAAGTCAGACGCTAAGTGATTTAGTTTTTTTTTGCCTTGATTCGGGGCTGCTTATTTTGAGATAGTCGCAGCTGTCCATTAATATCTAATGGAACTTTCACTAGCTACCACCTGTGACCCGTCCAGTACCTTATGCGAGGTATTCACCGACGTATATATATATATATATATATATATATATATATATATATATATATATATATATATATATATATATATATATATATATATATATATATATATATATATACCTGAACGTTTTTTAAATATTTATAATATTTTCCACTAGTCAATTTTTATGCATATCTGGTACCTGAATATAGGGCCTGGATTTGGGCCCCAAACTGTTTCAGGCAGTAGTACTGTTGCGAACCACCGGATGGCGTGAGCTGCATTTCAATGCTGCTTTCATCCAATATGGCCGATTAATGTGGTCAAGAACCCTAGTCAATCCTTCAGAAGTCGAGGACCCTCCGTGAAAGCTCAAAAGTCTTGACAGACAAAGACCTCTTGGAGCCGCTAATAACAAGTCCCGTAAATCCACCAACGTTCGTGTGGAGGTTCCAAAGGAGCTCTGTTCCAACCAATAGCCCCGATCCACAACGGAATCCTATTTCCGCTCTTGTAGAGCAACTTGCAGCTCAAATACTGAGTCAAATTCAGACCCAGTTGAGCACAGCGCTCCACTTTACCCTTGGAGCACTTATTCCCCAATAATTCGTCCCTTAACCTCCATGGCAGTAAGCCTATGGGGCCCGAAGTTCTTGGGTTTTCGGATTACATAAGTTCCATACAGGCGAATCGCTATCGCAATTCATACTCTCCCGTACCACATAGCGGACCGATGACGACGCATGTCGTCGGCCCGGCATTGGACGCAATTTCCCTTTTCGGAGGATTGAGAATTTTACGTGGAGCAAAGGAAAAAAATTTTTGTTTTTTAGTCCACTGTGTATTTTCATGAAAAAAAAAAATTTCGTGTGTTGATTATGCATTGCTTAATTATGAAGAAAAATACCGTTGAAGTAAAACAATGGCATAATAAATATTACTGCGACTCGAGTGTGGTGAATGATTGAGGGTTAATTTGCCATTTTTGGTAAAAAAATCAGTGATGAGAGTCAAGCGTTGACCGATGGGACGGCGCCATTATCGTACAACAAGCGCCAGCTGCTTTGTTGATGATGTTGTGGCCGCACACGACGAATACGCAGCAGCAGTTGCTTCATAACACCAAAATAAAACACAGCATTGATCGGTCGACCAGGTGTAAGTAACTCCTTGTGCACAATTCCCTCCGAATCGTAGAAACAAATCAACATTGTTTTGGTTTTTGACTTTTTGAGGCAGCTTTTCTTCGGATTTGGCTCGCTCAGGTACTTCCATTCAGCACTTTAACGCGTGGTTTCTGGACACACAACATCTTATCACCAGTAACAATGTTGTACTTGAAGTTTTCGTCCTTTTCGGCTCTTAAATCAAGTTCTTGCAATGTCGAATTCGGAGCAATTTTAGGTCGTCAATCAATTTGTGTGGAACAAATCGTGCATAAACCTTTCGAAGTCTCAAATGATCGGTCAAAATGCGATGAATTAAATCTTAGGACATGTTTAATTCCATTTCCATAGATCACAACGAAGATTTTGACTGATTTTTTATAAATTCACTCACAATTTCAATGTTACCTTGAATAACCAAGGAGTTTTTTGGACCAGAATGTTCGTCGTCCTCATGCCTTTTGAATCTTTTAAACCACTCGTACACTCTGCCACGGGATCAACAATACTCACCATCTATTTGTTTCATTAATTGAAACTTTTCGGTGTTTTACCAAGTTTAAAACAAAACTTAATATTCGCTCTTTTTCGATGTACATTTTTCTAGCTATGGTATAAACACACTGACACTTTGGCTTCTATTGATTCGAATGTCATGAAATTTGAATCTTTTAAACCACTCGTAGACTCTGCCACGGGATCAACAATCCTCACCATCTATTTGTTTCATTAATTGAAACTTTTCGGTGTTTTACCAAGTTTAAAACAAAACTTAATATTCGCTCTTTTTCGATGTACATTTTTCTACCTATGGTATAAACACACTGACACTTTGGCTTCTATTGATCCGAATGTCATGAAATTTGAATCTTTTAAACCACTCGTAGACTCTGCCACGGGATCAACAATCCTCACCATCTATTTGTTTCATTAATTGAAACTTTTCGGTGTTTTACCAAGTTTAAAACAAAACTTAATATTCGCTCTTTTTCGATGTACATTTTTCTACCTATGGTATAAACACACTGACACTTTGGCTTCTATTGATCCGAATGTCATGAAATTTGAATTTTTTAAACCACTCGTACACTCTGCCACGGGATCAACAATCCTCACCATCTATTTGTTTCATTAATTGAAACTTTTCGGTGTTTTACCAAGTTTAAAACAAAACTTAATATTCGCTCTTTTTCGATGTACATTTTTCTAGCTATGGTATAAACACACTGACACTTTGGCTTCTATTGATCCGAATGTCATGAAATTTGAATCTTTTAAACCACTCGTAGACTCTGCCACGGGATCAACAATCCTCACCATCTATTTGTTTCATTAATTGAAACTTTTCGGTGTTTTACCAAGTTTAAAACAAAACTTAATATTCGCTCTTTTTCGATGTACATTTTTCTACCTATGGTATAAACACACTGACACTTTGGCTTCTATTGATCCGAATGTCATGAAATTTGAATCTTTTAAACCACTCGTAGACTCTGCCACGGGATCAACAATCCTCACCATCTATTTGTTTCATTAATTGAAACTTTTCGGTGTTTTACCAAGTTTAAAACAAAACTTAATATTCGCTCTTTTTCGATGTACATTTTTCTACCTATGGTATAAACACACTGACACTTTGGCTTCTATTGATCCGAATATCATGAAATTTGAATTTTTTAAACCACTCGTACACTCTGCCACGGGATCAACAATCCTCACCATCTATTTGTTTCATTAATTGAAACTTTTCGGTGTTTTACCAAGTTTAAAACAAAAATTAATATTCGCTCTTTTTCGATGTACATTTTTCTACCTATGGTATAAACACACTGACACTTTGGCTTCTATTGATCCGAATGTCATGAAATTTGAATCTTTTAAACCACTCGTAGACTCTGCCACGGGATCAACAATCCTCACCATCTATTTGTTTCATTAATTGAAACTTTTCGGTGTTTTACCAAGTTTAAAACAAAACTTAATATTCGCTCTTTTTCGATGTACATTTTTCTACCTATGTTATAAACACACTGACACTTTGGCTTCTATTGATCCGAATGTCATGAAATTTGAATTTTTTAAACCACTCGTACACTCTGCCACGGGATCAACAATCCTCACCATCTATTTGTTTCATTAATTGAAACTTTTCGGTGTTTTACCAAGTTTAAAACAAAACTTAATATTCGCTCTTTTTCGATGTACATTTTTCTACCTATGGTATAAACACACTGACACTTTGGCTTCTATTGATCCGAATGTCATGAAATTTGAATCTTTTAAACCACTCGTAGACTCTGCCACGGGATCAACAATCCTCACCATCTATTTGTTTCATTAATTGAAACTTTTCGGTATTTTACCAAGTTTAAAACAAAACTTAATATTCGCTCTTTTTCGATGTACATTTTTCTACCTATGGTATAAACACACTGACACTTTGGCTTCTATTGATCCGAATGTCATGAAATTTGAATTTTTTAAACCACTCGTACACTCTGCCACGGGATCAACAATCCTCACCATCTATTTGTTTCATTAATTGAAACTTTTCGGTGTTTTACCAAGTTTAAAACAAAACTTAATATTCGCTCTTTTTCGATGTACATTTTTCTAGCTATGGTATAAACACACTGACACTTTGGCTTCTATTGATCCGAATGTCATGAAATTTGAATCTTTTAAACCACTCGTAGACTCTGCCACGGGATCAACAATCCTCACCATCTATTTGTTTCATTAATTGAAACTTTTCGGTATTTTACCAAGTTTAAAACAAAACTTAATATTCGCTCTTTTTCGATGTACATTTTTCTACCTATGGTATAAACACACTGACACTTTGGCTTCTATTGATCCGAATGTCATGAAATTTGAATCTTTTAAACCACTCGTAGACTCTGCCACGGGATCAACAATCCTCACCATCTATTTGTTTCGTTAATTGAAACTTTTCGGTATTTTACCAAGTTTAAAACTAAACTTAATATTCGCTCTTTTTCGATGTTCATTTCTCGACCTATGGTATAAACACACTGACACTTTGGCTTCTATGGATCCGAATGTCATGAAGGACAATGAAGGACGCACCTTCCTAACGCTGGAATAGGCTCCATGAAACAGTTTTTTTTTTAATTTTAAGTTTTCTGTGAGACGCACCATGTATTTATTCTACAATTCCGGATACTTTTTACACAGAATGGAGATATTAGTAAGATAATTTGTACAAATACATTTTTCCATATTGTGTAATGAATATTAAATTAATTTTTGAAATTTCTAATAGAAAAGTCACAAAAAATAAATATTTATTCATTATTTAACACGTCATATATTTTCCTCACGATTCCACCATCGCAAATGGCGATAAATATTGACACAACTCGAAAATTTAAACATACAGTTCTGTAAACGTACGAGGATTGATCAATAAGCACCCGTGTTTGAAATAAAAACATAATTTCTTTTACAAATTTATTTATATTCTTCAACATAGTCTCCTTTTAGATCTATACACTTTTCCAAGCTTTTCTCCAACTTTTTTTAAACCGTCCAAAAAACACGATTTTTCAAACTCTCCAAAATACGTTTCTGTGTCAGCGATAACCTCTTCATTTGAGTTGATTTTTTTTCCTACGAGACATGTTTTCAAGTTAGGTAACAGAAAAAAGTCGCTGGGTGCCAGGTCGGACGAGTAAGGTGGGTGCGGAAGCAATTCGTAGAGCAGTTTGTGCAATTTGACCGCGATAATTAAAAATGAATGTGCGTTATCATGATGGAGGAGCAGTATTTTTTTATCCTAATGGCTCTTGGTCTCTAGTGTGTTATAAAGTATCCAGGTTTCATCAACGATGACGACTCGACGTAAAAAGTCCTGCGGATTTCGCTTAAAGCGGTTCAAACACTGCTTTGACATTGTTAGTCGTTCCGTTCGAAACACCTACGGCCTCAGCTACTTCGCGCACTTTCGTTCGGCAATCAGTCAGAATCATGTCATCGACCTTTTCCACGATTTCCTCGGTAACCACCTCTGACGGGCGTCCTGGCCGTTTTTCATCGAAAACAGTTGTACGATCACTCTTAAACTCGTTAAACCAATATCTCACGGTTGTCATAGATGGTGAAGGGTCCCCATAGACAGCATCCAACTTTTATTCACTTTTATTTCTTCGCATGTTTGTCCATCCAAAAATAAAAAACGAATTACGGATCGATATTGCTCTTTTTCCACTTTATCGATAAATACAAAACAGGAATGATACAACAGGCTTTCAAAAAAAAACTAACCTATGAATTTATCTGAAATTCAGCATGAGGTCGTTTAACAGTCTGTAGTACACGATGGTAATATCAGTTCCACTCGTCAACGCCATCTGTTATCAAAAACGGCTACTTATTGATCAATATATATATATATATATATATATATATATATATATATATATATATATATATATATATATATATATATATATATATATATATATATATATATATATATGTTGTTCAAAAATAATGTTGTCAAAAATGATGTTGTTCAAAAATAATGATGAAGTGGGCTCGTGGGGAAAGATATTAAACACAAAGAAAATACATATCGCATAGTATTGTTCATAAACATTTAAGCATCCAATTTTGTGTTAAAGTATCTTAAAAATAATAAAAAAAGAATAATAATAAAAAGAAAGGCAGACCAGCACAAGACCACAGTTTTACAATATAATATATATTATAAATAGTACAGTAGTATACTTAGAATTTTTGGATTAGAGAAGAAAGCTTTTGACAAGTATAAAGACTATGGGAATATCTAAACCGAAGAGAAGTGAATGAAAGACGTGTTGAAGCAGTGACAATCTTACACAGAAACACATCAAACATAGGAACAAGCCAGTACCGAATATCGTCACAAGACATGGAATAAGACAGGGAGATGGGCTAAGCCCCCTACTAATTGTGATATTTATAGATCAAGTAACATTGGCCTACAACCAAAACAAATTTTTTGTTGCCTAGGAATTTAGAACAGATTTTAACCGAATTTAGGGCGCTAAATCTAAATCTATCTGCTCTACTTTTTAGATACATCCACTAATCTATGAATGTTTTTTTTCAATTCGATACATTCAAGTATGGGTGTACACCCACCAAATGCACATCAAATATCCTTGCTTCTTGTGTCTCAGGGATAGCAGAGACAAAACACACCACTGAGTTAGAAAAGAGTGACCTAAGAGAGAAATCATGAACATTTAGGAAAAAACGACCCCTTGGTTGGACGAGAGAAAATAATCGTTCCTGAACTGCATATCAAGCTGGTCCTAATGAAGCAGTTTATAGAGGCTCTTAATAGGAATGGAACATGCATTGCATATATAGGGCAAAAAATGGCTCAGTTGAGTTCAGAAAAAGATTAAAGCAGGAATATTTGACAACCCGCCTACAAATAAGACAACTCATTAAAGAGCCTGTTTTCGTAAATTCGATGAACGAGACTAAGCGAAAAGCCTGGACTTCATTTGTTTCAGTTGTCGGATATTTTCTGAGCAAACCCAAAGCTAAAAACTCTATTGAACTAGTAAACAAGATGCTTAACACTTTCAAATCTCTTACAGAGCCACTTAGACCATTTTCCTCAAAAATGAGGAGATACCAGTTAGGAATAAAGTGAATGATTTCACCAGAATATTAAAATTATGGAGAACCGCTACCAAGGAAGATGAGATACGCACATGATGGCAGATTACTGTTGGAGTTTAAAAAGGGACTGTTCCAAAATACATTCAAGAATGTCAGGAAAAGAAGCTTACAAAGTGTTTAGTGACTAGTTGGTTTCGATAGATTGATGACTTTTCTATATTTTTTCCCCTTTATTTGGGTTTTTCGACACTATCTAAAACTCAAAAAATATCAAAAATGCCTGTTCTTATGTAAAGAAAGAACCACTGGGTAAAAACCAAAAAACCAAGCGGAGACAAATTTCTATTTTGTAATAAATTTGCCTAACGAACAAAATTTTAAAGATATAAAATATTTTACAAACTTTTAACATTAACGTTTCGGAGGGTTCTCTCCCCCCGTTTTCAAAACTAAAATAAAAAATAAATTTTATTAATTTGTTATATAAAGTAACTTTTCTTTTATCTTTGTATATAATAATATTTCTATATTATAATAATATTAACTTAAAATGAAATATAATATGTTTCACCAAAATGTTATATCTTAAAAATTTGAGCTCCTAGGCAAAAAGTAATGCCATATTTCAATTCAGGGCATCCAATTCGTATGATATCACCTCCAAATACCCCGGCACCAAAACAATTGTTGGCCAGTGTAATTAAATAGTTAACAGCAAGGCAAAACCATAACACAATTCGACATGATTTTTGTAACATTAATGAGAATGATATTTTTGCGTTTCATTTAGGTAGACGTTAAAACACCTTTTCACAGAAATGGCCTAGCACGTCCAATTTTCAAGTACCTGCTTCTCCTTTATATCATGGCATCATTGAAATTATCTGAACCTGACTTTGGACTGGACAATGTAGGAATTACCAGAAGACAGTAGGGAAAGGGGGATTTCCGCAGTATTCTACGGACCTTTAAAGGTAGTTTTATTGTTTTTTATAGTTTAGATTGTTTATGTCTCGTTTACAGTACAGTCAAGTGTTTAAGTATGATTTTAAATAAAATGGATCTAGGCATCGATTTTGTAAAAATCCAACGGATTAGTTTTGTTTTAAATCGCTGCCAAATTGGAGATCAAGATAAAATTTGATCGTAAGATAGACTTGAGTTCAAGGTCAAGCTGGATCTTGTAATGTTTTAGACCAAAATCTATACACAAAATTTTTCACGTAGTCGAATAAGAAAGCCCAACTTCCTGCGAACGGCGACGAATTGATAAATTTGGATTTTTATCAAGGGTCTTCATATGTATATATATATATATATATATATATATATATATATATATATATATATATATATATATATATATATATATATATATATATATATATGTGTGTGTGTGTATGTGTCACTTTATAATTTTTATTAAAATATTTTTGGTGTTGAAATACTTATGAACGGTAGTGTATGTCCCATCGACTTATCGCATGTTTTCTCGATAATTTCCTATCGATCAACACGATCCAATCCCTACGTCCTCATCCTGCACCAGCTCCCAACACGTAAGTTTATTCTAGAAGCTGGTGTCCTGTTTGGTCGTTATGTTTGCTGTGACAACGTCGACGTCCCATTGGTCGATCCAAGTCCCGCCCACTAACCGCTGCACCCACCGCACGGTGGCGACTTCTTCGGCGAGGTCGTCCCTCCAGGTGCCCGGTGCGATGGGTAAGGTGCGGTAAAGGTACTGGGGCTGTTTTAGGTGGTATTGGGGCGGTACTATCGGTATCATCCATCAACAACCACTGAAATCTCGAAATTTTACTGAATGTTTTTAATATAAGTTTTAATTTCTCAACAGATATAGGATACATGTGCGACAATTAAGTCGCAATAAATAGGTTTTTAACAGTGAAAAACATAAGAAATATATTTAGTATATCAGTCAAGGACAGCAAAGAGTTTAGCAATGGCAAAGGTGTTAGCTTTTCCGGAAATTTCGTAGACATTTTCCATTATTTGTTCGTTTAATGCGTGAAAAAAAAATGTATGGGAATAATAATGTTTATTCACATATTAATAATCTTTGTGGTATGTATAATATTTACTTTGAGATTCGCTTTGATTTGCCTTCTGTTCTGATAATTTTCTAATGATATTTGATTGTACTTATCTACTCTCATTACAAAAAAAAAATTATTTCCAGTCTTTCTCAGTTTTTTTGTGACAGCTACATATTCAATTTCACCTCATATACGTGTTTATGTTTGAATAACGTCATTTCTGAAGTTAGATAGCTATCATAGTAAACAAATTTAAATTTATTGATATTCATTAAGGCTGTAAATACAAAAGTGTTTAAATCACCCGGATAGTTTTTATTATATGTGTGGAGAATTAACTTACTTCGCAGCGTCGAAATTTCACACCATTAGTAACCAAACATTAGATCTAGATCCTAGATCCTAAATCCTAGATCCCATATATCTACTGAATAATATTCTTCAGCTGGGTTGGACAAAGAGATCTAGATATATTCCCTTTACTGTGCCAATGATTTGAACGAAACCAACAGATCACGTAAGTGATTGTTATTTTTGTTTGACTGCTATAAAGGGTATCAAAACTAAGTCGAAACACACCATAAAGTGCCCAGACCTGTCATCTGCAAAAAAACCAATTCCACATAGTGCCGAATTACCTGTGTCAACACCTCCAAATCCATTAGAAATCCAAGAAGCTGCTGCTAGTCAAGACGATAACTTAGAGAGACAGTGCGACCAAACTTATGAACCAAGTACTTCAAAACAACTACGGTTATTGAAACAAGGTGACCTAAATGATTTGGTACGTGATTATATTTATCTAGAAAACAGGCGGAGCTTTTAGGATCTAGATTAAACGGTTGGAATTTACTTTCTCCCAGTAGAAAGTCAAATTCATTTTTAATTAATAGGTTACAAAGATTTAATTAATGAACTTTTGATCTCATACAAAGCTTTGGGATGCAATATGCCCTTGAAGATACATATCCTGGACTCAAATTTGGATTTTTTCCTTAAAAACCTGTGAGTGATGATGAGTGATAAACACGACGAGAGATTCCTCCAGAATATTTCCCTAATACAGATGCGATATCAAGGGAAATGGAATTCTGGAAAAGAAACCTACCAGAAGCTAAGTACTCGCAAAAATCATAAATATTATATAAAAGTAGATTTTTAAACTTTTGAGTAATTAAGGTATAAAGTTCAACTTTATTAAAAAAGCAGGTATTAGTTATTATTAAAATACAAACATGAATAACGCTATATTTTACGAAATAAAATATTTTTTCCAAAATATCATTTTGGCACTTTGGCACTTTGGCACTGTACATAAAACATTCTTTTTCATTATTCTTTATATATTTAAGAGATACAATAATTGAGTTTATTTAACTCGAAACGTATTTACTAATAATAACAATAATTCGGAATATTATGTTTATACATCGTCGCTATCGTCTTCTATTTCAAAATTGTCCAAATCCGTCCACATGATCTTCGAAGTTAATTCTTCAACATCTTGCGCCATCTTCTAACATTTATTCCATCCGTGAAAACTTGCATATCCCCACTTCTCTTCAACCTGGTCCTGGAGAAAGTCATAAGGGAATGGAAAAAAGAACTGAAAAATCAAGGACACTGGAAACCAATTCGATTCGGACGAACCAAAAACAACATAGAAATATCATGCCTGGTCTTCGCAGACAACCTAGCCATACTCGCAGACAATGAAAAAAGGGCAACCAAACAGATCGAAGTCCTCAAGGAATGTGCAGAGAAAGTCGGCCTACAAATCTCCTTTCAAAAAACCGAATTCTTCTGTTCAAAATTAGATGTCCAAAATTTGAACACCAAATACGGTAAAATAAATAGGGTCACTCACTTCAAATACCTGGGCGAGATCCTCGAACCCACAGGATAGCACAGCAGACTCGATTACAGAAGATGAAGAGGGCATATGGCAAGACACACGATATCTACAATAAGAAATGCCTATCCACACACGCAAAAATAAGACATTACAACACTGTAATCAAACCAGAAGTACTATACGCAAGCGAGACACTTACACTTCATACAAAAAGCGGCATAGAAAACATACTAAAAGAAGAACGCAAAATTATGAGAAAAATTCTCAGCCCTGACATATCAGTATACTGCCACCGTCAAGATTCACCAACATAATTCTTACATACATACAAGGAGTCAAGTCAACAGTACCATGGATCACACAAGTCAGGGCTGATCTGGGAAAGGCACAAATGGGTCCGACAGAGATTGAAGATAGAGGAGCGTACAGGAACAAAATACATATGTGGAACGTTGCATCAAAGAGCGAAGTTTCGAGGAAATCGGGAACAAAGTGGACGGAGGAGAGAAAGAGAATCCACGGAAAAAGGATGAGAGAGGTGTGTAGGATCGGAAAGAGCACTCGAACATGAGTCAGAATGCTTTGCGTGATCGAGTCGGGTCTATACACACCTAATATATATATATATATATATATATATATATATATATATATATATATATATATATATATATATATATATATATATATATATATATATATATATTCTGTTGGTACGTTTGTTGGTGGTTAGGCGGCTCATCAGGGTACCGACATATACTCTCTCGCCAAGAATTTGGAGTACCTCTGTCGGTGATCCCTCTAGTATACTTTTATTTACTTCCCTATTCATATCATGTCAGACTGAGCCACTGCAAAGTGTAACAGGGTTTAGCTAGTTTTTTTATAAAAATATATAGTTGAATGCCACAAAGAAATCTGTCGTGTAAATTTATTTTATTAATATATTCTTGATAAGTGGCGATAGTACTATCTAAATTAGACAGACGTTTTCGTATGACAAAAAAAGGTTCGAATTTTGTAGACCAGTGTAATTACGTGTCTAAATACTTTTTCATGTAATTCGCACGTACTATTAACTGTTTAACAATAAATAAAGAAAATAAAGGATGCTAAAAAAGGGTTGATAGAATCAGTTGCTAGAACAAACCCGTTGACATAATAATGATAACGAAGATCCCTCTGGAAGATCTTTCACTTCAGCCAATGGAGTTAGAGAATCCTCAAATATTACATTTAATATTAAAACATCATTACTCACTTAATTCCTCCACAATCAACAAAAAAAACAATCTTTTTACGTAACGTTTTTCCTTTCGTTTTATTAAAGCCCTTCAAACGTTTTAACACGTCAAATGACAATGACAACCACCACCTCTCCCCCTTCCGCCAATCACATGGCATTTATTTTAATGACAAGCGCAAACAAAAGACGTACGAAACAATTGCCCGACAAACAAAATCTTATGTATTATTCAGCTGTTCGTTTATACGAAACAATTGAGCGTCGTTTCGATATCTTGATGAAATGTTATAGTTAAGGAATTCGTGACTGAAATTGGGAAGGTACCAAAGGGATAGGAATGAAATATACTGCTCGAATAACTGAAGACAATGCGTAAATATTAATGAAAATAGAACGTGCAATATGTAAATATTAATTTTCAAATATTCCAGTTATATATATACACACACACACACACACACACACACACACATATATATATATGTATATATATATATATATATATATATATATATATATATATATATATATATATATATATATATATATATATATATATATATATATATATATAATATATAAATATATATATATATATATATATATATATATATATATATATATATATATATATATATATATATATATATATATATATATATATACTGCATCGTTCAGATGTTTTTTTGGGTTGCATAATTTTATTTTAGGAATTCAAGAAGCTTTACCATTACATTGAAGAAAGAATAGGTCCTCAATGAAGCGAGACAGTCCGAACTTTGAACAGATGGGGAATAGGACTGGGCACGACAGGAGTAGTGTATACTGGTAGTAGACATCAAAATAAGAGAATTTAGCCAATAAAAGTGTTGGCAAGTGTTAGTTATTAAAAAGATACAGGGTGTTGGTAGTGATACTAAATTTTCGAAAAACTGAGATAAATTAAAAACGGTTGAAGATATCAAATTTAAAATCGGAGTAATTGAGTTTTCAAAGGTGACAAATCCAAATTTGGTACTAGCTTGAATCTAGTTCCTAGAGGGCGCTTGCTACATACTTTGTGAGAAATTAACTCGCTCATATCTTTCTCCCTATAAAGCTGGAAATATTTTGACTTTAAAATAGAGAAGAGTCACAATTTCCACGTAAGAATATCTCACGCTGCTTTCGAGATATTCGTGTTCGAATTTCGCATTGCACATCTTGTCGTTGGCTGAAAAATATGCAATTCACAAAGTGTTCCTTGAATACGAAGAAAAAAAAACATTAAGATGTCGAAAATACAACGGACTTTATTTAAAATATTTTTTTTTTTGAAATTTACTTCAATAGGAAAGATTTACCACTAAACACCAAAACGATTTTTTGAACTGCTCGACGCACGTTTCGCTAACCATGTTAACATCATCAGGAGATGATTTAATCTAGATTAAAGATTAAATCATCTCCTGATGATGTTAACATGGTTAGCGAAACGTGCGTCGAGCAGTTCAAAAAACGTTTTGGTATTTAGTGGTAAATTTTTTCAAGTTTAATATTTCACACCAAAGGTTCCAACTGAAGAATTGAACTTCAGTAGGTGTTGATAGTGTCCACCGTTTACCTCAATACACTTTCGCACGCTCTTTGTTAAGTGAGGCTTCACATTTGAGAAGATATAGTCTTCATTTCTAATAATATTGGCTGCTTGTTGACTATTTTGTAAAAGTTCGTCTCGTGTAATGATTTCATTATAGTAAACTAAAGACTTCATATGACCACCCACAAATAAAAGTCTATTATTAGTAATAAAATTATAATAGTTAGCTATAAAACAATAAAATTAGGCCTCAATATAGAAAATTTAGGTTAATTCTACAAGGTGTCTAAAAAATTTAAATGTGTGTCCCCGAGAAATTAAGTGTTAATTAAAATCCTTTTTGAAATAATCAAATTCAAGAACATCAAAAACGAAGACGAAAAGTTACATATAGTTTGTTGTTCGACTGATGGTAGCTAAGAAAATTACATTTGAAAATGGAAATAATGGATTTATTTCGAATTTATATCTAACTTTTTTCTGTTTCCTCGACCTCGATTTTTTTATATGAAAATTAATGAATATCACGAAATATCGAGGAAGGACTTTTGGATACTAGTAATGTGGTTCCAAAATTTCTAGAACGTGGGCGGCAGCAAGAAACCGGCCTTGAAGTCGAAGAAGAAATTTTACATCTTGTTGAAGAGGATTCTACCAGAACTACTCGAAGTGTTACTCAACAAGTTGAAGTTTCCCATTGGATTGTACATAAAACACTTAAAGAGCAGTTACTCTACCCTATTTATGTACAAAGGGTTCAAGCCCTCCTACCCGCTGATTTTTCACAGAGGCAAAAATATTATGAATGGTTTATTGGCGAAAACAAAAGAAAACCAAATAATTTTGTTGAATACGTTATCAACCTACGAAGCTTCTTTCACGGAGAATAGGAAAATCATCATGCAGTTACTGGAAAAATCCCAACATGAATTTTCAATTGATCCATGAGCTAGAATAGTGAGAGATTAGCTTATAGGACCCTTTGTTTTACCTCAAAGATTAAATAGGCAGGAATATTGATAATTATAAACAATGAAAAGAAAATCTAATTTAAAAATCTGAAAGAGCGATGGAAATTATTTGCAACAACGTATTTTTCTTGCTGCCGACCAGATTAGAAATATGCCAGGACTTTTCCAATGTGTTCGGGAAAACTGGTTAGAACCATGCCAGGCTTACATAGACTCAAAAGGTGGATGTTTTGACCATTTAATTTAATAAAACAATTAATCATGGGTTTCTTTATGTGACGTGAATCGTTTAGAATGTATTATTGTAAATAATTTGCTAGTAATTTTAACTTTAACATAAAATAACAATAATCTGTGAGTTTTTATTTTTATAACAAAACAATAAAAATTTATGCTGAAACGTATGGAATAAATGGCTATAAAAATGTTACATTATATTTTCGAATAACTTAAGATAAACAAAAAACTGAATTCCGTTCGATCGAAATAAACACGATGATGTGACATGGCCAATTAATTGTTAAGGACATTTTCAAAGATTCTGACCTGTTTTCTGTGGAAATGGTTACATTTTGGACACATGTATAATTTTGTAAAAAATATCAGAATTGCAAATTCTATTTTACAGTGTCATATATCATTTCTTTTTGAACATAGGATTATCAGTTTTTGTAGGTATTAGTGAAACAATGACTTAACTTTCAATGGAAACAAAATTTGTCTACATTATACAGAGTGTCCAGGATAACTGAAATAAATGAAAAAATCAAAACATATCTTAATTTTTTAAATAGAATGTTTAATATTTTCCATTTTACAATATTCCTAAGACAAAATACTTCTATTCTCGTTAAACATGTCTTATCTATCATAATTTCCGAGATTTTACATATTTGTTTTTAATGGATTTCACCTTTGGCTTTATCTTATTATTAAACTACTAAATAAATTCATGATAAGTCATGATATATTAAAAATTTAGGTCATGATATAAGCATTTTTACTTGTTTTAATATTCGATTAGAAAGTAATTATTATAGAGTAACAAAACTTATTGTTATAGTAAACAAAAAGTTATAAATATTTAGTTTTTAGTAAGACAATTAAAGTACAAACATTTTTAAAGAAAAAGTCACTATAATTGTCTACCATTTTGTGTAATAAAAACTCTAAGCCTATGCTGAAAAGAACTACAGATTCTAATAAGCATTGCCTCATTAATATTCATAAACATTTTTCTTATTCTAATTTGCATGTCCTCTATTGTGGTGGGTTGTATTTGGTAATATTTTTCGTTAACAAAATCACATGAGAAAAAATCTAGCTTTGTTAAATCCAGGTACCTGCCTGGCCACGGTACAGAACCTCCTCTTACCAATCCATTTATTTTCATGATTCGTGTCCAAATATTGTCTCACCTGCCTGCTAAAATATGGTGCGCCGTGTAGCTGTAACCACATTGATCTCACTACAGTTAAAAGCAATTCTTCAATCCACTCTTTAACATTATTTTGCAAAAAATTGAGAAAACTATCACCATTAACTATATTTAAAAAAAAAAATGGCCATAGAAGGTCATTTCGGAATAATACCAACCCACACATTAAGCTACTATTTATGCTGATGATCTAAATGGATAATGAACCTTGGATTTTCACTGTGGTAATAGTGGAAGTTATGTCGGTTGACATTTTTGTGGAAAGTTAATGATTAAATATATTTGAAAAAGTTAAGTGCTCTATTTTTTTCTATTGTCCAGTTACAAAAAATTCAAGCCTTCGATCGAAGTCATTTTGATTTAGTTCTTAATCAAATTCTATGTGATATAGATGAAATTTATATTTGATAGTTCTTCTGTTCGCTGTGGATTTTGTAACGCCTACCTGGTTTTCTATCTACCTGCATGAAATACGCGGATTTTTAATTACAGCTTGAAGAAGTAAATATTTGTCTTCTTGACTCATAACTTTTTTCTGTATTTCCAAGTTTTTTTCGTAATCGACCCATCCAGCTCTTTCAAATCGCTCTCGAGAAAGCATATGTCGATAACATGAAGAATATGGAACATCAAGAGACGAAACATATGCCCCCCAATTGCAGGGATGGGTGAGGCCCGTTCCAGGTCAAGCAATCAATAAAATGCTCATTTAGTCCGAGACGCAGGTTGTTGTGTGTCCCACATGAGATTGTGGGACCCAGCAGTTGGGTGTATGATGCACTGTACTCTCAAGTCTAGAAGAAAGAATTCTAACGCTGCATATATATATGAAGATGAAAGAATTAGGCAAATCAAGCGACTTAAAAATATCAAAGCTTCTGGTGAAGATGGAATCACTTCTGAACTTTTGAAGACTGCTGGTCCAGGTACAGTCATGGAAATAACCAACATTTTACAAGAAGTTTAACAAATCAAATGGATTACGGAAGATTGGAAAGATGCTCTAATCCATCCACTACATAAGAAAGGAGATAGAACGGATGTAAACATCTACAGAGGAATATCTTTTCTCCCAGTTTGTTACAAGCTTCTATCTCAATGTCTACTAGACAGAGCACAGGGACAGTTAGAGCCTAAAATTGGTGAATATTAAGCAGGTTTTCAATCGGCCAGATCCTGCCCTGAACAGATCCTGAATCTATAGTTGATTCTAAGACATCAAAAACTGTAAAATAAAAATCTCGTCTGTACATTTGCGGATTTCAAAAAAACATATGATTCTATTGACCGCGAATATTTACTGGACGATTTTACTGGACGAATATTTACTGGGACCACTGGCAATTATTAAAGCAACACTAACTAACACAAGGTCAAAAATTAAATTCATGGGTGACATCTCAGAGCCCTTCGAAACTAAAACTTGAGTGAGACAAGGGGATGGACTTTCGCCACTCTTATTTAACTGCGTTCTAGAAAAAGTAATACAGGAGTGGCGTGAAAAAAAGTCGGTCCTGAATATTGACCAGCCCATTAAACTGGGGAGAACCAACATCAAAATTGATTTTCTGGCGTTTGCTGATGATCTAGCAATTTTGGCTCAAGATATATTAACGGCACAAAAACAGATTGATATCCTAAAAGAAACAGTAGAAAAGGTAGGAGTCCAAATTTCCTTTGACAAGCAACAATACATGACCTGCAACAGACTAAGAACACCACTTCTAAAGACAAAATATGGTAACATCAGACGAGTCTCTCAATTCAAATATTTGTGTAAAATAATCATGGAAAACGGGTTGGAAAAGTGGCCAATAAGGGTGGATGTAAAAAAATTGAAACTGCATTAAAACTTAAACAAAAAAATTACAACAAAAAAAGCATATCTAAAAACCCAAAACTGAGACATTACAACACAATTATTAAACCAGAATGTCTATATGGGGCAGAAATGCTCATTTTGTATAGAAAGAAGGACATCGAGGAGATTGAAAAGAAGGAAAAAAAATCATAAGAAAAATCTTAGGCCCATACAAATAAATAGCACAAAATACCGACTTGGAGAAAACCAAGAAATCAAACAATACACAGATATACATGGCGATATGAGAAAAAGAAGACTTTTTCTCAAATTGCCATCAATCGATCAAAATCGATTCGAAATTGATTCAAAATCGAGAAAAAGAAGACCGTTTAACGGATACATAAAACGGATGAATCCGACTAGGCTAACTAGACAAATAGTCGAATTTTATGAAAATAGGAGTAGAGCTAAAGCAGAAATAATTAAATGGATTGCTGCAATTAAAGAGGACCTAAGATCAGCAAATATTACACAAAGTGAAATTCAAGATAGAGGCTATTTCAGACACAAGGTTAACGTTTGGGAGGTTGGCCAGAGAGAAAAATGTAAGAAGCATGGAACAACTTGGTCTGGCGAAAGAAAAAAAGCTCATAGCGAGAGAATGAAATCATTATCCGTCGGATTATCACGTTTTTCCATCGTTGTGCTTTCTTAGTCGAACATTGATTTGTGTATACAATCTTGTTTATTTTAAAATTTTTCTATTGACAAGGAAATTCACAAATTCAGTTTACTTCTAAAAGACTGGAGGAATATAAGAAGAATGCATTTTTTCGGTTAAATCGAAATATTTTCGATCGATTCGTTTTACAGGTGAACAGTATTAAATTGGCCCGAAATAGCATTAAAAATATCTGATTTTCTACCACTATAATCATCGATTTACCTGCCAAAAATGTTCAATAATGGATCGTGTTTCGTATACGGCTCAATATAAATCACAGTTTGTGCCCGATCAAAATTATACATCAGTCCGCGGTTGACGTGGATCTTAATGGTTCGAGGCATAAATCACCAAAGGCCCCGATTTCGTCCACATACCCCCTAGTTAGACCATCACACATGATGTAGTGTCCAGATCGAATTGCTAGGTCGGCCTGATTCAGTCCTGCAGCCAAGCTACGTGCCAATTTTCCTGCGGCGGAACGAGGGTTAAAAAGAAAACATATTCCCTAGAAGGTAAGAAATATATCTGACGTGGACGTTCCTATATTTTCAAGTGGCATGCGAAATAAAACCACTCCAAAGCATGAGAAAGCAACGAAAGAAGGACTAAATTCATCTAAATAACCCTCCTTAATTACATACAAAGAGAGTTTTTTATCTCTTACTATTCGTATTTATTTTTGATGTGCTCTTTCCATCTCAACTAAGCATATATAGCTCGTACAAAATTAAAACAGTTGCACGTCCTTAAGCACGTGATCAATATTTTGCCTGCCCTATTGTTAGATTGTGATTAAACATCATAAACCTTACTTCAGAGAATCATGTTTACAATTTGTTACAAATTTTAATAACAATTAAAAAAATCAACTCTGAATTAAATACAAATTTCAAAGTAACAACAAAATTATAATAAATATTAAAAGTCTTGCAAGTGTCGTCGATTTATTACTTGTAGATAGATTCAGCACATTTAAAATGCTTCGTTCAAAAACCATCGATATTTTTTAATATATGAATGGTTATTAAAATAAAAAGTTTATATAATTACAAATGACATTTATTGATATATAATTTGCAAGTATAAAATAGAAGAATCAATGAAATATCTGCATATACTTATATTTTCATTTATTTTCTGTCAAGTATATGGTTTCCGTCACACCATTTCATTACTTATTTTCTGTAAAATGATTATTTTTTCTAGGTCAAAGCTATTTTTGTTTCCTTCATATAAACTCTCAAAAATCTATAAGTTTTAGGGCAATATTAGGTTAGATTTCGAATATTTACTGTTAATACATGATGTAATTCTAATATATATATATATATATATATATATATATATATATATATATATATATATATATATATATATATATATATATATACCATAGAAATCGACCATGTCGAATGGTGACTGCAATCACATGCACCACAGCCATCCTGTGCTAAACGGCCACGACAGATAAATTGTGCGAGACCGTTTGTGGCCCGTCTAACCTGCGTCCAATGAGACAACAGTAGTCAGGAATTATACACCCCGACCATTGGGTTCCACAATCTAATGTGGAACGCACAACAACCTACGTCTCCACCATAATGAGCATTGGTTAGTTGCTTGACCGGGAGGAAGCCCCACCCATCCCTTGCATTGGAGGGCACATGTTTCGTCTGTTGGTGGTTAGACTCATCAGGGTACCGACATATGCTCTCTCGCCAAGAATAGGGAGTCCCTCTCCACAATCAAACAACCGATATTTTCGCCGACTTCGTCGGATGGCTTATACATGAATTCTTTTGACTTCTTTGGACTGCGTCCAATCAGACAACAGTAGTAAGGAGTTATACAGCCCCGACCGTTGGGTTCCACAATCTCATGTGGAACGCACAACAACCTAGTTGATTATTGACTATTGAACTCTGGGGAGTAAGCAGATTGAGGCCTCGGAGTAAATTAACTAGATTCTCTTGAAAATGGCTTCAAAGTGGAAGCCGAAACGTCGAGATTTTACAAATCTAAAACGCGGTTCTACCCGAGAACCTAGTAATTCTAATATATATATATACACATATATATATATATATATATATATATATATATATATATATATATATATATATATATATATATATTATTTTGTTGGAAGTATCCAAAAGAAAACTAAAAAAACCTAATGACGCACAACCAAGGGAGCAAGCAGAATTCAGAAGTGGATTCAGTACAATGGATCACATCCGGATAATAGAAAGACACAACGAATACACTATGCCTCTGTGCTTGGCTTTTATCGATTAAAAAAAAGCGGGCCATAATGGATGCATTGCTTAATCAAGGTGTAGAAAAAGCATATGTAAATCTACTTGGATCAATATATGATGAAGCTACAGCGACAGTCCACCTTGACGATCTTAAGGTTGGAATAAATGTAGAGCTGACCGTAGGGCGGGGTGACGGAATATCGCCTCTTCTTTTCTCAGCCTGCCTGGAAGGAGTGTTCCGTAATCTGGATTGGAAACAGGATAGAATAAGGTTTAATAGTGCATACTTAAATCATCTTAGATTCGCAGATGAAATCGTTCTTCTTTCACAAGACCCAGGGCTGCTACAAAGACACGTACAAGAGCTGCAAAGGGCTGGGAACCATTTGGTTTAAAAATAAACCAGAAGAAGAGTCAGGTCATATACAATAAATTTGTTGAGGACAAAAGGATTTCTATTTTAGGAACGGATTTGGAAGTTGTGAATCACTATATATATATATATATATATATATATATATATATATATATATATATATATATATATATATATATATATATTGGGCACAGGGTTTCAATGGAAGGTATTTGACAGGCTCAACATGGTGTTTAGGAGCAAACTACCACTTTGCCTGAAAATAAAAGTCTTTGATCAGTGTGTCCTGCCCGTTATGACATACGGAAGTGAGACCTGGACACTCACATCACAGTCAGTTCAAAAACTTTGAGAAGCACAGAGGGAAATGGAAAGATGTATGCTTGGCATTACTAGAAGGGATAGAAAGACCTGCACATGGATCAGAGAACAAACGAAATTGAAAACAATTGAAATGAAAGTGGGCAGCCAGGCCATGTAGCGAGACGATGGGATGAAAGATGGACCAGGACATTCCTGGACTGGATACCGCTTGATCGCAAACGTACACGGAGAGGACCGGAAACACGATGGACTGATGACATTATTAAGTATATTGGACCCGAATGGCAGAGGAGAGCTCAGGACCGCGAAAGTTGGAAGCATGCTGAAGAGGCCTTCATCCTGCAGTGGATTGATACGTGTTGATACGTATAGTATCATCGTAGTTCAAGGAGCTACAAACGGTTTAATTTCTAGGGCTTTAACGTTTTTTTGATCTACAAACATTTATTATATCATTTGTAGTTTCTGGGTTAGGGTCGTTTTTTCCGACAACTTCGTTATTTTCGATTTTGTCCGATATTTATTTTCATATATAGAGTAAAAAATGTTACTACAAAAGTAAACAGTAAACTACAAACAATTTAGCACTAATTTTATTCCTATTTTTTGCATTAATATCAATATTTACTGCCTTGAACAATATCTACTGTTTTTCCTGCATAATTACTGATACTACAAAATTCAGATATTCTTTAATGCGAGTAAAAGGCATTTTTACAATATGTCTTTGACCACCAGACACAAACTTTTACAATTTGACTGGAATGTTTTGATCCATGCACCGTACTCTCCCGACTTTGAGTCC
The DNA here is from genome assembly GCA_031761425.1 of Cosmopolites sordidus. Taxonomy (NCBI): domain Eukaryota; kingdom Metazoa; phylum Arthropoda; class Insecta; order Coleoptera; family Curculionidae; genus Cosmopolites; species Cosmopolites sordidus. Next base: position 691,319 of record JARFXV010000714.1, on the reverse strand, counting down.
TCCGATTACCATTTATTTAAATCGCTTTAAAACAGCTTAGGTTGGTAAAACATTACATCCTTGGAAAACTTGAAACCTCGAAGAGACTGACAAAGATCTTCGAACAGAAGGGCACATGCTATATTGTGCCGTTCTGTAATTATTCTAAACATTCTTTGACTAACATACGACTTCAGTAAAATACTGCATTTGCTTTTCCAGGCAAAAAAATCGTGTGAAGTGAAGTTTAGCATCAAATTAAAAGAAAACAAAATGAAAAATTACTATTTTCTGAATATAATAACGCTGAACTATATAGAGTAAAAAACTGAAACATATAATTAATATGCTGATACAAAAGAATATCTTTCGCTTTTGATGAATTAGTGAGAAGGTGGCAGACTTATCTGTTTTTTCCTGTTTTAACTGCCGCTTGTCACGCTAATACGCCTCGCACATATAATTAAACACTTAATAGACATTAAAAATTATTCTATTCACGATATTACACTTGTTATGCGATACTCTGGACGATCTATATCATAATGAATTTTAATCATTTCGAATCGTATAACTCTTCAATTTTCATCATTAGGGAGATGTGAATAGGAAAATTAATAATATTCAGAGTATTTATAAATCCTTACGAGGATTGCTATTTGTATTTTTTCCTTTATTTGGGTTTTTCGCCACTATCTAAAACTCAAAAAATATCAAAAATACCTGTTCTTATTTAATGACATGACATGTGGCAAATTCTATATAGGTAAGACATCTAGACCGTTAGATGTTAGAGTAAAAACCTTCTTAGAAAGGGCGATTTTAATAAATCTAGATAATTCCAAAACGGTATTAAAAGAATCGGTAACAAAATACAGAAGGTTAAAAGAAACCGCTATAATTAATTTAAATAAAAATAACTGTATTGCCATGCCTTCAGTAGATTTAAATTCAATATGGTTCGCGATTCTAAAGAATACAATTAAACACATTTAAATATTTGAATACACAATCAATACAATAAACAATCACACAGTAAACATTACCTATATATATTTTTTAGTAGTATGTCACTGTCATGAAAATCTATTGTTGTCAATGTAAGTATCGTTGACATATACAAAAAAATATATTTACTTTCACTCGTTACTTTATATATTACAAATTAATATAATTTATTTTTTAGTTTAGTTTTGAAAACGGGGGGAGAGTACCCTCTGAAACGTTAACGTTAAAAGTTTGTCAAATTTTTTATATCTTTAAAATTTTGTTCGTTAGGCAAATTTATTACAAAAAAGAATCACCGAGAAATTTGTCTCCGTTTGGTTTTTTGTTTTTACCCAGTGATTCTTTCTTTAAACAAGAACAGGTATTTTTGATATTTTTTGAGTTTTAGATAGTGGCGAAAAACCCAAATAAAGGAAAAAAATATATGAACACGCCACAATAAAAAAAGTAAAGTGTTTGGGTTTGAGGCGCATCAGCAACTAGGCTATTTAGCGACTGGACCTACAGCTTAACGTGGGTTCCGAACCACGGTCATCAGCTTCCGACAAACCCAGGCCAGCACCCCCCTCGGGCTATAAACCCTTGGTTATGTGCCTACCCATAAGTCTATCAGGAAACCTACCGACTGGCGAGTGACCAACGTAGAACACTTCTCAGAAGGCATCCGGCCTTACCCAGCCTTTAACTGGCGTGACTGAGGGGTAATTCGTAGTCGGATTTTACACTCTTGCCTAGAAATAATCACAAACATTTAGGAAAGATAAACGGACAGAAGAAAGAAAAATAACCATCCGAGCGCTGGAATCGAACCAGCTACCGCTCCAGCTCAGATTCGGTAAAGCAGACGCTCTTGCCGCCGCACCAACGCGACCGGCACGCCACAATCATTCAGACATTACTTAGATTGCTATTTGTGTATCCGGAATAAATATAAACATATATTTATCATTGAAAATGGTTGTTTTGTTTTGTTGTTGAACTCATCAACCGCTTCTTCTGGTGTAGAAAATCGTTGACCATGTAGTTTATTTTTCACGGTTGGGAACAAATAGAAATCATTGGGTACCAAATCAGAACTGTACCGCGGATGATCCATCAATTCAATGTTTTGACCGGTCAAATATTGAATTGTTCGGTCCGATGTGTGAGAGCTCGGGTTGTCATGGTGAAGAATGTTTTTTCTTATTTCTTCAAAGACTCCTGGCAAACAAATTTTATAACCAATTGTTAACACTAAACTCAAAGAGCATCACCAAATCACATGTTTTTAGTTTCGTGACGCGTTACATTACTCATATTAGCATCATCAGGAGATATATTGAGACATCAACTAATGATGCTTTATACAGGGTGTTATTGAAATACTCTATCAGACTTTTTTGGTAAATTCTACGTCACAAAATAACATACAAACATACAAACATGTGTCCGGAAACCCTTTGTGTTCTAAATACAGGGACATGAAGATTTCATTTTGTTTTCTTTTTTAATTCATATATTCCGCATAAAGAAAGGTATTGTAAGCAAATATAATACACATCATCAGTCTTTCGGTTGCCATAATCTGAGAGAATATCAAGTCCTACATGCAGCCAGTAGCGGAGTTGCTACTAATTAATTTAAAATATAATTAGTACGGTCCTGTTTAAAATTAAACTTGAATGCATTTTTCAACACAGAATATTATTCTCTACAAAAATTGTATCTTGGCATTTTTTCGTATTTGCCTCGGTTACATAGCAAACTTAACTTTTCATTTAACATACAGGTTTCTATCATAAAAGGTTCTTCGATAAAGATTTGAGAGGACTTTCTTGACTGTTTTTATCAAATTTCATACACATAAGCTAACATAAAGAACAATAAATGAAATTATAATATCATACTCCCCAGGTTAACATTGATGGAGGTGGTTGATCTCCTTTAGGAAATGTCTGAATGCACATTTTTTGAGTTTTAAATCGTGGCGAAAAACCTAAATAAAGAAGAAAAAAATATCTCCTTTAGGAATTTACAACCATTACATTACAACCAAAAAAAGATTTTCTCTGTATTAAAACAAATATTTCTAAATCAGATGTTATTTATTAATTAAAAACCAAAATATTTAAATTAGATACTCGAAATGGCTTCCACCAATCTCTATGCATGTCATACATCTACGCACCATTGATTCACGCGTTCGTTTTAAAATTCCAGGTGTGCTGCGAATTTTAACAAAAGCTTGCTCAATTATTCTCCTCAACATGGCGATATATTCTATTTCGATGTTGTAGACTAATGATTTAATTTACCCCCAAAGAAAATAGTCAAGTGGATTACAGGCTGGTCTAAGGCACCGAACCCTCTCTTCCAATCCACCGATTAGGAAATTTTTCATCCAATATATCTCTGGCCTGTCGAATAAAATGTACAGGAGCACCGTTTTGCATAAACCATAATCTATTCCTAATATCTAATGTGACATATTCGAGCAATTCAGGCAGATCCTCGCGGAGAAATCTCAAATACACCTTCCCAGTTAGTGTTGCTGGTAAAAAAAAAGGTCCGATCAATCGCTTGCCAATTATTCCCGCCCAAACATTGACGACAAACTGGTGTTGGTGTCAACTTTGAACAATTTCATGAGGATTCTCTTCTATCTAAAGACGATTGTTATGAAAATGAATTATTCTCTCTCTTGTGAATTAAGCCTCATCAGTAAATAGAACGCAAATCTGAAAATTGAGATCAACTGTATGTTAAAAAAACAAATGACAAAATGTCAAGCGAGGCAAAAATATCCCTTGGACGCTATGCATGTACTATCTGAATATGGTAAGGGTACAAGTGGTGTTCCTTTAAAACATACCGCACAGTGACGTGAGAATTGTCCATATTGACTGCAATGATACTTGGACTTGTATTTGGATTTTCGGTAATTGTGTTTAATACGTGTTCTTTCATTTCTGTTCTTCCACTATCTTGTATTTGCACCTTGAAATTACCTTGTTCCCTTAAACGCCGATGAACATCAGGAAATATATTTCTACTAGGACATACGCGTAGTAAAAATGCTGCCTGGTACAAAAGTCTTGGTCTTCTTTCATTAGAATTGGCCATTTTGTAATAGAGGTGAATATCGGCTAATTCTACATTAGTATACTTATGAATATTTCTGCCTTACCCCCTAATGTATTGTAAAGAACAATAACGCCAAACTATTTCGGTTGCTAATGACTAACACGTCGAAAACTAAGTGCAACTGAAGTTTTGTCAATCTGACGTTTAAGTAAATTACAATGGGGAACAGCAATTTTGTTGACTTGGATCTGTGACTTGTTTTTGACTAATTTTTCATCTCTGAATTCAAAAATATTCACAGTTTTTCTCTATCACGTCAAGTTCTTAAGCTACAGCATACCCCTCATTTTACCTTAAAAGTGTACATACAAAAGGAAATAAGGTGAGATCTGACCAAATAGATTAGAATATTTTATTCATACAGAGGTTAACATATTATTAAAAGTTAAATTGTGTTTATACAAAAAATAAATAAAAGATATTATGGTAAAAATTTATTCTTATAGCTTTTCCTGGAGTGTTCAGTCTGTGGACATTCTCGCTTGATGTTCCAACAGTAGTCAGCCATCATACTGACATCCCATCTATCTTGATACCACGCTTCCATAACCTTTAGATCTTGGTGGAATCACTCGCCCTGTTCATCACTAACAGCACCAAGATTTTCTGGGACGGTAGCAAGATGACTATGTACAAAAATGCAGTTTGATACTCATGTAGTAACCAAGCTTTTTAAAGCTCTCCAAGAGTTGTTGAACAATTTTGATGTAATTCGGGGCTCGTGTATTTCCCAGAAAGTCTTTAACAATATTTTTAAATATTGTTCGGTCATTGTTTCAGTGAAATTTTCATCTTTAACGAGTTGCCGAATCTGTGGACTATCTAACACACCAGCCTTTATCTTTTCATATGACAGACTAGGGAATGCCAAAATGATATTCTTAAAGCAGTCTCCTTCATTTGACAAAGCCTTAACAAATTGCTTCATGAGACCTAGTTTTATATGCAAAGGCGGAAATACAATGTTTTTTTCTGTCGACAAGTGGCTGATTTAAAATATTTGGATCACCAGGTCTTAGGTCAGATCTTGGCGGCCAGTTCGATTGCACCCAATGCTTCTCACGAGCTCTGCTGTCCCACATGCACAAAAAACAGGGATACTTGGTATACCCCCATTGCTGGCCAAGAAGGAAACAGACCATTTTAAGGTCAACACAGATGATCCATTGGTGCATGTTATATTGCAACAAGTCAATGAATTTCTTTATATAGCCATATTCTTCACGCAAAGAAACTGAATGAACCATTGGGACTCAACCGTATAAATTTCCATTATGTAGGAAAACACACTTTGAGCTATCTATAAACAATCGCTATTCAGTTGCGTTATAGTTGGAAATGGCCAATTCTTTCATTAAACCTTCTACGTTCTGGCAATATACAAATCCATCATTATTTCTGAAGTACTGCCTAAATTCACTTTCTCTGGATCCATAGTAAGTGACTTTAGCTCCTTTGTCAAGCAAATTTTTTTCGTGCAGTCTTGATGCTAACAATTCCGATGCTCTTTTAGATAGTCCCAAATCTCATGCTAAATCGTTTAATTCATGTTGATTGAATCCTTTACGAACAGAATCATTGGAAACTTTGAATTCTTCGTCGGTTGAGTCACTTCGATCTTCACTTGATTCACATTCTTGTATTTCTAAAGAAGGTAATTCTTGAAAAATTGACACTGGAATTTCAGCTGAATGAGGCACAGGGCGTATAGCTGACGGTAAACTAGGGTACTCAATTTTATGTTTGTTTTTCTTGTTGAATCCTGATGTTTTCACTATGCAAAAGTAGCAATCACTTAAGTGGTCTTTGGGCTCTCGCCAAACCATTGGTATACCAAACGAAAGTTTATTACGTGTTCTCTTCGTCCACATTCGTAAACTCTCTACACATTGCTTGCACACTTTATGAGGGGCCCATGATTTATCTTGGTCACCTATTTTCACTTTAAAATAGGCTTGCCTGACAAATGTACTCAGATTAGTCCGGTCAATGGGGATGGTAAAACTACCACATATATAACAAAATGAATCAGGGCTGTTTAAGCACTTACGACGAGAACTACCAGAGGCAGACATAATGAAAATCTGTAGTTGTGTATGTATACTTTGCCTTCACTATATCAGAGCGACACAGACCCGCGTACTTTAGCATCTCATGCGTAACTGACCGAACTAGTTTTGGATGACGCAACGTCACTCACGTCCCCACTCCTAGCTCGAAGAAGGTTCGCCGGTAGGAGAGCAGTAGTGACTTCTGTGATTCGCCAAGCTTAGTCCGATGCGCAACAACTGTAGAGAAAAAACTTGACGTGATAGAAAAAAACTAAATAAAGTTTTGAATTTAGCATGTCAATTTACGTATAAAACAGCTTAAATATCGAACTCAACAGAAACTAATTTTCAAACTGTTCCCCAGTGTTATTTATCTTGATAGGTAAGTTGATTCCATTGTATTAGTTATTTTATTATGTCAAGTTTGTCATGAAACCGAGACAGATACGAAAAAATGTCAAGATACACCTGTTGTAGAGAATAATATGCTGTGTTGAAAAATGTATTTAAGTTTAATTTTGAACAGGGCTGTACTAATTATTTTTTTTAATTAATTAGTAGCAAAATCCTATAACTTTGCCACTGGCTGCTTGTCGGACTTGATATTCTCTTAGATTATGGCAACCGGAAGGATGATGTGTATTAAATTTGGTTACAATACCCTTCTTTATGCGAAAGATATAAATTAAAAAAGAAAAAAATCCTCAACCCCCCTGTATCTCGAACATTAAGGATTTGCGAGATTTACAGTTGTGTTTGCATTAAAAGTTAAGTAGTAGTTTGACTGATACCCCTACCAAAAATGACAATCTTACATCAAAAAATAAATGATATATAGCACTGAAAAATAGAGTTTGCAACTGTGATATTTTTACAAAATGGCGGATATCGGTAAAGCCATTCGGTTTTGATATAGAACATGTTTCACGAAATATTTTTATAATCAATAGCAGAATGCAAAAATGGTTGAACATATAGGGTGTTCGATAAGAAAAACAAAACTATACCCCGCCACGGTTTTGTGAGACACCCTGTATATATAAAATTAATTTTAAATTATTCAGCCTATTTAGTTGTAGAACTCTTATACTTAGACTTTTTCTCTATTTCCAACGATATCTCACTATTAGGACATTATATATAATCATAATCATAATAATCTTCCTTGGTTATCCATATGGTATAAGGTTATCTCACCCTTGTTCCTTATATATTTGTTCTATATATTTGTGTCTTGTATTAGTTTTTTCGCTTCTCCCCACGTTTTACCCTTCATCTTAAAAATATTTTCAACCACTCTGTCCCAGGTTTGCTTCGGTCTTCCTTTCTTCCTTTTTCATTGTGCTCTCGTTTCCCATACCATCTTGACTTGTTTTATATTGCCCATTCTTTGGAGATGTTCCCTCCACCCGAGTTTGCAAAATACGCGTCGAAAATTAAAAACAAATGCTTTGGTATTTAGTGATAAATCTCTTTGAGTTTAGTATTCACACTAAACAAACACAATGTTCACACAAAGGTCCCAATAGAATAATTGATTTAAATGAGAAACACTATATTGTTAAGGATATCCATAAAAAAGTAACAGTCACTGAATCAATCCTAGTATTAATAAAATCGCAATTTAATAACATTATATCTGATATTTTTATTAAGAAATATATCAATTAAATAATAAATATTTAATGCTATAACCATTTACATGAAATTGTATAAAATGCAAATGTCAACAATTATAAATATTAAATAACAATCATCATATCAATGATGGCTTCATCACATCACTATTGCGTTAAAAAAACTTATTTATTGCTAATTTATTCCAACACGTACAACATAATCTCTATATAATAAATGAATTATTAATTCTGAAGTTTCTCGAGTGCAAACAATTAAACACGAATATAAAAATCGTTCTTAAAGTCAACCTCGAAGTTTGAGAAGTTTAACCTTAAGTTAAGCCCTAGAAGAGTTGGAAGTTCGAAGTTAGTTGAAATACCAAGGTCGTTCGAAAAGATCTGGACCTGACAAAGAGAACATCCGATTTTTTTGGAATTGATTTTCTAAATTTTTTCTATCGCGGTTTACCTCGCGGTTTCATTTATAAACTAAATAATTTATCTCCCAGATTATCTGATTGTCCCAGCAATTGCCTTTTAAATGAATCCAAATTGAGGAAAATCGCTTGAAAAAATGAACATAAAATTAACACAAAAAATTAACACTTGAAAATACACACAAAAAATGATTTTTAAAAATGTTTAGCTCGTCACGCCCTCTTGCGGTCGTTTTAGAAGCTTAAAAATATTTTTGGTGAATTTCTCATGATCATTTTTAATACAATTTTATTTTCCCAAAAGCTGTGGGATAAATAGTTTTCAAGATACGGACGCGATCCATCCTTAATGGGACAGCTGGTATATATATATATATATATATATATATATATATATATATATATATATATATATATATATATATATATATATATATATATATATATGGAAGCGACAGAGGCAGTAGGTCACGTCATAGCAAAATACAGCGGGGAAGCGATGATATTGATATCAATTGAAGGAAATTCTTCTACGAGAAATTACTCAAAAACTAGTTCACTCCATGCCAAACTAAGAGTCCGTCTAAGAGAAGTTATCAAAAGAAAAGATATATTTTTTATTTAAAGCAAAATGTACTATACCAATACTTTTGTCCCCCAATGTATATATTGCTGATTTATTCCAAAACGTACAACATAATGTTTATGTGCAAAAAATCAAACACGAATATAAAAATCGTATATAGTCAATCTAGAAATTAAAAAAGAAAATCTTAAGTTGAGTCTTACAATTGGAACCATATCATTCAAATACCAAGGCCGTTCGAGAAGTCCTGAGCCTGAGAAAGAAAACACCTAATTTTTAGATTTGTTTTTTTGATACTTCAATTATTCACAAGAAGCAATCACTGGAAACCAAATCCGGCGAATACAGCGTTTATGGAAGCACTTCAAAACGTAGGTCGAAAAGTTTCACAGCAACGACCCGAGAGTGTGTAGGTGTTTTTGTCCCGTGTCCCTTTTGAACCGATGGCCCCAAGCCTTCTTTCCCCAAACCCCCAATAAAAAAAGCATTTCGAAATTTGGGGATGTGGGCTGAAGATGGGAGTGGCAGGACGCGGGGTGTGATGGGCGATTGTCGTGCTCTAGGTTACTTAAACCCTAACGGTGGGGGTACGCCCTCCGGAAACTCCGAATCCAGGAATAGAGGGGCATACGAAAATGTCGGTTTTTCATTGGTCCAGCAATGAAGCTTAATGTTGGTGATGTTCCTGAAGTTTGCGAGGTAGTCTCTAAACAGTACACCACGAAAAACCCATAACTTTTCCTGCAGATGGAACCTTTTCGCTTCCTTTGGCGCCCTTTCCCCTGTTCCTCCCTGTATTTGAACTGCTGTTTCATCTCTGGAGTACAAAGATGAATCCATGTTTTATCTACTATTCTAAAAAGTTCAAGGAACCCAATAGAATTACGTTCTAAACACTCCTGAGAAGTTTTCATTCGAAAAAACATTACAAATGATACGTTTACAATATTACGGATTTTTGAGACGTTTTAGTCTATAGTAGCGGACTATGGACCACATTCAAATTTTTTACTGCCCAATACGAAAGAGAAAACCCCCTAAAGTGGAGTCTAATTCATTTTGTAAGTCCGTCGGGGTTAGAAATTAAATTTTATCAATTTATTAGAAATATCAAAACTTCTTAGTCAACTACTTGATTACCACAAACAAGGAATTAAACTCACGCGTCCGAAGCTTCACGGCACGCCTTCTAACAAATCATACTTAACGAGTATCAGTCATACAGCGAGCCGTCTCTATATCAAACCGCGAACTTTATTATTATTATAATAATTTATTATTATAATTTATTATAATTTATTATAATTATTATAATTTATAGTTCAAAACACTTAGGACTTGGAATTATTTTCTCTAACATAGAAGAAAACATACCAAAGGTTTGAAACAGGTATTTTTTAACATGATCGCTTAAGACATCGATATATTTGATATGTCAATAACGAGGAACTTCCATGTCTTTAAAATAATTACTAGAGGATAGATCTGCAGAATAAAGAGGCTGCTCAAAACTTTCAGTTTTGACGTTATTATGGTAAAATAAAATGTTTTGGCTCAATTTTTCCTGCCAACAACATCAACAATAAATTAAATGAGTAATTTTGAAAGGGATTTTCTTTATTGATTAGTTACCATATGGATTTTATTCAGAAATGCATGAATCAATTAACAAAAAAGGTGAAGAAAATTGAGTCGAGAGGACAACAGAATAACCCTCCGGCTTGGATGAAGTAAAATTTACTAAAACTCATTTTTCTGCTGATGGTATGGAACAGGGAGTAATAAATGCATTTTTATAAACAATCAAATCCCTGCGTCATCAATATTAAGTGCTCCTCTGAACCTGTATCGATCAGATCAAAATCTAACCAAACCTACAAACGCAACTTGGAAAGTGACCACCAGAGGGCGTACTGGTCAAAGGGTGCGGTTGTCACAATAACAAATGAATAACTAATTCGTTTTCGTGTCCCTTTTGAACCGATGGCCCCAAGCCTTCTTCCCCCAAACCCTCAATAAAAAAAGTCCCATTTCGAAATTTGGGGGTGTGGGCTGAAGATGGGGGTGGCAGGACGCGGGGTGTGATGGGCGAATGTCGTGCTCTAGGTTACTTAACCCCTGACGGTGGGGGTGCGCCCTCCGGAAACTCCGGACCCAGGAATAGAGGGGCATACGAAAATGTCGGTTTTATTTAATTCCTTCATTCATTAATTTTTACATTAAAGTTAGATTTTGCTTTTTTGAACCGGGATTAACTTCACGTAGGCAGATATAACGTTGTGTTATAAAAAGTGTTCTTGTCGTATAGTCTTCCACACCATACTATGACCAACTTCAACTTGACTGAACTTTTTTTAATTTTATGGTAAACAGATCAATCAATTTTCCTTTAGACAAACCTAATTATAACAAAGAATTAAAATGAATGGGGGGGGGGGGGGGGATCCGAAGTGAACGACAAGTAAATTAGAAAAAATAAGTTTTGAAAATTACTAAAAGAATTTTCTAACTTGTTTCGATTGAGCTGGGCTTTCTTTGTCATTCAAGTCGAAATTATCATTTTTAAATCGATTAAACCAAAGGTCTCCAAACTACTGCCCGCGGGCCAAATCCGGCTTGCCAGTGTCATCAATCCGGCCTGCCAGGGTCATCAATCCGGCCTGCAGCAACTAATGGCTTATTGTTGTCATTGTTGCTGTAATAATTCCTCTAAACTAGTGAACATCTCGCGGTTTCATCCGCGGTTTTTATGTTGGAGTAAAAAAGTATGGCATATGTGTGTATATTGATGTTTAGAATGTATATCCTGAATGTGTATCCTGAATCACATATATGATTATTATCCTAAAAATCCCTCAGGAACGGAAAAACTAAATTAACGCGAATAAAAGAGCGGGGTGTCTACTTGGAAAAAACTCTAAAGAAATTTATGTAATTATGATTTTCTACTGACAGTTGTTTGTAGTTTTCTTGGAGCAATTTTACTTGTACCAATTATTAAAAGAGATTTAAGATGCTCATCGATTAACTTAGATCTGTAAACATTCTTTGTGTACTTCATTTTGGAGAATGTCTCACACAAGGAAGTAGTACCAAAAATAAACAACAGCCCAGGAGCATTTATACAAATTATAAAATTGTACCAGTGGAAGACTCATATAAAATTCCAACAAAGATGAGTTTTGATATTTGTTCTTAATTATATCACTGCACTGTAAATCAATAATTTCCATTTGAAGTTTAGGGGCTTGAAGTTCAATATCAGCATCAATTCTCTTAATTTAATTCGCAATGACATCAAAGTCTGAGGAACGAATATCAAAATTTATCTTCAAACCACTCGAAGCTTTGATCGCTAAATCGACGGGAAACTTAGTCCCAGTAGTGTGGCCGAATATTTCACATGTTTTAAAATGTGTGAAACATTTTTTACGTAATTGTGATTGACGATTTGATATTAGTGTATAAATCAGGAAGAAGCTGGTTTTCAACTTGCTATCTCAAATTCAGTTTGTTCATATATTTTGTCAAATCGACATAGAATGCTAACTTCCACAGCCATTCGCTATTTTGTAATTCGGTAAGGGGGCGATGCTTCTCATTCAAAAAATTTCGATCTCTGCTCGAAGTTCAAAAAAGCACTGAATGACTTTTCTCTTCGGGACAAGGACAAGAACAATATTTTCAATAAACTCGCGTAACTGTCCGTGATTCAGTCCAGTGGATCTGATGAAATTAACAACTGATTCGACTGGTTTTAGGAGTTCAGACATATCCAAACATTTTCCACACAAGGGTTGTTGATGAATGATACAATGTAAGAATAAGGCCCCTTTCACACTATCCACTCCACGCCACGCCACGCCAAACCACGCCACACCAAGTACACAGGAGTAGATGGGGGTTTACACACCTATCCACGCCACGCAACGCCACACAATTATACTCAGCCACAAGGGTTCCACTCGAGAACCATCCAATCCATCCACGCCACACCACATCTTGTCAACAGTAGACCTGAAAGATTTAATGGGCTCTTTCATACTCTGCCACGCCCCATCCACTCCACAACCACAATACACACGTGGTTAATCATATCAGTTATCAGTGCTTATTTGACCCCAAGTTTGTTCTTTGTTTTTTTTTAATTTTGATTACTTTTTTTTGTAATTTTGATTATTTTTTTTTGTAATTTTGATTACATGGAGTTTTTTGATACTGAAAAGTTAGTAGACGAAGTAATGAAAAATGAATGTTTATGGAACGTACAACTCGGTAATTATTCAAATAAACAAAAAAAACAGTTTGCTTGGTCTGAAGTTGCAAATGCATTGTTTTCTGAGTATGCAGAAATGACCCAATGTTACTATCAGCATCTGCTGGAGAGTAATAAACTTCCTCAAGACAGTGTCTTGTCCGCGCAAACTTTCTTCTAAAACTGCAGACAGTTCTTGAAATGATTCCACGCTCATACGAAAGAATGTGAAAAACTTCATGGGATTGTCAAGGAGCTCCTCAAAATAGTTTAAAGCGCTGCTTTTTTGTTGGGTCGAAATATATGGGTGTACCCAAAATTCTCTTTTTTTTTCCTGCGCCTTCTTAACCTTCGAAGGACAATTAAACTGATGCCAGCCAACTCAACTCTTCGTTGATAACTATGAAATGACGAGTGGTGTGTTGTGGCGTGGCGTGGTGTAGACAAGTGTCAAAGTTGACCAAGTGACCAATATGTTGACGACATGTGGTGTGAAGTAGCGTGGCGTGGAGTGGATAGTGTGAAAAGGGCCTAATGGTTTTAAACCACCATTATTTTTTACAGCCTTTGACACAAGTGTAACCACTTCTTTATTTTTACCACAAATGTTTTTGCCTCCATCAGTTGTAATACATTTCAAGTTTTTCCATCGAAGGTTCTTCTTATTAATGTCATTTTCAACTCCCTTAAAAATATCTTCTCCAGTAGTCGTGGCGAGAATACTATCAATATCAGGAAGTTCTTCATACACTTCATAGATTTTTTCTACCCTTCGAATAAAAATCAACACCTGAGCAGTATCTGACACATCTGTTGACTTATCCAAGGCCAGAGAAAACCACTCGAGATGTCCATGTTTATCAGACAGTTGAGATGTTCTGCAGTTCTGAGATGTCTTGTATACTCCGAGCCACGGTGTTTGCTGACAAACTGACAGTTTTAAATAAATTTACCTTTTCGGAGGACATTTCTTCGGCTACTGCAATTATGGATTCTTTGATCATTTCTCCATCGGTGAATGGTTTTCCACGTTTTGCAATTTTAAGAGACACACAAAACTGGCACAAGTTGCGGCCTCCTGTTCAGTATTGACTTTCGTTAACAAAGATTGCTGCGATTTCAATCCACGCTTCAAAGCTTCAAATTTTTATTTGTTTTTTTTTTCTCGTTTAGCGAGATTCTTGAGCCATTTTTTAAGGTTTGGTAAAGGTTCAGGGATGCCACAAACCGGGAATATAGGAAATTATCGAGGATTTGAATGTGGCCAGGAAATATTAGGGAATTATAAAAATATCAAAAAGTATCAGGGATTCTAATTTTTAATAATATCTTGAATTTATCTGAATCATGAAACTTCTCATCAAATATTTTAACTTATAAATTTTCAATATAGAATAGTCAATTGTAGGACAAAAATAATCTATTTTATTGATATTAGCTCTTGATTTTTTTTTGGTCAATCCACAAACATTAGTAAAGCTGTTAAAGGTAGCCATAATTTTATCTCATGGCAACGCTAATGTTGAGAGTGGTTTTTCAGTCAATTCTGAGTGTTTAGTTGAGAACATGGAATTTTAATTGCTCAACGATTAATATATGACTTTGTCCTAAGTGAATCGAATGGGGACATTGCAAAGACGACGCTCTTGATGTTCCAAAATCTTTAGTTTATTCTTACCGGAATCGCGTTCAAAATTATTAAAACAAATTGAATCGTCCGCAATTTTCCGCAAACTTCCTGTATATTTTGAGTAATATTGAAAATGTTTTGTTTCATAATGACGTTAATGTTATATTCTTTGAGAACGGCTATGGTTTCATTGCAAATCAAACATAGTGCCTTACTACTGCATTCACTGTCTATGTTTCGCTTCTTTTCCATACTAGTAAATCACACACAAAAACAAAATCAACAAAGTCAAATCAAAATACTGTTACGTATGGGCGTTGGTCGGTTCGAAGATGTCTTTTAAACAGGGTTACGCACTACTTTATTCCACAATAGACAGCTTCACTTCCTTCGCCTTCCCAATGCAGACTAACTCGCGATCGCGCCGCTATACTTTTTATACATGAATTACTGCGATCTCGAAGTGAGTGGAATACACCGGAACTTTCTCGAATCAACGAGGTTATTCACGAATATTTAATTGTTACTGCGATTTCGGAAGTACTACTAACGGTATCTGTTGACGATAGAGGGTACTAACACTACCTATTTCCGCTTTTAATCACCAGATCTCATGTCACGGTCATAACAATACACAATAGTAATTGAACCAGAGAATTTAGCAAGCGTATACTCGTTTAGTCGACTCGGCGACTAGTTTAGAAATTATATATAATGGCAAAAAAATTAAAACGGTTTTAGCCCTTGGAACTTACTGATGTAATCAGAATGGCCCTAAGACTGGAAAGTTTGGAGACCCCTGGACTAAATGAACGCCCACACGCGTCTTGCGTTGGGACATTGTCACCGTAAGTTTCCACATGTATCCGACGGCTTTCACTCGCGTTTTTCTTTTGATTGAATAAGAAAAGCAGTATGGCAAATGCTCTTTATTTGGCTCGAAACTCGACATGTCTACCACACGAATAGAATATGACGCTAACTCGAAATCATTTAAACATCAATGGCATTTTGAACGATACTGTCGTAGCAGCAAAATGGTATTAGGTTAGACTGTGAACCGACCATTGCTTGAAGCACGATCTCTTAATAAAATTAAGTATTATTAACCAGTAAGTATTATTAACACAAATCTATTAACACCATATATTTAATGTAGCCTTGACGATTATGTGCTATTATTGGCTTAGAAATTGAATACATCTTCTTTCTCTCCTTTGAGATTTGATGATCCGCTAATTCCGAAGTTGCTCCTGATCCTCCTATGAGGTCGCTAGCCAGTTGTCCTACTTTTTCAGTAGTCTTCGTAGTGAGTGCCTATTAGTTTACCTTTTAGAACGATACGAACCCACTATGTTCAGAATACCGCCAGATTGTTCTATTATTTCAACATTTCTCACTCGATCTACCCTGATCCTTTCTAGATAGTTTTTGAATTATCTTCTCTTATCTCTATGTTCGTATACAGTAAGTAACCAGTTTGTCTCCCTTCAGCATATCACGATTATTGGCATCTTCTCACAGCTTTATTATCTACAAGGTCATCTGCATTCAAATGATAGTATTTACAATCACAATACCGTTAATAATTTATTGTGATTAAGAGTTACCCGAGTGAGATCTATATACACGTCAAAATAAAAATGTTTTTGTACTTGCTTGCCGCCGCTTGTTTTGATATTAAAAAAATAGAAAGCCTAAGGGACAAGCCTCTGTGTCGGTGTCTTAATTATTTTATAAACTAAGTATAAATTGCTATACTTAGACCTTGATAATATGATAAAACATGTTATTTGCTGCATATTTTCCAACCTTTTTATTATAGTTTCATTGGATTTTTTACCTTCTCCAGTTTACTCCATTTTTTCCTCTATTTTTTCTGGTGGTTCTCGGTTCTCGTCTTATTCTACCACGTTCTTCCCCGCGTATCAACCGACATAATCGTAATTTATCTTGATTTATCGCCGCCAAGCCCGCCCCCGGTATCACTCCAATCGACCAGAACCGTTCTCAATTGATCGAATCGATAGAAAAATGAATTCGACGATCTCGTCGTTTGGACATCTGGATGGAGTAATGATTTATTCGATGGCTGCCAGAAGGATCTGGTCTGAATCAGTCGAAAAAGCTCATAATTCGGTGACCAATTTGCGGTTCTTGCTTTATAATTAAATGCAATTTTGATTCGTCTTCAGAATTTTTATTGAGGTGTTGTGGTTTCTTCTTATTTTTTCGACCAAAAGTCGTTGTTTAAATTTCGGGTGGTAGGTGTATACCTTTTTTTCTGTATGTAGGATCGTAGGATGATTGGGCTTTGCAAACAAAAGGATATATATATATATATATATATATATATATATATATATATATATATATATATATATATATATATATATATTTCTATAAAACGAGACTGCCATCATTAGACTTGATTAAAGTTCAATTTTTGGCGCTAGTTTTAGCGCCAGTGACTACCTTTTCAATTCTTCTATTGGAACCTTCGGTGTAGAACACTAAACTCGGAGCGATTTACCACTATACACCAAATCACTTTTTTAAAAACTCGACGCACGTTTCGCTAACCATGTTAGCATCATCGGAAGATGATTTAATCTAATTCTAAAACTAAACTATGTTCTTTTTTATATGATAACCGTACGTAATGAAGCGTGTAAAAATCATGCTATGGTCTGAACTTGAAAAAATGTATATTTTATTGTAGAAACTTTTTGTATTTATACCAATTTTAACATCGAAAATAGCTAGTTCTGAAAAAGCTACAGTGTTAGCGAGAAATGTAAAATATTACTAATAAAGTAGAAATTTAGACAAAATAGTCTTTCATTAAACATTTATAATGAATTTCCATCATGTAGAAGCCAACACAATCCAAAAATAAAACTTCATAGTATTAGCTCAAGCTAGTCTTGAGAAAGCATTAACAAAGCGAAACATATGTAAAGCAAAATTTATAATAAACGTTTGAAACATTAAAAAGCTATAAGGATATCGCTTAAAATTCTAATATAATCAATTTTCCCTTAAACAACGATAATTATAACAAGAAATTAAAATTATAATAAGAACATTGTAGTTAAATTAATTAGAAAACATAAATTTAGAAAGTTATTGAAAGAATATTCGACTTTTCAAAAGGATCACAACAAAAGTTCGTGGTAATATCGTTTGATGTCCAATTTACGCGAGGACTAAACAAACCATATAATAAATTAAGAGAAGTCCTGGATAATTCAAAGGATAAAGTAGATCAAGATGAAAACTCGGGAATTTACGAAATTAGTTGTCAAGATTGTGATCGAAGGTATATTGGGCAAACAAAAAGAGATATAAAGAACACATTACCCACATTAGATATGAGAGAAATGAAAAATATTGTGTTGTCCAACATATAATCGAACATAACCATAATATAGATATTAGTAATTTAAGACTGGTTAAAAGTGTAAATAACAATAGGGTTTTGAATGTATATAAAAGCATTCAGATAAAAAAATGTAAGAAAATCATGAACCAAAATAAAGGCCCTATTCCGTTCAGTCAACTATTTCAATTATTAATGTAACGCTCAATAAACTTCACGGTCCATGATTTTTACACTATTCATTAAGTAGCATGGTTGACGAGAACATGGTTGGCGGTTGGATAACATGGTTGACGAGAAATTTAAAAAAGTTATTTGATGTTTAGTGGTAAATATCTTCGAGTTTAGTCACTGCCTTTTGTCATCGCGTCAAAAAAACACGATGGTACAAAGAACTGGTCCAAAACTGGTACAAAACGTTTATAGAAACATTTGAATTGATGAAAAAAGTTTATGATAATGATTGCTTATCCCGTACACGTGTGTTCGAGTGGTATACGCGATTCCAGGACGATCGTGAAGCTTAGGAAGACTAACCAAAGCCAGGGCGGCCAAAAAACAATAATCGCGATGAGAAAAAAATGCGTAAAATGATGAAATGTCACTGATGAAGATTAAGAGTGTTATGTAGCTTCTGTGGAAGACAATCGTTCGAGTGAGGACCGAATATCGACCTCTGGAAAGTTGGTTTTTGTTACACGATACTGCACCATCTCACAGGATCGTCGCTGTTCGTGAAGAAATAAGTCTGTGTGCTTCAACATCCTCCGTATTCGCCTGATTTACCTCCTTGTGACTATTTCCTGTTCCCGACACTCAAATGAAAGTATGGTCATGAAAATAACGTTTTATGACAATGTTACACAAGTCCAGGAAGACGCGACGAATGTCATTGAGGTGATTCTGAAATAAACATAAAAACACGACATAAATAATATGTGCTAGCATTGGTTAAGCGTGTCCAATAATATATTGAGGCCGCAGGGATGTATTAATAAAATATCTAACTGTTTTTTGTTCTGATATTTTTCCGACATACTGTGTAATTCTCTTTTCCGCTTTACATTCCCTAGTTGTTTCTTGTAGCTGTTGGCTGGGCCGTTCTTGCGACTACCCTTATTTTCTTCCTGATTTTATTAGTTTCCGTTTCTTCAGGCAATCCTAGACTAAACGTTGGTAATAATATTTTAACTGGCTTTTGGGTTTGCTCTTAATTGTTTTCTTTGTAAAGTTTTTTTAACCTCCTCCAACTAGCATAATTTTTCATTAATAGTCTGTTGATTGTATCTAAGTGCAGTTTAATTTCCTCCCTCTTTTATAGCCTTTACATATTTCCTTTGTTCTACGTCATTTTAGAATATTTCATTTCTATCCATATCGCATTGCAATCGTGGAAAAAAACGAAACTTTTATTCGGTTTAACAATTGAAGGGATGGGTATATATATATATATATATATATATATATATATATATATATATATATATATATATATATATATATATATATATATATATATATGTATATATATATATATATATATATATATATATATATATATATATATATATATATATATATATATATATATACTATTAGTCCGGGAGTACATCCGATCGTTTGTGTCCTGTTTGTTGGGAACGTGTAGACGTTTCGACTTATCTGAAGACTTGAGAATACCAAGTGTGACCTTGGCGAAACGTCTGCACGTTCCCAACAAACAGGACACAAACGATCGGATGTACTCCCGGACTAATAGTCTAGCGTATTCTTCTATCCGCGAATATATATATATATATATATATATATATATATATATATATATATATATATATATATATATATATATAGTAGCTTAAGTATACACCATTTATTTTTATTTCATCCTGTTCCCAATCCAGATTACGGAATACTTTAAGGCAGGCTGAGAAAAGAACAGGCAATATTAAGTCACCCTTCCGTAAACTCCGTTCTATATTGATTTTAACTTGAAGATCATCCATGTGAACCGTTGCTATAGCTTTATCATACATAGATCTCAGTAGGTTCTGTCTATCCTTTGGTTAAGCAATGCATTCATTATGGCTTTCTTTGATATTGAATCAAATGATTTTTCATAGTCAATAAAAACCAAGCACAGTGGTCATTGTGCCTTACTATGGCCTGTTGGACAACCTGAATTGTACTAAATCCACTTCTGAATTCTGCTAGCTCCCATGGTTGTCGGTGATTCAGTGTTCTTAGTATTGTCTGAATGATTGTGGCGTATTCATATATTTTTTCTTTTTTTCTGTTTTTCGCCACGATCTAGAACTCAAAAAATATCAAAAATATCTGTTCTTATGTAAATAAAGAATCACTGGGTACAAAACCAAAAACAAGACGAAGACAAATTTTTCAGCGATTCTTTTTCTGTAATAAATTTGCCTAACGAAGAAAAATTTTAAAAATACAAACATTAATTAATGTAATGTAAGTATCATTGAGATATACACAAAATATATTTACTTCCTATCTTCTCAGTATATATAGAAATTAGTATAATTTATTTTTTAGATTCATTTTGAAAACGGAAGGAGAAGACCTCCCGAAACGTTAACGTTTAAAAATGTGTATTTATTTGAGAAAAGGTTTGTATTTTTAAAATTTTTGTTCGTTAGGTAAATTTATTACAGAACAAGAATCACTGAGAAATTTGTTTCCGTTTTGTTTTTTATCCACTGATTCTTTATTTACATGAGAACAGACATTTTTTATATTTTTTGAGTTTCGAAAAACCCAAAAGAAAAAAAGAAAAAATATTCAATGTTCTTAATATCCCCTTATATATTATCTTGGTGAAAACTATTCTACTGTCAGTATAGTATTTGTACAATACTGACAGAAGGCTTTCGCCTACTATAGGAAGACCATTAAAGAGACTCTATAAATGCTGGACATCTGCGTCGCAAGAGTCAAGATGTAGTCCTAATAAAAATAGAAGAAAAACAAAAATTTCAACAGATTTAGAAAAAATATATTACTTGAAAGGTGGCAAACAGTTCACTAAATAGAAACAAAAAACTGGTTCTATAACCTGAAGGGTTTTACATACTTCCTGATTCATCATATTTGATGTATCGGAATAAAAAAAATCCTAAACGACAAGCCCCCGTGACAGTGGCTTAATTATTTTATAAACTAAGTATAAAATGCTATACTTAAATCTTGATAATATGATAAACCATGTTATTTACTGCATATTTTCCAACCTTTTTATTATAGTTTGATTGGCTTTTTTACCTTCCCCAGTTCACTCCACTTTTTTCCCTCTTTTTTCTGATGGTTCTTGGTCTCGTCCTCAGTCGTATCCCTTTCCTCCCCGCGTATCAACCGACATATCGTAAATTTTATTGATTTATCGCTACCAAGCCCGCCCCCGGTATCACTCCAATCGGCCAGAACCGTTCTCGATCGATCGAATCGATAGAAAAATGACGGCGGTGAGCTCGCTGTTTGGACATCTGGATGGAGAAAGATTTATTCGATAGCTGTTAGTGGGATCTGATCCGAATAATTTGAAAAAGCGCATAATTCGGTGACCAAATTGCGGCTCTCGCTTTATAATTAAACGCAATTTCGATTCGTCTTGAGAATTTTTATTGCGGTATTGGTTCTTTTTTTCATCCTCGTTTTTTTTTCTTTCTAAGAAGAATGGATCTTTGGTTATTGTTTCAACATTTTTTCGTTTTATTATTCTATTTAGTGTGCCCATAAGTAACGTCGTTTTTTAATACTATACACATATTCATTTCATTTAGGAGTTAATAGTGTTTTAATCAAAAATATATTCCCATCATTATTGACAATCTTCGTTCATCTTTGACAAACTTTCTATTCCCATTCAGTCAATTATTGATTAAAATTAAAATAATGTTTACAGTTTCTTGTCTTAAATAAACTGTTTTTGAAAGTTGCTCCTTTTTTGTCACATGTCAACATCCGCAGAGCCGGATGGTTTCTTAAAGAAAACCTTTCCGCATACAACTGACATGTTGTGGCTATATTTTGTTGGCACTCCCCGTAAGTTAATATTAAGTCCATTAGTTCATTGTTTTCGTAAACGTGTGGCATTTTAATCGCAAAAAGTATCTAAAAATTAAACACGCAGTATTAATGAATTATTACCACTGGTCAAATCGAACATCGCACTCAAAAGAAATATCTTACAAGAATACAAAAAACTAGTCATATCCAGAATCAGCAGTAAACAAATACTTTATGTCAATAACAGAGTGGTCCACAATATCAAAAAGTCAAGTCTGTTTTCAAACATAGTATAACTGTTAATTATAGTTATTTGAGAACACAGTTATATATATATATATATATATATATATATATATATATATATATATATATATATATATATATATATGTATGTATATATATATATATATATATATATATATATATATATATATATATATATTATATATATATATATATATATATATATATATATATATATATATATATATATATATATATATATATATCAGCCTGTATCGATCCACTGCAGGATAAAGGCTTCTTCAGCATGCTTCCAACTTTCACGGTCCTGGGCTTTCCTCTGCCACTCGGGTCCAATATACTTAACGATGTCATCAATCCATCGTGCTTTCTGTCTTCTTCGCGGACGTTTGCGATCAAGCGGTATACACTCCAGGATTGCCTTGGTCCATCTGTCGTCCCATCGCCTTGCTATATGGCGTGCCCATCTCCATTTCAATTGCTTTACTCTTCCAATGATGTCACAGACTTTTGTTTGTTCCCTGATCCATGCGAAGGCCTTTCTGTCTCGTCTTGTAATGCCAAGCATACATCTTTCCATGCCCCTCTGTGCCACCCGAAGTTTTTGAATTGATTGCGATGTGAGTGTCCAGGTTTCACTTCCGTATGTTATAACGGGTAGAACGCACTGATCGAAGACTTTTCTTTTCAGGCAAAGTGGAAGTCTGCTCTTAAACACTATGTTGAGCCTACCAAATGCCTGCCAGCCACATTTAACACGCCGTTCCACCTCCCGGGCGGTATTCCCCTCCATGGAAATCCTCTGCCCAAGATATACAAAGCTGTCCACAATCTCTAAATCCCTTCCTAAAATTGAAATTCTTCTGTCCTGAGCGAAGTTATTGAACATAACCTGACTCTTTTTCAGGTTTATTTTCAAGCCAAATGGTTCGCCAGCCCTCTGCAGTTCTTGTATGCGTCTTTGCAGCTCCTCGGGGTCTTGTGAAATAATATCATCTGCAAATCTAAGATGGTTTAAGTTTGCACCATTGATCTTTAACCCATCCTGTTCCCAATCCAGTTTACGGAATACTTCTTCAAGTCCAGCAGAGAAAAGAATAGGCGATATTGCGTCACCCTGCCGTACACCTCGTTCTATATTAATTCCCACTTCAAGATCATCAAGGTGAATTGTGGCTGTAGCTCCATTATATATCGATTCTAATAGATTTACATAGGCTCTCTCTACACCTTGGCTAAGCAATGCATCCATTATCGCATGCTTTGAGATGGAATCAAATGCTTTTTCGTAGTCGATAAAAACCAAGCACAGTGGCATGGTGTATTCGTTGTCCCTTTCTATGACCTGCTGTACAACCTGGATGTGATCCATTGTACTGAATCCACTTCTGAATCCTGCTTGTTCTCTTGGTTGTGCGTCATTCAGTTTTTTTTAATATTCTTTTAGAAATTATCTTAGTGAAAACTTTGTACATCACTGATAGGAGGCTTATTGGACGGTAGTTCTTTAAATCTTCCTGTGCTCCTTTTTTATGTAAAAGGATCACTTCTGCATTTTTCCATAAGTCAGGTACTTTTTGTTCTTTGAGGCATTTTGAGTATAATTTTGCCAGTGTTTTATGTAACGTCCGACCACCAGCTTTTAGCATTTCGACAGTTACACTATCCTTTCCTGGAGCCTTGCCGTTCTTCATCAATTCTATAGCATTTGTTACTTCCTCCACTAGGATATCTGGTATTGCTGTCCCTGACTGGCTCTGATCTTCATATAACTGGGAATAAAACCTTCTGACAATCTCTAACATTTGGGTACGCGTCCTGCACACTGTGCCATCCTCACGCTTTAAAGCATATATTTGCGTTCTTTTGTTTCTCAGCTTCTGTTTAGCTTTGTTAATTCCTTTGTTTTCTTCCAGGGTTTTTTGCACTAGCTGCATATTGAATCGGCGCGTGTCCTCTCTGATACGTTTTCTTATAGTTTTGCAGAGCTCAGTGTACTCGACCCTGCCAAAAGGACTACCTGCATTTCTCATTGCTCGCCGTTTCTTCATTAAATCAATGGTCTCACTGGAGATTTTTGTTTGTTTGAGACATTTTTCCTCTGGTGCTATTGAAGCAGCCGCTTGAAGTACATTGTTGGCGATTTCTTCATACTGAACTGATACTTCCACCTCCTCTGGATCTTGCAATGCAGCAAACCGGTTTGACAAAGCAATCTCAAAATCGCTTCCTCTCTCCAGCAGTTTTCCAAAATCCACCTTGCCCTTCTTTGATCTTACCATTTTTTCGCGCTCTTTTCGACAGTCAATCCGAACCCTTGCTCGTACAATTCGGTGGTCACTTCCAACATTAAAATTGTTAAGGACAGTACAATTGGTAAATATTGTTTTATCGTTGGTCATGATGTAGTCAATTTCGCTTGTGAGCCCAGATGGACTTTTCCATGTCCATTTTCTGCTGATATTTTTCTTATAGAATGAATTCATAATATATAGTTCTTGTCCTTCAGCAAAATCAACCAATCTGTCACCTCTATTGTCTCGCTCACCAGTTCCATATGGGCCAGTTGCACTTTCGTCTGATCTTGTTGTTCCAATTCTGGCATTAAAATCACCCATCAGGATTTTGTACCCTCCAGGATTGCCTTGGTCCATCTGTCGTCCCATCGCCTTGCTATATGGCGTGCCCATCTCCATTTCAATTGCTTTACTCTTCCAATGATGTCACAGACTTTTGTTTGTTCCCTGATCCATGCGAAGGCCTTTCTGTCTCATCTTGTAATGCCAAGCATACATCTTTCCATGCCCCTCTGTGCCACCCGAAGTTTTTGAATTGATTGCGATGTGAGTGTCCAGGTTTCACTTCCGTATGTTATAACGGGTAGAACGCACTGATCGAAGACTTTTCTTTTCAGGCAAAGTGGAAGTCTGCTCTTAAACACTATGTTGAGCCTACCAAATGCCTGCCAGCCACATTTAACACGCCGTTCCACCTCCCGGGCGGTATTCCCCTCCATTGAAATCCTCTGCCCAAGATATATAAAGCTGTCCACATCCCTTCCTAAAACTGAAATTCTTCTGTCCTGAGCGAAGTTATTGAATCAAAACCTGACTCTTTTTCAGGTTTATTTTCAAGCCAAATGGTTCGCCAGCCCTTTGCAGTTCTTGTGTGCGTCTTTGCAGCTCCTCTGGGTCTTGTGAAATAAGAATAATATAATCTGCAAATCTAAGATGGGTTAAGTTTGCACCATTGATCTTTACACCATTCTGTTCCCAATCCAGTTTACGGAATACTTCTTCAAGGCCAGCCGAGAAAAGAATAGGCGATATTGCGTCACCCTGCCGTACACCTCGTTCTACATTAATTCCCATTTCAAGATCATCAAGGTGAATTGTAGCTATAGCTCCATCATATATCGATTCTAATAGGTTTACATAGGCTCTCTCTACACCTTGGCTAAGCAGTGCATCCACTATCGCATGGTTTGAGAGATGGAATGAAATGCTTTTTCGTAGACGATAAAAGCCAAACACAGTGGCCTGGTGTATTCGTTGTGCCTTTCTATGACCTGCGGTACAACCTAGATGTGATCCATTGTACTGAATCCACCTCTGAATCCTGCTTGTTCTCTTGGTTGTGCGTCATTCAGTTTTTTTAATATTCTTTTAGAAATTATCTTAGTGAAAACTTTGTATATTACTGATAGGAGGCTTATTGGACGGTAATTCTTTAAATCTCCCTGTGTTCCTTTTTTATGTAAAAGGATCACTTCTGCATTTTTCCATAAGTCAGGTACTTTTTGTTCTTTGAGGCATTTTGCCACCACCAGCTTTTAGCATTTCGACAGTTACATTGTCCTTTCCTGGAGCCTTGCCGTTTTTCATCCATTGTATTACATTTGTTACTTCCTCCACTAGGATATCTGGCATTTGTTCTTCCGTGGGTATTGTTGTCTTTGATTGGTTCTGATCTTCATATAAGTGGGAATAAAATTTTCTGACAATCTCTAACATTTGGGTACGCGCCCTGCACTCTGTGCCATTCTCACGCTTTAAAGCATATATTTGCGTTCTTTTGTTTCTCAGCTTCTGTTTAACTTTGTTAATTCCTTTGTTTTCTTCCAGGGTTTTTTGCACTAGCTGCATATTGATTCGGCGCGTGTCCTCTCTGATACGTTTTCTTATAGTTTTCTTATATATCTATAAGTGGTATATATATATATATATATATATATATATATATATATATATATATATATATATATATATATCTTATAAGTGTTCGGTTTCTTTGCTAGCTTATACTTGCAAATTAAACCAATCTATAGTTAGATCTATTAAGAGATCTAGCCAAATTTCAATTTAAGAATTACAGATACATATCAAAACAAAACGCCATTAAAAGGTCCAATAATAAGAGAATAATTAACGATCATAGTTATTCGCGGTAGACGAAGAAGAATTTTCAGAAAGTAATTTAGAGAAGTACATTTCAAGAGAACAAGATCAGGTTGATTTGGACGATGAAGTATCGCCAGCTGAAATAAATGAGCTGACGTTACCTAGTGGTCGATTGTGCCAACCGTCAAACGTCTTGTGTTAAAATTTTATGACAATCTGTCTACTCGTCGTGGTTTAAGTGGCGCAACTTTTGTAATTTTAAATTAATTTGTGTGTTTATGACCACGCGATAAAATTTTTGCTATTATATTCTAAGAATGAAATAATAGACTTATGGAAGCTAAAATATGTTATAAATACTTTAGATTTAAGTTTATTTAAGTATCTAAAAAAAACGCCGTCAAGCTTTGTTCCGTATTTCATCGTGCTCTCATTTGGATCATTTGACATAATTAAATTAAATTTCGATTTCAAATACACTGATTATATGCAAAACGTGGCTGATGACGACTGGAGCCGAGTATATACGATTCAGTGCGTCACCGACCCGAGCACGCTTGATGTCGAGTGGAGCCGAGTTCGATTCAGCGTCACCGACCCGAGCGTGACGATTCACTTATCTTCACTCTTCAGCAAAATAGGGCCTAAAGTAGTTTTCACTACAGAATTTCGTGTGTTGATTAAGCATTGTTTTTTGATGAATAAACATACTCTTGAAGCAAAAAAATGGCTTGATAAGCATTATCCGGAATCTGCCTCAATAACACCAGCATAATTAATTGGTATGTTGAATTCAAACGTAACCGTACAAGCACCAATGATGCTAAACGCCCTGGACATCCAAATGAGAGGGTGACACCAGACAACATCAGAAAAATTCACAAAATTATTTCGCAAAATCATAAAGTAAAGCTGCAGGAAATAGTTAACATTATGAAGATATCGAAAGGTAGTGTTTACACCATTTCCAGGAACATTTAGGAATGCCTAAATTGCTATCGAAATAGGTACCGTGTTTGCTCATGGCGGACCAAAAACAACAACGTATTGATGATCTGAGTTGTTGTTTGGAGTCAATGTTTGGTTCTGAGTCAATGTGTGGAGCTGTTTAAGCAAAATAAAAAGGATTTGTTCAAATATCATCATCATCACCAAACCAAAGTGTTATAAATTATTAATAATATGGTTTCATACTATATTGTGAATTCTACTATAGAAGAATTATTCGATTAATTCCAACGATAGGGAAATAATTCGTTTCATTGGTTAAATTTCGTGACTGCTGAAGCAATAACATCTACATCAAAACTCGATATTTACTCCGAGAAATGCATGAACCGTAAAAACCTAGCAATTAGACCGTACGAGCCTTGAGGCGAGGACACCGCGTCGCCCCCTATCATTTGGCGGCGGGATTTGCGTCCCGGTCGGCGCCGGGGACCGTCTGAGCCGGCGGCGGCGGTGGAGATGCCGCCACCGCGAGTTAATTTGCATATGGGATTTCGGTAGCTTTGCCATATGATTATCATACGAAATTCAGTCGGGTAATGGCGAGGAACGGTGGATAGGGAGGTCGGTTCTTATCTGGGCGTAGTTCGAAATTGAATTAACATTTTTTTTAGCATTAGTATTAATAAAGATTATCTTCTTCGTTTTTAAATTAATTTATATATATATATATATATATATATATATATATATATATATATATATATATATATATATATATATATATATATATATATATATATATATATATATATATATATATATATATATAGGAAGGAAGGAAGTAAGAAAAGAAACATCGAAGCTAATTAGGGAAACTAAAAGAAAATATGAAAACAATCAACTCAAAAAAATAAAACCCCAAACTTTTACAAAACATTTAAAACTAAATTAACAGGCTATCAACCGCAATGTCTTTGGTTCCAAAAGGAAAACGGACAATTAGCTCTAAATAACCAAAACAAATCCTGAATCTAAAGTTGATTCTAAGACATCAAAAACTGTCCAATAAAAATCTCGTCTGTACATTTGTGGATTTCAAAAAAGCATATGATTCTATTGACCGCGAATCTTTATAGCAAATCTTGAGAGAACAATGACTAAGCTAAGGCTGAGATCTAAAAACGCTGGCAATTATTAAAGCAGCATAAACTAACAGAAGGTCAAAAGTTAAATTCATGGGTAACATCTCAGAGCCCTTCGAAATTAAAACTGGAGTGAGACAAGGGAATGGACTCTGGCCCCTCTTATTTAACTGTGTTCTAGAAAAAGTAATACAGGAGACATTACAACACAGTTATAAAACCAGAATGTCTATATGGGTCAGAAACGCTCATTTTGAATAGAGAGACATCGAGGACATTGAAAAGAAGGAAAGAAAAATCATAAGAAGAATCTTAAAATAGAATAATCAAATTAATGTGTACTGTTCCATTTTATTTTTAGGAGGGTACTAATCTTGAACAGTTCATGAAAGACATTCGCGCTAAGAACAAAACAAACCTTCAGCGTTATTTAGTTGCTGCTGCGAGTCAATCATTGCGAGAAAATACATTCATTAATGGAGATGGTTGGTTTTTAAATGTACCCGACGGGTACATAAGGATACAGCGTGAGCAGTTTTAATCTACTATACAAGATATTTCTGTCTGCATTTTCCACTTTCTTTTCTCGATCATCCAAAAGGACTACTGTTCTGGCCTCGTCGTGAAAAAGCGTGCGGCCCCAGATGGAACTTTACATATAAATGTGTGAATACTGTTTACATTTACAAAGAGGAATTGCAAACATGCCTTGAAGAAATTATGGACGCCGAGTCGGATAAAAATTTTATTAATCAATCTCAGTGGTTAATAAATTATTTGGTGGATGATAATTTTAAATTTTGGTTGTTTTTCTTCAATAAAATAATGCCTCACCGCGACGTTCTCTTTGATCAACTGCAAAGCAGGCAACTAGATGCACTTAAAGTTAAGAAGAATTTGGTAACTTTTTAAACAGCCATTCAAAATATTAGAGACAATATAGAAATAAAAATTAATCAAGAATTTGGTAACTTAACTGGTGAAGAATCTACAACGATCATAGAGAATCGCAGAAAGAAACGGAAATTTACTGACAAGGGGGACCCCAATCCGAATGTCAGGATATGCAAGAAAATCTGTGATACCTTAACCATACAGGTTCATGAACGTTTTAGTTTCGATGTATATCTAACTGTCGCAAATTTATTTGAAACTGAAAAATTGGGTGAATATCGAACCGGCTTGTCAAATGAAGACATTAAAACTATTTGCAAACGTAAATGACTTAAATTTAAAAAATGAACTCTCGATAATGTACGCACGGAGCGATTTTATGAAACACAATGGGACTGTGCCGCTGTTACAAATGTTTATCCAAAACAGTTTAACATAAACATTTAGTGAATCTGTGGAATTGCTGACTGTTTTGTGCACTGTCCCTATGGCGACTGTGGAAAGCGAAAGATGTTTCTCTTCCCTCAAACGAATCAAACCATTTCTAAGAAACACTAACGGCCAGGTGCGCGTTAGCAATTCTATCTATTGAAAAAAAACTTGTGAAGTCAAGTTCAAATTTTAATGATCAAGTCATCCAACTCCTGCTGAGAAATTTAGGAGGATGGACTTCAACTACAAACAGCTTTAATGGTCATGGTCCTATGGTGAGTTTAGCAAAATTTTATTATCTAGGTACCTATTTGAAAATTTGATGTCTGACAATTATACTCGTATTTCAACACAGCAAAGTGTGTATATGATGCTAAGAAATGTAAAAAAAATTTTCATTGTTTTTTTTTACTTTTTTCATTAGTAGAATTTTCACTATTTCATTAGTAAACAAATCACATTTTCATTTACTAACTAATTCACTAATTTAAAATGTGACAAGTCTCACTAATTGAAAAAGTGAATAACTACTATTTACTAATCGTATACATTGGACATTTTTAAATAGTGAAGATTCACTACGATTTAGTATATTTTTACTACTTCAATTTTAGAGAGTATAGTTTTAATAATTACAATTAAAGAAGAGGGTTGTAACATAGACTATGCTTAAATACTCATGGACGGTAGTCTAAGTTTATAGTTATCTCGCAAGCTACCGAAACCTGGCGGTGGTGGCGGTATCTCCACCGCCGCCGGCTGCTCAGACGATCCCCGGCGCCGATCGGGACGCAAATCCCGCCGCCAAATGATAGGGGGCGACCCGGTGTCCTCGCCCCGGGCCCTGCGCCGTCTAATTACTACGTTTTTTCGGTGCCTGCCCGTGTTATTATCTAGTCGGTCGTTATTATTTTCTGTTATTTTTTTGTTTTAGATCGGTCCCGATGCCGGAAACGGAGACGACGAATGTTCTGGTAGGTGCCGCAAGGCAGCTGCTTCGACGGGTTTCTCGTTCTCCGGTGATTGACGCGAAAATTTGACGGTTTTAAGGTGGAAAACACATAGCCAAGTCAAATTCTAGTAAACTATACGTTTCGGTCGGTTAATAGTATTTTAAGTGTTACCAAAAAGTAGTTCTTTTGATCTTTGTGGATCAGTGTGCTTAAAAATACCATATCATGGACAAAAATAGTTAAAAATGCTTCAAAATATGAAAATTGCTTTTGAAATGTTCCAATAAAGACTGGCCAAAGAACTGGGTACAATAATTATGTCTAGAAATGTTTTTCTATACTGGGAAACAAAAAAGAAGAACATTCTGTTAACATATTTGAATTAAACTGAAAAATTTTTGGGTAGATGGCGATGCGATCGCAAAGTTGATTAGATCTCTGAAAAGTAACTTCCTTTCCAGTAACCCTTCATGAATTTCAAGCCGATATGACATTCAGTTTTGTTGTCTGTTTGTCTGTTGTCTGTTCTGACAGTCTGAAAGCAAATAATTTCGTTATTTTTGCCATCATGGAATAACAAGTTTTCTCTATTGATTGAATGTACTGTTTATTTTACGTGGAAAAACCATCACACAAACCGTAGAAAAGTTGAAAAAGTATGATGAAAAACATTGATGAGAATGCGTTTTTTGCGTTTCATTTAGATAGTTATTAAAACACCTTTTTACAGAAATTGCCTAGCACGTCCCATCTTCAAATCTCTGCCTCCCCTTTATAGCATGGGGTAATTGACATTATTTGCACCTGACTGTGAACTGGACAATCTAGGAGTTACCACAAGACCGCAGAGGGGGTATTTCTACAGTATTCTATGAATCTTTAAGGACAGTTTTATTGTTTTCTATAGTTTAGTTTGTTTCTGTCACATTCTGTCAGTACAGTCAAATGTTTAAGTCGATTTTATATAAAATCGGAAGTTCTAGTCATATATGCGGACGATTTATTTTAAACTCACAATCTAGATCTATGCTGGGTTTCTCACGGTAAACGTTCATTAGAACTTTTCGTGGTTATAAAAAACTTAGAATTCTGAATTTTTGGACTTCAGGGTTATTTAAGATTCTCTTTCATCTTAAAATATTTTCAAGGTTTTAAATGGAACACCCGGTATATTATTTTATTTTTGGATTTCTAAGAAAATTTCATGTTGAGTTCCTTCAGGTTTTCCTATACCTATTTTGAACTGTTTCTTAAATATCTTCATTCTTTTGAAATATATGCCCTGATTTTTAACACTGCGCTTTTTTTTGGTACTAAGCGCTTCTGGGGTAGACGGAAGCACAAGAATGATTCTTTCGAAATCCACATTGATAATTAATTTATCGCGTACAGGATGTCCAAAATTTGATGACGAATTGCATTAGTTTCAAAGTTAAAAACAATCGTTCTTTTAAATGTGACACTCTGTATATTATTGAATGGTCGGATGCAGATTGAATAGATGATTCTGCATCGATTCGCTTTAACTTTCCATATACCTATTTCCAACGGTTTTCTAGTTAAACCAAATTTTCTATTTTAAGATATTTCATTCTATCAAATGTGACGCTCTGTATATTATTAGATGGTCGGATGTAGATTGAATAAATGATTCTGCCTCGATTCTCTATAACTTTCCCTATACCAACGGATATTTCCAACGGTTTAACAGACAAAGCGTTTGGCACCAGTCGAAAATGGGTAAAAGGTGCAGTGTTAAACATAATGTTACATCTTTCAAAATTTTCAAAGGAATCAAGATATTTAAGAAACAGTTCAAAATAGATAAAGGGGAACCTGGTGGAACCCATCATAAAATTTTCTCAGAAATCCAAAAATGAACTAATATACCGGGTATTCCATTTAAAATAAAAAGGTTACTTGCAACTTTCGGGATAACCGGAAGTGTTATGACCTTGAAAATATTTTAAGATGAAAGAGAATCTTAAATAACCCTGAAGTCCAAAAATTCAAAATTCTAAGTTTTTTCTAACCACGAAAACTTCTAATGATATTCTACCGTATGAAACTCGGCGAGTCAAAAAAGCCTATCAGTGTCAAATTGGAGATCAAGATAAAAGTTAGGCTCCTCATGTTTGTTATGTGAGGTATCACGTAAATTTCATGCATTGCAAGAACAATTCTAAGCCATAGATAAAGTAGGTAATGGTCTGAAGTGCATAAAAGAAATATTTCCTCAATTAAGTGAGGCAAAACTAAGGGAAAGCATATTTATTGGACTTCAAATAAGGAAGCTTCTAGATGATTTCCGTTTTCAAGAAAAATTAAATGAAAAGGAACTGGCAACTTGGAAGTGCTCTGTAAGTGTTGTGAAAGGATTTCTAGGCAACAAGAGAAATGAAAACTACCAAAACCTCATAGATAAACTCTTGTCTCATATCCTTAAAAATACATTTTTACACTCCCATTTGGATTCTTTCAATGTTACCTTGAGTAACCACGTTCGTTTTGGATCTTCATTGATGTCTTCACTACCTTCCTCGAATCGTTTAAACCACTCGTGGACCTTGCCACGAGATACACAATCCTCACTATACACTTGTTTCATCGATTGAAACGTTTCGGTGAATGTTTTACCAAGTTTACAACAAAACTTAATGTTCTTAAACTTTGTTCGACTTTAACACTGACACGTTAAGCGCGATAACTTGGCTTCTAATGATTCGAATGTCATGAAATGTTGACACAACGTTAGTGAAGGATGCACCTTTCCAACGCTTACCCGTGCATTCTGTTAGTTGCTTAGTTGGTTTGGGGTGTATAACTCCTGACTACTGTTGTCTCATTGGACGCAGTCACTGTCACTATTTTCTGTCATTATTCATAACTTAAATCTGGTACTTAATGATGCAGTAGGATAAATTACTGATATAATATGCAAAATTTTTTTGAAACAGTTCAAGAAATTTATATTTTTTTGGGCATAGTATCAAAAGATGGAATATCTTATCAAATTTTATATCTGATAAAGAAAGGGATTATTCAACTTTGATAACATTAAAAACATTAAACCCTACTAGATGGGCAGGACGTTATGATGGTACTTTTGCTTTAAAAGTTTGGTTTGTTGAAGTCCAAAACGCGCTAACAAAAACAATTATGTTAAATTGCAAATCAGATGAAAGAAATGAAGCTATTTCACTCAAGAAGATCGAGAACTGCAATTTTATTATGTTATTGGTGTTCCATTGCAAAATTCTACAAACTGTCGATGCAGCCTCTAAAGCATTTCAATTTAAAGCCACCAATCTTTCAAATTTCTTAAAACGTTTGAAAATGTGTCTGAAAGTGCAGCAGAAAAATGACTCATCAACCCTGAATTTTCAAAAACTCGTCAGAGGAAGGTGAAACGCTATTTTGACGAAGTTTGCGAACATGAGCGTCTCCAAGATCCGGAAAGTTTGTTCAAAGTGAACATATTTTATCGAATATTGGACTTCATTATTAATCATCTGAAATCGCGTTTCCTTCCAATGAATTTTGGAAATATTTCCAATTTGATATATATATATATATATATATATATATATATATATATATATATATATATATATATATATATATATATATATATATATACGACATTTGTCAAATGACCGCCACGACTTCTCTGGCAGCTCACAATTTTTTTGTTGAAATTCTCGATTACTGCTGAACACATTTTCGGAGTTATGTCACGAATTTTAAGTCAGATACTAATGGTCTAAGTAGTATTTATTGTCATCTTCTCAAATAATTGATTTTCTGTTTGAAACTGCTCCAGTTTTTTCAATCTGATTGCAGGGGAAATACCTGAGTGTTTAAAAATATTTTTAATTTTTCCACACAGGAATCGTTAATGTATATATTTATTTTTCTGTGATTTTATATTTCAACATGTTTGCGTCCTATATTATTTCTATTGTTATTAAAATGTTAGTAGTCTTCTGATGAAGTCGTCATAAAGATGACAAAAATTGAGACGAATAAATACTTCGTTTTACGGCTGACCGCTAGTCTGCAACCAACCAACTTCCCCAAATAAATATTATATATATATATATATATATATATATATATATATATATATATATATATATATATATATATATATATATATATATATATATATATATATATAGGGTATTCCATTAAGAGGTTTCGAATGTTGGTAACGAATAAAAGAAACGTTTCATAACATACCTGAAAGTTATTTATGGCAGTGCGAAGCTGGATAGTATACAATTATACGTGGAATAGAACATCTGTCAAATGACCGCCACGACTTCTCTGGCAGCTCACAATTCTTTTGTTGAAATTCTCGATTACTGCTGAACACATTTGCGGAGTTATGTCACGAATTATTCGCCTAATTTCTTCTTTCAACTGTTGAACGGTTTGCGGATTATTTTCGTAAGCTTTGCTCTTCACATAGCCCCACAAAAAACAGTCTAGCGACGTCAAGTCGCATGACCTTGGTGGCCAATTACGGGAGATCAGCCTCTCCTGTCCTTACAAAATTCAGCTAACACAGGAGCTAAAGCCAGCCGACCATGGTCAACGCCGTGCATTTGCCAATTAGATCCTACAGATGAAGGCAAATGACAATAACTTTTGCGATAAAATCATTTTCAGTGACGAGGCTCATTTCCACTTAAACGGTTACGTAAATAAACAAAATTGTCGCATCTGGGGCAATGAAAATCCTAGAGAAATCCACGAAATCCAGATGCATGCTCAACGTGTCACAGTTTGGTGCGGTTTTTGGGCTGAGAGTATCATTGGACCGTATTTTTTTGAAGATGAAGATGAACGAGCTGTTACAGTAAACACATACAGTAAACGATACAGTAAACGTTACAGTAACGTTACAGTAAACGTTACAGTAACGTTAAACGTTACAGTAAACGATACCGAACGATGATTGACCAAACCCAACTTCGCACTGCCATAAATAACTTTCAGGTATGTTATGAAATGTTTCTTTTATTCGTTACCAACATTCGAAACCTCTTAATGGAATACCCTTTATATATATAGGACTTTTGCGAGAGAAATCCGTGGATACACAGGAAGAAACCCACAGGCACATACGCTAACTAAAGAATAACAGGTCATCCGGTGAAGATGGTATCACCGCGGAACTATTGAAAAACCTCGGACCAAATTCACTGCAGGAACTTACGCAAATTATCAGAAATATTTGGCAAACAGAAAAATGACCACATGAATGGAAATGTGCTCTTATCCTAACTAAAAAACTAAAAAATCAAGGACACTGGAAACCAATACGTCTCGGACGATCCAAAAACAACATAGAAAAATCATGCCTGGCCTTCGCAGATGACCTAGCCATACTCGCAGACAATGAAAAAAGGGCAACCAAACAGATTGAAGTCCTCAAGGAATGTGCAGAGAAAGTTAACCTACAAATCTCCTTTCAAAAAATCGAATGCTTCTGCTCAAAATTAAATGTTTAAAATTTGAACACCAAATACGGCAAAATAACTAGGGTCACTCACTTCGAATACCTGGGCGAGATCCTCGAACCCACAGGAGGAGGGAAGATAGCACAGAATACTCGATTACAGAAGATGACGAGGGCATACGGCAAGACACACAATATCTACAATAAGAAATGCCTATCCACACACGCAAAAATAAGACACTACAACACACTAATCAAACCAGAAGTACTATACGCAAGCGAGACACTTACACTTCATACAAAAAGCGGCATAGAAAAGATACTAAAAGAAAAAAGCAAAATTATGAGGAAAATTCTCGGCCCAAAACTGACAGAGGAAAGATACAGACTACATTATCGAAAGACCACAGAGAGAATGTCCAACGTAGCGGCAGTCATAATAAAAAGAAGGTTGAAATTATATGGACATATCAGTAGACTCCCACCGACAAGACTCACCAACAGAATTCTTACATACATACAAGGAGTCAAGTCAACAGTACCATGGATCGCACAAGTCAGAGCTGATCTGGGAAAGGCACAAATGGGTCCGACAGAGATTGAGGATAAAAGAGCGTACAGAAACAAAATACATATGAGGAACGTTGCATCAGAGAGGGAAGTTTCGAGGAGATCGGGAACAAAGTAAAGTGGACGGAGGAGAAAAAGAGAATCCACGGAGAAATGTATGTAATATAGTATATATATAGAGAATGTATATATATATATATATATATATATATATATATATATATATATATATATATATATATATATATATATATATATATATATTGAAGTAATACTGCAATTATTTCGCTACATTGAACACAGGAATGACAATACCCAAGAAGAACTGGTGGTACAGGAATGAATCGAGGATTTTAGATCACGCGACAGATCTTCAAAAATACGGACGGACCAAATGAAAGACATATCTGTTACATTTCTCCAACATGTGACTAAAGAAGCCAGAAATACTATTGAAGAGTTACACAAGAATAAAGTATATAAGTAAAAAAAGAATTCGAAGAAGATGTATTGCTTGCAATAAACATACATGTTTTAATACATACGTATTGAAAATGAATTATTGTTTGATAATTAGTAATTGAGTTGTCATTTAATAACATGGTGGTGTTGACTGGCGATATTGTTTTCAACATTTTAGTCATTCTGAATATCAGAATTTAACTTCGAACTCAAGCAATTATATAAAAATCTGAATATTGTAGAGGGGGGTTTAGCGACTTAGCGACGAGATGGGCGAGAATGCCGAAATCATGGAGGGACAAATAGTAGGTAGCAGACAACGAGCTAGACCAAAGATACGGTGGCAGGACAAAATAAAGAATGCTGAAGAAAGTTGTCTGTATACCATTTATACTAAAGACAGTCAAGATATGTTACTTTCCTGTTTATTATCATAGATCCTCTGATAAACATTTTGTACTTTTGGAGATTCCTTTTTCTTGACATCGACAAGAAATTGCACGAAAATGCCTTACCCAACCATGTTGAAAATAACAAAAGTACTGACTGATTAATAAAGTTATCTAAATACTTTTAACTTTTAGTGAATCACTTTCGATTCTTGTCGGTGTAAGTGGCAGTTTACAGGCGTTTAAGATATCTGCATGAATAAAAGCTTTAAATTCAATAAATATCTTATTTGTATGTGCCCGTTACAAAGTCATTTTTTCTGTATAAGATAGAAGCAATTTTATGTCCTACTTATAAATTTTGAAGATCAGTTATAGGTCTGTTATTGATTTTAAGTAGAACTAATCGAGTTATTTTGTTTATATTCCTCCTGAATCACAACCTGACCTATACCTTACACACCAAAGAACGAAAACCACTGCACCAAACTCCGGACAATCCGCAGCTGCACCATCAATTATTCCAATTACAACGTTCAGCCCACTCGTTATTTGGTAGTAAAATAGACAACCGACAATTAAAACGTCCTCTTAATCGTCGGTTTGGTCGCGCGTACCGCCAGAGGGCGCCTCCGTCTCGCGCCCTCCCGTTTTTCCCGCGAAAACCCAGCCGATTTTCCTTTCGGACGGTTTTCCACCGGCACAACATTATTCTGGACTCGGCCTTTGCCGCGAAAAGACTAACGCCGACTGCTTAGCATGCCGCAGACGTAATTTGTGAAGAAATAAGGGGAAAATTATCAAATTACGAAATTACGTTGCTCGTCGGAATTGCCGTCTTTATTGAATGGGATGGCGGAGTAGTGGCGGCACGGCGGGGAGAGAGCGAGAGTGATGGAGGGGCGGGTGAAGAGCGAGACGGGTGAAGGATTTCGGGTAATGGATGGGTGGTTGGGCGACGTAATGGATGTAATCGGGACGAAAGAAGTATCTAGACGACTGTTATTATTAGAAAATTGGAGAATCATTTGCGGGAATGGTTCCAGGTTGTTGCTGTCTTTATCTTGAGTGGTTTTGAAAACTAAAGGTTTAAAACTAAAGGAAAATCATATTTTAATTGTATGTGTTATATTTTCACTTGAAACAAAAAAAATCGTTTGAGTTATTTTTTTTTTAATTTACAGGAATTATTTTTCTGTATGTCTTTCCGGATCCCTGGTAGAATTTGATCGCTAGTTTCCTCTAGTGCATTACACTATGTTTCTTAAGTGTTGATGCATACTATGAACACTATATCGCAACAATGCATTGACATTTTCAAACAATAAATCTCTATATCATTATCATCATCAGGTCGTGTGCATCCACTGCAGGATAAAGGCCTCTTCAACATGCTTCCAACTTTCACGGTCCTGAGCTTTCTTTTGCATGCCGGTCCAATATACTTAACGATGTCATCAGTCCATCGTACTTTCGGTCTTCTTCGTCGACATTTGCAATCAA
The DNA here is from genome assembly GCA_031761425.1 of Cosmopolites sordidus. Classification (NCBI taxonomy): domain Eukaryota; kingdom Metazoa; phylum Arthropoda; class Insecta; order Coleoptera; family Curculionidae; genus Cosmopolites; species Cosmopolites sordidus. Next base: position 651,793 of record JARFXV010000714.1, on the reverse strand, counting down.
ACGATATCCACTCCAGGATTGCTTTGGTCCATATGTCATCCCATCGAGTATATGATATCACATATTTTCGTTTGTTCCCTAATCCATGTGTTTTTTTGTCCCGTTTTGTAATACCAAGCATATATCTTTCCATTTCCCTCGTGCTATCCGAAGTTTGTGAATTGACTGCGGTGTGAGTGTCCAGATTTCATGTGTCAATGTGTCATAACGGACAGGACGCACTGATGGAAGAGTTTTTTTTTCAGGCAAAATGGGATATTGCTCTTATGCACTATGCTGAGCCTGCTAAATTTTTGCCATTCACATTTAATATGTCGTTCCATCTCCTGGGCGGTATCTTCCTCCATTGAAATCATCTGCTGAAGATATATAAAGTGATCCACAATCTCCAAATCCAATGGCGGCTTGTGTATAAGAGCTGCAAAGTTGCAGACCCCCTCCCCAAATAGAAAATAAGTCTTAAACCTAAAATAATTAAATGTTTATGTTGTTTAAATTACTTGTCAAATCATCATTATTATTTATTCACTTCATATATGTCATTATCACTCTTATTTGCAATTTTGGTTTGTTAACTGTATTAAACAATTAATTATTGCTAAATAATTACTGAATAAGGAAATGATTCAGATATGTCTTGTGAGAGAGAGAGAGAGAGAGAGAGAGAGAGAGAGAGAGAGAGAGAGAGAGAGAGAGAGAGAGAGAGAGAGAGAGAGAGAGAGAGAGAGAGAGAGAGATTGTGGAACCCAGCAGTTGGGTGTCTGATGACCCTCAGTACTATTGTCTCATTGGACGCAATAAGAAATATATATATATATATATATATATATATATATATATATATATATATATATATATATATATATATATATATATATATATATATATATATATATATATATATATATATATACCAGAAATCTTTCACCCTTTCTCCACGTGGTGCCACCGATCGCCTTCGCCGAACTGTCAACCATGCGACGTCACGTGTCTCTCGGGACCGGTTTCTAGCCTTTCAGCCGTCATCAGCCGAGCTCCAGACGAACGCAAGGAAAGCAGTTCAGATCAACTGGCCATTTTAATGACGGGTCGTGATCGCACACAACTCACGCCATCATACGGAGAATGCTCGTAGCAGTCAGGACCGCTCGTAACATTCTGCCTGGAACCTCGGGTATAGTACCAGATATGCCCACAAAGTAGCGTAGCTGAACCGTGGAGGGAAATATTACAGAAATCTTTCACCCTTTCTCTACGTGGTGCTACCGATCGCCTTCGCCGAACTGTCAACCATGCGACGTCACGTGTCTCTCGGGACCGGTTTCTAGCCTTTCAGCCATCATCAGCCGAGCTCCAGACGAACGCAGTCTGGAGTCAAAGTCAACGAGCTCTAGTCAAAGAGCGTTTCTGCTCCATATAGACATTCTGGCTTAATAATTGTGTTGTAATGTCTCAGTTTTGTGTTTTTAGATAGGCATTTTTTGTTGTAAATATTTTGTGTAAGTCTCACGTCTCACGCCGTTTCCATTTTTGACATCTACCCTTATTTGCCGTTTTTTTCCAAACCATTTTCCATGATTATTTCACCCAAATATTTGAATTGAGAGACTCATCTGATGTTACCATATTTTGTTTTTAGAAATCGTGTTCTTAATCTGTTGCAGGTCATGTATTGGGTCTTTTCAAAGAAAATTTGGAGTCCTACCTTTTCTGCTATTTCTTTTAGGATTTCAATCTGTTTCTGTGCCGTTAATACATCTTAAGCCAAAATTGCTAGCTCATCAGCAAACGCCAGACAATCAATTTTGATGTTGGTTCTCCCCAGTTTAATGGGCTGGTCAATATTGAGAGCTGACTTTTTTTCACGCCACTCCTGTATTTCTTTTTCTAGAACACAGTTAAATAAGAGTGGCGAGAGTCCACCCCCTTGTCTCACTCCAGTTTTAATTTCGAAGGGCTCTGAGATATCACCCATGAATTTAACTTTTGTTAACACCCTTGTGTTAGTTAATGTTGCTTTAATAATTGCCAGGGTTTTCAGGTCTAGTACTTGTTCTTTCAAGATTCGGAATAAAGATTCGCGGTCAATAGAATCATATGCTTTTTTGAAATCCACAAATGTACAGACGAGATTTTGATTGTACAGTTTTTGATGTCTTAGGATCAACTTTAGATTCAGAATCTGTTCAGGGCAGGATCTGCCCGGTCGAAAACCTGCTTGATATTCACCAATTTTAGGTTCTAACTATTCCTGTGCTCTGTCTAGTAGACATTGAGATAGAATCTTGTAACAAATTGAGAGAAGAGATATCCCTCTATAATTGTTTACATCCGTTCTATCTCCTTTCTTGTGTAGTGGATGGATTAGAGCATCTTTCCAATCTTCCAGAATCCTGTCGGTTCACCAAACTTCTTGTAGAATTTTGGTTATTTCCTTGATTGTACCTGGACCAGTGGATTTCAAAAGTTCAACAGTGATTCCATCTTCACCAGAAGTTTTGTTATTTTTAAGCCGCTTGATTTACCTAATTGTTTCATCTTCATTCGGTGGTAATGAATCTGGGTTTGTTTGTTTACGGTTTAGTGTTGGTAAATTATTTAAGGGCTCAGGACAGTTTAGTATTTGTTCAAAATATTTCACAAGCTCTTTGCAATTGTCTTGGTTATTTAGAGCTAATTGTCCGTTTTCCTTTTGGAAGCAAAGGCTTTAGGGTTGATAACCTGTTAATTTAGTTTAAATGTTTTGTAAAAGTTTCGGGTGTTATTTTTTAGATTTTTTTTTCTATTTCATTAAATTGATTGTTTTCATATTTTCTTTTAGTTTGTCTAATTAGCTTCAATGTTTCTTTTCTTACTTCCAAAAATATGTTATAGTTTATAATAAAACAAACTTACCGGATCTTGGAGACGCTCATCTTCGCAAAGTTCGTCAAAATAGCATTTCACCTTTCTCTGTCGAGTTTTTGAAATATATTTAACTGAGGTGGCCGATACTTGATGGAAATTCATTTTAAACAAAAAACCCAAGATTAATATCTAAATTTCCACTATATTTAAAACTTGTATGTGTGACAATTGTATCGACACACAGTGTCTTTTTCAAATACACACTAAATTAAACTAACAGTAAGAAAAGCAATTGTAAGAGTAAGAAACAATTGTCATACGTACGAGTTTTTGAAAATTCAGGGTTGATGGGTCATTTTCTGCTACACTATTTGCTTCCTTTTTTAATTTTTCAAATTCATGTGTATACCTTTCCAATTCTTCCAGACAAATTTTCAAACGTTTTAAGAAATTTGAAAGATTGGTGGCTTTAAATTGAAATGCTTTAGAGGGTGCATCGATAATTTGTAGAATTTTGCAATGGAACACCAATAACATAATAAAATTGCAGTTCTCGATCTTTTTCTTGAGTAAAATAGCTTCATTTCTTTCATCTGATTTGCAATTTAACAAAACTGTTTTCGTTAGCGCTTTTTCGACTTCCACAAACCAAACTTAGAAAGCAAAACTACCATCATAACGTCCTGTTCATCTAGTAGGGTTTAATGTTTTTAATGTTATCGAAGTTGAACAATCCCTTTCTTTATCAGATATAAAACTTGATAAGATATTCCATCTTTTGATACTATGCCCAAAAATTATAAATTTCTTGAACTGTTTCAAAAAAATGTTGCATGTCATATCAGTAATCTGTCTTACTGCATCATTAAGTACCAGATTTAAGTTATGAATGGCACAGTGAACATGTACCGCATTTGGATCGATATCTTTTATGAGTTTCTGAACTCCACCATAAGTGCCTTTCATTGTATTAGCACCATCATATTCTTATCATCGACACTTATTTAGAGGTATATTTTTGTCATTTATAGATTTAATAATTTGGTTGGACATTGCTAAGGCAGTTTGGTCCTTAACTTCATGAAATCCTAAAAATGACTCTGTAATGACAAGCGCCTTTGGGATTCCATTTTCGTCTTTCTCGATCATACAATAAAGGTAAAGCGCACACATTTGATCTGTTTTTGAAATGTCTTGAGTCGTATCGAATATTATAGAGTAAAATAGTGCGGCATTTATTTCATTTATGAGTGCATTTTTCTATTTTTAGAACCAGAACAGAAATGAGCTCATTTTGTATTTTTGGACTTAAGTATTTTATCTGGCCATTTGGTTTACTTAACAATTCTTATAAAAACGGATCGTATTTTGCTAATAACTCAACAATACTAAAAAAGTTTTCTCGGGAACTTGGATCATTGCTATCTCCCTTTTCACTGTGGCCACGAAAGGCTAAATTACACGTTGAAAGTTTCAGAGTAACATCAAGGAGTCTAGAGAGACTTGGCGCCAAAAAGCTTTTTCTTTCTAGATCATGGACTCTTGCTCTTCATCTAGTGTTCCACGTAGCCACCATTGTGGATACGTAAGATAAGAATTCAGGTGAATTTTTAATGTCTCGTGTCTTTCTATGGCGTCTACAATATGTTTCTAGTCGTCAAAGCCTTCCATCCAAACATTTTGTATTTTTTAGATGCCCGATTATGGAATAGGATAGCCATGTACGTTCAAGTTTCACGTCAGACTTGGAAACAATATAGTAATATTTTTCTAGGAAAGATCTATTGTCACTGTCTTTTAAGAAAGGACCCTTAGGTTTACATTGTCCCTTTTCGATCACGAACCGTTTCACTTGATCATATAGTTCTTTAAAATTTCCGTTATCAGTTATTTATGGTGAAGATGCATTATTGTTCACACTAAAATTTGATTCTCTTTGATTTATGCTTGTGCCTTGTTGTGGTTGTTCTAGATCTGGATATACACTGGTGTCGGATGCTGCATCTGCTATGCCGTTACTTTTAGTTACGTCCAATTATTCAGTTTCGGAGTATTCACTCGCATTTTTATCAACAAAATCATCATTCCTAAAGTACTGACTAAATTTAGGTAACTTTTTATTTTTTTCTTCAGACTCCTTTTTTCTCTTTCGTTTTTTGCTCCCACTTAGATATTTTCTAGAACTAGACATGTTGATATCTAACTATCACAATTAACTTTACTTTGCCTCTATTTGCAGATTCAATAAAACAAAAACATAGCAATCAAACGAAGAATGTCATAGCAATCAAATGAACTTAAAAATAGAAATCCGGGATTCCCGTAACTTCGTGCGTCGCTAACTCGCCAGCGCCACAAAAAAGTACTTTCTTGGTTAACAAAATGCGGGAAATCCCGGAGCATCACTGGCTCGCCCGGGCCACCAAAGTAAAGCGGCAAAAAATGAAACAACTAATGGATGCGTTATAAAATTGATCGACATCCTTTTTTTATGAATGCGTTTAAATCTTAATAATTTATTTGAATTTGTATATGATCTTTAGTTGTGTCTAACTTTAATTGATTTTAAGTACTTATGTAAAATTTATAATTTTTACTAAATTTTGTTAAATATGTTAGGTTACTTCTGAGCTCGCGGCCTCTAGGACCGAGGGCCCCCGTCATGTCGGGGGACCGTAGCATTTTGCCAGCCCTGCCACCCTATATGAACGCTGTACTTGAAGTTTTCGTCCTTTTTCGACTATGTAGGAATCGGAGCAATTTTTGGACGTCAATCAATTTGTGCAGAACAAAACATGCACAAACCTACCGAAGTCCAAAATGACCAGTCAAAACACGATGAATTGAATATTTGGACATATTCAATTCAATTTCCATGTATCGCAACAAAGATTTTGGCTGATTTTTTATAAATTTACGCATAATTTCAATGTTACGCTGAGTAACCACGGAATTTTTCGGATCAGGATGTTCGTCGTCCTTGATGTCCTCACGACCATCTTGGAATCGTTTAAACTACTCGTGGACTCTGCCACGGGATACAAAATCCTCACCATTCAGTTTTTTCATTAATTTAAACGTTTCGGTGAATGTTTTACGAAGTTTAAAACAAAACTTAATATTCGCTTTTTGTTCGATGTTCATTTTTCGACCGATGGTATAAACATACTGACACTTTAAGCCCGATAACTTGGCTTCTAATGATCCGAGTGTCATGAAATTTTGTCAGAACGTCAGTGAGAGATACACCTTTCCAACGAAGATGGCGCTACTAGAAATAGTTATTTTTAAAAAGTCCTGTTTTCTGTGTGTACTCGCTTCGGCGGTACATATACTAAAATTGGAACGATACAGAGAAGATTAGCATGGCCCCTGCGCAAGGATGACACGCAAAATCGTGAAGCGTTCCACATTTTTAAACGCGCTTTTGACACGGTCTGGCGATACAACATAATAAAATCCCTACACGACCTAGGCTTCAGAGGCAACTTCCTACACTTTATCAAAAATTTCTTATCAAACAGATACTTTCGTGTAAGGCTTGGCGACACTGTCTCCAGGAGTTTTCCACTGGCCAATGGGGTTCCTCAAGGTTCCGTACTAAGCCCCTTACTTTTTAACATCGCTATTAATGGAATAGGGCAGTACATTGGAACTGACGTGAAATACAGACTATACGCAGATGATCTTTTAATATACTACTCTTCCGCAACACCTAGGGTGGCTGAAAGAAAGATACAAGGCTGCCTTAGAAGACTCGAAGAATGGTCCCGTCTTACTGGCTTCATATTCTCTCCTCAGAAATCCACTTCAGTTCATTTCTGCAGAAAAATGCATTGCCCTCGCTTACACACCCTGTCCATGTCTGGAACTCCTATTGTATCAGCACCCTGCCTTCGCTTTCTAGGTCTCACTTTTGATGCAAGACTTTCATGGAGGGATCACATCACCCGACTTAGGTCGGAGTGCGATCGATCCCTGAGAATCCTCAAATGGGCTTCACATCCAAGATGGGGATCATCCATTCCCACCCTTTTACATCTATACAAGTCACTAATAAGATCTAAACTAGATTATGGCTGCGTTGCATATTCGTCTGCTCCTGCATCCTATATCAAGCAGTTGGACGTTGTTCAGAACTCTGCCATCAGACTCTCACTAGGCTCCTTCAGATCGAGTCCTACCACTAGCCTCCACTGCCTTGCTGAGATAGAACCCCTAGAAGATTGGCGCCACTTTCTCCTCTTTAAATACGTATCTTCATTAAAGTTTAGACAAAACTTTCATCTGCGCGACAAATTCTTAATATATATGAATCACAACAACACAGGAACACACAATCGAAACTGCGGCGCCAATCACCGTTTCGCTCGCCTATCTGCTAATTACGATTTACATCTTCCCAATTTCGAAGCGTTAGTCATTCCTCCGTCTCCACCCTGGCTCCTTACACAAGTAAATGTCGATTGCTCCCTACTTCGATATAACAAATATAATTACGCTCACTCCTCCATTAGATCCCTTTTCTCTGAGCGATTGAATAAATACCTAGACTATCAGATCGTTTACACTGACGGCTCTAAATCCACAGATGGGGTGGGGAGTGGCTTAGTTCACAATGACACTGAGCGATACTTCAGACTCCTTCCTTCTTGTTCAATTCTCACGGCCGAGTTGCATGCTATTAGGGAAGCCTTGAGGATTATCCAGAATTCCTCCTTTCCCCGATGGCTAATATGTTGTGACTCACTAGGAGCACTCCGGAGCTTGGAACATGACACTTCTCACATACCCTTGGTGTCAGGCATACTACTGGTCCTTCAAGAATTGCTCTCGCGACATGTTACTGTTGATTTCCTCTGGATCCCTAGCCACGTAGGCATCAAAGGAAACGAGCGCGCCGATGTTCTTGCAGTCCGGGGTTCCTCATCTGGCACTCCGATTCCCAAAACATTCTGCTACAAAGATATCTGCAGGGACATTTCGACAAAGGTTAGAGCCAAAATCCAATCTAATTGGGATCTGGGAGCCACAAACGGTAACAAATTGTGGACTGTAAAACGAGAATTCTTTTCTGGTTCGCTTTCCACCCTCTCCAACAGATCTGACTGCGTTAAATGGCACCGGCTGAGAATAGGTCACTGTCTTTTTTCTCATGGTCACCTGATGAACAGGGACGTTCCCCCGACGTGCCACAGATGCGATGTTCCAATCACAGTTAGACACATCCTCTTGGAGTGCGATGAACTAAACGCCCTCAGAGCCTCCCATCATCTCGGTGGGAATCTGGAGGAGATTCTGTCGGTAAACAATTTTGGACACCTGAAGAATTTCCTTAAATCCCTGAACCTTTTCTACAAGATTTGACACAATTCTCATACCATACTTGTCCCAACTAGTCATTAATTATACCTCTTTTATTTATTTATTTATTTTTATTTCTACACCGTCTTCTCAATATACAACTTTCTGTCTATACTATCCACACGTTTTATTCTATGTCTCGTCTATATACATATACCACAGTTTTATTTATACAACTATCTGTCATGTTTTGTTTGTTCTCAGCACGTTCGTCGATTCAAGCGCTCCATATACACTCGTATTATTCCAGTCAGTAGTTTTATATGATCATCCTCCACATCTGGTTCTTGTATGTTCCCTAACATACTTCTAACGAGAATGGCCGCGAAATGACCTTAGATGTCGGGTCGGCCTTACATCCGAATTCTCTCTCTCTCCCCCCCTGTTTTCTGTGAAACGCATTGATGATTCCACATGCCGAATGTGGTTCAGTAAGTTTCGTGAAAACAATTGTATTCTTAACGATGTCCCACTTTATGAACGACTGCCCGATGCTGATGAAATATTAAAAGTGATTGGCATAGAATCGCTAATTGAAAGTGATCGGTATAAAATAACTCGAGAGATCAGACACATTCTTTGAATCAGCCAGCAACAATGTCAAAGCCATTACATCAACTTAGTATATTTAGCAAAGCCGATGTATGGGTGCCGTATGAGTTAACGTAAAAAAAAAACGATAAACTGAATTTCTACGTGCGATTCTCTATTGAAGTGCAATGAAATCCATCCATTTGTAAAGCGGATGGTTAGAGGTATGGTAAAGGCAAAATTGATTGTGTATAATAAAGTTAAGCGTAATAAATCCTGGTGTAAGTACGGAGATGCCTCTTCAACCAGTACAAAATCCAGTTTATATCCGAAGAAAAGTATGCTATGAAGTCAATGCTAAGTTGCGTTGAATATACTTATTTGTTTTATTATAGCAACAATTATAACTAAAATTAAAGGTATACAATTTTGCTCCCGCCGTTTTTCTTTCAAAATTTAAGGCTTTATTGTAAAAAAAACTGATTATACATTTAGGATTCAAAGTATTGTCGATGGTTGGCCTTTCTCCATCTTTCAGGCAGCATTCAAAATCCTCGTTGAAAAAACTGTTCATGTTTTGAAGCGATCCACGAATCGATCCAATTTTTGACTTCTTCATAAGACCGGAAGTGCTAGTCAAGCAGGCCCTGGGTCATCGATCGAAACAGGTGATAGTCAGAGGGAGCAACGTCTGGAGAATACTGCGGGTGGGGTAGGTCTTTCCATTTCAACCTTTCCAAGTATGTTTTGACCACTTTCGCAACATGGGGCCGAACAGTGTTTGTCTTAGGACTCGAGTCACACGCATTAATTGCATTCATTAACGATCCCTGTGATTGATTCGTATGGTTTTAACAGCGCATAATGCACTACACCGAGCTGGTTCCACCAAATACAGAGCATGAGCTTGGAGCTGTGATTATTCGATTTGGCCGTCGGTGTGGAAACATGGCTGGGATATTCCCATGATTTTCGACGGTTGGAGTTATCGTAATAATCGTAAAGTTATCGTTTTGAAATTGCTTGTTGAGTCACTCCCTATGATCTTACCAACTCTTCATGTCTTTGACACGATTCTTCATTAAGCGATGCCTCTAATTCTGCATCTTCAAAAACTTTCGTTCTTCCACCACTATGCCGGTCTTCGACGTGAAAATCACCGCTCTTGAAGGTTGAAACCACTCACGACACGTTCTTTCACTCGTACCATCTATCATGTATTTATTTCGACGCCTACTTACGGCTAACGCCATCTATAGGAAAACGGCGGTAGCAAAGTTGTATACCTAGATCAACGTTTTATTTTACGCAATGAATTGTAAACTTAAGTTTTATTTTTCTTACATTGTTTGAGTCGAATTCAAAAAATCGTAGTTTAAAAAGAAGACGAAGAAACTATAATAAACGAGCACAAAACATAACCCTCATAATTTTCATATTAAATATACAAAATCTGTACCATTCCACCGTCAGACTCGTTAATTATACACCGAGGAACACTAGTAGACCATTGAATATTCTACAATATGGAAAACAGTTTCCTGAGGCCACCGCAAACGTCGGTTTCTCTTTGGCGAATCGAAGGTACCCGCGTCCACCGAAGAAAAACAAGAAGACGCATGGAAAAAAATGAAGGCGAAGAGCTCCGCGCTCCGGGGTAAATCTCGACCGTACGACCCACCTCTCTACTGATGAAAATCTTAATTTATTTTAATATATACATGGACGGTACAGTAGCATCTATAATATGAAAAATAATTCTTCGATCTTTTAATTATATATTTCAAAACACTATGATTAAGATGGAGATGGAGGGATCAAAAAGAGAAAGAAAAGAAAAACGAAAGGGAGACTTTTATGAATGAATTATTGTGATGTCTCCGTGGTACGGATGCCTGTATTATATGATAAAAAAAGGTTTCTTTTGATAAAAAAAAGAACATGCTGATTTATGATGATTCTCGTGTATTTGATTACAGTAAAAAACTATCTGTCGACTATAAAAGGTGTTTTGCAGAGATGGGATTACTTTGAGGGAGACAGTAGGGCTGGATAAATAATTAAATACTTTTTAAATTTGAACTAACAGTCAGTGGAGGCTCGTAAGTTTTTAAAGTGGGAGGGCGTAGAAGAAAATAGTGCTGCTGAAGATTTTTTTTTGCTTTCCCCTTCCTTCTTTTTACTTTTCGTGCTATTGAAACCCTATACAGTGGGTGAACCAAAAAAACCTCAAAAATTTGTACTGTTACTACTTACAAGGACATTGGAGAATGGATTGTTGCTTGTTGCGCAGATAAAGGAATGACTAAGTAGGTACTTACCATTTCCCGAAGAGTCAACCATTCAAACAGTTTAATGTAACTGCAAATCAATAGAGAAAATTCGAAAAAGTTCATGAGAAATTTGAAAAGTTCAAAAACATATGAAAATTTTATGACAGAAAAGGATTATTGTACACATTATTGTCGGTTAATAACATCTCGGCGTTTCTTAGTTTTTAAACTCTAACTAAATCCCATTCGCCTGTTTTTTTTTCCAAAATAATTTTTTATTAAAGTCCGGAATTAGTTCAAGCATAGCACTCACAATATTTAACATATCTAAAGCATTTAGTATATCTTCCTCCCTTGAATTTCTTAAATATGTTTTAATCAAGTACAAAATCGAAAAGCACCGTTCGGCTTCGGCCGTGGTCATCGGTATAGTCACTAGTATTCCCAATGACTTAATGATTTCTTTAAAAGCTCTATCCAGTCCCATATTCAAAATAAAATTTAATGTCTTTAAACAGCCTTTAATGTCTTCATTTTAACAAATCTTGGACCTTGAATAAAAAAAATCTAATTCGGTCTTCTAATCTTCTTTTTCTATCGTCGGAAAACTTTCACATATAGTTTGCTGTCAAATTTTCGCTTAAAACTAATTACCGATACGCTCGAATGTTTTAGAAAGCAGTTAAACTTCCGAATTCTGGCAACCAACAAAACATATAACGCCAACGACGAGATAAAATACGGTCGCTGGAGGTAAACGTCCGACTAACGATGTAAAAATTGTGGCGACAGGATGGAATTTTTATTGGGTCGACAGACGTTCTTCTACATTTGGAGATTTTAATTTTTAATGTTATCTTAAAATGAGTTAAAGGAAAGAAACTGACCGGAAATCAGATAAAATATGGTGCTTTGCGCTGAAAAATTGTTTACTGTGATAAATGCTGGAGAGGTGGCGCCTCAACGCCCTCCCAACGAGCCGCCACTGATTTGACCCAATCTCAAAGCAGGCTATAATGGATACATTGCTTAGCAAATGGGTAGACAGAGCATATGTAAACCTTTTGGGGATCGATATATGATGAAACTACAGCAACAATTCACCTTGATGATCTTGAGGTTGAAATTAATGTAGAGCGAGGTGTCCGGCAAGGTGACGCATATATCCTATTATTTTCTCGGCCTGCCTTGAAAAAATATTCGGTAATATAGATTGGGAACAGGATGGTTTAATCATGGGGTGGGTTCGTCATGATGTATAATTAAAAACATATTAAATTACAAACCGTCAGAATCAATACAGACGCCTATAAAATAAGCACAAATCGGTGAACTATGATAAGTTGTGAGAACATAAAACAGAAGATGGAACGCTTAAAAAAAACCTCTAGATTAAATTATCAACACAGTCGAAATATTATCATAAAATAAAAATTTTAAAGGAATATTAAGATTTCAAAAACTCGTTTGATAGTATGGTGTTTTTATATATTACGTATTTAAAGTATATAATTTAACACCAACAAGCCCCGAAACAAATGCTATGGTATTTTACAGACTGTTTCATTATTTACATTTCGTCTAAAGACACGCTATTACAATCCACATAACCTCCATTTTGTTCTGTCGTAATAACATCAAATTAAATTATTAGTCCATACTTTTTTCCCAAGCCCACCATCAAATATTTAAACCAAAAAAAACCAATAAGAAAACGAATTATTTTTATTTCCTTATTTCAGGCAAAACATGGCAACGTTGGTGCAATTAATATATGTGAAGGCAGTAAAATAATGTCAAATTGTGAAAGTATCGATATAAAGGTTGCAGCACACGATTCTACGTATTTGTGTAATATTGTATTATTAATTGTTCAATTTTGGTTAATTGGAGTTCATAGTATCTTTTTTTTACTATTCTGTGTTATCAACGCTGATTATGTCTGACCTATTAATAGCAGGTCTATCAGGCCGAGTAAAAGTCGTATTTTGTCCAATTTTGATACACTTTAATTTAAAACCATACAAACATTATGATTTTACTGCACACGTCATTTAAAGATATACTCAACTTTTGTTGTATAAATGATATCAATCGGGCAATTTATTTTAAATTAGCAGAACTTAATATTTTAATATTACGACGGTCGTTCGAAAAGTTTTCTTCGTGACACAGAGATGGTGTGTCAGTATGACCAAATGACTGTGACATTTGTCAAGTATTATTTCTTGGATGGTGTACTACGAAGTTTCATAGGCATTATTTTTCTGGACGCCATATTTCAGAAAAGGATAATGTCAACTGGCCACCAACATCATGCGATCTTACCCCCTTGAATTATATTTAGTGGGGTTATGATGAATCTCTGATTTACTTAAATAAACTCCCACAATTCTTGACAGTACGAAATATTCAGGCCACAATTGAAAATATGCCATGGATGAAGAGCTAACTCCTGAATCACTTGAGGATTTTTACAAATCTATTAAGCCAGAAGTTCGCTTCACACGAAAAGATTATTTTTAATTTTGATAGTAAATATACATAATTTCTACGTGCTGTTAAGGGCCGGTTCTACAATGCAAGAATATACCAGGTATAAGCAATACTTGGAATAAAATTTGAAACGCCAAACCTGTAGGACGGGCGTAACGGGGGTTTATTCCGAGTATGGCTTATACCTGGTATATTCTTGCATTGTAGGACCGGTCCTAAATCGTGTATCCTTTCGTGGTGTATTCACACAATGTACTGAATACAACAGCCTATGAGTGATATTTACATTTCAAACATTGTAGCAGTTATTACGCTTCAAAGCTCTGACACTTTCATTAGAGAACTCCTTACAGAACTGGTAAGAGATTGCAACTAGCAATGGCCAATATATATGATTAAATCTAATTATTTTTTATATTAAATATATTTAGTTATTAACAAACATCATGAACTTATTGCAAATTGAATAATTTCTTAAGATATATTAAACTTTATACCTACATTTCACTATCAGGATTATTTCTGCATTTGTCCAATTTTTTGTCTAGCACTTTAATAAAATTCTTATCTGGTGCAGCATCAGCCCTAACTGCATTAATTACACAAGTCGACATTATTTTTGTAACATTGACGAGAATGCTCTTGCGTTTCATTTAGGTAGTTATTAAAACATTTTCAAGTAACCCCCTGTATCACGGGATCATTAGAATTACCTGACTTGAGACTGGACAATATAGAAATTGCCTTATTAAGACCGTAGAGAGGGTATTTCCACAGTATTC